>CM056573.1:165840421-166440421 GCA_029721435.1 Gymnothorax reevesii | reverse complement strand
AGGACCAGGGTTGGCCACCCCTGCTCCAAAGGGATAGGCAATAACTCAGGGCACTGCAACTATCATCAAAATCACCCGGCAGCCCCTTGAGATTAGGTTGCTGTTATCGGTATCATTCTCTAATGATGAAAGAGGCCCAGCAGAGCGTTTATTATTGCAGGTGAACTTCCAAATTTCGCAGTCAACTGGCTGGACAGCCCGTAGAGACCCAGTCATATGAGTAAATATGTATGACTTTATTGCTGGCATTTCACCCGACGCACTGACTAGATGCCGCAGGTGGCCTTATGTCGTGAAAGTGGAGGCAACCCAAGAGAATTGAACATGCATAGTAGCACCTGCTTGGACCTTCCATTAATTTTATTTTCGTCTTTATTTTATTTATTTCTTTGTCTTAACCCACCCCTAGGGTTAGCAAATATCCATGCGCGTGCTCCTTAAGGCCTGACTCCAAACCACAGCCGTCTGCCTGACGGTTGTAGCGGTTCACTAATGCTGACATGCGACCCAAGAGATAAAATCCGACTGCTTCAATTACTCATCGATCAAACTCCATTCCCCTGCCCCAGGACCTCTTCATCCCTCCCCAGAGAGCACATATCGTGAATTTACTCAGTGTGCCAAGTCTGATGAAAAGTAAATGCAATTTTCACCAATTACAGTAACGAAATTCCCTCTGTACGGCCATTTCAGTGCACTTTACAGCACACTAACAATATACAGTATCCCACATTAACAGAGCATCTGAGATTTATCTGCTATATACAGTAATTATTGAATTTATGCAAATGCCATTGTTCAAGTTTAAATATTTATGTAATGAGAGTCAGCCCAATATTTGTTCATTACATGATCATTTATTCATGAATATTGCATAACAATGGACAGATTATTGTTGTTTATGTACCATAACTATGTTTTCTGCAAAAAATATAGGACACAAACTGAAAAGGGCTGCCCCTCAACTATGTGCAGTAATCCAAATACCACTGTAATCCTGTTTTGAGTAATGGGCTCTTGAACGAACAATTTGGTGTTTTTCTCTTTCAACCTCAAAAGCATTTGAAGTGTAAGCAATTTGACATTTTATCAGCACATAAATGTCATGTGACTCTCTCGCAAAAATAAAAATTCAGTGGTGGAACAAATTTCCGAAATAAACACTGACAGCGCAAAGTTTTTATTTCACGAGCTGAGAGGCACATCATCAAAACCATCAATTAAATGAAAACCATCATGTTTTTTGAGCCGGTGATTTCCACCAAATTCAATAAAGTGCAGATGGAAGAGAAGTATGTACAACGATGCGACAGATCTGCGATTTTAGGAAAACACCAGAAGGATTTGCTGTAGCTCCCAGGCTTGATGAACCCCTCGGACCCTGTCGTAGAGAAGCAGAGGAACAAAGGCAAAAACAGACAGGAGTGGGAGGGTGGGACGCGCATACGAAATTGTGACGAAAAAAGTAATACAGTGAGGAAGGTTTTTATAGTGGGGATGAGGAAGGGGTGTGGTTCTGTTCCCGAACCTCTGCTGTTTAGCACCATTTCACTGGCCATGAATCCCACCATTAAAACCGGCAACAGAATGATGTGTATTGAGCCAGGGATTACAAATGAATGCAATAAATTGTCAACTGAAAAGAAGTATTGGCAAGAATATGAGAGATTTGAGGACGATTTCGGAAGGATTCGCCGTAGGTCCCAGGCTGGGTAGACCCCAAAAGTCTTTGCTAATTAATAACTAATAAAATATGACATACTTGAAGCTAGGCATGGCTAGATTTCTCAAAGTTATGAAACATACCTTTCATTTTAGTGAATACCTTTAACGTGTATTATATGATATACTGTACATTAAGTCACTTCATACAAAACTCAATATCAAGAGAAATAACATTTGATACAATTTGTAGCTGTTTGTATCAAGTGATGTATTGTCTTCATTTGTCATAGTACTGTCAGGAGCCAATATGAACTGGTGTCTTTGCATAAGCACAAAAGACAATTAGAGGTAATACTGGTGAGAGGGCTTCTGTAGGGGAAGAACGGAAGGGCTTGAAGAGTGGTTTTGCTCCTGAAACTCTGAAATTTTACCGATTTTGTGAGCTAATAAATAAATAATACACACAAAAAAATGAACAAATATATTACATATTACAATGTGAGAGCATGTAATTTTGCACCAATATGATATCACCCAGTTGGTAAACCTTGGTACATTTTTGGGCACTTTTCGTGTCCATTTCTTTACCCCAGAGAGTACAGAACACAAGCAAAACCAAAACGAGATAAATGTTCATTTCTGTACATACAGCTGCGATAAAACTCATGTCTCCGCATAGTAAAATTCCTAGTGTTAAACAAACAATTAAACATACACTCAGAGTAAAAAAGGTTGCGACTGGACAAATGACTGATTTACTGCGCTGAAGTAACACAGGAAATTTTGCCAAGTAAATCTTACTGGAATATGCACTTATCTTCGGTGGTGAACAGAGAGGGATGTGCTGGTAATAGTGGAGTTCCAAATGAAAGGAAGAGAGAGGAAGGAAAGTACAGAAAAGACATCCCCCCATCCTTCTTTTAAATCTGACAGTTTAATTAAACTAAAGGAATTACCATATAAGAATTGGAAGTCAGAATAGCAGCACTGAAGCTAAGGCTTTCTAGCTTTAACCCTCTGTGATGTAATATCAGAGTCGGTTGAGGAAAGTGCTAATCAGATTTGGGAATGATTTGTAGCCCAAGCTCGGCGGGGGTAATGTTGAGACGAATGCCGGGCGAGATAAGCTTTTCCGACATGCAAAGCCAGAGGAACAAAAACGTGACTTTTGGGGGGATGAAAGGAAAGAGCCGAAAGCGAGAAATCACCACAGATCACCTGCAACATAACGTGTCGATCTCCCTTCCTCATTTTTCACCAGGGCCAGGAAGTGTAATATGTATTCCTGAGAAGCTATTGTGCATTTAACCTGCAGCTCAGTACTGACAGCTTTCCAATGCTGAGAGCTAGAGGGCAGATTAGCTTAGCTTAGCTTACCATTCCATTCCTGGGGACTCTAAAAACATTTTTCAATGACGGTCTTCTGGAAGACAGAAAAAGCCACTAATACTATACGATTCGTCCTCTGGCGATTACAGCCTTTTGTTCCAGATGACTTTTTGGAATTATTCATTTCTTTTATTCATTAATTTATTTTTTATTGAATATCATCATCCTTGGAATTTCCCACACATCTGGGGGAAACAAAATATTATATGGAGAAATTCTTTGTGAAGCTTGCTGGTTGATTGACTAGCTTGTAATGGTGCTGCAAGCAACTGCAAGCATGAAGGTCTTGAGTGGGTCAATCAGCTGTAAAGACTCCAGGCACATTTTTGTGGCTAAGGAGGTAATTATGTCTGAAGAGGAACGATTTACCAGCATGATACAGACATGCTATGAAGTATAAAATGCCAAGAATATGAATATTATATATACATATACTCCTGAACAAAATCTTAAGACCGGAGAAAAAATTACAAGAATCCACATTTTGCACTGGTGAATTATAACCAGGTTGTAAGTAGGCTATTTATTGAAAACTGCATTTAAACTGAAACAGGCTGTTCATCAGCTGATCAAAAGTTTAAGACCATGGGCCCAAAAAACAAAAAAATAGAACTAAAAGAGCAAAAAAAGGATTCAGTACTGAGTAGCCCCACCATTCTTGTTGATCACTTCAAAAATTTGTTTTGGCATGCTTGATGCAAGTGTTTCCAGGAGGCTGGTGGGAACATTGCTCCATGTGGTGAAGATGGCTTTAGATCAGTGGAACAAGCAGGATGGTCGAAAAGAGAGATGTTATTCTCCTGGAGGAAGTTCTTCCTCAGGCGGGCATTGTGAACTGTAGTGTTGTCCTGTTGAAAGACCCAATCATTACCACACAGACATGGGCCCTCGGGCAAGAGGGATGCCCGCTGCAACATTTCCACATAGCCAGCTGCTGTTTGACGCCCCTGCACAACCTGAAGCTCCATTGTTCCACCAAAGGAAAAAGCACCCCAGATCATGATGGAACCTCCTCCACTGTGCCGTGTAGAGAACATCTCCAGTGGGATCTCCTTGTCATACCAGTAACGTTGTAATCCATCAGGACCGTCCAGGTTAAATTTTTTCCCATCAGAGAATAAAACCTTCTTCCACCTCTCAATTTCCCATGTTTGGTGCTCCCTTGCAAAGTCCAAACGTGCAAATTTGTAGCATGGGAGGAGGCGTGGCCTGTGAAGTAGTTTTATGTCGCAGATTCCGTCTTGATTGATGATTATTGCGCTGCAGTCAGCATCAGTAAGGGCCTTAATCTGGGTTGAAGATTAGCCTGCGTCTTCACGGACAGTCCGTAGGATCCTCTGGCTTTTTTGTCCCATAACCCTCAGGATCTTTTAAGAAATTTAAAATCACTGTTTTACTGCGTCCAACCTCGGCAGCGATGGCACTTGCTAGTGCAGCTCAACAATCCAGCCACGTTCAAAGTCGAGAAAGCTTTTTTGCTTTGCAAATGCATGAAAGAAAATCACATGGAGGCCAGATTTTGACTTTTTAAGACCATAGTCTTAAACCTTTGATCAGCTGATGAACAGCCTGTTTCAGTTTCAGTACAGTTTTTAATAAATTGCCCACTTTCTGTTCTTTGTCACTTACTCCCGTTTCTTCTTTTCGCACTTTGAAGCACGACTTACAACCTGGTTATAATTCACCAGTGCAAAATATGAATTCTTGTAATTAAGATTTTGTTCAGGAGTGTATAGTATATATATTGTTTTGACAGACAAGACAAGTTGTGAATGCATTCTGATAAGAGCAATTAATATTCGGTACAGCTCTTTACTTACTTAGAGGATAAATGCTACTCAGTCCGACGCCACCAAAGTGTTAAATTTTCCTGCAGGGATGAAAGGCCTTTCTTCCAAAAGATTTTCTCTCATGTTGTGCTTCAGTGATGGTTATGGACACCGCTGTCTAATTAGTTGTACCAAATTCTCCCAATAGAGTTTTCTTGACTTGAGATCTGGTGATTGTTACGGTGGAAACTTATTTGTATTATCTTTTTCATTCTCATATAAACATTCAGGAAAACCCTTGTGCCCTGTGAGGCTTGAGCCATTGGCATCCTAGAACAGACCGCTCCTGTCGTGGAAGAAATACTATATCATAGGATATACTGCTGGTCACCAATAATAACTCTGTTGCAGTGACCCCTCCACCCTTACAAGGACAAATGGATCCAAATAATGCTGTTAAAATGAATGGAAGCATGAACATCTGTTATGTTTGCCACAAATTCAGTCAGTTTTTTTCCTGTGTGTATATATTTATTAGTCGGTATCAAACATTGTGTTTGAAAAAGTGTGGATTTATCCAAAAATAGCTGCAGTAGCTTTATAGAACTTTGTATTCCATCTTCGGCAAAGCCCCCGAGTTAAACCTAGTGTGGCCTTATAGGGCTATCTATCTCTGCTTTGCAGAACAGACCAAATGAATCATCTGCCAGGAAAATAAGGCCGAGTATCAGGACACTTTAAGCTATCACATCTTCTGCATTGGTTTTTTTCTTTTAAATTCCAGTCTTGGCTATAGGATTTTTGAAGAATATGATCCATTGTGCAAAAGAAAAAAAAAATAGCCAAAATGTGCTTTGCTTTTAGGACTTTCTCAGCCAGGAAAACAAGAGCAGATAGAGAGGATTAAATTAAATTTATAGCTATAATAAAAAGCCTTTCAGCCCTCGTATTATTGTTATCAACTATATAGTTGCTGATGACATAATTATGTATCAGATTAAAGTATCCTCATTAAATTACACAGCATTTCAATCAGGTAACATGCAATCTTATCCAGAGTGGCCTATAAAAGTGGAGAACCTTGGTATTAGCCTTAGAAATTCAGCTTGATGCCATCCTGAATGCACAAAAATTAACCTTTAATCAATAATGATGAAGTCAGCCAGGCAAGGCTAACGGGTGCTCTAAACAAACATGAACACCTCTAAACGCCCAACAAATATGAGCATATATGTCACATATACAGGTATATATAAGGAAACAAACTATAGCAGAGAGGCAGTTGTATGTAGGCAGTTTTAATTATTTTTATCACAGCTTGACTGTCAGTGCCCCTTCCATATTCACTCACAGTGCCTTATAATTGCTGTCACATATGATGGGAAAACACCTGTGGCAAGGTTATGAAGTCAGCTGGAGAAGTCTGGCAGTCACTGCATATACAAAGCCAGTGTGCTTTGCACAGTAATTGGATTTGATGATCTTAATAGGGGTCGAGGAAGATAATCATTCATCTTTGGGTTTGATGGCTGGAATTGATGCAAACAGGTGCCTTTTATTAATCAAGGCTCCTGGGGCTATGTGACTATGTGAGTGCAAGACAAGTTCCGTATGCGTGAATGCCTGATTGCCCGTGTGTGTGTGTGTGTGCGTGCGCGTGCATGTGTGTGAGTGTGCTTGTGGGAGAAAAGCTATTGTCTTACCAGAAATATTCAGCTGTGTCTGTGTCCCTTAACAAGGAATCCTAAACTATCGTCTGGAGGCTAAACTGATCTAAAGTGGCCTTTGAAATAGCCAGTGTAAGCCTACTTCAAGATATTATGAAATAAATCACATATGCACCTGCCCGGTGATGAATCTTTCTGACCTCAGAATTATCAGTACAAATTATATGTTATATAAATATGTTTTTAGCTCAGCCACAATTATTCGTCAGACAGGGATGAATATGTTGCATTACACCCTTTGGTACTGAACTGGATGAACCGAAGAATCTGGCCAGACATTAGACATATCAGATCAGCTTGTCATATCAGATTTGAGACTGTTGTTTTTCTGGAAGCAGCTCAAATCTTGTGTTTTTTAATCTTCTTGCAGTAATGCATAGATCATATCCTTGGGCTTGACCCACATACAAGATGATCTCAGGAGATGTGACAGAAAATACTGTAATATAAGGTCACAGTATAAAGAAATGTCTGTTTAAACTGCATCGCACAGCTTGCAGTGAGTACAGAGTCTGACATCATGAGACTATCTTAGGCCCATGTTCTGCAAAACCAATTTCCTGCCAGAAAAAAGTACATAAAAACAGAAATAAACAAATACTTGAAAAAGACTGAGCCGGCCGTTCAAATCTGATTAAATGTATACTGGCACAGCATCTTTACCATCAACACCACCTCCATCATCATCGTTGTCATCATTATCATCATCATCATCATTCAGTGGTTATGAACGAAAATGCCTTTGAGCACTAGTTATCCTGCACAGATGGTATTAATGCAGATTAATGTGCATTAGGCAAAGGATCAGGGAGAGCAGATGTTAAGGTTATCATCTTTCACGCTCTCTGATGGTGAATCCTACTAAGGAGGCATTCGGTGGTGATAGCAGTCATGACCTACAGTGGAGCCCAAAACCCTACAACAGTAGGGACTCCCTTAGGAGGCGAACACACTATTATCCAAAGTGGCTTTTGTTGCATTTTGAAATTGTACAGTACAGGCCAAAAGTTTGGACACTTCCTTTATTTTCATGACTATTTACATTGTAGATTCTCACTGAAGGCATCAAAACTATGAATGAACTCATGTCGAATTATGTACTTAACAAAAAAGTGTGAAATACCTGTAACTGAAAACATATCTTATATTCTAGTTTCTTCAAAGTAGCCAACCTTTGCTCTGATTACTGCTTTGCACACCCTTGGCATTCTCTTGATGAGCTTTAAGAGGTCGTCACCTGAAATGGTTTTCACTTCACAGGTGTGCCTTGTCAGGGTTAATTAGTGGAATTTCTTGCCTTATCAATGGGATTGGGACCATCAGTTGTGGTGTGCAGAAGTCAAGTTGATACACAGCCAACAGCCCTATTGGACAACTGTTAGATATATACATAATTCCACATGTTCATTCATAGTTTTGATGCCTTCAGTGAGAATCTACAATGTAAATAGTAATGAAAATAAAGGAAACCCATTGAATGTGAAGGTGTGTCCAAACTTTTGGCCTGTACTGTATATGAGGGAAACCATGGACAGTGCTATAACAGGGAATAGTGGGAACAAAGACATGTCCCTTTCTGGCAAGAATTCGTCCTGGCAAGTTCACAATCATTTTCCTTTATTGACGCGTTTTCCAATTATCGTAATTAGCAATTGAAGACACGGTTTCTCTCCATCTACGATGTAACAATGATGAAATCATGGGCTGAATTTAGTACGGAAAAATAATTTACTTATTAATAAACCAATGCTTTTCGCTGATTGAACTGGTTTGTGTTCTAATTAAATATTGCCTTTCACTGTTAGTATTGCGTGGGTTGATAAAAAAAATGTGCCACTCGGTAGTTAAATAGGCTATAGAAAGCATGCTGCTCAAGCTATTTTTGCAGGTATGCAATTTTGAATAACAATGATTTAAATACAGCAAATACGCATCCAAATGAATGATTGTCGTCTTACCTATTCGGAGAGAACAAGCAGCACCTGTTAAGTGTGGAGTGCTCTCGGAGGGAACCTTTTGTTAATCATGAAAATGACTGAGAACAGGTTAGGACCAAAAGTTGTTTTAAACGGATGTTTTGTGCACCCCAATTATCAGTTCTGGTTCCGCCACTGTACTGAATTTAGCCCATGATTTCATCGCTGTTAGATCACATAGTGGAAGGCTGCCCACAGCAGGCTAACATTGAAGCAGCGATAATATTCAGGGGCTAAGACTGAAGCCACTTGACAGCACAGGTGAGCATTACAACCACTGAATGGGCCCAAATGCATGATTTGGGAAGCTGATGTAAAATTAAATATTGAACAACAATATTTTAGTGCAACATTGAAATGAAAGAAATGTTGCTTAAGTTTCTCTTTAATTCCTGGACCAATATGTGACTGTAAGGGTGCTTTCACACCGGAGCTGTTTGGTCCACTTTAATAGGAGCAGAATTCATTTCCCCGGATGGTTTGCTTCATTTAGGCAGGTGTGAAAGCTCATCAAAACTCTGGTGCGGACCAAACAAGTGAACTCTGGTCCGACTGAAAACGTGGGTCTCGGTCTGCTTGCAAGTCAACCCCGGAGCAGTTCTCTTACAGTTGGAAACGCAGTGTGAAACAGACCATCCAGCGAATCAAATAGAGGAAATGGGCTGAAGGATAACTCGCTGCCTCGCCTGCTGCTCATACTGGGCAGCTTTTTGTGATAAAACAATTAGGTTTGAACACCACAGTAAAACCAGAAACCCCAAGACTGCATTAATTCAGTGTTGCTCCATTGTTTGTCTTTGTTGTGAAAAACCCAGCTGAAGGGGATGGATTTCTGTTTTTGGTCCTGGCTAATCGATGAGCTGGGTTTTCTTCTTCTTCATGCTTTTTTTCTTGCTGGACAGTGCTTGTTTCTAACAATACCGCCTCAAACAAGCAGCTGTTTAAACTGCATGACGTTGTCCAGGTGGTTTGGTCTGCTTTCAAAAGTGCAGTGTGAAAGTGAACCAAACCAAATGAAGGTGTGAAATTTTTCGGTACTCCCCGCCCAATCGAACCGAATCCTCCGGACTATCCTGGTCTGAAAGTGCCCTTACTGTTGCTACTCAGTCTCAACTCTCTGTGACATTATTTATACGGAAATCTTGGATGCAGTCGGTTGTGGGCGCAGTCAGTCAGCATCTGAATGCACATCCACACCCTGTAGCTGATTAGAAGTCAGTAAGATGGATTGGGTGGTCTGAACACGCTTAATCTGTCATTTCCCCCAATAATATTAACAAAGGATACCAAAAGCTATGCTGTGAAAATTACTAGGGGGCTTCCTTCGTTAATGATGTTTGACAATGCAATCAAAGACGGGCGGTTAAGGCAAGGGCATAAATTGTTCCATCTGAAACAGTGACCATGTTTCCCACATACATTAGGCAGAGAATGCAATTTTAAAGGAGGCTTAGCTGGCCATGGCTAAAGGCCTGATGTGACAAAGTTATCATAACTCACTTTTCAAATTCAATTTTTGAAAACAGCAAAATATGCGGCACTGACAGTGGGAATTAAATTAAAATCAATACAGATTATGGTTTCTCATATAGCATGGTCTACTGCCCCCAAACAGATAGCATAAGCTGCCTCTGGGCCATGGAAATGCATTTCTCTTCTTAAGACATTGTGGCTATGAAACTCACGAAAAAATCAATTTCTAGATTTAATAACATGTTTTCAATGATAAGCCAGAAATCCCGAGCACAATTCTTTCTGCACTACCCTGGGTCATGACATTACGATCTGCTAATTAGACTTAATCGGCATAATAAGGCTGTAAAAATAATTAGAGCTGGCTGTTGCATTTGCCTAGTAAGGTAGCATCATGGTTAGTGCGGGCATAAAGCTACAAAATGATTTGATAGTGAATTTTATGGTCCTCATTTTATTTAATTTTTTTTTTTTTAAGAGAAGGATGCAGTTGGGAAGCTGGTTTCAATACAGTGGTGGCTGCTGAAGAGAAAACAGGGCATGTAAAACAGGCCTTTAAAAAAATGATTAGTCTTGATTATTTTGCTGGATCAACACATTTTCTTACAATACAAATAATGGTCACACTTTATTTGAAGTGTTGCCCATAATGGCTTTATACAGCATGTATAATGCCTTCATAAATGAGACATATTGTCTTCATAAATCATACACAAGTAAATGTCATGCTTTGTAGGGTGAAATAGCACATCCTTCTTCAGCATGTGATGCCAGATGTGACAATGATCATGTCACTTAGCTAACAATGTCACCCTTTATCGCATTTAGCCACTAGCTAATTGACATTGTCAGTTATATAACATCTGTCACCACATGCTGTATAAAGCCTTTATGAGCAACACTTCAACTAAAGGGTGACCCAAGTAATCACATCTTCCTTTGTGATGCAATGTTTTGTTCAAAAAGAATTGTTTAATCCGCTTTGTACACCTTACAAAATAATTAACTACTCTGGATCCTTTGCGTTAACTTTTGGCACATAGAGCAAAGCAGGCAATGTGCTCCACAATCATTTAAATACATACAAAGAGCACAAAGATTGAAAATTGCACAATTTTTCATTCCAGTCATATTTCTCGTCTTACATCTAAAAGAGTCAACGTATCCTCTATACCTTACTGACCCCTGTGGGGTAATTTGTCCTCTACATTTGAGCCATCCAAGATATTTAGAGGCAGTGGGCAGCCACAGTGAAGTGCCCAGGGATCAACTCAAGTCCTAAAGGCTGAGCCTCGGTCAGGGTCACTGGAAGGAGTGTTCTAATGATGCTTGTTTTTCAGGGTAGGAGAATCTGAGGTGATCGCAGAAACCCACACGAACACGGACAGAACACGCTAGCTCTGCCCACAGACGTCCTGGCCAACCGCAACATGAACCCAGTGCCTCCTTTTGTGTGAGGTAACGGCACTAACCACTGTGCCACCATGCCAAGCAAGCAATCAACAATTAAATCCATTAAAATGATTGAAAACAGATCAAGACTAATCATCATTTTAAACAGCTGTTTTACCCCCTCCCTCCCAACCCTTATTTCCCGCTCAAGCGCCCACCGCTGTTGCCATGGCGTTAAGACTTAATCACAGCTGCTCTGTTTCTGGAGGCATTGAGCATTCCTTTTCGGATCTGCGAAACCTAAAACCAAGACAGAAATCAGTTTAGCAAAGGGATCATAGCCAAAGGCTGCCATTAAATTTGTACTGTGCAGTTCCATGACTAAAATGTTAATTCTATCTCGGTTTGAATGGCTCCCTTTGTACTTGACGAGACAGAAATACATATATAGGTTTTTTTTTGTATGTCTCCTGCAAAAAATATCCACACATCATTTGCAGGGCACTCAGGAGAAAAGTCCCACAGTATGAAGACCAGAATACAGTAAACTGAGTACAATTCTCAGGTAAAGCTTGAGTTTATGCACAGAATCAGACCACAAAACCACTTATAGGATAGAGATGACTGAATGGAGAAAATTGGCTTGGCAAGTACAGTTGTTTATTATTCAGAACTGTCTCAGGCTATATCAGAAACCCTTTATGGCTTGCATTCATGCAGAAAAGAATCTTACCCGGAGACTGAATATATATTAACTCACTACTGAGTCAGATTAAAATGAAACTGTTGGGTCCAGAAGCACGGAAAACCTTTGAAATAACAAATGCTATTATCAGCACCACAACTGCTACTGCAACTATGTACTGTAGGTACCAACAGCCTGCCGACAGTGACTGTGTCTTTAAGAACATGCAGCGCATGTGATGTGTTATGACCCCTGTCGTTGTATAACCATGTGGTTACGGATCTTTGCCTTGTGTGTGGTTATTGCGGGAAGCCTTTGGTTTGTTCTCATTTGAATGTTTCTATTTTTTGGTGTGAAGCTTTTAAGGTTTCCGCTTGCAAGTCCTAATTGGAGACATCCTCTTCAATCTCACACTGACAATTTGTGGATTGTGAGTTTTTTTTTGTTTTTTTTTTCGAATTTGGTGTTTAACCAGTTTTCTTTTGACTTTTCTTTTGATTTTTGCCCTGCTATCTGCTTGGTTTGACTGGATTTTTGTAGCTGACTCTTGGCTTGTCGGATTTGACCGGGATTGTTGCCTTCGCATTTCAGTCTGGTTGCCAGGTGAATTTTCTGTGTTTGACCTTGTTTTGTCCATTTGACTACCTCTCTCATCTTTCCCCTCTGCTTACTGTTTGGTGACTCCATTTAGCTGCATTGCTCCTGGTGGATCATCTGAGCCAGCAGCCATACCACTATTCAATCTGCTCCAGCTGTGTGGGTGAAACTAAGCAGATGTGGGCTGGGTCAGTACTTGGATGGGAGACGACCTGGGAAAACCAAGTGTCTGCTGGAAGAGGTGTTGGTGGCCAGTAGGTTGCAATTTTCCCTCTGGTGGAATAAGCCCCAGTACAGTGATGGGGACACTGTACTGAAGGAGATGCTGTTTTTTGGATGAGACATTAAACCTAGGTCCTGACTCACTGTGGTCATTAAAGATCCTATGACACTCTTTGATAAGAGTAGGGGGTTCCTCGGTGTCATCGCTAAAGTCCCAACCTGGCTCTTTTGACCTGCCACCTTATCATCCCCTGATCTAATTGGCTGTGCAAATTGCCCTCTCCCTCACCCACCTCAACCCCCAGGGCACCCTTGAAAAAGAGATTTCAATCTCAATGGGACTTCCCCGGTTAAATAAATACATAGAATGAAAAATCCTTCCACAAGGACACTTTTGTTATTTTGCTTTGCACTTTTCTTTTACTATTTTTAAAGGTAATCCCAAGTTTAAACTAATAACTATTGTTTCCGTTGGGATAAACTATTTGTTCTCTCAATTTTCACCTGTTGATTGAGAGCTCGGGAGTTAAGAGCTTAAAGCAGCCCCGTGCCCAGAAAACCTTTGAAGCCGAGCAGTAGGATTAGTTTAGCTTTCGATGGACTTTTTTCTTTTTTTTTTTCTTCGTTTGGTAAATTCATTTATTAAACTTGGTGTTTGGTTTGATCGTGTGAGACTTTTCTTTTTATAACTCCAAAATTCCTCAGATTATTACTTAAATTAATTTTAATTTAGCCTTGGACTTTGAATATCACTTAAATTATTAATGTCTCAGAGGTTTTCTTTAACTTGCTCTTCTACGAACTTTCAGTGAATGTTATGCATTAAATTTATAACACAAATACAAGAGAGGACAAACTCCTAAACCTAATATAACAACAAAACTTCCAAAGAAACAAACAAAAACCAATATGACTATCTTCTTTGAACTATTTGGAAATGGGCCTTACCTAATAATAAGTTAAAGTTACTCCAATACTTTCCATGCATGATATGGAAAGTTCAGGGGACCACTTGTGAGTGCTGCAAAACTAACTTAGTTTACCTTTCTAATCAGTTGCAGTTTGTATACAGGTGACAGTATTGTAAATTAAACATCACCAAACTAATAATTTGTGTTTGTTTACCCTGCGATTTTCTCATGAATCACCATATTCAGATGGATTGTTCACTGAAAGAGTACAGATAACTTCATAACTTCTTATTGGATTTGACTCAGCAAAAAAATCCTCTTCTTTGTTTTAGATCAAATCTCTGGAACGCAGCAGCCTTACATGTTGGTGAAGCCTTATGGCATTTATTTGAAATAACTCCCAGAATGCTTTGCTATTCACAGTATATGGCCGTATTTAGTGGGAAACGTTAATATTACCCTGAATGCTTTGTTTTTTATAGCACAGTACCATTTTAATTGGAAACAGTAGGTTACTGTCAGAATTCCGATGTTATCTTGCAGAAATTTTTTACAGCGCTCTTCACACTGAGATTTTTTTTTCGTGGTTTTATTTCATTTGTTCCTCTTTGCTTCATCCTATTTGGTGGGCAGAATAAAAAGCAATCGGCAACACCTCCCATGGCCAACTCATCCACTTTCATCCATATTTTTCACGCTGAGATTAATTATTGAAACACAAAACTAGCAGAGATTTCTTTTTAAAATTATTGCGCACTTCCTCCGAATCCCCACCGTGACTTACTGACATTTCCTCATCAAGTGTCAAATGAAAAGACCATCATTTTTAATGAGTGAAAGTGAAGAAATACCCCTAATGATGGGCACCATGAGTTCCAGAAGGCTTTATTCTTTGTTTCAAAGGTAGTAGCACAGTTCTTCTGTCCAGGAATTCTGAACTGGAAACCCAGAGGAACGCAGTAAGCCAATTACTCTTTCCCGTAATAGACTGTGGGTTTGTGGCTTATATCATGGATTGAAGGCTTCAGAAACTTAATTAGCAACAAGGGTTTGCCCTCCAATCGAGTCGCTAACCTCCTCAATTAATTCAATTCTAAATATAATTATCCTACACAGCCTCCATTATTGATTACCAGGAGGTATGAGGTAATAAACGGAGAGGCAGAGGCTCCTTCCCCTTCTGTGAATGTGTCTTTATACTGGTGTCCAGGTTGTGATTCCAAAGCATGTCCCCCATGTTCTGCTTGCTTCCGCCCAGCTGCCCTAATTTTCTAAAGCCATAGTTGCTTCAGAGCTGGAATGCATATTACATGAGGCGGGACGAGTGAAAAGATCGGTGGATCTTAATTGGACATGACGTTCAGCGGACCCACTGCCAGCGTGTGGTTTGAGGCATTACTATTGATCCGCATCATGGCAGGGTGTTATCCAACCTGCCAAGACAGTGCTAGGCCCAGCTTTTTAATGATTCTCGGATAAAATACCTTGTGACCCCTTGTCAGAGGGCTGCTGAGGAATAATAAGGATATCTTCGAGCCGGCCGTGACAACGGCGACAAGAAATGAAATTCAAGCTTCCAAGTTTCATTCATTCACCTTTAGATCCTCGTTCCACATTCACCTATTGATCCTCTATATAGAGTCTGTGTCCAATCTCACACTGAGCTTGTGGCTAATTGAAGGATTTATCCTGTATAAAGAATAAAATCCTGAATTAAAATTAACATTCACAGTGCTTAACAAATTTATTAGACCGCTTATCATAAAAAAATGAGAAACCCGAATATTTATGAAATTTGTGAAAAACTTGTTAAAAACTAAAATTTATTTGTTATTTCTTCATTATTTGTTATTCATGAATAAAAACCAAAAATAAAAAGACTATATTTTCTATGGCCTCTTTTGGCCTTGATAACAGCTTGCATTCAACCACAAAAACTCATTTTTATCTTCAGGAATGCAAGAAAATAACTGTTATTTGGTATGTAAATAAAAAAATAAAAATGTGCTTCACTATTTTTTCAGCTTTTTTGTCGGACAGTAAATTCAAAAATTCATGGATAACAAAAATAATTATATTTTTGCATTGAAAATATCATTACAGTTAGAGAACTTGCGAGTACTGGTGGATTAGCCATTACAGAAGCATAAAAGTTATTTTGGTAATTACCAACACTGTTAATCTGGGGCAGCTGTGGAATAAACCTTACATTGGGTGGTGGTCTAATAAATATGTTAAGCACTGTACATTGTGAAGCGTAAAAAATCATGAAATCCTGTTGACCGATCACCATTTGGCCGCTTTGGCCACGGTTGATGTAGATAAATCGTATCAAATACAAATGTAATTATATAGCGTATTTTACAAAGAATTACCACAGAAAAACACAAGCTTGAGGCAGCTGTGGCAAAAAAAATCTCTCCCACCCACTGGCAGCTTTGGGAAGTACTTCACCATAAAAAAAATTAATGAAATAAAAATAAATAATTTAAAAAATAAATAAATAAAAGAATTGACAACAGCTGCCTGTATAGCTCTTGGCACATCAGCAATAACACCAACCTACCTTGTTTGCTTACGAGCCACCAGATAATGAAGGGATTTCAAAAACCAGCATCTGCTGTTGTGGCTGAAGTTTATCTCTTGGCACAAGAGAAGCGACGGCACTAAAGTGTGAGTACCTGGCTGAGAGAAGCTCTGCGGCATAGTTTATGTCATCAACTCTCACTGACACCTGAGGGAAGACAATGATTTTGGGTTAAGTGTGTGTGTACTCTGTCCAACTTATCTCAGTGTTATGGGGTTGTATATGCCTGCGGACGTTGATGCACAGTCCATGGTGCTCCTGCAATCAGTCAAAGGGTTCTTCTGCTTGTCTCCCTGAAGGAAGCCTTTCTTGTTTCTTATGGAAGCCTCTATCATAGGTTTGACAAGTGTGAATGCTACGAGGTTAAACACCTTTGCCAAGATTCTGCACTGTAAAAAATGCTTTCAATTTTTTCTTTCAATCAATATTCCAACATGATCGGCAAGTTGTCAGTTAAACTCAAATTGGTAATTTTCTACATAAAACTAAATATGTAAAGTTGTCCTAACCAGATTTTTATTGACCCTACAAATGGTTTGATAAAGCCTGGTTAAGATGTTTGGATATATACACATATAAATAGACAGGCATCAGAAAAAAGGGGGGGAAAAGCCCATTTCCATTTTGTTATCCCGGCTCGCTTTGCACCCTCTCGACACCTGAAGGGTAGAAGGGTCACTGCAAATCTTTGCAGTTATTCTGGGTGATTATCATTATATTTTATGATGAAGTATTCCGACCCCGATGGGAGTGGTCTCCTCCAAAATGACAATGTCCCAAGCCTCATCAGGCACAAAGGGTCACCCAATGATTTACCGAGTATGAAAACATTGTTAAGCAAATGCCACCGCCGTCACAGTCACCAGATCTCAAACTATCTGAACTCATGTTAGTCAGTGCTCTCTGTCATTATCATAGAAGCGCCAGATAAGGGAGTGGCTATTGGAAGAAAAGTAATGCCTTCCTCCCATTCCTCCAGTAATGTCTTCCACACGCAGATTCTCTGCTAACGCATGCTCAAGCTGATCATGCAGCTTGTGGAGACCCAGCACCTTATAAAGACTCTTTTCGTTAATTTTTCCATTAATTTGTCACCCGGTCAGTGAGTAATGTGAAACTAGTAGTTGAGGTCTACTGAACTGTTTGGGAAGCTATTAAAGAGAAAGCAAGCACTGGTGAGCTTAGGGAGGGCAGGAAGACTATGGGTAACGACTGTGGCGAATTCTTATTCACAAAAACGACTTCACAATTAGCCAGAACAAGGACACTCTGCCACAGTTTGGCATATCAATGTCAAAGTCATAATTGAGAGAAAACTTCACCGGAGTAAATAAACAGGGTGCATCTTATAAGATTCAATTGTTCCAAAAAGATGGGAGGAGAATGATATGAAGAAGAGAAGGAACTGCTCATGATTTGAAGCAAACTACCTCAGAGAGTGGTCATATGTGCACATATGGTTGCCTTTTGAGCTTGTTTTTTGTATTTAGTAGTGATGTGACCTTTGACAAAAGCTGGCGGATAAATTATTCCATAGACATACATTATGTGCTTAGATTCTGACAAATGCTTCAGAAATCATGGGATTAGGCCTCAGAGAGTAGATGGATTATGACTTTGAAGCTTGCTTCAAATGCTACGCTAGTTTTATTTTGATTTTTTTCGAATGCAAAGAAGTGGACTTTAATTGTTTGTTAGTTGGTCCAAACATAGTTAGTTGGTCCCTAAAACTGGAGGGCCTTTATTAAAAAAAAAAAAAAAAAAAGTTGTTATTAATCCATTGTTCACACATTTTTGGACAAAACCTTAAAATTAAATATGAAAGTCTACTGTTAAATGCATCTTGATTGATTTGTTTTAAATTTATCATGAGTAGTGGTGTACAGAGTCAAACTGATGAAAATACTGTCACTCTCTAAATGCATTACTTACGCTCCTAACAGTATGTATAGACTGTACATTACTGGGCAAAAGTTTGTAAGCAAGATCAAATTTGTACAAAAAAGATCATAGTTTCATTGGCATACTTTGCAACAAAATAAACACGATCATTATATTGAGAGTCACTTATCAGAATACATTTTTACTCAAATTATCAGGCTCATGGTCCTAGGCCCATGGTCCTAGTGCCTGCCGGATTGCCGTTGGCATCCGGTGGGCTGTAAACCATGACATAAAGTGAATAATGCAAACTGTGATTTTTTTTTTTACTTTTTCACTGAATTTGTGACACTGTCAAATCTTCTCAACCCAAAAACTAAGCCCTTCCTTTTTTTTGTTAACATTTATTCAGCAATGGTCTGGTAACATCAATGTATACAGTACCTAAAGAAGGGGTCCCCAATCTTTCCCAGAAACGGCTGGTGAGGGTGCAGGCTTTCATTGCAACCAAGCAATTACTCACTTGATATTACTAATTACCCCCTGAATTCTTTTCTAATAACCTTTATTAGTAGCATCAGATGTGTAACTGCTTGGTTGCAATGAAAGCCAACACCCACACCGGCCCATTCTGGGAAAGATTGGGGACCCCTGACCTAAATGTAACTAGAGGAAAATGGTGCATATTATTGAAAGAAGAGTCTAATCATGCAGTAAATACATCCCAAAATCCATAGATTTCATAATGGTTTTTAAGAAAGACATTGTGAACAGAAACTTGAGGTTGCGTTCAAATTTTTGACCTGTACTGGGCTTGCTTCCAAACTTCTGGCATGTAGTGTACATATATGGTATAGGCTGCAATATCAGTCCTCCTCCAACTCAGAGTAAAGGCAGTCAGTAATGAGCGGAACTGTCTGTGAGTCCCGGACTAAACTGCGTAGGGCCTGCCTTTGGGAACAGGCTGCAAATGTTCCCCTTGCTGAGCAGTAACCAGCTGCCTGATTACATCATTGAGGCTCACGGTGCTGTTGCTGTTTGAGTGAGGATGGGTGGTGCTGAAAGCCTTGCAGGCCCTAATGTTTCTCTGTGTGCTTGAGTGCAGATGAGTGGTGCTGAAAGCCAGGCAGACTCTGCTGCTGCTGTCCATGGTCCTGAAGCTACCTCGCCGTAGTAAGGTGACACATATAGGTGAAGCCCAGATGTGGCTTTCCACCATAACTCCACAACGTCTGCCCGTACTGATAAAGTATCAACGCATAGAGGCAGTAGAAATTTTTTTATTTTTATTTTTTTTGACTGCACTTGACATTTAACAACCGGCAATAAATGCATGTTTTTGAGAGGTAATGGAACCCTTGCATTTGATATGGGAACTCATGACACATCATGACAGGCAGGACATTTCAGAGGCAGTTGACTCAAGCCTTGGCAATCTATTCCTGTTCTTTAATGTTTCAGAATAGGATTATCCAGGATCATTAATATGGCCCATAAATTACCAGTGAATGACAAAGACAACTGGAAATTTCATACAATGATCAGGGAAAATGTAAAGCACAACACCTTGTGTATGACTCTTACACCGGCTTTTTCATAAATTTAGGAAACTGCCCTCCAGAAGATTCCTCATCAGTGCAACAAAACTCAATAATTACTACATACAAAGGGCCCTTGATACCATGCAGGATAATCGTATGGTGAAGCATAACCCCAGTTCAGCACACAGGTTCCAAACCTGCCAATGTTATTTATACTGTCAACATCGTTATAGTAATGTGAAGCCAAAGGTGAATTTCCAGTTTCATAGGCAATAAAGATCATCAGTATTTTTTCTTACTGGTTGCAGATGGAACAAACAGCACAGCCCTCCTCTGCATCATGACAGTATAACAGCCATGGCTGCCATTTTCCTGTTCTCCAGCTCACTGTTTGCTTTGAATGTCAATCAGATGCTTCACTGTTTCAACAGCTCACTAAAAAAGAAACTGGTGCACCAGGAAGTCAGCTAAGAGGCCACATACTACCGGGAGCCCCAGAGGCTATTAACTGCGAATCTGTTGACTAAACTGGCACTAAGAGATTGAAACAGTATGCAAACAAACCTGCATGTTCCCTGTAAGCTTTTAACAGATAACTGTTAGTCAGCTAAGTGTGGTATCTATGGGATTTAATGTAAGAGAATAAGTGTTCTCAAACCCTCTCAGGGGGATGCATTTGCAGCTGAGAAAAGGTAAGTGATGCTTATCCTGCCTGGTGTCTAAATGAGTTGACATCAATCTCCTCCAACGGTGATATAACTTTGTCTATTGGTAGCTATACTCCAGCTGTTACTTTAGCACTCCAGGAGCCTGGATGATAAGCAGAATGCTCATACACCAGCATACTTAAAATGTTGGCAAAGAGGAGGAGTTTTATTACGGAGCACAGTCGTTGGAAAACACTTTGTCAGAGGTACTTGTTAAGTTATTTTTACAAAAAAAGAAGAAGAAGAAAAAGAAAAAAAGCAAGACCAGATTGCGTCAACAGGCAAACAGTACAGTGATCAGTGTCAACAACAACAACAGAAAAAGGGGGCTGCAAGCATTTTTCAAGGTGTATGTACTTGTACTCAGTCTATCGAGAAGGTGAGATTTGCAAATGGTATCTTTGACATATATTGGCAGAGTTGTCCTGATTTAGATGGAACAGCTGGGAACAGAGGAGGGGGGGGGGGACACGATTGATGTTTTTTGCAGTCCAGCTCATTAGCAAGCCGTGGAGAATACCGCCATTATTAGAAGCACAATTAACATCTTAAATTATCAGAAAGTGAGAAGCCCCATTACACCATCCTCTGCCATTTTGGATGGCTTGTTTTATGACACTTTTTTCTTACGCGAATTGTCAGATTACTCACAAAAACATTCATACTGCCAATCGAAATGGTTTTCAACTGCAGGAAATAAAAATACATTTTCCTGCCTGGCAAATGTTGTGTGATGGAGCCTACCACAAAAATATATAAATAAAAATAAAATCAAATATTCATGCTGCATGGTGGTCTATGTGGTTTAATTTCCCCAAGAAGTAATTAGCATTATCAAATTATCCTTTCAGCAAATGGATAATTTGGCATGCTTTTAAATTGGATTTCGAGGCAATATAATCAGCGACCTCTGCTTGTACCTTTCCACAAGCTTTCAAACTAAGGATGACAGATTGTTATCCGTTATACTATAAAAGCATAATCTTTATTTTAGTTTGATTTAAATCAGCAAAAAGAACAACCCAATTCTAAAATAGTTGGAACAAAGTGTAAAATGCAATGACTTTCAAATCACACCAGCCGGTATTTTATTCGCAATAGAACAGAGATAACACAGCAAATGTTGAAACCGAGAAATTTTACAATTTTATCCACACAATGAGCTCATTTCAATTTTTATGGCTACTACTGGTCTCAAAAAAGTTGGGACAGGGGCCTGTTTACCATGGTGTAGCATCCCCTCTTCTTTTTAATGCAAAGTGGAGACGTCTGGGCATGGAGGAGACAAGTTTCTTGAGTTTATTGGAATTTGATCCTATTCTAGTTTAATGCAGGCTTCCAGCTGCTGGAGAGTTTTGGGCTTCTTTTGATTGACTTTTTGTTTTATTATGTGCCAAATGCTCTTAATCGTTGAAAGATCAGGACTGCAGGCAGGCCGGTTCAGCACACGGACTCTTCTACTACGAAGCACAATTCCACAATTTTTTGATACAAGCCTTCAAAGGTTGGAGAGCCTCTGGCCATCTTTACTTCTCAGAGACTCAGCTTCTCTAAGACATCCCTTTTACAGCCAATTATGTTACACACCTGATGCCAGTTAACTTAATTACTTGCTAAATGTTCTTGCAGCTGATTCTCATATACATTAATTGCTTTTTCAGCTTTTTTTTTTGCCTCTGTCTCAACTTTTTTGAGACCTGTTGCAGCCAGAAAATTTGAAATAAGCTCATTTTGTGGATAAAATTGTAAACTGTCTCAGTTTCACCACTTGAAATGTTATCTATGTTCTATTGTAAATAACATATTGGCTCATGATCTGAATGTCATTGCATTTTGATTTTATTCACAATTTACACTTCGTCCCAACTATTTTGGAATTGGGGTGGTGGAAATGGCCGTAGCATAGCCCTTTATTATCAGATGCAACATGCCCAGCAGCAAGCGTATGCAATTCAACCCAGGATGGGCTATGGTTTTGATTGCTGTTGGATAGATTTTCACATTTAACTTACTAATTAAAAGCAGTCTCACACTTAGCTTTGGTATAAGTACATGTCTGAATTAATGAGGAGTAATATCAACTTCAGGGAGGTCTGTTCTGGTGCGGCTAGAAAACTCCCTTTATGACAACAAAGCAACAACATTTTGGCTAGCACTTTTATTTTCTCCATAAACCAACCAAATGCAGGAATGCCTTATGATAAAAAAAATGCTCAGCTCCAGATCTGATAGCACAATAACCGATTGAGAATTATTTTGAGAAGCTTATGTTTGACCCCCTATTGAGGGAACTCCAAAACAAAAGGTTGAAAAATGTTCTGAGAGCAGTTTTTAGTTCACTGGCATGGCACTGCAGAATGTGCAAGTCTCTCTGAAGAAAGTTTCTCATTCCAACATCATGCACCAGTAAATTTTCAGGGTATTCCCCAATAGTCACTCATGTACATTTCTTAATTTCTATCGAATGCGAGGGGCAGAGAGGGGGCATGTTAGAGATAGAGCTTGGTTTATGTGTGGCACAATCAGATAATAGGGAGGGTATCAAAGTCTAGTTTCTAGACTGCATAATGAAGGCTAACAACTTCAGGTTTACAACTCGTACTCCAGTTAGGACTGGAAAAAAAGCTAAATTGTTCTTTGTGGAAATTATTTGGACTATGTCTAACGTCTTCACTGTGTCTGTATCTCGGGCTCATTATCCTTCCTTTACCGTGAGTCCTCGGCCTGCTTCAGCCCAACCCATCACTGCGTGGTCACAGACAGCAGCGGTCCTGAGCCTCTTTGATCCCTGAGTCATGCCCACGCCTCGCCTCCCAGAAACAGATGTAAAGATGCTCACGATCCCAATCAGACAATTATATCCAAGATAATGCCATTTACGACTTTCTGTAGCTGAAGATGGGCTCCCCTGCTACAGCTGGCTTCCCTCTAGGATTTCTTCTATTAGGCTGTTTTTCTAAACACTATTTGAGGGTTTTTATCCCAACTGGGAGTCTTTTGACCATATTTGCTATTTTGGGAATTTAGGCTAAGCACTGCCCTTTGCCAGCACGGTAAAGCTTTGCGACTCCTGTGAGAAGTGCCATTAGCATAATATTGAATTCAATTGAATTTCTGACATAGTAACAAAAAAACATTGCAAAATCTCAAATCACTTTAGCAGTATCATTAAAAAATATCACTTTTGAATAAATAATATGAATTTTTAGCAGTATAAAGGGCATATTTTTTTTAAATATAGCGCTTATTGTTGTTTTTTTTTTTTTTTGTTCAAGTACACCTTCCTCTTTTTTGATTGGCTCAGCAAATTATTTGGTAACTGGGGAGAAAAAGTCTCCTTAAAACCAAACACACTTGTTAGATCAGGAAGATAACTGCCCCCGTTTAAGCTTTTTATTCCTAAACAAACATGGCCGTCATCCGGCTTCGGCACCGAGAGAACCCTGAAGCAGTTTGACAAATGGGATTAAACTGGAGTGTAGGGGGGCACAGAGTGAAATCTCATGCATTTATTTTCCACTTTCCTTCCCTGGATGTACTGCCAGCTCAGAATGGCCAGGGGCGGTGGTTGGCTAATCAAATGCAAAGTATAAAAAACAAAGTGAGCGGATAAATATAAAGCTCTCTGGGCAGAAATAAGGACAGACCAGGTGCTTGTCTCATTTCTGCTCGATGGCTGACCAGAGCTCTATTGCCGGGAGATCACAGATGGTGTGGTGAAGTGGTGATTCACCGCAGTCAGCCAATTGGACTTCACGGAGTCTAAAGGGGGGTACCTCTTTGACATCTATCTCCTCCATTGTTGAAGTAACTGAGGGCCCTGATCGACTCCAGCCATCCATTAAGCTCCTCGGAGATACTCACCATTACCTGAGCGCACGCTAGCTGAACCCACACGTGCTTGCTCGATTAGACCTGTGGCGAAGGTTGACAATCAGTCATCCAATCGGGCCTAAGAGACAGGGTGGGAGAGAGATCCATTTTCAGTCCGTAAAAGGGAATGTCCGTGGGAAGCTCACAGTGGCCTCAAACGAGGACACGGCTTTAAGATTCAGTGGGAAGATTCCCCGCTTTAAAAACCCCTCATTTTGAGGATAGTCAAATCCCTTTTTCCCTGCTTATCTCCACTCTGCATGTGCATCTTTCATTTCTTAAAGCCATTCTTTACTGGAGCCTGTGCAGTCGCTTTTTGGGTTATGGGCCAGGCAATAAACACTGGTTTTATTTATTTTATTGAACTTTTTTACATTTTCATTCAAGACACTCTCAAATTTGAGCATCTCTATTTGGAAATGCAGTTACTACTTTTTTTATAATCAGAATTCAGTTCTGCGCAATAGAAATGCTCAGAGCTTAAAGCCTGTTTACATAAAGGGAGGGATATCTGTGGAGCACATTAAAATAAGAATTTAAAAAATGCAAGAAAAGACTTTGCTCATGTTAGAGGCTAAAGTCGCTTTCACACCGGACGCGAAAGGAATTTTTCGTTTTATTTGCATCTTTGCATTGACTTTGAATGTAATCTGTCGTGCGAAAAATTTGTTTTGCGTCCGGCGTGAAAGCAGCTTAAGTATTCACTTGAATTTTGACAATCAATACGTAAAGCACTACATTACATTTTTTGCAGCCTACAGCCCTGGGAACTGATAAACATTGCCCTACTGTTGGAAACACTCAAAACATTACAAGCTCCGCACTGGCACTGATGAAGACAGCAGAGGGTTAATGGGGGTGGCGGGGAAAAAGCCAAAAAAAAAAAAGAAAGAAAGAAAAAAGGCGCAATTAAAGCCGTTTGAAACAGGGGAGATTACAGAGTTCTCCTTAAGGGCCCAATTGTCATGGCAGGCAGCGGTGATTTTCAGAGTCGCTACCTGAAAACAGGCAGTAAAACCTGCGCTTAGCAATTTGGAAAATAAGACCCCCGACTTGCACTGATGTGGAGGCTTCTCATCTGAATCCGGGGGAAGCCTGATTGCATAAATGATCTCGAAAGAGAGAATTAAAGTTATCAGTCGGTTGGCGAATCAATCAAGTGATTACGAGGTGCACAAAGGAGACAGCCGCACAGCGCAGCAATTTTAAAGGCGACGAAAAGCGATCAGAGCACAATGTCAGCATCCGCCCGAGAAGCTGAGCAATCACAACTTTGGCGCTGTTTCGCTAATTGTGACAATTGGGATGTTAGAAAACACATTATTGAAGTTGAATTATGGAAAAGTGCTTTTACTCATTTTTACAATGGTAAAAAAAAAATTATTTTCTCACATTTGTAGACTTTGCATGCAGGAGCACATACTGTGTATTGCTCATATGTAGAGCCCACAGCTACCAAGACCAGGAAAAAAAACATTGACTAATTTAAATGTTGATTGTTTTTTTAATGGGGGGAGTCGCTATAGCTGGCAGCTGCTGAGGACTGATGTCGCTATAAATTACAAGTCACTGCTGCTATCAGCTCAATTCATATTTAACTTTTTTTCCCCATTAGCCTGATTGAATGAACTGTAAATTCCATGTTGCCACAGGAGAATGTGCATCTGTGTGCAATCTAACCATCTTCATTTGAAGTGCATATATTACATTACATTTTTTTTATTACTTTGAGTGGGGATGTGTGTTATCTATCTTGTAGAGGGAAAATTGCATAATTAAATAAATGGAGCACTCAGCAACACACAATAGCATACTCAATTTACATGTTAATAATTCTTATTCTAGTTTTGGATCGCAGAAACCAACACCATCCGAAACTCCTGCTAAAAACCTCTCTGGTACAGGGTCAGGAGGGCTGCCTCGTTCCAACTGCTGGACACTGCTTCTGTACTGATTGTGAAGATGTATTGAGAAGCTATCTGGTTCCCTCGCTATGGGTCCAACAGTGGTTGTCTCTCTCCTTCCCATCTAATGGATGGCTCTTATTCGAGACCGGGTCCTCTCGGCCTCCTCAGACTGCAAAGCTCGATCTAATACCCTACTAGTAATCAACGAGATGACTACTGCCATTATTACGGTGTCAAACAGGACTGCATCAGGTTCATAGTCAAAGTACACTGTGGCAGAAACTCTCCTCACTCTGCAGATGAACCATCGAACTTCAGTGACGACAACCACACTGTCAAAGAGGAAGGGCGCTGCTGTACAACAGCTACATCTGGTGAGGTTAGTGGTTTCTGCAGTCCAGGAATGGACGCTGGTTTGCCCTGGTAAGGTCGCACTCTCTAATGCATGAGCCACGACACAACACAAGTGCAAGTACATGGGGTCACTTTTATTGGTTCTCAATATTTCAGAGCAGGATATCTGGGCAGAGTGCCCAAAGAACGCCTAAACACTGCAGAGAGGAGGCGAAATATACACTTTTCTTAGGATGAGGAAGAAGAGAGAAGAGAAGTGGAGATTCACAGAGGAAAAGTAATGTGACCCACTGATGCTGGCTGCTGGGGGTAAAATATGCAGGCGTGCAGGCTGGAAAGGGGTGGGATTGTTGATTGAATAATCCGGAAACAAGCCAGGATACCAGATACGCTGTCTGCTGATTGGCTGTAGCGTGGGTGGAGGTGGA
Source organism: Gymnothorax reevesii (assembly GCA_029721435.1). Classification (NCBI taxonomy): domain Eukaryota; kingdom Metazoa; phylum Chordata; class Actinopteri; order Anguilliformes; family Muraenidae; genus Gymnothorax; species Gymnothorax reevesii. The sequence goes on along the minus strand of CM056573.1, from coordinate 166,413,337 downwards.
GGTGGATGTGGCATGGGCTCACAAGGCCCCAAGTGTGGACATGTATCAATGTGGAGAAATGCCCCTCGCAGTGGGAATCTCTGCTAAATTTTATGTTCATTAAAATGGACAGCTGGTTTGAGTGAACTAAAATGGAAGTGCTTCAACATAGAATGAGTTGGGGTTATATTGTTGGGACCCCCTATAACATAGAATGAGGTGGGGTTATTCGGTTGGGACTCCCTACCCACTAAACATCACAAAAAACTGAGGGCAGCCTGATCTGGGTGATTCACTGTCAATAAACGGCCCTGAAAGCTGCCAGCTTGACTGTCCTATTAACTCTTAGATTGCTAAATGCAGCTATTGTTGCTCAATGACGTAAGATATCAAAATGAAAGCTACTGAAAATCTCACATGTGGCGACTTGTTTAAAAGAGATAATTATACAACTGTAATTATATATATATATATATTATGGCAAGCCAAACAGGAATTATATATTGAACTTTGATATATATACAATGAACTTTGATATATATACAACGAACTTTGATATATATACAATGAACTTTGAAATATATGGAGTGAACTTTGATATATATACAATGAACTTTGATATATATGGAGTGAACTTTGATATAAATACAATGAACTTTGATATATATGGAGTGAACTTTGATATATATACAATGAACTTTGATATATATGGAGTGAAATTTGATATAAATACAATGAACTTTGATATATATGGAATGAATTTTGATATATATGGAGTAAACTTTGATATAAATACAATGAACTTCGATATATATAAAATAAACTTTGATATATATATGGAGTGAACTTTGATATTTATAGAATGAACTTTGCTGTATATGGAATGAACTTTGATAGTTATTGAATGAACTTTGATATATATAAAATGAACTTTGATATATTTTGAATGAAAAAAATGATCATATATTTTGATTGAAAAATTCACACTGCTCGCTCTGTAACTTTCATATAACATCCGAACTCTTAGAAGTCAATGACGTAGAGGAAAAAATAGACAGAGCAAAGGCCCCTTTATCGCGGTAAGTTGGCTTTCAAGGTACACTAGGCTCCCACAGATTTGTTACAATTTTTTAAAATTATTATTCTAACTCTTCAGTGATCGACAGTGCTATGAAACGCAAGATATTTGACACTGGAATGAAAAAATATGCCTATCCTGTAAGTGGCAAGAGCTAAAAAACAACAGCCAATCAAACGTACAACCAACTCAAATGATTGGGATGATACTGCTGTCAATCAAGCTGTCAAGCATCATGGTGCGCTGTGATTGGTGGTGGGCGTAGTCGCATTGAACTGCAGGATTTGGAAGTTCCGCCCTCAACCCCACAGGCCCTAGTGATACTTTAACATCCGGTCATAGCAAAATAAAGCATGTAATGCTCCAACCAATTTGGATGCATATGATTTGTGTGTCAAATTGATTAGTTCCTGTTGCACTGCTGGCTGTGAAAACCTTACAATCCTTGCAGAAATTTTTTAATTCATTCTCGATAAAACCATAGTTTTACTGATATTTATAGATAAATATTTAAACAATCAGTCGACCTGATTTTGATCAAATTGGTTATATCAAGAAAACTTTCACTTATATGTATGTCCTGATTTGAAAAAGAGCCCTGTCACAACGTTTGTTTTTTTTTTTTTAATTAGATAATTTATTCCTGAACAGGAGTGTTTACTATGCATTTAACCATGACCGGAGCTGGCGCCTGTTTGACCATGGCGGGATGCACAAAGAGTAGAAACTGTGCGGTCAAGTTCTCTCTCTACGTCATTGGTGGAGGTATGGTGATTAGAAGTGGAGAACTAAGACCTCAAAAAGGCGACCAAAGTGGTGCCCTGTAGCGAATCACACTTCGATGTATATATCTCAGATTTTTTTCATTCAATATAAATTAAACATTCGGTGTATGTGTTTCACTTTCCCTAAATCAGTATTTTTTTATAGTGAGTGAATGATGACAAATCACTCCTCATATATCTCTGTGCCAAATCTGAAAATCGTTACCGCACGGGATTTTTCCTCCATCGTTTTTCATGAACAAAAGAAACTTTCTGTGAAATTTCAGCAGATTGTATAGCGTTGTAATAAATGGGGAGTGATTTATATTCATTCGCTCACTACTAAAAAAATATTAATTTGGGAAATTTACCTGAAAACGCCAAGTATTTAATTTATATTGAATGAAAATGATTGATATACAGTATATACATCAAACTTCGATTTGCTACAAGGCACCACTTTGGTCAGCAATTTGGGGTCTTCTCCCTCAAGAGTACTGCTTTACAGTTTGTTCGCTACCAGCATTATCAGTGCGGGAAGCGTCTTTTTTTTTTTCGCAACCAAGCGAGGCCAGATTTCGCATTTTCTCATGAATATTCATGACGCAGGCGGGCCGCGTATTTTTTTCCTCCAAACATTATGTCTATTGCACATTTTACTTGTCCTCTGATTGGTCACTCGGCATTGAAACTTATGAATGGGCAAGGTCATGTGATAGACTTACAGTAGCGTATTGCTGCCATTCCTGGAAAAAAACGGGTCTGTAATCACGGCATGAGTGAAAATTTTCTTATTACAAGATCCTTTTCGAGTTATGACAACATATTTTCACGTTTTAACAAGATATCTTCACGTTATTTCAACGCAAAAATATCACATTCTGACAAGAAATTTTTGGCTCATTTACATGATTTGATTAGGTTCTACTTCTTGCTTGTCTTGAAACATGGCAAGATTATGCTATTATTGAGCACGGTGGGCGACACTGATTAGTATACGTGCAAGAGGGATTTTAAAATGCTTGGGGCTGTACAGAAGACAGAATGAGCCTGACCCCCTGGAGGTAGCGACGTTTCTGAACATCGGTCAAGCTATCACTAGCTCGGAAAACGACGGTTGTACCGTCACAGCTAATAATAAAATGCGCAAATACAGCAGACATCACGTTAGTAACATTACGTGATGTACTTGCTGTCAAATAATCGTCATATAGAAAGATATAACGAGGCTTGTTGAACAAAAATGAATGTGTACTTTGTTCAGAAAAATACGCGAGCAAACTTGAATAATTTGTGACTATAATCAATTGTGATTGATTAGTGAAAAAATAAATACATAATAAACAGGATAGGAAGTTGATAGTTTGGCCAAGGTGATGGGTGCGATTTTGATGAGGTGCTATTATGTCAGATCAGCACTTACAATTGCTTGTTAGAGTACAAGTGTTTTGACATTAAGCAAATGGGTAAATTAGAGCAGAAAATACTCTTGATATAATGCATGAATTACCATCAAAACTGGTATTTGGTGAAGGGTGGAAATGGAAGTGGGGAACATAAAACTTCTGCAAATCAAACTGTTTGCTGAAAATAACATTACCATACTGCCTGTTTGATGTAACTGACCAGAAGTAATACAGCGGAGTTTATCAAAGTTCATTCTATATATATCAAAGTTTATTTTATATATATATGTCGAAGTTCATTGTATATATCAAAGTTCACTCCATATATATCAAAGTTCATTCTATATATATATCAGTTTATTATATATATATATATATATATATCAAAGTTCATTCTATATATATCAAAGATCACTCCATATATATATCAAAGGTCATTGTATATATTTCAAAGTTCACTCCATATATATATCAAAGTTCATTCCATATATATCAAAGTTCATTGTATATATCAAAGTTCATTGTATATATATCAAAGTTCAATATATAATTCCTGTTTGGCTTGCCATAATATATATATATATATATATATATATATATATATATATATATACAGTATATATATATATATATATATATATATATATATATATTTTTTTTTTTTTTCTTTTTTTTTTTTTTTTGGAATTTTCAGCATTCTAAAGGTTAAAAAGCGAAGAAACAAATAAAAGCTTTGCTCACCACCATTACCAGCGATGCGGGGGGACAGGCTAGACTGGCGCTCTGCGGAGCCACACTGACGAGTATAACTCCAGTCGAGGCTGCAGGTCTGCATCCTCAATCTCACCCTGAAAGCGATCCGCTATGAGCCAAATCCCACGTTAACCCCTGCACACATTCCTGTCTCAATGGCAGCCTTTTTTTCCCACTGCCGTGAATTAAGGAACCTTCTCAGTGGCGTGATAACCTGCTTCTTTTCGTCCGCTAATTGGAATGCACATGGGAAAAAGTCAGAGGACTCGCGGCGGCCCCCCCGGGTGTGAAGAGCAAGCCCAGCTGTGCTCGGCGTGAGCGTGGGCAGCGCAGGTGGGCACTTTCATCTGCTCCGCTAACGTCTGTCCAAGCTCTGGCAGCCAAAAGAGAAAGCGGCACACACAGCGTTTCTGAGGAAATTTGGAGTATGCTCGAAAAACACAGCACGAAGCAACCACAACACCTAGACTCAGGCCACAGAAGGGTTTCAGTTAGCAAGATATGTGGCATAGTAAACAGACACTAAAGTTCTGAGCAATCTCCCCTCTAGAGAGATGCTTCTCAAATAATGCATTCAAAATCCAAATATTTTTAGTCCAAATGTCTGGTCCTGGTCTGCATAGTTGCATATGCAATTTCCATATACGCTAGCTTGAATTTTGGGAAATCATTTTGTTTACCCCCCAGAGCGTAGTATTGTCCACAGTTCATTACAGTGCACAAGGCTTGTTTATTATTATTATTATTTATTTATTTATTTATTTTTGCATATAGGTGCGTGTGTGCGTGTGTGTTTGTGTTTGCTGAATGTTAAATACCCCTAATGTAACATGCTCTGCGGGACTTGTGCAATTCTCATACACACTATTTAATCATGCATGCAGTCTATTCAAAGCAATCACATAAAATGTTTTTTTCAAGGTGCTATTTTGCACTGGAGGGTTGGCCCCTGACATACATGTTGATAATATCAGGAATAGTCATAGTAGTAGCAGTAGTAGCAATGGAAGTGTAGCTTATCCAGGGTATTAGTGCAGCTAATGTAGCAGTCTCTCTCTCGCCCGTCTTGAAGTTCAAGAACAGAGAGCAAAATGGAGCTCTGTGGGACAGCTCTTATCAGCATTTGCGTCTTTTCTTTTTTTCTTTCTTTCTCCCCCTCACCTTCATATAAAAAAGCGAACAGCGGTGGAGCCTGTGGTGTGGTCACTGGAGTGGAACGTGATACGTGATGACATGCTGAATGGGGTGGAGAAAGCAAGCTTCCCCTGGTGTGCGATCACCTTGTTATCCTCAATATCTTCCCTGCAGAAACGTTCGCGAAATGGTTCCTGGAGGAGGAGGCATTGCCTGCCCCTGCGACAGAGGTGTAAATCCTCATCAGCCTTCTCCCCAGAACTTCTACTGATAGCTTCTGTGAGTAGGTGCACATCAGAATGAAACATGATGGATGGAAATAATCAATTAAAAAATGGTTATTGACCACCGATATGCACTCAATATATAAATACTCAACACTCCATAACACTCCATGATCTTTTTTTTTGTTTTTTTTTTTAACCTGAGTTGACATATTTAGTTATTAAGCTCCATGAAAGTGGATTTCTGAAAGCAAGCATGTCATTATCAACAAATCTAAATAATGTTTAAATAGATGAGACTGCCAAATTAGCTGTATGTTTGGATTTTGATGTGACATTCATCACTGGTAATTAAAGGCAATAGAAATCTAAAGCCTTCAGAATTTTATTTAAAAAATCCAAAAGGCCTACACTTCAAAGAGCTATGCACTTTAAGTGGGCACGTTGTTGAGACTGACAAGGCAGTAGAATTGAAGTAAAAATGACTTTACTATTTTCAAACACAGGACTTTAGGTCATGACAGAATTTTCACACACAATAGTGTTCAAAATCAGAAGTGATTGTATTTCAGGAAGAATGTGCTCTTTTTATAGAAGGTCAGCGGATATTTTTTGTATTGCTACATGATTCTCCTCATCTTATGTTTTTTTACTTACTGTAGATAGGACATGTTTCCCTCCAAACACCATAAAGGACCACCCTCATCTTGAAGTCATTTTTTTCAATGGCAATGGGTTCTTTGCCATGTCTTTGCCACATAATAACCCCAGAGAGATGAAGGTGAGTTGGGTCTCCTTTCATCTCCATGCTAACGAAATTGTACTTCAATTTTGGCTAACATTAAAAAAAGTCCTTTGACAACTCTTCATACCCCATATTGCTTTTGAGATCACAGTTCCTTCCAGCTAAGATGGCTGAGTCATTTCTTTCATATTCAACACCACTTGCACATTTAGCGTGGATGAGAGACTGCCTCTAAACCGTGCAATTATTTATTAGTCATGGATCACACAAGGTATGATACAAATGCTGCCATTTTATGCACCAGAAGTAAACTGGGGTAATTATCATCTGAGGTGGATGACTAGGTCATAATTATCGCGATTTTGCCTCAAAGAACATGCGAGGAACAGTTCATTTAGTATCATCCATTAGGGATTGTTGTGATGGTACATACTTTTACAGCAGAAATGTGTGCAAGAATTATTATGTGATCAATATTTGCAAAAAAATATCGGCAGGAAATGGCTATTACATGACAAGTATTCCAGTACTAATTCGTAATGGCTATATCACCACAAGTTCTGAGACGAAACCAAACCACAGGTCTTTGAAGGGGTCTGATGAGTTCTTACATCTCTGTAGTTGGAGGAGGACAATGTTTGAAATGTGCAGGGGACAGCTGGTGTAATTAGTGAATACGCTACAATTTTCATATGATTACCTGCCACTGTTATTTGCTTATGGCCATTTCCGGGTATATGTGGTAAATGTGCGTTGGCATCAGGCCCCGGGCCACTTGCAGGGGTGGGCCCACACTGTGCATTAGGTTTCTTATATTTTCTTTTTGTTCAAATGAAGTAGAGCGGATTTCACTTGCAGCGCAAGAAAAGCAGAAACAATTAAAATGCAAATCAATACATTTCACTTTTTGAGTAAGTTGAGGCATTTACATGTAACTTATTAGTGTGTCATGAATCTATGCATTTGTGAATGCTTTTTTTTTTTTTTTCCCCCATGCATTCTGTTTTCATTGTGGAAACAGGATGTTGGAACCCATAATAATGTTTGGCTCACTCTCAGCTAGGTGTACATTCTTCAGCGAAAACTGACTGTGAGGCCACACCTCCAGCTATCCAGCTCACCAAAGATCCGCAAAAATCTGGACTGCACTTTGCCTAATACACAATTATCACCTGCACCTGTTGTTCATTTCCACTGTGCGGTAACAATGTTCTATTTAAGACCAAGTTTCGCACTTGCAAAGACTTTGCTTTGCAAAGTCTTTTAACTACATGCCTGTGCTATATTTCTAGTCTTGTTTAGACGTATTCTCCGCATTTCGCATGTATTATTCTCTAAATCTAACTTAGTGCTGCTTATTGTTATAAACCAGCACTTTATTTAAAGGAACCTCGCATCCTCCTCCATGTTTTCCTATTTGTAATGCATTGGCACTGCAGCTAAAGCCCAGAGTCTGTATCAATAGTAGTGTCTATTAAGGAACCCTATTCGCTTTTTGTTTTGTGCTGCAACATTTCTGTCTTCTGTTATGCAGGAGGCATAATAAATACGACCACATCCATCCTTGCATCTGAGTCCAGTTCTCAACTCACTGTCCACTGTGCATCTGAACTTTGCACGAAGCACAACCATTACACTGACACGCTAATTATATCACAAATGTGGATGTTGGATATTTTTAAGTGTCCATCTGAACTAAAATCTCCCACATCTATTCTGGAAATCTCGTTTTGCACCACCACCTGCCCAAGCCCGGAGATGGACCCACTAGCAGCAGAGAGGACTAACAGCAGCCCTCCGGGGCGGTCCTGAAGTTACCGCTAAAGTTAACACCACAGAGACAGGGCTTGCCAACAGTGTTGGAAAAAAAGCCTTTCCAGCCAAAGGATTATTATTTTCCAGCCGGGTGTTTTTTAAATAGTACCACTGTCAGCATAGCTTTAAAGCAGGTTGGTCTTTAAGGTGGAAATTATTTTTTGTATAAGGGGCGCTGACTGTGCCTTATGCTACGTTTGCCTCTTGAAAGTAGGGATGATGAATTTTACTGACGAAAAGACAAGGGCTGATTTGTGAATATGCATTTGTGAAAGTAAAAAACTATCCTGGTGTTGTGCATTGCATTCATTAATATGCTGTTTATTATTTAGTTCCGTTTATTCCATTTTATTACCAAGAACTTGGTAATGGCGTTTTGTGTTTATAGTTATGTATTTATTGTATCATTATGTGTGTTCATTATTAAACCTTTTGCCCATTCCTAGTTCAATTATTGAATTCTTTCATTATGCTCACAACACATCTAAGCTTTTGGGGGATGGAGAGGGTGGCATGCGAACATGCCCCGATTTGTTTAGAAACGGCCCTGACCACGCTAAATGTGTATTTTATACTTGAGCCACCTTTAATGTAATATTTGAAAATGCCCTGAAGTGAGGTCCAATTTAAGGTCAAATTTAAAGGCCAGAGTCATATTTTTAATAGTGGTGTGGTAGGACATGTGATAAAACAGAGACTCCAGTCTTGGGAATTCATTTAATAAGAAAAAAGGGGAAGGCTCTCTCGCACCAGCTGTCACCGTAGATTACAAAACCATGGATCTTTCTTCCAGCATCAGCAGTATCAGAAATGAAGCTATCATGTACAGTATATTGGCTTTATGAACTGAGAGCAGGAGAGGGTCTAATTAATACATGATCGTAATGAGGTCTCCTGTTCTTAATGAGGTTTGATTAATCTGCGGCGAGGCAATTTAGGAGAAAGCGTTAAAGCATCTGTAGGAATGGCGGTGAGCCAAAGCTCTGCTAAAGATAGACTGAGACCTGGGCAAAAAGGCTTCAATTACAGGGAGACCAAGAATATGTATGAGGTCTCTGACATTAGATTTAATCAGTGCAACTATGAAAATTGCCTGAATTTATGTTATACATATATATGGATATATTTTTATTAAAGGTGGTTGAGCTGTTAAAAAAAAAAAAATCTATTTTTAATTCACAGTTATGCAAAGGAGGCCCATTCGCTTACCCCATTTGGAATATTCTGGAAAAATATTAGGAGAGCCTTGGAGCCTTGATGCTCTAGGCACTGATATGCTAGACTTCCTCTGGCTCTAATTGGTATTCAGGGGTGCGAGTGCCATCACTGTGTCCAAATGAAAGGGGCTTATGACTAATGAAGGAGACACAAGGTCTCAGCACACCACAGGGATCCCAGCCCTCGTTCTGTTAACCACTTCATCCTCCCTGCTCCTATGGAGCGAAAATGCACTGTACAGGGTATAGAAGCACAGCCCCTGGGGCACCAGGGAGGAACACGGTAAAGCGGTTTCTTTTAATTACGGAGGTTGCGATCAAAGCACCCAGATGCGCTAACAATTTATTAGCTGAATCCACCTCCCACCGCCCACACGCGCATGGCGTATGCACAGGCACAGGTGTATGTGCACAGAAACACACCTGCGAGCAGACGTACGGAAACACACAGTTTATCTTCCCTGTTCTCACATGGACACTACTTGTGCAGTGAAAGAAATCCCCCCACAAATTCTAGTAAACATGCAGTAATGATACTATACATTACAGGGCTACTAAATAGCTGATTACCCTGGCTTAACAACCAAGAATTATGACACCTCATGATAATCCTGCGAGGTACTTATTATATCCAGCGATCCACCTGGAGTAGCAGCAGACAATATATCCCATGTGTTATATAAATTTATTGCAATACTGGAGCTTTTTATAGCACAAGAATACTGTTTCTTGCTTACAAAATGTAATATTATGCTGATAAGCAGGGTGCAATTAGAGGCACACCAGCCAATATTTAGCAAGTAGGCTGCGTAGGCCATAGCTAAAGGATAGATATCATAGCCTAAAGAAGAAGAACCAGAATCCTTTCATAGATTAAGAACATTAAAAACAGGCCTGTGTTGCATGATTTTTTTTTTTTTTGCGAACAACATCCAGGAAACTGTAGATGAAATAGCCTTCAAAAGTGAGCACATAACTGTAAAGTAATCTAAAACAAGGGCAATAAAACCAACATAGCCAATTCACATCTATTTACTGAGCCTTTAATACCTCTAGAATTGAGCAACAGAGGCCAAACAAGATGGCAAAAACCAAACAAGATTCCAAACCATTTGTAATGCTTAGTTTAGCATGCAATTAAAGTGTGAAAGAATGCTGGGACCAAAATCTGTTTGAGCTGAATGACGTAATGTAAAGCCCAGTTGTACACCTTTAGGCTATGCCTCCACCTACCACTACAAACTAGGAATAAAAAAAATAAAAAAAAACTCTAATAAATGCAGTATTGGATGAGACTGAGTCACAAAATAATAGTTAAGTATTTAGTATAGTAATTATAGAATAGTAATTTCAGAAGAACAGAATACCAACTAAGTAGTAAAGAAAGCTGAGCCAAAATATGTTTGCACGCATTGCAGTTGAGCTGCATCCCTTCTGACTATATGAAAAGAAAAGATCCGGCAGAACTTTTGATGCTGTGGCAAAACTTTGCAGTGCACAATGGAAGATTAAAATGCATTTTCCGGAGTGCTCGGGTAGGCTGAGTGTGATTACGTTGCGTTAAAGTGATTAAAATGTTGTTTACCTTAAATGAAAACCGATTGAACTGACTGAAATATAGTAAATCCCCACGCAATAAAGGCAACAGTATTACGAGCGAGTCCCCTCATGGCTGCATTATTTGCTGCTGCAGTTACCACGTTGGATGGATTCCAATATTACATTCCAAGTGACTGAATGAATGCTTGCCTATAAACCAGAGTACAGCCGTTTGCAATGCATGCAATATTTTCTCACTTTGCTGCCTTCATTTTTAGGGACATTGTGGTGAATGCTGGCACCTTCAGTGTCTAGTATACAGTGCCAATATTGCCATTGATTATGGAAAGACGTTGATTGCTGAATGAGCTATGCAGCATGCCAGAGACACAAATCTAGGCAGCACCAATTAATTTGCTATTGGCACTTCGTGTCCTTATTTATTATAATAAACATACAGCAACAGACATGAAAGTGACAATGACATGAAAGCCGAAGTTGGCACTTAAGGACCGCACCAGCGACTTATTCAAATTATGGAATGATTTAAACCGATTCTAATACCAAGCCTTATCAGTGCTACTTCCAACCTCTGCCTCTCAAAGCTAGCAGATTTCCAATTAGTGGGCACTCTTTATTTAATAGGGAATGTTTAACACGCAGCAGAAGGCCATCATGTAAATGACACACAATGTCATTTGCGAAGAAAAGCGAGGTAGACCACATCCAGACCAGGAGGTAGAAACTACATTTTTCAATGTCTACATTTATAAATTGAGGAGTCATGGTGGCTAAATGGGTGGCACTGTCATCTTGCAAGAAGGAAGTTGTGGGTTCAAATCCAGTTTAGGGGCTCTCTGTGTCAAGTTTCCTCTGGGTAGTCCAGTTTTCTCCCTCATTGTAAAAAAATGCATGACTGGCGAATGGAAGACTCAATAGTCTAATTCCCAGACTCACTTGAAAATATAATTAATTATCCCAACAACAGTGTCAATGCTAGTTGAAAATCTAGGTTATAATCATATAGAATAGACTTATTGTTCAGCTGAGACAGGAAAATTGTCTTTGGCCTCACCCAGGTAAGCCACAAACATGTCCCTACAATAAAAAACATCATATTGACAGAACAAAGGTCTCTCTATTTTAAAACAGCCAGTACGTTTATACCCATGGCGTACAGCCTACAACTTCACGTTTAAATTTACTTTACTGTAATGCCTTGACCACATGAATTGTATTTGGGATAAAGGAACCCTTGTAAATCTTCTGCTTTTCCAAGGGTATTCTATAGCTTTACCTAAAGGGGAGCAACTCAGACTTTGTGTGAGAGGGGAAGTGTTTTTTCCTTGGTAATCAACATGGCTTTCCTATGAACAGCAGTGTCGTGAAGGTCATCCAATGGCTTTTGTTGACCGCCTGTGTTCTTGCCTGCCGTCTTTACAATCCTGGTTAGCTTGTTTCAATTTGCTCAATTTAAATGCCTATACTAGTCATAAATATCAAAAACAAGGATGGTCTCTATCACACTGATATGCACTTTTTGAAGGATATTAGAACTGACACAAAGCTCCTTCTTTTTCCATCTTAAGAACAGCCTCTGACTATCTTTCTAACAGTAAATTGAAACAAATAAATCCCTTAATTTTTACAAGAGCAGCATGCCACACAAGAATCTATTACAGAGGGACTGTTGGATTGCAGAGCGCAAATGGTGCAAAACTAAGTGCAAAACGTGCATAATAAGATCCTATAAAAATTCCTTTTTTAAAAATGAAAAATTGTATAAATAAATTCCATCAGCAACATAATGTTATCTTTCTAATCTGAACATAAGCAAATCCAGACTACTTCTTAACACCATCAATCACCTCATCAAAGCTGAAAAAGACTGTAGCAACCCATGAAACTGAATCAAAATATGGTGAATTTTCAGGCTATTTTTAAAGAAAAAACAACATTTTTTTCAGGAATCTCTTGACTAAAAATAAAAAAACAGCCAATGAAACATCCAAAGTACAGTGTGAAGGCCGACAGGACAGTTTTAGCCTAGTTGATGTTAAAATGGATAGAAAAGTGACAGCAACAAAGTCTTCCACATCCACCACTCACCCAACCCCTTTTTTAACTGTTTTTAAGTCAGCGTCTGGTGAGGTTATTACAATTTTTGACTCTTGATGCAACAAAACACTTCCTCACAGAATACAAGACTGCACTTGTGAAGCTTGTTTCAAAAATGCAGCCTTGATGTGTAAACACAGTGCATCTAAGCCAAGAAGGGTCCTAGACGAGGCGGAAGGTCTCAGCGTGTTTGTCTAATGTACCAGGGAAAATAAAGTCTTAACCGCCTCCATTATAATAATGGGGTCTGGCTACAGTTTCAGCACTAGGCCACTGCCTCAGGTCAAACGTGATGACATAGTTCACATTCTGCTTTTAATTGGCCTGAAACGTGTCTAGTGAATGCTGCAGTCCTCATATCATAGTGGTTGCAATTCATCTGACTCCATATTAAATTTAGGATATAAACTTTAGTTATAACCCTTTGCGGTTACGATTAAATTATGTATTTGCATAAATATGATCTGACTCCAATTAATCATTCTGGAGCTCTGTTGTGCATCGGACTCGTAACTGGTCTATATCCTTACTCCGCCGGACCAAAAACATCTGTACAGCCCAATTTGGTGGATTAACTGAGAGGCTGGTGGTATTATTAAACGCAGCAATTTGACAGAAAATAGCTATGACTAGGGATTATCAGGGCCCAAAGCGAGTAACTCTGAAGTGTAACAATATCTGTTCATGGACTTTGTGTTGTATAAGATTTCCAGGCAGGGACTGAGATCCGCTCAATTTACCGGAATCTCCTTGAAGCCAATCAAAATAATACCAATCGCAGCGTGGAACCTCCATCTTATAGTGCAGACCAAGTGTGTTGATCAGGCATTGCGATTATAATCCTATGTTACCCAATTAGGAAACAGGACTCCGGGCTGGAAGGATATAAGTTAGTTACAGTCAGAAACACAAAACAGAATGCAATTACCAATTTATTTCGCCAGGCAGGTACAACCTTAAATCACAAGAATCAATCCCATCGTTACAGAAAATGTAAAGAAGAAGTAAAATCATACCTGGCGCAGCTCACAACTGCACATATACATCGAGTGCACAATGTCGGAAGGATGAATACAAGCTTCTATAGCTATATCATGTCTGCACATGGCTGCAGCAGCACATATGGGAAATCATCAAAGATCTTCCATGACTAGATTAAAGCTACCCACGACATGGAGATGCACGTGGGAGAAGTTGAATGCAATCTCCCATTGTGATGACGGCTACACACATACAGATGCATGTGTGGGAAGTTGTCAGTCGGCTGTGATCTTCCCGAATCCTTTGTTTTCCAAACTTTTATGCCCTAACTCTGGAAGCGCTTCCTATTGTGGGGTCATAGGTCACTTGGGTAATTCGAACCAAGAAGGCGCCCCCTCCCTGGAGGAACTTTGGGCGGAGACATTACTATGAGGAGAAGTAGTATGAGATTGTTAGTCCAGTTGAGATTGAAATCTCTTTTTCAAGGGAGCCCTGGGGGTTTTGGTGGGGGGTGGGGTGGGGGCAATTTGCAGAGCCATATATAGTGTATCAGGGGATGATTAAGTGGCAGGTTGAAAGAGCCAGGTTGGGTCTTAAGCCATGACACCAGGGAACCCGCTATTCTTATCGATAAGAGTCATAGGATCTTGAATGAGTGAGTCAGGACCTCGGTTAAAGGTCTCATGTGAAACATGGCAACTCCTTCAGTATAGTGACCCCATCACTGTACTGGGGTATTAGGGATTACTCCACCATGCGGCTGGAGCAGATTGCAGATCTTATCATCGTCTCTTATCTTTCTAGCAAAGTTCATTCTTGAAATTCATAACCTCTCTAAAACCTTTGAATTTTCCTGTGGGATTACTCAAGGATTGATTTTAGGGCCAAATCTTTTAAATTTTTTTATGAAACCCTTCAGTGATGTCATCAGTAGACACGGCATCGCTCCACAAATTTTGCCAACGACACAAAATTTTATGTGACAACCAGGACCAATTGATTCCCTTTTTAAATGCATTTTAGATATTATTGTCCAAATGTCACAAAAATTTTAACTAACTGTTCAACCACAACAAACCTGAAATTTTTGTCATAGGTAAAACTAAAAGAGAGAAATAGGTTGCGAAGTTAATTTCTTTATGACATACTCTAAGCCAAGAAGCAAGAAACCTTCATGAAGTCTTGGACACAGATATAAACCTTCAGGCTCATGTGGGATTTGTTTATATTTCTGCGTTTTAGCAACTAACGAAATTACTACAGTGTAGCCATTTATCTGAGTGACAAAGAGAGACTAGTACACTCGTTAATATTGAGCAGACTGGACGACTGTAATGCTCTCCAATGTGGTCCACCCAAAAAATTTCAGATAGCTGTTGAAACACTATTTAAACCTTCTTTCAAATGCTAGTCACACTCCAGTTTTTTCAGAGGGCCAGCGTCAATTAGCAAAGGCATATTGCAGATGCAGCGAGATGGTGCCAGAAAAGATATAGCGCCCTATTTTAATGTTTCTAAGTACATGTTCTGAAGCTCGTGATGCAAAAGCATTTAATGTGAGTCCAAATCCATTTTAATGATTTAGTAATTTTAGTAATCCATCTAGTAATTTTTTAATTAATTAAAGGTGCGCTTTTGGTGAACACAAAACAAACCAGTCTAAGCGTCTTCTCCTATGCCCTTTTTAAAAGCCAGATACCTTTGCATCTCATTGAATTGCTGTTATAAGGGCAGATTTTCTAAATAATAGGAAAAACACTTCTCAGCAGAGAGGGGATAGCTGGTGCGCAAAGAGAGGGCACACAAAGCACTGCTGAAACCTGATTTCTTTAATGTCAAAAAAATGTTAGCTAACAAAAAATGTATTTTTGAATACTGTGAAAAATAGTTTTAATCATATTCCAATGAAAGAGGTGTTCATACTCTGTGAATCCTGGGATCGAGTGTAAATGTGTGCATAAAACAAGGAAATGAAAAAAAACTTTAAATTTAGGGAAAACAACAGCCTGGAAGAAAGAAACAAAATGTTGTTATTTTGATTATACCACCCTAACTCCTTGAATAATATCTACCAGGAGTGAAATGAACTTGCTTCTGCTTTATTGACTGTGAGGCAAGGAAAGAAATGGATCAACCAAGATAACATAAGAACAAAACTGACTGTTGTGAAGGCCAGATGTTGGCAACTCATCCTTGAAGCCCCAGTCAGATGTATGAAAGAAGATTGGATCATTGATGGTGACCACAATTTCATCCGTTCCTTTAATGCTCATCAAGTTTCCAATTTTGTGGTTGCTTCATCAGTCAGTCAAACTATAAATTATAATGGAAGTAAGCACGTTGATGAAATGTGGAGATGTGTTACAAAAGCGAGAGAGATGGATTGTAGGTATTGTTTTTGTGGGTCAGTTCAGAATTGATTTTGAGATAATTGTGGGTAACAGGTTGATCCTTGTCACACTTACCCAAATGTCTGAAGTGCGCCAAACGTTCTGTTTATACTGGGCATCAAAGGAATTTGATGCATTTGCTATTTAT
The DNA here is from genome assembly GCA_029721435.1 of Gymnothorax reevesii. NCBI lineage: Eukaryota > Metazoa > Chordata > Actinopteri > Anguilliformes > Muraenidae > Gymnothorax > Gymnothorax reevesii. The sequence goes on along the minus strand of CM056573.1, from coordinate 166,397,046 downwards.
GCTGCATGGACGCTGGTTGGAAAATGGTATCTGCGTCAGGCGTGAAGTTGCAAAGACACTTGCAGTACACTCTGCGCTGGGTGTTAGATAGAGGCTATAGGGTTGAAACATGGAGAAGATGTGGACATTCGAAAGCAAAGCATAGTGCTCTGAAATAAAATAAAATAAGAAAACAAGCTTTCGTGGCTAACTTGTTATGGATCTCCTATATGCTGTGGCTATGAAATCTTAGGTACGAAGAGCTGAAAAATCTTCATTTATTTTATAGCATTTGGTTCACAGCTACACTTTAGATTAGCCATAATAATCAAGTGTATTAGAGTAGCAGGTTTAGACTTTGCCGCATGCAGCAGCTTACATGCAGGAGGAACCATTTTAACTAGCAGCAGGAAATGTGAACAAGCTGTAGACAAGACTAGTTCAGCGGAAATTTTACTTGCAGCAGCACAGAATAACGCAGCACAGCAGCAGAGAGAAGTGTGTTTTTGACTTGGACGCAGAGCAAGAGAACAGCATAAATCGGCTGCTTTAGAAGGGTAGAGCAGCGGCAGAAATGCTTGGGAGTAACAATGGAAATGAGGGCATGACTCAAGTTGTCAGCCTGAGCTGGCACCATACACTGCAAAAACTGAAAAAACACTTATTTCTATAACCGTTTTCCCCAGTAAGACAACAATTTGCCAGTGGGGTGAAATAAGATTGACTTTTTTCAGGATTTTCCAATGGGATAAGAAAATTTCACTTGTCAAGCACATGGTAACTTAAAATAAGCTCATATTTACTAACTGAGGGAGAAAATATAAGACTTAACTTCCTAGTTTTAGACTAAATGACTTGTTAAGACAAACACCTTTTGCAGTGCTGTATATGAATAAGCGTTCTATCCTCTTATCAATTATCACTAAATCTTACAAAGACCAAATTTATGATATTTGGGAAAAAAGGCCTAAAGGACGACATAGAGTTAAAGGTAAATGGTATTAGCATTGAAAGGGTAAACGAATATAAAGTCTTGGGAGTTATGATAGATAATCTTTTAAGCTGGAAACTGTTATGCCATGTAGTGCATTTTAAGTAAAGACACACACGGTCAGCGTGGGTTTATCTTGAAACTTTACTGAAGAACTCTCGCTTCCTGTGTACCTCGTCTGCTAGGTCACCTCCTGCCTAGTGCCTCATGGGTAATGTAGTATATTAATGCAACACGTAACAACACAGAAACCGCATGTAAATTTAGTTCAAAGATAGTTAGCTAAAAGTGTGTCTATTCTTTGGAAAATGCAGAAACTATTAAACCTCAAGTCTCTTAAAATAATCTATTCAGCCCTCATAGCACCCCACTTACATTACTGCGCTGAAGTATGGGGTCACACTTACAAAAATACAATAGAATCTTTATTTAAACTCCAAAAAAAGGCCCTTAGAATTATCCATTGCGTTCCGTATGGAACTCATACAAATGATTTTTTTATGAAGGCAAAGTTTCTTAAATTACAGGATATAGTAAAATTCAACTCCTTGCAACTAGTATATTTAGGATACCACAAAGACTTGCTTAGAAATATACAAAGCCTATTTCTTCAGCGTGATTGTACCCAAAACACCAGAGGCAGAATGTTGTTGCAAACAAGAAAGGTCAGAACGACTCGCAGGGAGCACTCGTTATCTGTGGCTGGAGTCAGGGCATGGAACGTACTTGATGATAATATAAGAATGGCAGAAGAGCTGAAGGCCTTCAAATATTTGCTGAAATGTTCATATCTGAGTAACAATAAACATGTTCAATATTGTTAAATCTGTACCTTTTTATCTACTGGACACTCCAGACCATCTGTCCGAAAGTCAACTGTCACAGCACATTACTACAGACAGCTGAACCAATATGGATCTTATAAGCTGGTCGTTAAATGCAATAGACAAAATTATCTCCACAAGGCGGTCAGGTTCTGGAGAACCGACATGCCCGGATGGGACATTCCCGGCCGGTTACACCATGGATGCATGGGGAAAGTGGCGTTCGCTGTGTTTGGCAGTCCTGGACATCGAGGATGTAGAGGACATCTATCTAATTGGATTCATGATCCACGGGTCTGCTATCCACGGGTCTGCTATCATTGGGGTTTGGTCTGTTTTTGATTGACCATAGGATAAAGAAAACTTTGAAAAGCATGGCTATCCTTGACAGATAGCTCAATAAAATTGGATTTGACGTCAAGGAAGGCAACGATGGACTGCACATACTGCGAGAAGTCAATACATCCGATAAGGGAAGGGTGAACCAAGGCGATGGAAATGACGACTAATCAAGAGATCCAAGCAAAGATCCGGCATTATTAAACCTCTCATCTACTCCAAATTAGCCGGAACAAACCAAATGATTAAGAAAGGGGTTTCGGGGCAATGTCGCATTGGATGAAGAGTGGCATTTGAATCTAAAGTTATATGGACACTCACCTATTCTGTAATTATAATTCTCATGATATTCATAAATCTTACGATCTTATTTTCTGACGTTTAAATCGTAGCGTACATGGACACTAGCTCTGCTGTGATTTATAATCCCTATGATATCTTAACCATAATCAAACTGTTTTTCTGGAAGTTGGGGGCGGGACTTTGACCAGCAATTTCGCTTCTCCTGCAACCCTTTCGGTCATGATACATGATCCATGTTGTGTTGTGTTGAAATTGTCATGAAATGACTATACAATCATGCTGAAGTTCATACTGCGATTGACAGTCAGATATAAGTTATGTTCATTAACTGATTTATCCCGCATGCCAGCAAGTCATCAAATGCTCTCTCACCTCCAACATTACCATATCGTCTTTTGTAAACAGTGCTGTGTCCAAACTAAACCCCGAACACTTTCATTTTGATTCACTTAGGCAGCTGTGGGCATGTGCCATCTCTTTTAATAATCAGAGTACTGCAATTATAATTTTATTGCCTAGACAAATCTGTTTAGGTGGCAGTGGTAATATTTACTGGAAAACAAATTATGGATGCCCTAGTGAATTTAGGGCACTGATATGAAAGCTTTTTCAAACTCATGTAATGCATTTGGCTGATAACCTTGGCCTAGACTGTTTACTGGCTTATAAATACGTGAAATGCATTCAAAATAGAATTCATTTTACACTGGAGCTCTGTAATTTAAAAGAACATTCAAAAATACTATTCATTAAGTGTGAGGGTTTTACGAAATGAGCCAAGAGCGAAAACCAGATAAATGCAAAATGGAGGCTTTATTTCTGAAGGGGGAAACCCCCCAACAGAGCTGGCAACAGTACAATGTCCACAATCCACAAACAGAATCCAAAGGGCAAAGTCCAAAACTGTAACCAGGGCACCAATAACAAAACTCAAGGTCAGGCAAAAATGGTTCGGTACACAGGCGTGGGTTTGGTGGAGAGACAAACTCATAAGCCGTAAACAGTCCGAATCCAAATACCAGGGCAGCAAAGACAATAGACGTGGTCGGGCAAAAATAGGTCAAAACTCACGAAGGCAATCAGATCCAAAAGGGCAAACCAAAAAACAAGTGTCGGGCAATCCAGTCAGAAAGAAAATATCACAGTGAGCAAGGCGAGGAACGTAGCACAAGACAAAGGAGTAAAGACGATCTGACAAGGAACTAAAAGTGCAGACACCTTATATACACATCCGGGGTGAACACATGACTAGGGTAAACAGGTGTAATCAATGACATGGGAGTGACACATGAGGAAAACTAATTACATGAATTTGGCGAATGCCGAAACGCAGACAGGGATAACGAGACATTCCTATGAACGAATAACAGCTCCGGTTAAGGAGTACTAAAGTGTATAGTCTAAAGAAAAGAGAAAGCCTGAGATATAAATGGAAACTGCAGTAGAGATAATTAGTGATAGGCAAGGAGGGCGGAGATACAGATTGGGCGAATGCTGAGAGATCGTTAGTCTATTAGTATGTGCAGCTATACAATCCCGAGTGCAAGTTAGTCAGTTAGTATGAATATACAATGTTAATCGGGGTTAGTAATTATCGAAAACAATAAACTGTTAGTAGGGTTAGTAGATAGCATAAAGAGAGAGGAAGGAAGAAAACGAGATATGAAGAAAGATTGAAATCCCAGAAACCAGGAAATCACCCGAATGAGTGGCACGTCAGACAAGGGACCGTGGGCAAAGACCTACACCAGACAAGACAGGGGAAAACGAAGTGCAGGACTAGAACCAAAAACAAGACTATGAAACATGGCAAGGCTATGAAACATGGCAAAGACGTAAATAATAACAAAACAAGAAAAATAATAAAACATGAAATCAAACAACCAAAACACAATACATAATCCTAGGGATGGTCAGAGGCAGGCAGTGGTCACTAAAACACAAAAGGCATACATGGCAAGCCAGGCACAGAACTTAAACATGGGGCTAGACAAAAGACATGGCTGAAATGCAGGATCACAACAGAACCCCCCCCCCAACGAACGCCTCCTGGCGTTCAATTCGAAGAGCGTGATGCAGCATGATAGTCTCTTATTAAAGTCTTATCCAGAATGTGTCGGGCAGGAACCCAACTGCGGTGTTCTGGTCCGTAACCCTCCCAGTCGACGAGGTACTGTAGACCTCTGCCTCGTCGACGAGAGTCCAGGAGGGCACGGACCGTGTAGGCTTCGCCTCCGTCGATGATCCGGGCGGGTGGAGGGGGATCAGGTCCAGAGGACAGGTGGTGGGTTACAGCAGGTTTTACTTGTGACACATGGAAAGTTGGGTGTATACGTCGCATGGATAGGGGGAGACGGAGGCGAATGGCAGTGGGACTAAGGACCCTCTCGATAGTGAAAGGGCCCAGGTATTTGGGGAAAAGCTTACCCCCGTTACCTCTGAGGGGGATGTCCCTAGAAGACAGCCAGACCCGTTGCCCAGGTCGGTACGCCGGAGCCGCTGTGCGTTTCTTGTCGGCCAGTTCCTTCATCCGGGCGACCGATCTGAGCAGGACCTGGCGGGTGGTGACCCAGGTGCGTCTGCACCTACGGACGAACTCGCTGGCAGATGGAACAGCTACCTCCTCCTCCTGGGACGGGAACAACGGAGGCTGGTAGCCCAGGCAGGCCTTGAAGGGGGAGACGCCGGAGGCAGCAGAGGTGTGGCTGTTCAAGGCGTACTCTACCCATGGCAACTGATAACTCCAGGAGGAGGGGTTCCTAATGCAGAGACAACGCAGAACACTTTCCACACATTGGTTAGCTCGCTCGGTCTGGCCATTGGTCTGGGGATGGAAACCTGAGGATAAACTGACTGACGTGCCTAGGGCTTTAAAAAACGCTTTCCAAAAAAGTGCTGTGAACTGGGGACCACGATCAGAAGTGATGTCGGTGGGTATGCCATGAAGCCTAATGACATGTTGAATGACCAGATTGGTGGTGTCTTGAGCGGAGGGAAGTTTAGTGAGGGGAACTAAGTGAACGGCTTTGGAAAATCTGTCAACAATAGTGAGAATGGTGGTGTGGTGGTTGGATGGGGGAAGACCTGTGATGAAGTCTAGTGCAATGTGGGACCAGGGACGATGTGGTGTCGGAAGGGGCTGGAGTAAACCTTGTGGTGGTTGGTGAGAGGACTTAGCCTGGGCACAGACCGAGCAAGCTGTAACGAAACCCTGGACATCTTGGCTAAGTTCTGGCCACCAAAACCTCTGGAGGATGAAGCTCTTAGTGCGGCGAATCCCAGGGTGGCAGGACAGTCTAGATGCGTGTCCCCATTCCAGGACCTTGGGGCGCAGGGCAGCTGGAACAAATAAGCAGTTAGTGGGACACGCACTAGGGGTAGCAGCATTGGTCTGGGCATTCTTAACCTCTCTCTCTATGTCAAAACATATGGCATTGAAAAACGCTTCCTTAGGGAGGATAGTATCCTTGTTAAGTTCCTCCTCCTGGATCTCAAAACATCGGGATAGGGCATCAGGCTTCACATTCTTACTTCCAGGCCGGTAGGCAATGTGGAAGTTAAAGCGGGAGAAGAATAACGCCCACCTGGCTTGCCGCGGATTGAGTCTTTTGGCTGTCTGCAGGTACTCCAAATTCTTGTGGTCAGTCCAGACAATAAAGGGAACCTTGGATCCTTCCAGCCATTGCCTCCATTCTTCCAAGGCCAACTTCACCGCCAACAGCTCCCGGTTGCCGATGTCGTAATTTCTCTCCGCTGAGCTGAGGCGGCGAGAGAAGAAGGCACATGGATGGATTTTCCCATCCTCCGTGGACCTCTGAGACAGAATGGCTCCAGCTCCAATATTGGAGGCGTCCACCTCGACGATGAACTGGAGCTCTGGGTTGGGAATAGTGAGGATGGGTGCAGATGTGAATCTGGTCTTTAATTCTTTAAAGGCGTCCTCTGCTTTCTCCGACCAACGAAACTTGAATTTGGAGGAGGTGAGAGCAGTAAGAGGAGCCGCAACAGAACTATAGTTCCTGATGAACCGCCGGTAGAAGTTGGCAAATCCTAGGAAACGTTGGAGTGACTTACGGTCCTCTGGTCGGGGCCACTTGGTAACTGCCTCCACCTTTACTGGGTCCATGCGAATGGTGCCAGGAGAAATAATGTAACCCAAAAAGGTGGTGGTTTCAACAAAAAACTCACACTTCTCGGCCTTTACGAAAAGGCGGTTCTCCAAGAGGCGACGGAGCACTTGACGAACATGCTGAACATGGTCCTCCTGGGATTCAGAAAAAATCAGAATATCGTCAAGATAGACAAAAACAAACTTGTTTAACATGTCTCTTAAGACGTCATTGACGAGGTTTTGAAACACTGCTGGAGCGTTGGTAAGCCCGAAAGGAAGAACCAAATATTCCCAGTGCCCCGTGGGAGTGTTAAAGGCGGTCTTCCATTCGTCCCCCTCTCTGATTCGCACTAAGTGGTATGCATTCCGGAGGTCGAGCTTAGTGAAGATCTTGGCTCCTTGCAGGAGATCAAAAGCGGTGTTCATGAGGGGAAGTGGGTAGCGGTTCTTAATAGTTATCTCGTTGAGGCCCCGGTAATCAATACAGGGTCTTAATGATCCATCCTTCTTGGCTACGAAGAAAAAACCCGCACCAGCAGGGGATGATGACGGGCGTATAAGGCCAGCAGCGAGAGACTCTGAGAGATACTTCTCCATAGCTTGGTTTTCTGGTCTGGAGAGTGAGTAGAGTCGGCCTCTAGGGGGCATAGTACCTGGCTTCAGGTTTATGGTGCAGTCATAGGGTCGGTGAGGTGGTAAGCTGGTGGCCCGAGACTTTGAGAAAACCTCCTTGAGGTCATGGAATTCAAGAGGAACCTTTTCCAGGTCTGGAATCTCCGGAGGAGATGGGTTGTGTAGAGGGTCGAGGGCGTTGCGGAGGCATGTCAGGGAGCAGTTGGGGCTCCATCCCTTAATTTCATTCTTGCGCCAGTCGATCTCTGGTAGGTGTTTGGCCATCCATGGATGGCCCAGGACGATAGGAGCATGGGGAGAGTGTAACAGGAGGAACTGAATGGTTTCGTGGTGGTTTCCTGACACCTTGAGTTTGACGGGGCTGGTCGTATGGGTTATTTGGCCGATCCTCTGGCCGCTGAGCGAATTAGCCACTCGATCAGGGAAGATCTTCTCTGTGGGAACGCCCCATTTCCGGGCCAGCTCCACATCAATTAAGTTTTCCTCCGCTCCGGTGTCCACGAGAGCCTCGGTGGATCTGCTCTCGCCCCCCCATTCCAAAGTTACAGGAACACATGTGCGATTGTTAGTTTCCTGTCCCGGCGTCACCCCTATTACTGTCGCTATGCGGGCACCAGGAGGACCTCTTCTCTTCTTTTTTTTTTTCCCTGTTAGGGCACTGAGCGATAAGGTGTCCTCCCTTGCCACAGTAAAAGCAGGCCCCATCACGGCGGCGGCGATCCCTCTCCTCCACAGGAATGCGCGTACGTCCCAATTGCATGGGTTCAGGCTCAGGGGAGCGGCTGCCAGTAGGGGGTGATCGAGGCGGAGTACTCTGGGGAGCTGGATATGGTCGTCTGCGGGAAGCGAGGCGTCGGCGCTCCTCCAATCGCGAATCCACGCGAATAGCCAGGTCGACAAGGTCGTCCAAGTTCTCCGGTAAATCCCGCGACACTAGCTCATCCTTAAGTGCTTCCGATAATCCGTCGAAGAAGGCATCGTACAGAGCTCTCTGTCCCCATCTGCTGTTGGTGGCCAACGTCTGAAAATCAATGGCGTAGTCGGCTACGGGACGCCCACCTTGTCGCATGTGCAGGATCTCTCGTCCTGCCTCGTGACCCAACTTGGTGCGATCAAAGATCCGCCTCATCTCTTCACCCAGTAGACGAAAAGTCTGTACACAGGGGAGATCAGCTTCCCAAGCCGCTGTAGCCCACTGCTTAGCTCTTCCCGTCAGTTGCGTGATAATGAAAGCAACTCGCGCTCTTTCGGTGGGGAAGGACGAAGGCTGCAGGCTGAAGATGAGCTCGCACTGGGTGAGAAACGCCCGACATGCTCCCGGGTTCCCGTCGTACCTCTCCGGCGGTGGTAGACGTGGCTCGCAGCTGGGTAGAGGCGGAGCGGAAGCGGGAGCAGGAGGAGTATAGGCGGTAGGCTGGGGTGACTGTAGTTGCTGCGCCTCCTGTACTGAGCGAGTGAGGTCCGCCATCTGGAGGCTCATGGTTTGCATGTGCTGCATCAGAGCACGGAGCTGACGTTCCTGAAACTCCAACTGAGTGCCCTGCTGGTGCACTGCCTCCTGCAGAGACTGGTCTGACGCTGGCTCCGTCATGGTCAGATCGTAATGTGAGGGTTTTACGAAATGAGCCAAGAGCGAAAACCAGATAAATGCAAAATGGAGGCTTTATTTCTGAAGGGGGAAACCCCCCAACAGAGCTGGCAACAGTACAATGTCCACAATCCACAAACAGAATCCAAAGGGCAAAGTCCAAAACTGTAACCAGGGCACCAATAACAAAACTCAAGGTCAGGCAAAAATGGTTCGGTACACAGGCGTGGGTTTGGTGGAGAGACAAACTCATAAGCCGTAAACAGTCCGAATCCAAATACCAGGGCAGCAAAGACAATAGACGTGGTCGGGCAAAAATAGGTCAAAACTCACGAAGGCAATCAGATCCAAAAGGGCAAACCAAAAAACAAGTGTCGGGCAATCCAGTCAGAAAGAAAATATCACAGTGAGCAAGGCGAGGAACGTGGCACAAGAAAAAGGAGTAAAGACGATCTGACAAGGAACTAAAAGTGCAGACACCTTATATACACATCCGGGGTGAACACATGACTAGGGTAAACAGGTGTAATCAATGACATGGGAGTGACACATGAGGAAAACTAATTACATGAATTTGGCGAATGCCGAAACGCAGACAGGGATAACGAGACATTCCTATGAACGAATAACAGCTCCGGTTAAGGAGTACTAAAGTGTATAGTCTAAAGAAAAGAGAAAGCCTGAGATATAAATGGAAACTGCAGTAGAGATAATTAGTGATAGGCAAGGAGGGCGGAGATACAGATTGGGCGAATGCTGAGAGATCGTTAGTCTATTAGTATGTGCAGCTATACAATCCCGAGTGCAAGTTAGTCAGTTAGTATGAATATACAATGTTAATCGGGGTTAGTAATTATCGAAAACAATAAACTGTTAGTAGGGTTAGTAGATAGCATAAAGAGAGAGGAAGGAAGAAAACGAGATATGAAGAAAGATTGAAATCCCAGAAACCAGGAAATCACCCGAATGAGTGGCACGTCAGACAAGGGACCGTGGGCAAAGACCTACACCAGACAAGACAGGGGAAAACGAAGTGCAGGACTAGAACCAAAAACAAGACTATGAAACATGGCAAGGCTATGAAACATGGCAAAGACGTAAATAATAACAAAACAAGAAAAATAATAAAACATGAAATCAAACAACCAAAACACAATACATAATCCTAGGGATGGTCAGAGGCAGGCAGTGGTCACTAAAACACAAAAGGCATACATGGCAAGCCAGGCACAGAACTTAAACATGGGGCTAGACAAAAGACATGGCTGAAATGCAGGATCACAACATTAAGTGAGTTTGCAGGTGAAGGCTGAGAAACAAGAACAACAACAACTATGATGATGATGTTTATTATTATTATTATTAGTGCTAGTAGTAGTAGTAGTAGTAGCACCAGCAGGGCTGCCAACTCTCACACATTCGGCGTGAGTTTTAGAGGCATATTCACGTTCCCCTGCTGTAGTCAGTAAGTATTCAATCAATGCAATGCATGTGTTTCCTTATCGTTTAAATTGTTTGAACGAAATAAGTCCATCTGAAACCTTTTCATGCAATTTCATTGCTTCCAATCCCTGAGTAAAGAAAAGCGTGAGAAGTCTGGAGTCAGAATTGATTTTCACTAGTGGTGAAATCCACTGTTACTCACGAAAAACTGATAAACCTCCATGCACAAGGATTTGAATTCCGCCTGAGAATCTCTAACATATGCGCTGATTAAATAATTTCTGACTACCACACGGGGACGTGAATATGCCACTAAGACTAGCGCTGAATGTGTGAAAGTTAGCTACCTTGTAGTACTGTCATTAATAGTATTTAATCCACTGCCAAAACTTATGCCATAAACTTTGATGGGATAGAAAAGCACCCTGAAATGCATGCTTGACTTGTACGTGACAGCAGAAAAACAGAATTAAATGACCGGGACTGATGAAACAAGGAATATTTCCATTGACTCACCTTCGAAAGCAGCATATGACTTAAGACTAGGCTATCAGTTTCATTACTAGTGGCTAAATCCACTGTAACGCACGTAAAATTAATAAACCTCCATGCACAAGGACATTAATTCTGCACGAGAATCTCTTACATATGATTTGATTAAATAATTGGTGACCACAAAAAAGGGAGCGTAAATATGCAGGTGTGCGTTATTAATGAAAACTGGCTACACCTGATAATGTTGAGAGTTTTCTGAGTTTCTGTAATGGTAATTAAGATGAATGATTGATAACAGGTCAATAATTAGGCTATTGGTGCTCATTTTAACTTACCAAGGAGAACTGGTGACACCTGATGGTCCTTACGATTTTTGGAGTCAAGTAAAGTCAATTTAATTTGAAAGCTTAAGATTGAAAACAGGCCGTGACCAATCATTATTTTTAAGGGACGGGTCGTGCTTCCCCTATTGCCAGTTCAACAGCCGCCACTGGTCCCTGCCTATTGCTGAAAGTCAGCAGGGCTTCAACTGTCCTGCGACCCTAGAGAAGAAGAAATGGTTCTGATAATGGATAGAATAGTAAGCTTTTCTCTGACTACCCATGTCAATGCAACCACATTGTTCTCTCATCAGGTAGTGATGTGACATCCAAGAAACATAACAGTTCTTTTGCCCTTTTTGTTCTCCATTTCAGTAATGAGTTTATGACCTGTACAGATTAAAAAAAAAAAACAACAAAAAAAACAGTATTACTATAGTGGGGGCCAATATACACAAGGCTCCTAATATGGGGTGCAATATGGAGGATGTCAATTGTCCACACAGCTTGCTTGGAAGCTACAGAAATATTATTTTACGTCTACCGATAAAAGTCTATGAATACACAATTTACCAAAACACCTGGCCACATTTAATCAGATATAGAAATACACATGCTCTAGCTGTCAAACCGCAATCTCAGTTTGATGGGGATGCCAGTGCATTCGTCACTCTGCTGATTAGTTTCCCAAAGCCTGGCTCCTGACAGGCTTCTCTGATTTCATTTGGCAGGAGATTAAATCGTTAAAATTCAGTGCACAGGTGCAGTGTTTATAAATGAATGCAAGCCTTAGAGTTTTTTTCTTCTTTTCTTTTTATGTGGTTTTTCATTTACCAGGTCGGTTTTTGGAGAAAGAAGCCATTTACTTTGTTGATAGAATGGGAAAATGGGGGAATTTTTAATTCATGAATTCATTAGTGAGTCACTGAAATTGTTTTTATTACAATCGTTTGGAAAAAAAATGACACCTGTGCAAATGACTGGCGTGGTGGCATTGGTAAGTGCATGTGAAAGAATACTATGGGTGTCCTGAGGTGGATTTGCGATCTCTACCAGTGCAAATATATTTTATGCATCAATTCAACCTTTTTAATTACTTTTAGGAAGAGAAAAAATATGATAATTGGTACCCCTCAAGATGCTGTAATGTGAATTAATTTAAATCAACATGGCATATGCAAACAAAGAATTAAAGCATACAGTATCTGGGTAACTTGATAGAAACCTGCTATTTCAAATAAATGAGACAAGTTTTGTGTCGCCAGACCCATTTTAATTATTTCTTTTCAAAACTGATAATGATTCCTGTGGGACATACTGAAAAAGGTGAAACAGTTCCACACAACTGACTTAAGCAACTTCAAACTAATTTCATTAATTAAACTGGCCAAAAATCTAAGAATTTAATTACGAGCTCCCTAAAATAGTTTTGTGAAGCTGCTTCCCTTTTACTGCAGTATAATAACCAGGGGCGTATTTTGACATTTGAAACACCAGGGGCTGAGCCTCAAAGACAGGACGTGATCCGTATAGCCCAGTGCCAGGTCCTAAACACGCCCCTGATGTCAACCAAATATGCAAATGTGAAAAGCACCTGAATATTCTAGAATATGCTGCATGTTCATGATGTTGCTTCCCAAAATAAAACATGTTTCTACCATTACCATACCATGGTAATTTTAAACATGCATAAACCATAATTTTTGCCTTTAAATTGCAGTTATTATGGATCTTTGGCCGAATATTCTATATTGCGCCCTTTAACCCCATTACTTTTAAATATCAGTAATAATTGCAACATCTGCATCGGAAATGTCAGTTTTCAGTTCACCAACAATACATTTGTGATCATCTTTTTTATGTCATTTTGGAGCATTCAAAACCCATGCAGTTATTAACATAGTATTGTACATATTGATGGATTCAAAATGACTGAATCAGTTTTCTTTGATTCTAGTACATTTTGGTTTATGGCATTTTAAGCAGACCCACCAATCATCCAGTTCCGGCAGCCAGAATGTCACACTTATGTCACATTTGTGAGGTACAGTTCAGAAACCACACGCGAGAGACAGTAATCCAGAAAACGTATGCCTTTAATGGAGTCCGAGTCAAAGCCAAAAAACACAAGAATTGGCAAGCCACAATACGAAATCCAAAAACAGCGTTGACTAGACAGGTAGGGGTCAGAACCAGTAAGACAGAGCAAAGGTACAAAAAGGATTGGCAAAAAGTCGTAGTCGATGAACAAATCCCAGGGTCATACACCGGGCATCCAAACACAGAAATCGTAGCTATACAAAAAGGGTCGAAATCCAAAAAGACAAAACAGTACAAAAAGGGCAAGGCAAGAATCAAAGTCGGACAATCCAGTCGAAGAAAAATAATACTCATTGGCATAAAAGGCGCTCTGCACAAAGAAATATTGATCATTGTTCTGATAAGAGCTGTGAGTGAAATGACTGCTTAAATACACATAGGGGGAGTCACATGCTACAAAGGGGAAGCAGGTGAATTGGATCAGACTAATTACAAAGGAAGGAACATGAGGAAGTTCCTGATTACAAGAAATTGGCAAAAGCTAAAACGCGGACAGGGATCATAGAGACAGCCTACGGACAAACATACGGCTCCGGTTAGAGAGTTCTACAGTGCACAGAGTGAGAAGCAGAACAGTGATCAGCCAGGTGCAGAAAATCTGCTGAAACACAGCAAAGTAAATTGAGTGAAGGCAAGGGGCGGAGACTAGAGCAGAGCGAGTGCTGAGAGCTTGTTAGTCAATAAGTAATGTGCAGCTACACAATCCCAAGTGCTTGTTAGTAAGTTAGTACTATAAACAATGTTAGTCTTGGTTGATAAGTTTAACTAAAACAACTGTTAGTATTGTTAGTAAAATAGAAAAGCAAGGTGAAGGAAGTAAACGAGATTGGAAGGAATGGTTGAAATCCCAGACAGCATGAAATCACCCGAAAGTGTGGCACACAATACTGGGGCAGTGAGCGATCACATGACAAAAGACCAGACAGGGGGAGACAAAGTGCAATACATGGTATGAGACAAAACATGGACCAGAAACTAACTAAGGGAATGGACTATGGGGGAATATGCAGGAATAAACAGGCACAAACCATGGCATAAATCAAGACATGGCAAAACATGAACAGGACAAGGCAGAATCATAACATTATCTCTTTATACAGCCTTTCTGCTGTCCAGCAATAGTATGCAATTCAAAGGTGATTTAGTGGCACTCGCATCCATTATAGGGAAGTATCTTGAAGTCAAGTCTGGCCAGTGCAGTTACAGTGTGATTGCTGGGTCATTGACTTTCTTTGTAACAATGCACTGTAAATTTTAGAAAAAAGTTGTCTCAACTAAAAAAAGTTAGTGTCCAGGCTGCCTTAAAGTTTCAAGTTAACTGAATTTAAGATTATCATCATTAACATCTTGATTATCATCAAGATAATCATTAACATCTTGTCATCTCAAGTTCAAGTTCAATGAGCTTAAAATTTTAAGGCAGCCTGGACACAAACTTTTTTCAGTTGAGAGAACTTTTTTTTTACAGTGTGGAATAGACGCACAATTAAATATTAATGACAGCTGGAGCTTCAGAAAAGTTTTATCCAGCATTGCATGTGTGTGGTTGCCTACTGCACATCTAAGCATGAATACAAGATGTAAATGGTTCAACTTTGTTTCCAGTTTATATCTGTGTTATTAAAATTAAAATGTCTTCGATGTGATTTCATTTCCATTTCTTGCTTAATCTTTTTTTCATATCATTGTTTTAATTCCTACCATTATTGCAAACATGTCACAATACTGTTTTACATAATTTTACGATATAAGTTCTCAGGGCAAGAAGTGTAATTTCAATAATTACTTATATAATTCATGGTTGCTTAATTTGCAGTATTGTCACAGCAAAGGAGATTTCCGTTCTTAAAACGCCACACTCTTGTTAGTCTCCCTACTTTGGTTTATTGAGTGGTAAGAAATTAAAGTTTTTGCTCTGTCCATCACCCTCCAGCACTGTCTCCCAGGAATCAACTCAGCACACTTGATTAGTTTGTGAAATTAATCAAATGTTGCTATATCTGGTGTCTTGATGATTTGAATTTACCATGTTTTTGGCTCTACATTTGGTTTTGGTTTCATTTTGTTATTGAACTTCAATCATTCAATTATTGTCTCATTAGTGTGCACTCATCATGCCTTTTCCCACGTCTGCCATTGTCACTTTTTGCATCTTAGTATTTAAATTTGAGGCTGTCTACATGGTCCTGCCAGATTTTCTTGCCTTGCTTCATGTGTGCTCCCTGCTCTGTTGCAAGTTCGTCTTGCCCTAGTTTCCCTTGTTTCTTGTTTATCGCATCAGACCCTTGTGTTCATGAGTGTTGCTGCCGTCTGACGTCTGCCTGTCCCTCGACTGTGAACCTTTTGCCCTGCATTGCTCTGGTCGCTGGTCCTTGGCCCTGGTCCGTCGATTACACTAATAAAGTTCTGTTTTTCACCATTCATGATCCTGATGGTGACTCCTTCAGCCCAAGCCTCCCAAAAAAAATGTTTTCTGCGACCAATGGTGTTAGTGTTTGTGCTACTCTTATTAAATGAGGGCATGAGGATATAAGCAAACTGCATGCAGATTTAATGGCATCAAGTGAGGCTGAATTTTGCAGAAGACAGTGCTTTTAAGCTGAGAAGTGGTGAACGTTTCACTAATAGCTATAGCTGCCAAACGTGGTTTATTCAGAAAAATAAACATTTGAATGCCATTTAAGGCCCAAGAACACTGTTGATGAAGGTTGATTTATTTTGTCTCTTAAACTGTAAGTTGTTTGGGCAATAATAATGTAATTTACACAAACTGGGTGAAGAGCAAGCAAGTTTAATGATCCCCCCCGCCGAAGCTAAGCAGGGAATCAATCTCATTCCTCCAGATAACCCCCTCTGCATACCATTAAACCTGACCCATCTCCCACGCTGTGATCGGAACTGCCGAAGGTAGCATTTTAATTTCTCAAAGGAGTCCATAAACTGATATTAAATACAAAATTATGTACATTCAGCACTTTGACCTGGAGCCAAGGTTTAATGTTTAAAGAGTTCACTCCCATTACTTGCATGTGATCGGCCTGATTATTTTTATGTTTCCTGCAGTTGGCAAGCATGCTGTTCACCAATAATCTGTATTCAGCACAGCAGACCTTTCATATGTTTACGAAGGCTTGATGGACCATTTGGCATACTGGATGAATTTCTGGTGGGCTGGTGCATCGTTTGGGCTACTATTTTTATTATTATTATTATTATTATTTTTATTATTTTCTCTACTGACACTGGCTTGACCTAATCACTTTTTGCTAGGCCCCTCCCTCTTCAAAAAACAGAGAGTCAGAAAGAAAGAGACAGATAAAAAGATACAGAGAAGGGAAGGTCTGAGGGTAAGGTGAATGCCAAAACAAAAGATTAAAAGAGGTACTAAGGGGCACACGCCAAAAAATTAAGGCTCTTGAGGAGGATGTCACCATGTGTGCCAAAAATACAGAAAGTATGCTTCCACTCCACACTTTATCAGCGACGATGGTATGATGACACCATCACAAAAGCCCATTTAGTAAATTCAAGTATGTTCAAAAGCCTAAGAATAGAGGTAAGTCTAGAATTGTGCATTGTGTGACTCAGAAGAAGGGGCGGGTCTGATGTGGTGGCAATGTCTTCAACAGACTTGGGCCTGTAAATGAAAAAGCGTGGTTACCGCTGTGCTTCATCCATCAGGGATGACCTGAAGTCACTGGTCAGAGGATTGAAGTCATCTTGGTAAGGTAGAAGGAATTAAAAGGTCAGATAGTTCGGAGTGAGCCGATCCATGATGTGCTTTAGAAAACAAGTGTTCAGACTTTAAAAATAACTCTAAAACTGACAGGAAGACAGTGGATGGAGGCAACTAGGGGGGCATGTATGCTTTCGCTTGTAGGAACCAGTCAAAAATCTAGCAGCAGTGTTCTGCACATACTGCAGACAAGAGAGTTAAGACTGACTGACTCCCAAGTACAAGGAGTTACAATAGACTAGACGAGAGATAATAAAAGCATGGATTACTTTTTCAGAATCTTGAAATGACAATAAGGATTTTATTTTTGCTAAGACTTACAGCTGGAAAAAACTGCCTCTCACCACAGAATTTAAATTTATCTGTTTGTCAAATACAGATTCAGAGTCATATATCATTCCAAGGTTTTTTGCACTGGATGGCAGTGACTTCAGCTTCCCTCACAGATTGTTGGCCGATTTGAGAAACCCAAAAAGAACCACCCCAGTTTTATGAGAATCAATAATTTGTGGGACTTCTAGTCTATAATGTCGTGTAAACACTCAAACAGAAGCTGGAATGACTGAAGTTGCAGCATTGTTGCAGGAGATATACAGCGCCCTCCATAATTATGGGCATCCCTGGATAAGATGTGTTAAAAGCCTTAAAATAAATTCAATTTTTATTGCAGAAGCATACTCTCACACTGAAAATTGTAAAAAAAATGTAACCTTCAACTGAAGTGAATTTTAAAGGGAAAAAAAATCCCTGACCAAGAAATAATTATTTTTCTTAAAATCACCTGTTCCACAATTATTGGCACCCCTAACAATTCCTAGAAAATAAAGGTAATTGAAGTATTTCTGTCATTTCTACAGTAGTTTACAAAGTTGATCAGAGTATCTAGGAACATTTAATTAGTAAATCATCACTTCCTGTTTCCCTGGGGTATAAATATGTCGTGACACAGAGGCCATTTCTCTCATCCACTCTTCAACATGGGAAAGACAAAGGAACACACCATTCAAGTAAGGCAGATGTGTGTCGACCTTCACAAGTCAGGTAATAGCTACAAGAAAATAGCCACTCGCCTGCACCAGCCCATATCTACTGTCAGAGGAATCATTAAGAAGTTTTAAACAACTGGAACAGTGGTAAACAAGCCAGGACAAGAAAGCAAGGTTATTTTGCCACCACGCACAGTGAGTAGGATGGTAAGAGTAATAAAAAGTTCTCCAAAGCTCACTGTTAAAGAATTGCAACAAATGGTAGCATCTTGGGGTCACAAAGTCTCTAAAACAACCATCAGGCGCTATCATCATGCCAACAAGCTGTTTGGGATGCATGCACGGAAAAAAACCTTTTCTCACTGACAATCATAAACGCAAACGGCTGGAGTTTAATAAGCGGTACCGGGACTTCAACTGGGACCGTGTGCTTTGGTCAGATGAGACCAAGATAGAGCTTTCTGGCAGCAAACACTCTAAGTGGGTCTGGCGGAACATGGAAATAGGTATAAAACTAGGTAAAACATTTGGGATGAAGTTGGCTTTTTTTAAATCGCAGCAGAACTACAAAATTCTGAAAACAAGAAGGAAAACATTGTTTGGAAAGACTGCAATTTTTGATATACAGGATTCTTGGGTCCTCACTGTCAAACACCTCTTTCAGTAGGAGTGAGGAAATGTAGTCGAATGGCCATGTTGTGGGCTTCAGATGACAAACTTCTTCCTACTGAAAGGATAGGGACACAAGTTAAAACTGAATAAAAAACAAATGGCTGAAGAAGGATGCGGAGCTACTGGAAAGGAAGGCGAGATTAGTTTTATATTAACCATCTTGACAACATAGAAGTTGAGGAACTCTGCACAAGTTACTGAGGAGGAGTCTGGAATTGTATTGACAGTGATGTTAATAAGAGCATTTATTTGCTAAAAATGACTTTGTATTGTCGGCAGTTGTTTGCCCACACGGAAAGAACCTATATAAACATACAGGTTTTAATATACGGCCAGATATAGGTTTCGCATATATGCGACATACATAAAATTGGCCATTTTCTTGGCCAATTTTATGTATGTCGCATATATCAGAAACTTACTTTATATGGACCTATATTAAAACTCATTAGTTTCTCTCTCTTTTTTTGGCATCTCCAATCCCACCCGAATCTAGGATCTCCAGATAGGGAACTATGTACAAGTGCATATGCGACCTGCTGTTGACAACTCAGGAGAGTGTACCCAACTTTTGGCTCTCCTCCGCAGTCCGCACCCAATAGATATCGCTTTTTTTTGTACATTCTTCAGTTGCTATACAAGCATCTCAGATAAAAGACAAGTGTCTGTTCGTTAAAACTGTGAAAAGAAATGTAGTCTTTGTCTTCAAATTCATTAACCACAGTGAAATGCTCAAATAGATGTGGGGATGAAAATGACTTTTGAAAGGCATGTTAACTTGAATGTATGTTCTTCTGTGTACTTTTATTTTGTTATTTTTGTTTTATTTTGCTCCGTTTAGACTAAGGACCTCTGAGCCATATTCATCTAGAAACTGCATTACAAACAAGATAGAAAACATTGCATTTGGTGGATGTAACAGTGTAGTGTATAACCTTTCAGTGGATGTGTATAAGTTGTAATGTCGTGAATCCAATTTTATCTAATGTGGTGAATCTAACATGACTTAAACTTGCAAAAAAGTTAAATTGATGAAATAAACATAATCAAACCATTTTGTTTTTATACATTTCCTTCTCCTCCACAAAACACAGCTCAATCTTTATAGAATGGAAATAAGCATGGTCAAGAAAGAATTTATGACCTTGTTATTGTTAATGTTTAAGGCAGAAAATGTAACAAATATTATTAGATATTTGTGTTGATATCATAGCTTTTTGTCTCCTCTCACTTGCCATAGTTAATAATGACTTGTTTACACATAACATTCCGTTGTCGCCTGTCAACATGTATTCAGGATCAAATGTGATGCCAATTTCACCTGTTCACATGCCATTAATAAGTTATTGCGTGAAATTCTTGTTATTTCTGTAAGGGACTGTGGACTAATATGCAGATATTACCTTGAGAATAAAAATATGAGCTATACAGTGAGATATGAGCTATACAATAGGTATGACAAACCAAACCTGCCACTGGGCTATATGAGCTATATAGGAGACATATACCTTGTATGTACATATAGGGCCTATATGTGGATATAAAAGCGATACAGGAGACCTATATGCCCTCTATAAACACATATATGTACCTGAATTAGGCCTATATGCGGCATATAGGTTGCATATATGTTCATATAAATTCTTTCCATGTGAGTGATACTAAATCAGAGAGGTTAGCTGCTGCTTTATAAGTGTCCTGGTATTGAATAAAACAGTTCTGCAGCATCTCATAAGAGATTTGTAGCTGGTCTCTCATTTCAGTTCAGCCTGCGTGAAAGCAGGTGTCATGAAGCGAGGGCTGCGATTTACATTAAATTTGTCTACTTTTTAAGATGAGCAACAGTATCAAGGATATAAGAAGCGGTGGAATCACATAAACAGGACTTTCCTCAGCCCCAAAGAGCGCAGGATGAGATTATTAGAAAGGAGTCTGTGGGGCGGCTGCATAATCCTTAGAAAAACTATAAGGCATACAGAAGTAATTGACGAACATGAGCTACACAGGGCATTAAATATACTCAGCAACAAAAGTTTCTGTGACACCATTTATGTGTATGTTATAAATGACACGCAAAGATCTCAATGCAATCAATGTGTTTATTTAACAGGAGAAACACTGACTTTTCAGTGCCAACGTCACTCAAAACGAAAAATGTCATTTTCATGCGTCATGAAGCACTTGTCTGACGTCTAACCAATTGTGACCTTCACACTTCAATACCGGGTGTGACTTCCTCGTGCCATGATGCAAGCAACGCATCTCCGGCGCATGGACCGAATCAGATGTGCCAGAAATTGCTGTGGGATGTCATTCCAAATCTGACGTAGACGTTGTCGCAATTCCTGGAGTGTAGCTGGCGGGTTATCCAACCGCCGCAAACGTCGATCCATCTCGTCCCAAAGATGCTCGATTGGGGACATGTCTGGGGATCTGGCTGGCCATGGCAGGACATTGACATGTTGTTGCATCAGATACTGCTGTACAATCCTTGCAACGTGTGGTCTGGCGTTATCATGTTGCAGCATTATTCCGGGACCATGTTGCATCAAAAACGGTACCACCAATGGCCGTAGCACTTCATCGCGATATCTTTGACCTGTCAGATTTCCATCAATAACAAGCAAATCTGTTCTGTTTCGAGCCGTGATCCCTCCCCAAATCATGACACTACCACCTCCAAAACGATCAAATTCCTGAACACAGTTGTTGGCATAACGTTCTTCACGTCGACGGTATACACGTAAACGACCATCACATCGGTTAAGCATGAATCTTGATTCATCAGTGAAGAGTACAAGATCCCACTGACTTTGGATCCACCGTCGATGTTGTTGTGCCCACTGTAGACGCAGTCGTCGATGTTGTACTGTGAGTATTGAACGTCTTGCTGGCCGACGTGGGACAGTGCCAAAATGACGGAGACGGCGACGGATTGTCTGTGCAGACAGTCGCCTCAAACCAGGTATCGTTCTTGCAGTTATGGTTGCAGGTTGGAATCGATTTCGGAGATGGGTTGTTCGAATCCAGTTGTCCTGTCTGGGAGTGGTTACTCGTGGACGGTCGCTGCGAGGACGGTCTCTGACATGTCTTGTCTGCTGATGACGCTGCCATAAGTTCCAAATGGTGTTTCGGTGGACATTCAGGCGATGAGCAACTTCCCTCTGCGAGGTTCCGGATTCAATCATCCCAATGGCCCTCCACCGATCATTTTCAGACAGTCTTGGCATTTAGAGGGTAGAGTTCCTGATCCGAAATGGCTGTGTTTTCGATAAGTGATGCTTCCGTCGTTCATCAGGCACAATGTGAACATTCCAAA
Organism: Gymnothorax reevesii; assembly: GCA_029721435.1. Classification (NCBI taxonomy): domain Eukaryota; kingdom Metazoa; phylum Chordata; class Actinopteri; order Anguilliformes; family Muraenidae; genus Gymnothorax; species Gymnothorax reevesii. The sequence goes on along the minus strand of CM056573.1, from coordinate 166,375,207 downwards.
AATTCTCCTCTTTTATTGCCATCCACAAGCATGATTTACGCACATTTTCACGTGCAAAGTCATTTTCTCGCATTTTCATGATTTCCATTTCAATGTTGTGTTTACGTGTACTGTTTCAGTCTGATATCACCATGTATGACAATTTCATAATTGCGTTATGAAAAATAATTAACAATATTGGTGTCACAGAAACTTTTGTTGCTGAGTATATAATGGGACAATTTTCAGATACAACTGCATCCTCATGGCAAAGAGAGCAGACATTGAGAAGGAGTGACTACATTGTCTTTTCTGGGAAATCATCCTGGTAGGATATCATTGTGGCTAGACTCTCAGTTCATGCTTTGATTATTTATCCCATCAATGAAAATGTTAATCAATGTCTTGGAAACATTTCCTGCATATCTGTTTTTTGCCTAGAGCTAGTTGTTGATTTTTATCAACTTAAAGATGAGATGTGTGCTCTACACTCCACAATCCTGCTAGCATTGCTCAAATGGCCCAGGATATTATCATGCTGTCCTTAAATGTGGATGTTCATCAATGTGCCCACTGCGGTGCTGGCCTATTCGTTTTTCAAATCACCAGGGCAATTTTTAATTGTTGGTATAAAAGTAGACTGCACAAAACCAAAATCTCCCCCATTGTGCTCAAGCTTGCTGGCCTTATAGATATGAAAAAATATGCAGTTTTGTTTATAGCTTCACGGTGTCAATCTTTGTCCATATTTCATCCATGTATGAGGACTTATCTATGCGAGTCAAATAAATCAGATACATTTTGAGCCAAATCCAGTAGCTGCATGCCAGCTCCAGCCTCACACCAAAATACTTCTGCAGTGTGACAACATGATTCAGCGCCCTCCATAATTATTAGCACCCCTGGTTAAGATGTGTTCTTCAGCTTCTAATAAATTCAGTTTTTTTCTAAATAATATAGGACCACAATGAAAAAAAGAGGAAAATCCAACCTTTAATTCAAGTGCATTTATTCAGTGGGAAAAAAAAAATCCCATGTCAAGAAATAATTCTTTTACATCAAATCATGTGAGCCACAATTATTAGGACCCCTGATCTTAATACTTTGTACAACCCCCTTTTGCCAACAGCACCTAATCTTCTCCTATAATGTTACACAAGATGGGAGAATACAGAAAGAGGGATCTTCAACCATTCCTCTTTGCACAATCTCTCTAAATCACCCAGCGACCTGGGTTCTCTCCTCTTCACTCTCCTCTTCAGCTCACTCCACAGGTTTTCAATGGGGTTGAGGTCTGGGGACTGAGATGGCCATAGGAGGAGCTTGATTCCGTGCCTGGTGAATCATTTCTGTGTAGATATGGCCACATGTTTAGGGTCATTATTTTGCTGAAAGACCCAGTGACGACCCATCTTCAGCTTTCGGGCAGAGGCCACCAGATTTTGATTTAAAATGTCCTGGTATTTCAAAGCTTTCATGATGCTATGCAGCCTAACAAGGTTCCAAGGGCCTCTGGAAGAGAAACAGGCCCACAGCATCACCGATCCTCCCCCATACTTCACAGTGGGCATGAGGTGCTTTTCTGCATACTCATCTTTTGTGTTGCACCAGACCCACTTAGAGTGTTTGTTACCAAAAAGCTCTATCTTGGTCTCATCTGACCAAAGCACAAGGTCCCAGTTGAAGTCCCAGTACCGCTTAGCAAACTTCAGATTTTTGCGTTTATGATTGTGAGTGAGACCCCCAAACAGCTTGTTGGCATGTAGATAGCACCTGGTGGTTGTTTTAAAGACTTTGTGGCCCCAAGATGCTACCATTTGTTGCAATTCTTTAACAGTGAGCTTTGGAGAACTTTTTATTTCTCTTACCATCCTCCTCACTGTGCGTGGTGGCAAAATAACCTTGCTTTCTTGTCCTGGCTTGTTTACCACTGTTCCAGTTGTTTAAAACTTCTTAATGATTCCTCTGACAGTAGATATGGGCTGGTGCAGGCGAGTGGCTATTTTCTTGTAGCTATTACCTGACTTGTGAAGGTCGACACACATCTGCCTTACTTGAATGGTGTGTTCCTTTGTCTTTCCCATGTTGAAGAGTGGATGAGAGAAATGGCCTCTGTGTCACGACATATTTATACCCCAGGGCAACAGGAAGTGATGATTTACTAATTAAATGTTTCGAGATACTCTGATCAACTTTGTAAGCTTCTATAGAAATGACAGGAATACTTCAATTACATTTATTTCCTAGGCATTGTTAGGGGTGTCAATAATTGTGGAACAGGTGATTTTATGAAAAATAATTTTTTCTTAGTCAGGTTACATTTTTCTACAATTTTCAGTGTGAGAGTGTACTTCTGCAATAAAAATTGAATTTATTTTAAGGCTTCTAACACATCTTAACCAGGGGTGCTAATAATTATTGAGGGTGCTGTAGAAACAATGTGTGCATGTGAGTATGACTATTTAAAGCTAAAAAAAGTTGTTGGTAATAATGCAGTTTCTACACTGATATAAGGAAAGTGCAAGGATTGGTGCTGTCCAGCCTAAATAAAAAAATTAGTTGGAGATCATCCCTGCCCGACTGGCAAAAACTGTGCCGACCCAATTTTTTTTCCCCACAAAAATTTTTTTTTTTCATCGAAAAAATGTCCGGAATCACGTAAAAACGTGAAAAACGGTGCATCTTTGGTTCAAACTAAGGTATTTCAATTCAACTAAGATGACTGACTGGCCCTCTAGTGGGCATTTGTTGAACCACGCTGCACATGTGCAAATATCTAAACAGTCTTCAGTTAAAACACGTTTCCACCAGTCTCAGCCTTAAAAAAAAAACAACCTCACTTTTTTATGCCCAAAAGAATGATCACCCACTTTTTTTTTTAATATGGCCTAATGAGATTTGAGATTTTTTGTCATAGTCCAGCCCTGATGTTTACTAAAAGAAGCCTGTTAATGCTGTTTTACTGCATTTTATCGGCGTCCTCAGGTAAGAGTGAGTGTTTTGCCTTTTTTTTGTTTTGTTTTGGTTTTTTTTTTTTTTGCCACTCTGACCATGGATTTCCGAATATTTGTTTTGTTAATCCAAAGTGAATAAAGCAGTTTCATGAGGAATACGTGCTGTGAGAGGCAGTCCTAGTGCAATCATTGTTGTGCATGCATCTCTGAATTAATATGAAACATTACAAGGTTGAGGAACGCAGTACTCTGAGAAATGAAGATTACACTGTCATTGGGAATATGTTTTGCAAATAATAATTATGAAGGCCCATAAATTAAAACTACATTAAAAGTGAATGCAGTTCTTGAGGGAACCAGCCTCGTTCTACCCACTTAATAATGCTATATGAGTTTTTCACATTAGCAGACTGTAGCGAGGTAAATAAATAAGTACACACACACCTGTTATCTGTTCCAACACTCGGACTGCAGCACTGGATAAAATCTTTAACTGTTAGCACAGTTTTCCCCCGATTTGCGGTAGTTATTGATTTCTTAACTTTATGATGGAGCTGACACTGTGAAGGCAGATCAAAGACCACAGTCTGAAAGGCAGCCATTGTGGCTCCTGACATACTTCCTCAGCTGTCTGTGTATGATAAGCAAAGGCAAATCAAAATGGCATGTTCTTCTTTTCTGCAATTATGAGTTTATTTTTATATAGTGCTGTAATATTTTCATGCATAAAATGTTGTTTTGCCTGCTTGCGCTCTCTCTCTCTCCCTCTCTCTATCTCTCTCTAATATTGTACATACCTGCTATTGCCGCATTATATTGCCACATGTGGTCGACTGTGTTTTGAAAAGCAGCACTTCATCTTCTACTGTAGACTTGTGCCCTTTTGTGCTTGGGTATTAATGGCTATCAGTTGCAACTTCAGATTTGGCCTCAGCTTTCTTTGTCTTCAGCTTATTCAAGCGCTCTCATACAAAACAGTTTTGGTAAAAGAAAGCTGGTGTTCTGTCTCGTCATAATCACTTAACCCAAACCCACAAGGCATTAATCAGACCACACAGTCCTTACACTAGATTGTATTTTACTACTCCACCTTGTTCAGGGTTTGTACAAACATACATATTGATACCTTGTGGTCCTCCAACCATTTCCAACCATTACCTTTGGTTCAATGGTCGGAAATGATAGGCAAATTAACATTTAATGGCTCGGCTACAATCTCTGAACAGGGTACAATCCCTGTCTCTGAATAGGATAACATTTTTGATGTATATCTTGTCGCGTTGGAATTGATCAGGGCAGATTAATATGAATCAAAAATTTCAGAACAAGAGCCTGGTGCAGATCTCAAACAAAGCCAAGAATGGCCCATTTTTTAACACAAGAAAGGTACATTTGAAGGGGTTTTTAATTGATGATCCAAAGTCAGGTAGTAATGAACAGGATAACTGGGGGTCAGGCAAGGCATGGTCGACGGGACTGGTCCAAAGTCAGAAACAAGGAAGGCAGGCAGAATTAATCAAGGTATGCTGGGCAGGTTTACACCTTCGAATTGGGGTGTAGGTGAGACTGGCTGAAGCCACTGGCCCAGACTTCAAACACTGGGAAGAGATTTCCTCATATTTTCTTTTTGATTTAAACACAGAGGATAGAAGAGAATGATCCATCAAAGCGGAAATGTGGACCAGTTACTTAAATATACAAAACGACAATATACAACAAGGGAAAAGGTGAGAGAGAGAGAGCACAAAGGGAAAAGCAAAGCTCAAGACTATAGATAAATAATTAAAATTAATTAAGGGAAACAAAACAGCAACTGACAAGGATGGGAGAGAATGATTAAGAAAAGACTAAGGGACATAAAAAGAATGAAAATGATGGGGTATGTAGGTTGGACCTTACGCTCTCTTATGGAACACTGTTTACTCCACAGAACTTAATGATGTGTGAACTGCTTTTATATTTTTAACATGAAAGGATTTAATGTTCGCTGTCTGCCAAAACAAATTTATTTATCTGTCTGTTCAAGATATTGTCTGCAGTGCAAGCCCAGAGGTGAATATTTTTTAACAAGAAAGAAAATCCATCAAGGTTCTAATTGCATTTCTTGAATTTGTCATTAGAACTTCCAATTTCACTTTTTTTTTTGGACTTGTGATTGGGAAACATTAGCAGATAGATTTTTTTAGTTAGTGCCAGTGAATGCTTATACCAAGTGATACGTGGAAAGACTGTTAAGTGCAGAGTGATCAACAATGTGTTACAAACTCTAATTTAAGCTAACCATTGTGACTGTGTTATGACCTAACTCAAAGGCCATAACTAAAAGGGTGATTGCACCATTAAAACTTTGGATATTTAATAACTAAAGACAAAATGTAGAGTTACAAAAACAGCGAATACCAGGAAACCAACAAGAATTCCTCCTATAAAGTAGATTAGAGTTTATTAAGTCGTATTTAAAACAGGTGGCCTCATGATCTCCAAATGGCCCTTCACTGCACCACCTAAAAAATGGACAACAATCAGAGTTAATTAGATTAGGACCATCTGATTCCAATTATCAAGCTGGGATCTTGGTTAAGCACATCCTTTTGCCTGTTAAATAGTGATCAAGTGCAGGCCAGTGGAACTGTAAGTCTCGATATTGTACGAAAATTGTATTGTGGAAAATTCAGCCAATCAGGCGCTGAATGGGGTCCTTCATTCAATCAGCAGCATTGTTGATCCTTTCAAGACCACCAATCGATAATAATAGAGTTCCCGTCATTCCTTCCGTTGACAATGAGAAATATTAAATCATCACCGGGCGTGACAGCAGGGCAGCTAAAGTGTCAGACACAAGGACATTGCTTATTGCTTTATGGATTTTCTATACTTCTCCCGTGGACCTCTCTTCTGTCAATGATCATTGAAAAATTACCTGTGATTAAAAATAAATCCAGCAATTTAATTTCCCGTGGAAATTTATAGTCAGTGCAATGAGCACTCTAGGGTTCAACAACCTAAATAATTTGGGCTGTTTTGTTCTATGTAGTTTAACAGAAAACAATAGCTTTTTATTTTTGTCTATTGTCCAAATAATGATCTGTGGCCTGTTGCACCAGCATGTGTCTCAGCATCCTACAAAAGGTGAGAGGTGAAGAGGAAGAGGCTCTATAAAATCAAGGAAGGGAGGTACAATGAAACAGTCAGGCTATTTGCGACTGAATGGGGACAAAGTCAAAGAAAAAAAACCTAATTCAGGATTTCATGGGGGTTCCACCGTCGTCGTCATCATCATCGTGCTGTTCAGAGGAATTACCACCTGTGTTGGGAGTAAAGGGAGTCGCAATCGCAAACAGATTTTTATTTATTTTTTTGTTTTCACTTTTTTAATACCCAGCGCTAAGAGCTTAGCCTGTGCTCTTTTCCTGTTTACCCACAGCATGCGATACATTGCACAGACATGGTGCGGAGTACATTGAACATGGCACAGTCTCAGTCAGCCATCCTGACACATGATGAGAGCTTTCAGAACAAGTGCGGTTCCCTCCATCTCCACATTGTACCCTGTCACTCAGCGGCACTAACCAAGGTGATGCATCAGAGAGATGCCAGCGGGGATGGAGTGATTCACGGGTCTGAACTGGTAGCAGTGAGCACTGAAACAAGGCAGTATGGCAGACAGAGAGAGAGAGAGAGAGAGAGAGAGAAGGAAAGAGAGAGAGAGAGAGAGAGAGAGAGACAGAGAGTGGGAGAGGAAGTGAGAGGGAAGCAGAGCAAATAAATTGCTCAGAGTAAAAGGTCTTTATCATCAATAAACGGCCATTTTATCATGCATGCACTGTAAAATATTTCATTTGCAAGATGGGGAGCGGTGGCTAAGACAGCAGCAAACACCGAGGACACCTTCCTGGGATGCACTGTTTGTGAAAATATTGTGCCTGTGAAGTAACAATCAAAAAATGCATAATTGAACTGTTATTAACCATTAATTCAGCTGCTAATGAAGAAGACATCACAATAAGAACTGTAAAATTGTTCATTATATGGACTTGTGATAAATGAACAAACTAGTCCTCCACTGGGAATGAGCACCGAACCGTTACAATTAAAATAACGTCATTAATCATTGTTAACATATGAATGCAAGTGTAAATTACTATAATAAATAAATTAGGTAAATTAGGTTCAGTCTGCAGACAATAAAATATCGAATGAATAATGGAATAATGGAATCTTATTCTGGAATTTCTATTTGCCAATTAATTATTTGCACAAATCAGCCAATGGCCCTCAAATCAATAGAACATGGCAAGATTTATTTATTTAATCATTTTAAGCTTTCAATATTGAGGCAACAACAAAATGCACTACCTTCAAAAGGCTATCGCTAAAGCATGAGGTAATGCTAGAATCAAATTGATACAGCCCCGTCATTGGTCCTCAAAGGATTTCAGAAATGATGTAATTCAAATGAATCTCAAAAGAACTCAAATGAACTAATTTGATTCTCATTTGCTAAAATAATTTTCATGTAAGGCATATGGTCTCACTGAAACCTTCGAATGTCACTATCGTCCACCCATCATATATGAGTATCTGACTTCACTTTTGAGAATGGTGTGCTTTGAGATTATGGAAATTTAGTGGGTGTGGCATAGAAGTAAAAAGCTGGGGAAATGCTAAATTAATGGGCAGGATGGACTCGACAAATTGAACCCTAAAACCAGGGGTTGAGGTGCTTGTTTGCCTGTCCAGCGGTCACCAGAATGAGAGTATGTCATTTACAGCAATAAAATAACCGGTCACACTTTAGATGAAGTATTGCTCATAAAGGCTTTATACAGTATGCTTAATGCCTTCATAAATGAGACATAATGTCTTTATTAATCATACATAAGCAAATGTCATGCTTTGTAACAGGTGAAACAACACATCCTTATTCAGGATCTGATACCAAATGTGATTTAACTGACAATGTCACTTAGCTAGTGGCTAATTGTCATTAAGGGTGACATTGTCAGCAAAGTGACATTGTCATTGTCATATCTGGCATCGCATGCCGAATAAGGATTAATTATTTCACCTTTTACAAAGCATGACATTTGTTTCTGCATGATTTATGAAGACATTATGTCTTATTTATGAAGGCATTATACATGCTGTATAAAGCCTTTATGAGCAATACTTCATCTAAAGTGTGACAAAATAAACTTTTGATTAATCCCCAAAGGTGGGATTCAGGAAATGGAAAGGGAGACTTCTGTTGATACAGAGAGCTTTATTTAAGAGTCATTGATTGACTGCGTTCAACACGGCGTCAAGTGAGCATTTCGATATGCGCGAACCTTTAAGATCAGGGCCGATAGCATCGACCTCCAGGTTCCTGTTTTTTAAAACAGGCACCGCAATCAATAAATCACCACTCGTCATGGAAGACCAGAGATAGCAGGCTGGCCAGACTAATTAAAAATGTCAAAACTATATCATACAGCTTTAGATGTGGAAATCATTAACAAGCAGACCTGGCATGCTATAAAACAAATACCGTGCACGCCAATTATGATTAATGGTAATATTGTTTTTATTGACATGGGTGCAGTGGGACTGTAAAATGGACTGGAACAGTCAGTTAGTCAGAGAGAATATAAGCCCTGGTATACGGTGCGGCATCTCTGAGAATTCATAAATTGTAGAAGTCGTCCATATACTTAAACCTGTGCCCTTTCATTTCCGAGGATATAGATGATGTAACTCGGTTTTATTAAGGGTAATGATGCTTCAACAGACTTCTAGTTATTTCTTGCTTTGTAGTAATTGCTTAATTGACTCTTATCAACATCGAATTTGTTGGCTTTGCAGTTTATTGTATCACTCTGCTAGCTGACTTGATTATACCTATATTCTTTCTAATCTGCGCATAACTGTTTGTGACCAAATTGATGTATGCTTCATATTGAATCAGAGCTTGTCTGATACATGTTGAGTAGCTGTTTCAAAAACCCTCTGATGCACTTATTGTCCATTGTTCTGCTCGTGATGTTATGTAATGAAAAGTAATGCACTCAAAACCTGACTGAGTCAGCCATCTCTCCCTTCTCCTGGATAAAATACTCTGACATTCAGGACCGAAAGGTCAGGCAGAGATATTGCACTGTACAAAATAAGAATGAACAGAGAGGATGGGACGGGGAAGCAAATAGTCATTTTCTCATTCCTCAGCCACCAGGAAAGGGGGGCAAATCAAGAATTTTCTCAGAATCTATAATGTATTTCATGCAATTCCCACATTGATATTGACTCAGTTCCCTTGCGTGCTTGATTTAAAATTCAAATGTACAATGTTTGGAATATCATGGATATGTATAGACACCCCCGTGCTTAAGTGTATGCATGCGCACACACACACACACGCACACACTCACACACACACAAAAAGCACAGATACAAAGCACACACATGCATTCATTCACACGCATGCTTACGTGTGTACATCTTAACCGAGTTTGCAAATTTGCGGTTTGTTGTGAAAGATCTTAATGCACCAAATGTGTTAAATTAACATTTAGTTGGGGGCAGAGACAGTGCAGCACAGTTCAAAGGACCCCCCCCCTCCCCTCCTTTTGTACCCAGAAACCTGGGCAGTAGGAGATTTGACTCTCCACCGTGGAAATTTTTGTGATTTTCTGTGATCTCAAATTAAATTTGGCTCTTTCTGCCAAATTTTTCCTCTTTCTATTTGAATAAAGAACAAAGAATTCACAAAGAGGGTAGACTCTTTCATTACAACAAAGCATGAATTAGTATTATCTGAATAAGCACATGAACACTGAAATATCGACATTGAACACAATGTAAAGAATGTTTACCCACGATTTTGGAGCACAACTGCAATAGCCGAGCAAATGGGCGGCAGCAAAAGAGAAGAGAGGGAATATATCAATTTGCATTTTCTAATTTTCAATAGTGATCTTAATGATTCGTGATTAAGATCCTAATTCCTCTATGTGTTAAGGAATGAAAATATGACTCATTTTGTGTCAAAATTGCTGCACTGCTTGTTTGCGATTTATTAACATTCAATGAAAAACTGAAGTCACATACAACCTAATCAAATGAGGTAAGATAATATTACAGTGGGATAATTTTTCCTCTGCATTTAACCCATCCAATAGTTAGGAGCAGTGGGCAGACACAGATTAGCGCCTGGGGACCAACTCCAGTTCTAAAGCCTGCTCCTTAGGCAGGGGTACGGGTAGGAGTGTTCCTGTAATGCATGTTTTTGTGAGTGGAGGACACAGGGTACCTGAAGAAAAACCACATGAACACAAGGTGAACATTCAAACTCCACACAGAAAAGCACCAGGCCGGATTTGAACCCACAACCTTCTTGCCGTGAGACAATGGTGCTACCCACTGCACCCCCATGCAGTCAATACGGGGTCATCATGTTAACTTAACACTGCAGCCATGCAATTAACCAAGCATTATATATGATCAAGGAGTGTAAGTACACTGAGATTGTCTTGTTGGCATTTTGAATTCTGCTCAAATGGATGAGTGAGCGAAACAGCGAGCTGTAGTCTGACCTTTAGCTAGGAGCTGGTTGTCACTGACTTCATGATTAAGATATGGTTCGGGCTCTGGGTTTCAAGGAAAGATGTTATCCGGTACTTCAAACAGTCCATTAAGGTGTGAGTAGAATCCTATTTGTGCACCTATGGGACATGATCAATTAACGAAAAGGTCAGCAGCGCGCTTTTTCTTCAAGACGGTGGGTTTCTCTTGGTCATGGACCCAATTAAATTTGGATTTAAATCAAAGTTCTGCATTTTTTTTTTAAAAATATTTATTTCATCAATTATGATATGAATACACTTATTCGGCAGCGACTCATATGACCTGTTTTGTTTTCATCCCTGGAAATATTTATTCACATGTTGGAAAACAGCCAATCAAATGCATGCGTCCAGTTCGCATTTCAATTTCTTGTCATATTTGGACAGTTAATGGCACATTTTAAGTGTGCTTTTTCATTGCATACAATAAATAACATAAATATAAAGTTCTTTAACAATGAATTGGAAATAAACACTGCAGTATTTAGGGGCTTTACTTTTTCTGAACGGCAATTATGACTGCATTGTTTCTGCAGATAATGAGGCTTCTTTTTTAATCCCTCCTGTTGACCTGAGATACATATCTCTGTATCCACTACATCTGTGGTGAGGATATGCTAAGATGAACAGACAAATGTAGCCTTGCATTAATTATGAGCTGGACAGTTTTACTTAACTAATAAACTCCCATTATAGAATGTTAACTAAAACTTAAAAAAGAGGAAACTGATTCTGGTTCTGTCTTGCCATTATTCTGTTTCTGCTTTGCCATGCTCCTGTTCTGATTGCCATGTGTGTATTTTGGATTCTGGCCATGTCTGACTATTCCTTGAAATGTGTTTTGTGATTTGGTTGCTTTTTCATTCATGCATTGTCTTAGTTTTGTTTTTTCCATGTTTTTCCTACTGCCATAGTTTTACTGCAGTCTATGTTTTGATTTATCTATGCATTGCACTTTGTCTCCCCCTGTCTGGTCTTTGGTCTTATCTTTGCTCACAGCCCCAGTAATGCGTGTCACTCCTTCGGGTGATTTAATGGTTTCTGGATTTCAATCTTCCTTCCCGATCTCGTTTACTTCCTTCGCCTTGCTTTTCCTATATTACTAACACATACTAACAGTTTGTTGTTTTTGTAAATTTACTAACCAAAACAACATTGTATATAAGACTAACTTACTAACGAGCACTTGGGATTGTATAGCTACACTTACAAATTGATTAACAAACTCTCAGCATTCGCTCTATTCTAGTCTCCGCCTCTTGTCTTTGCTGCTGCATTTCAGTGGAGTCTCCACACCTGCTTATGCTTTCCTTTCTCACTATCTATGCAAGGTAGAACTCCTTGACTGGAGTTGTGTAATTGTCTATAGGATTGTCCCGTGATCCCTGTCCGCGTTTTGGCTTCTGCAAATTTCATGTGATCAGCTGCTCCCTAATGAGTTGATCCCTTGTAATCAGTCTGACTACTTGCACCTGTGTTCTGTTATCATGTGACCTCCCAGAAATGTATATTAGGTGTCTCTTCACAGCACTTCCTTTTCAGATCGTTCTCTCATGTTTACTTGTGCCACGTTCATTTCGCCTCGTTACCTTCGCCAGCGACTTCGCTGACGAAGGTAATGTTTTGATCCTCGTGTATTTATTTGTTTGTGTGTCTGTCTGTATGTGTATCGAATAACTCAAAAAGTACCAAACGGAATTTCATAAAATTTGGTGGGTTGATTTGGCATGACCTGAGGATCAATCGATTAGATTTTGGGAGTGATCGGGTCAAAGGTCAAGGTCAAGGCCACGAAAAGGTCAAAACCGACTTTCGGCCATATCTCGGTCAATTTTTATCCGATCGGCATGAAACCAACGCCAGTGGCGAGGGATTCAGTGGCGTCGGCGAAGGTATGCGCTCTACCGAGTGCCCGTTCTAGTTCTCATTGTGATTATCTTTCTGACTGGACCGTCCTTGATTTACGATTTTTGCCTACTCTCTGTACCTCGCCGCCTTCTTGTTTACTGAACCCTTTTTGAACGCTCTGATTTTTGTTATTGGTGCCCTGGTTACGATTCTGGATTTCACCCATTGGATTCTGATTTTGGATATTGGACTCTGTACTGTTGCCTGCTCTGTTGGGAGTTTTCCCCCTTCAGAAATAAAGCCTTTTTTTGTATTTTACTGGTTCTCGCTTGTGGTCCCTATCGTAAAACCTCACAGAAACAAGTATATCAGGCCATGGGTCGAACCCCGATATCGTTTCATCTTGCTCCTTTCAAAAAGGTGAAGAGTATGCCTCTTCATTTTTATCAAAGATATGATGAAATAACATGAAAATTAAGTTTTTCTTTGCACATGTGTTCGTTAACCAGAAAAATGTACTTAAAGTCAGCAAATTTGTTTTGTTCGTTGCAATGGGTGCAGTGTAAAACTCACAGCAAGGTCATTTTCTTCCATAAAACCAATATGCCAAGCACTTCTCAAAAGCATAGATGCTAAGTTACAACCCCAATTCTGAAATAGTTGGGAAAAAGTGTAAATTATGAATAAAATCAAAACGCAATGACTTTCAAACCACACCAGCCAGTATTTTATTCACAATAGAACAGAGATAACATAGCAGATGTTGAAAGTGAGAAATTCTACAATCTTATCCACAAAATGAGCTCTTTTTAAATTTGATAGCTGCTACAGGTCTCAAAAAATTTGGGACAGGGACCTGTTTGCCATGGTGTAGCATCACCTCCCACGCTTGTTTAATACAGGCTTCCAGCAGCCGGAGAGTTTTAGATCTCCTTTGACAGACATTATGCGCCAAATGTTCTCAATCGGTGAAAGATCAGGATTGCAGACAGGCCAGTTCAGCCCACGGACTCTTTTACTACGAAGCCATGCTGTTGTAATAGCTGCAGTATGTGGTTTTGCATTGTCCTGCTGAAATACACAAGGGCTACCTTGGAATAGATGTCGTCTGGAGGGGAGCATATGTTGCTCTAAAACCTTTATATATTTTTCAGCATTCATGGTGCTTTTTAAAACATGCAAGTGTCCCACACCATATGCACTAATGCATTCCCATGCCATCAGAGATGCTGGCTTTTGAACTGAACGCTGATAACAAGAGGGGTGGTCTTTCTCCTCTTTAGCCCGGAGGACACGACACCCATGACTTCCAACAAGAATGTAAAATTTGGACTCGTCTGACCACGGGACACTTTGCCACTTTGTTACAGTCCATTTTAAATGAGCCTTAGCCCACAGAACAGAGCGGCGCTTCTGGATCATGCTCAACAATTCTTTACGTATTCCTGGGCCCATCTATTAATGTCAATAACAGAATCATGCGGTGAGCGATGCAGTGGCGTCTGAGGGCCCGAAGATCACATGCACCCGGTAAAGGTCATCGGCCTTGTCCTTACGCACAGAGATTTTTCCAGTGTTTCAGAATCTTTTACTGATGTTATGCACTGTCGATGATGAGACCTTCAACACCTTTGCAATTTGACCTTGAGGAACATTGTTTTTAAAGTATTCCACAATTTTTTCACGCAAGGCTTCACAGATTGTAGAGCCTCTGGCCATCTTTACTTCTGAGAGACTCAGCCTCTCTAAGACATCCCTTTAATAGCCAATCATGTCAAACACCTGATGCCAGTTAATGTAATTACTTGATAAATGTTCTTTCAGCTGATTCTCTAATATATTAATAGCTTTTTCAGCCCTTTTTTTTTGCCCGTGTCCCTACTTTTTTGAGACCTGTTGCAGCCATAAAGTTTTAAATGAGCTTATATTGTGTATATAAAAATATAAAATGTCTCAGTTTCAACATTTGAAATGTTATCTATATTCTATTGTAAATAACATGTTGGCTCATGAAATCTGAAAGTCATTGCATTTTGATTTTATTCACAATTTACACTTTGTCCCAACTATTTTAGAATTGGGGTTGCACATAGTTTGACCCATTTACTGTGAAACTTTTGGCAAGCGCACCCCATTATGGTTGAATGTGTTTGCCATGCACTGGAGACAGAAAACGGCCCCATTGTACCATCCACTGAGGCATCCTGGGCCAAATTATGCTATTGTATGCAAGCATGGAAATCACTGGATGGAATAGAGAATGAAATGTGATAATACATCCCATGATGGCAGAGGCTGTCACATGAAATGCTGCCAGAAGATCATCGATAAAAGGTGGATATAGCAAGGCATCAAACCAAAGGAAAAGGGCCGTTTACGACCTTAAGGGCAGAATTCCTCATCATCACTGGGCAGTGAACCTCCTCCATAGTGGTCAAAGCTGATTTTAAGGTCAGACATTGTGTCTTCATCAGCTAAATCCGGCGAAAGATGTTCAAAACACATTCTTCCGAACGAGTGCATCATATGCCGGAAAGACAAGCGAATACTAGATATGATGACAATGAGAAGGAAATTAGACAAGCTGGTAACGTGCTAAACTGATGTGCATAAACTGAAGAAAGCCACTTCATTTCATAATGACCACAGGATTCTTTTGCAACTTGGAGAATCCGATCCAGTATCTATCTAAGTAAGGTATCATGCATCATGAAAGGAATATTAATCTGCTCAAAAAAAAAAGTGTCAATATTTATCTGTTCAAACTCAAACACTAAATTTAACTTGGGTGAGATTTAACTTCACTTTAAATCACTGAGCCAATATCAAGATGCAGTTTAGCTCCCAGACTCTTTCTAGGAAACCATGCTGTTGTTATATGTCCACAATGTGGTGTTTGGCTATGTTTTACTGAAATAAGCCAGGCCTTCCCTGAAAAAAATGTCTGGTGGCAGTAAATGTTGCTCCAAAACCTGCATGTATTGTTCAGCATTAGCGATATGTTGACAGATGTAGAAGTAAAACATGCTGCATGCACTAATGCACACCCAAAGCACGCCATCCTGGATGCTGGCTTTTGATCTGTGCATTCAGGTTTGATGATCCCTTTCCTCCTAAGCCTGGAGCATGCAGAATCCATGATTTCTAAAGAAGAAATTCACAATTTGACTGGTCGGACCACAGGACGGTTTACCACTTAGCGTCTGTCCATCTTAAATGAGCTTCGGCCAAGATAGAGTGTCAGCATTTCGGTATCTTGTTTGTGTATGGTTTAAACTTTACATGGCAGTTTTAATTTTCATTTGTGGATGCAGCAACGAACTGTACAATAACAGTAGTTAACAGAAGTGCCCATGAAATTGCCCATGAAATGATTTCAACCAAATAATTTTGTTGGTATTATAACAGTATTATGCACTGCAGAGGATAAAACCCCCATATTCTTTGCATTTTCACGCTGAGAAACATTAACCTTAAATTATTGACGCCGTTGCCCTTGCAGTTTTTCAGAGTATTTTGGCCCTTGCCATTTTTTGTATATAAATGAAAAATTTTTATTCCCAGTCATGTTACTAACCTGTTGCCAATTAATCCATTTAGCTGCAAGGTATTCCACCAGGTCTGTTTTTTTTTTTTTTTTTGCATCTTGCAGCTTTTCCAGTATTTTATTGACCCTGTCCCCACTCTTTTGAAAAGTTGAATCAAATTTAAAATCAGCGGATATTTTTCAGAGAGCAATAAAATTTTGTAGTATAAGCATTTTATTTGTTGTGCTTGTACTATTTTCCATAACATTTAGGGCTCTAATTTCGTAGACCAGGCGTAGGCGCGGCGCAGGCGCGGCGCATGGGGGGTGCGCCGCGCCAACGGGGTGTGTCCAGGCGTATGTGGCAATTTCGTGCCCAGCGTAGCCTGGCGCAAGAACTCCTCTGTCCCGCCTCTGCCCCTCCTTCCAGCGCAAGTTGGCAAAGAAGGCGACACAGCCGAGTCAAATCTTGCCACTGGCAAGAGAAACGATGGATAGCGTGTTCCCATGAATTACAAACTGTTGCTGCTTTAAATTTTGGGATTAACATGCATGGACAACAATGCAAGATACGTGACACATTTATTTTCAATATGCGATCTTAACTCAGTACGAGATCATAGCAATCAGGCTGTATTCCTTTACCCCACTGAAGACGATAAAACCGAAGTGACAATAATAGTAGCCTTGTATTAAGCCGCTTGCACACTGGACGCGAAACAAATTTTTCGCTCGACAGATTGCGTCTTGTGCCCGAAAGTCTGACTGGGTTTTAATAAATCTCCGTGTCCGACAGTCTATTATTGCTTTTAATTTCTTCAAATCTGCTGACTCTTGTCGATATTAAACGTGAATGTTTTGATAAGAGGGCTCAGTTCTTTAAGATGAGTACCGAGAATTTCAATCAATGTTTCTGTTTAAGCTCTGCTCAATGAAGTGAGTCGACACTGGCATGGGACAATGTACAATGCCTCCGTGTCTGACAGCCAAAAAAAAAAAAAAAAAGAGGACGATTAGAACAGATTGATACCGAAATAAAGAATAAAAAGAAACATTTTAACAACAGAACATCCAATGAACACTGGGATTTATTTTTTAGCGGGTCATCTTTGTTGGATATCCCGTTATAAATCTGTTCTCATTTCAATACTTTTACTTTTTGCTGGCTGGTGGACATGGAGTATTTTGCATTTCGTGTCGGACAGTCTTAATCGTGCATGCGATAATTTCTTCACACTGTCAATGGTCATGGAATTGATTTGCTCACGCACTGTTTTATCTCAGCTGTGGAAATAAAGCGTGAATCTGTTCGGTCCATCTGACTAATTTTCAAAAGAAAGACCGAATAAAGACTGCTGGCTATCTTCAACGGAAGAAAACAGAAGAATAGGCTAAAAAGACCAAGAAAAGTCGATAGCTATCAATTTGCATTCTGTGAAGGTCGAACACAAAAATGGCCAAGTTTCCACGTCTAATAATTCCTGGAATACTCGGAAAAATTAGGACTTTTATGACTTTCGGACACGGAGCTATATTAAAACCCTGTCCAACTATCGCGTCTTTGCATTGACTTTGTCTGTGATCAGTCGGGCGAAAAATTCGTTTCGCGTCCAGTGTGGAAGCGGCTTTAATGAGCATAGAACGCAAGCATTCGATATATATATATATATATATATATATATATATATATATATATATATACAGTTTGTGGTTGGCTGAGAAAGATGTGAAGTCGTTAGTTTGCATCACAGATTCAGCTGCGTTGATTAAGCCCGGTCAAGTTTCCATTACGCGTGGCAACCGCCTTTAATCTGACATCAGGACAATCGATATAAATACAATAATTTATGTCCTTATTCAGATAGTTACATTAAATCGTGCTTCCTGTAATTATTTCTTGCATTGAAACGTGCCTGACATTCTGTAAAACTGCCTGTGAGATTTCGGTGACGTGTGCGCTCTCTGCGCCGGTCAGCCAAATTACCACTGCACGGAAATTAAACCAGGTTGGAGTTGGCGAGTTTTTTGCGCAACTCCAGCGGAGACTTTTTCTACGAAATTGTCACTGCGTCTTCATGAATATGTGACACCTCCCCCTACTACGCCGCCACACCCATCTCGGCGCACCTTGATCTACCGAAGGCTGCGCGCCTCACGAAATTACCACTACGCGGGCTGCGCCCTACGAAATTACCACTGCGCGGCCTGCGCTTCGCTACGCCACCTGCGCTGCGCCAGGAAATTAGAGCCCTAAGTGTTCAAGTGATTTACAAATTATTGCATTCCTTGTATTTCTAGTTTATGCAGTGTCCAAACTTTTTTGGAAACAGGGTTATAGACAGTTCTACAGATATGAATATTGTTTATTGGATGGAATTTGATGCTCTGAGTACTTTATAGAAATATTTCTCTCTCTTGTATTGTAAAGACAAACTGTTGAGAGCCCCGCTAAAATTTGGACTGCATGTGAATCTATATGATATATTCATCCAGGCACAGTTACTTAATGTCCACACATTTTTGGTAGAGATTAGTTTATTTTTAATGCATGATGTATAAAAATTATTTTGGTATTGTTCTTTTATTCACCGAGTAGGTCGGAGCGCTCTCACACTAAGAAGCCTTTTTCAGCCACTCAGCTCACAGCCTATATAGAGTGGAAAAACTATGAGGTATTTTAAAAGGGAACAGCATTCTCAAAATAAATAACATCTCATGATGCTGGTGAAACTTTACATAAAATGAGACTTTCATGAGAGACCACCACCCACGATCCTGACACACTCTCTCTCTCTCTCTCTCTCTCTCTCTGTGTTTGTGTGCTTCTGTGCAGGGGGATTATACCTGGCCCACCTACATCTTTCACCTGTTGTCCTTCCCTTTGTACTGAACCTGTCGAGTAGCCAAACTCCATAACAGCCCATTAAATCCACCCATTACATCTCCTTATTATTTCATCATTGGGATCAGTGCAGTGCAGAGCAGGCAGCTAGTAATCACAGCCCTGTCAGCCCTGTAATAATATGGCTCCTGTCCTGCATTGGAAAGCTCACAAAGACTCACACCCACTCCAGAGACTAACCAGCCTGGCTGAGTTTCGCAGATAGGGACCCAGCAGACTCCCATTACATTAGTTAAATATCCTTGACTAATGTATTTGACTGGGACAATATACATTAATAACATTCCGATGAAGTGTGCCTGATTTAGCTCGGGACTAATTCTCACCTGTATTGGCTGCATGTTTTGGATTTGGGTGAAAGCTGTAAAACATAGCGAAAACCCTCAGAAGGATGTACACAAACTCAGAGAGTGTCTTGGCCTGCCTGAATTTAAAAACAGAGCCTCCTGCTTGTGAGCCAATAGCACTTACCACCGTACCACAGCGTGCTACCATTTGAGATTGCTGGAGCCTTCGTTGCTTTTGTGGACATACAAGGGCATTCATGCCTCTATGAGTCCCAGCAACCTATTTTTCAAAGACAAATCAAGGGAAGCAGCCTTGTGACAGCAATGTACCTGAAACAGCTGGGCGAAGAGAATGGGTGGTATCAAGAGATGTAGCCAGGATCGTGTTCATTCCCTGTGACCATCACCTCTGAAAAAAAAACCCTTGCTCCCGAGGCAGCTTAAAGGGACCTGGGAAGGAGAAAGGCTGACTTTTCACGACTGAGAAAGTTTACGCATCAAAAAAAGAAAGAGAGCACTGGATTCCTAAAGTGGTATTGACAAAGCACGGTTATGAACGCGCCACTTGATTAAAGAGCCGTCAATGAAGAGGCATCCCAGAATGCACTGTCTCTGCAGTGTCACAATCAAGTACCTCGGAGCAGAGACTGCCTGTTTCCCTAGATTATTGTATCTGTCTGCCGTGGCTCACACTGAAACAGCTATAACAGCTTGGACACAATAATAAGACAAACTCCTCGGAAAATTCCGGAGTGACCCTCAAAATACAGGGGACCATGACCTTGCGCGCATGAGGGAATTCGACATGATACTCCAGGGTTTCGGCTGGGCTGAGTTGGAATTGAAATTAATCCTGCTTGGCCAAGGGGACAGCCAACAGACACAACCAGAGCTTAGTTGAAAGGGGAAAAAAATAGAAAAGGTGAAACAGTTTTTCCCCAGTCAATAATAAAAACGGAACAAATGACTCCCCTTCACCAATAATGGAATCCTCACCTTTCTGCCCTGATAAATCCGCTGGCGAACATGTGAGCAGTAAGGTAATACACCACAGAGGACAGACCTATCACAGGGCTGGCGATGAGGGAGGCAGCATCAATAACGCTGCCAGGATTCCATTATCATCGTAATGGAGAGGGTCCCGATCACCTGCGGGAAGGGGACTGAGGTGGGAGCAGCCGTGCGGAATCATCCAGACGCCTCACGCCCATCGTGCCGCCCCTGTCTTCCGGTAAAAACATGGCGGTTCAGGGTCGCCTCAGGTGTCTCGCTTTGCCTCACTCTAACACAAATTGGGTTGCCAGATCTATATTTTTTCAAATCCCGGGCAGTGTCCATGACTGGTAATATAAATGAAAACTGCTGGACTTGGCAGAGGACGTCGTCTTTAACGTCACTGTGCTAGCTAACAAATTAATCCTAAAATGAAGCTCAGCTCCATCAACTGCTCCAACCAGACCTTCCAAACAAATTCTGTGTGAATTTGTGGCAGTGACCCAAGCTTGTACAAAATGATTTGAAACACAAACATTCCAGTCAAGAATTGGACATCTGGCCGGCTGAGACACAACTCGCATGTGCAAGTGGGGCAGAAAGCTTTGTGAGATTAGTTTGTTTGCTCATTAAGTTAATTAAATTTGGAAATGATTGTTCACCCACTACAGGAACATATGCAGATCTTTGCTTGGCAGTCTACTCCCAGTTCTTGGACATCTGCAACTGAATGTCTTGTATGTTTTCACTGCCACAATAACAAAGCGCAATTTAACAATTCCATTCAGCTGGTAATTAGTATAATCAAATGTGTCGAATTAAAAGTTGAAATAATACTCTCCAGTGTGGTAGATATCCAGGAATAGGACTGCAGAGTCCAATCTGACAGACTATTCTCATGTTCGCTGTCTGTTAATGGGGAATTCTAGACAGCTGCTTTTCTTAGTCTCTGTGTTCAGCAAATGCTCATCAATGGCATGCAACATACCCAGGACGTATAGGGAACTATGAGACAGAGGGCTCTCTGATTGGTTGAAATATGGGATTTGTAGCAACCTTGTGACCACAATTCCCACCAGTGCCGCTGCAGAAGGGAGCACAAACAGCGGTAGAAGTCAGAGGCAGGCACTTCGCCAGAAGTGCAAAAGTTCAGGTAAAGCCTTGAAAAAATGGTGACGATAAGGGAACAAAAACAGTGTTTTTTTTCCCACTTTTTTAAATGTATATTTTCAGTTTGAATTAGCAGTGTGGAAATAATTGGGAATCACATTAGATGGCTCTGTTTCAGTAGCCTAGTGAGTTGGCGGGTCTGTTCTTCAGGGATAAAACGCAGGATAAAAAAAAAACATCTATTTTAAATTACCATAAAAGCCACATTCTGAGATTAGAACCTGCAATGTATTTATTGGGCCGAAGCAATAAACTCATGAATTTGGAGAAAAAATAAAACACTAATGTTCCAAAGAGCTAGTAAATCCATCCTTGGGGGAATCTTACGACACCGTGCGAAAACACATAATAAAGACGAGATAATTTAGTGCCAGTAATAGGAATGGCTCTGTTTTATGGAAGCAACTTAACAGTGGGTATATATGGCACCGAAAGCTATTATAACATATTCAATTTGCTGACTCTCGGAGCGAGTTGCCAGAATGATGGCCTTTATTTCAAAATAACAAACCACACAAAAGGAGAGTGGACAAGGGACCTTAAGTTTGCATCACTATCTTTAAATTGATGATTTGTTCAGCTGAAGTCATCATACCCACTCTGAGTCCCTACTATATTTGAGTTGCACGTCCACATTGTGGTCGCCTGATCAAAATAAATCATACATTTTGTGAAAAACCTGATTTACTCTTTTTTTTTCATGTGACAAAGAAAACCTGAGTAAAAACAAAATGCTTTTTTAAATGGTGATTCCATTTATTGATGGAAAAACTATACACTCCTAACTGATCCTATGTCCAAAAGTACTTGTAATTCCCTCCTTAATTACTAAATCAACCAACTAAACAAATGTAATTGATAATTGGATACAATTTCAACAGAAGCACCCAGGCATGATCACTGAGAGCCATGTTGAATCTAGACATCACGTAAACAGAACCTGTATAGCAATGTGAGGTCTGCAAAAAGCAGTACATGATGTTGCTGCCTAAAGCAATTCAAGAACAAATGCAAAACAAAGGTTTTTGACTCTGAGGAAGACGCAGTGCGTCGAAACGTCAGTCTTGGCACCTTAATAAATTATACTGGTGATTTGAGTGCTCCAGTTTCTTATATTTGCAAAACAAAGGTATTGACATTTATCAGTCTGGAAAGTTACAAAGCCATTTCTAAAGGCCCAGTCACACAGCGAAAACGCATGAATTACGCATGAATTACGCACAGATTTTCGTTTCTGCGCGAAGCGTACGTCGTATGCGTAATTCGTAGGTGGAACGAACGTGGACTGTCAGTGATTGTAAGTGGATGTGCGTCGAAGGCGGTTTGTGCGTGATTTTGAGTTTTGAACGGTTCAAAAATTTTCCGACGCACAACTGTGCGTTGGTGTGCGTAATTCATGAGTCGGCATGCGTAGTTTATGCGTCGAGTATGCGTAACTATGCGCGGGACACTCGTCGGCCGTCAGTGCTTATGCGTCAGAACTGGTTTGAATCCGCGCACGTCCACGTCCGTCCACTGATGCCCCACGTTCATATCACGCATGAAACGCGCACGTATCACATTCATTCCACTGACATCCACTGACAATCAATTATAAAACTGACGAATAACTGACATATCACTGACGGAAAACGCATAACGACGCACATCCACTGACGAGTGACGCATTTCCGACGCACGACTTACTGACAGAAAACTGATGATTTTACTGGTTAAATAAAGTTTAATAATAATAATTCACTGATGTTCCACTGACGAACCACTGACAACTCACGTATGTATTTTGGCATATAAAAGCAGCCATTTCGGGACCTCCTAGCAGCAGCACCAGCAGCAGGTTTTTCAGCAGCAGCAGCTTCTGGTGGATCTACATGGACTTCTTCTTCAGCAGCTTTCTTCTTCTGCACCCTTGTCTTTGAGGGCAAGCAAGCTTTCCTGGGTGGCATCTCTTGAAGTGTTCTTGATTGGCGAAAGGTACTGAGGAACTCCCGTCGTTCACCGCTTTTTATATGCGCTGAACCGAAGCGATAGTGACGCCGAAGGTGCGTTTTTTGTGCGTGATCCGTGATTCATCCGTGGGGCATGCGTCGACATGCGCGGAACGAAAGTGCTTGTACGTGGAATGTACGTGAAGCGTTCGTGTTTGGACGTGCTCCGCCGGTGATTCATGCGTCGGGCGTGCGTCGAATGTTCGTGGAATACTGCACCGTGTTTGCTATTATGCGTCGACGTGCGCGATATGTCAGTGATTGTAAGTGATACATGCGTGGTTCATGCGCGATTGATGCGTGATTCGTCCGAGATTTCTACCCCCGACACCCCGAAAAATTGGTCAATTTCTCAACGCACAAGCACACACAATCCCAATCTGTGCGTGATTTGTGAGTGATTCGTGCGTGATCGGCTGTGTGACTGGGCCTTAAGGCTTTGGGACTCCAGCAAACTATCGTTGCCTTTCCATCTCACTATTTTTCTTACGCGCATTTTGAAAATTTGCAATGGAAAAACGCAAAAAGAAATGGCAAAATGCAAATAAACTTCCTCAAAGTCGCATAAAAGTTTATAAGCTTGCTTGAAGTATGGTATATTGACGCTACCTGACCAAGCATCAATATACGATGCATCTTTTTTGCATCTTTATTTGATGCCAGTTTAAAACAAATCTTACCCCCTACCCCTAACCCTAATCCCGAAACCTAACCCTCAACGTTGACTATAGACGCCAAAAGCTTCCTTTTGTGTCACGATATGACAAATCGGGATAGTAATGTGTTGGATAAAGAGAAATTGCGAATAATGTGGGATGAAAAGATGCTTATGCGGCCTAACCCCACTAATTTCTGTCGTAGCAGCCTTGCATTAGCATTCAACTCTGTCTTTGTCTCCGAACAGCATCAAGCATAGAGACGACCGGTTCAATGTCATCAAAGGCTCAAGGCAAAGGCCGCGCCCCTTTCTGGGGGAAAACAAAAGCTCTTATGCATTGAAAAGCGCGATAATTGAGCAGTAAAATGCCCAAAAGTTGTTGTGTGCCGGGTTGCACCTCCAATAAAATGACCAGTCCGGACCTCGGGTTCCCCATACTACCTTGCAGAATCCAAAAAGGAGAGTTAAGATGAACTTAGAAAGTAACGTAAATACCCTTTAATATGTAAGACTTAGTACTATACTTTAAAATGTTTATTCGCTACAATTTTTATCTCATGTCATTATTTATTTATTCTTTAAATCCCTTAACTAGCTAACGTAAAGTAGCGTCAGCCAACCGAGTCAGGTTTGCGGTCTAACATTGTGTGCATTTGTTTGTTATTCTTAACTCCAAACTGACACGGACTTCGAAATTCGCGGGAGTAAAAGGGCAAGAGGCTGGACTGATCAACCATAATGCTCAGGTTTGTGCAAGGTAGCAAAATAATCACTAAACAAAACATATCAATAAATCAAAAAATGAATATAAACAGGAAATTTAGTTAAATAAATTGGATAAATTTTACACCTGAAAACACATCAAATTACATTAGGGTAAATGGGATCTGAGGTTTTCTATCCCCAAAAAAGGGGTGCGGCCTTGATGTTTGGCAAAGTACCCGGATGTGCCAGTTTATATTGCAATCTTTAGCTGAAAGAAAAGCTCTATGACAATTTACTGAATTCCATGCTACTCCGGTCAGCCTCTCTCCATTTTTACAGCATCTAATTTCTCCTCCGGTGGTTTCTCTTCTGTTCGATTTGCTTCAGTTTGTTTATTTTTTTATTTTTTTGGTTTGTGACCTTTTCTTCTTCAGCTGTTCTACAACTATACATGTTGTGAGTGCCCTCCAAGAAAGTTGATAGAAGTGTAGGTAATTAGAATTTTCTTTGAAGCTAATTTTCTAAAATTCATTTGAATTTTTCTTGACATGAGATGGAAACTCGACTTATGAGGGAGCCATTATCCTAAAGTGGCAAAAACTTGTAATGATAATGAAGTTTCCATGGAGTGGCCAACATACTAGAATTCCTCCAAGAGCACACTGACGACATACGCAGGGGGTCACAAAAGAACACAGACTAATATAGAGAGAAATGCAGGCCTCACTTGCCTCAGTTATGGCCATTGTTCCCGAATCCCCAATAGGAAAGAGACCGGGCTGAAATAGCATACTTGGGAGAGCTACAAGGTGACAACCACTGCTGAGCTAAAGAAAACATAGGGTCCCTTTTACATTTGCCAAAAAGTCCTCTGAGACTTTTGGGTTAAAAGTCTGTGGATTTTTGAGTCAAAAGTGGAGAATATAGAATATAGAATAGAATTTTTGGAGAATATGCATATTGTCACATCTCTCGTAAAGCTGACACAGGATTCCATATTAAGAACATCGGTAACACTTTACTTGAAGGTATCGTCATAAGAGTGACATGACACAGTCATGAACATATCATAAACATTATGTAAATGTCATAAGCGTTTTCATTAATTGTCATTCGGTTTTTGAGATGACAAGTTGACATTGTTTGGGTTGTCTTGATTACGACAACTTCGTCATAAGAGCAACAGGACACTGTCATAACTGTTACATGACACATTTAACAGTTATGACAATGTCATGTCACTCTTATGACGATACCATCAAGTAAAGTGTAACCAGGCCATCATACCACTGGTCAAACACAACCGTGGCAGTGTGGTGGTCAGGGGCAGATGCCATAATTGATGGAACCAAGAATTATGCTCTCTACCACAAGGATAATGTCTGCCCAATCAGTTCTTGACCTAAAGTTCTAGTGCAGTTGGATGATGCTGCAAGAAAATTGTGTGGAGCACGCCATAGTAAGTCCACCCCTGAATTGCTCTAAAGAAAGAAAATGCAGGTTTTGGATTGGCCTGACTTGAATCCAGTTGAGGTTCTGTTGCATGACCGTAAAATGGCAGTTCGTGCTCAAAAAACCCCAAAATGGTTTTTGGTGCTGATGCGGTTGAAGTATGAGAATTCTGCAGAGGAGAGTGCACCAAAATAACAGCGATGTCAAAGACTCACCAGTTATTGCAAACATTTGATTGCTTTTGTTGCCGACAAGGGTTGCAGAAACAGTAATTAGGTTCCAGGAGGCAATTATTATTATTATTATTGTTATTATTATTATGAATAATTATTTATTTATTTTTTACCATAGGGGTGATGTATGTCAGTTTTTAATAATTTCAATTGATTAAATGATCGTTTAAAAGGTTCATTCTGTGTTTACTCACATTGTCTTTGGGTTAAATCAAATTTAGATGGACAAACTGAAACAAAATCGTTTTTTTTACCTGTTATTTTTGTAGAGTTCAATACATGAGCATATGAAGACAGAGATGATGAGATGTGTGAATTCAAAATGTCTTGGCACCTTAATAAATTATACTGGTGATTTGAGTGCTCCAGTTTCTTATATTTGCAAAACAAAGGTATTGACATTTATCAGTCTGGAAAGTTACAAAGCCATTTCTAAAGGCCCAGTCACACAGCGAAAACGCATGAATTACGCATGAATTACGCACAGATTTTCGTTTCTGCGCGAAGCGTACGTCGTATGCGTAATTCGTAGGTGGAACGAACGTGGACTGTCAGTGATTGTAAGTGGATGTGCGTCGAAGGCGGTTTGTGCGTGATTTTGAGTTTTGAACGGTTCAAAAATTTTCCGACGCACAACTGTGCGTTGGTGTGCGTAATTCATGAGTCGGCATGCGTAGTTTATGCGTCGAGTATGCGTAACTATGCGCGGGACACTCGTCGGCCGTCAGTGCTTATGCGTCAGAACTGGTTTGAATCCGCGCACGTCCACGTCCGTCCACTGATGCCCCACGTTCATATCACGCATGAAACGCGCACGTATCACATTCATTCCACTGACATCCACTGACAATCAATTATAAAACTGACGAATAACTGACATATCACTGACGGAAAACGCATAACGACGCACATCCACTGACGAGTGACGCATTTCCGACGCACGACTTACTGACAGAAAACTGATGATTTTACTGGTTAAATAAAGTTTAATAATAATAATTCACTGATGTTCCACTGACGAACCACTGACAACTCACGTATGTATTTTGGCATATAAAAGCAGCCATTTCGGGACCTCCTAGCAGCAGCACCAGCAGCAGGTTTTTCAGCAGCAGCAGCTTCTGGTGGATCTACATGGACTTCTTCTTCAGCAGCTTTCTTCTTCTGCACCCTTGTCTTTGAGGGCAAGCAAGCTTTCCTGGGTGGCATCTCTTGAAGTGTTCTTGATTGGCGAAAGGTACTGAGGAACTCCCGTCGTTCACCGCTTTTTATATGCGCTGAACCGAAGCGATAGTGACGCCGAAGGTGCGTTTTTTGTGCGTGATCCGTGATTCATCCGTGGGGCATGCGTCGACATGCGCGGAACGAAAGTGCTTGTACGTGGAATGTACGTGAAGCGTTCGTGTTTGGACGTGCTCCGCCGGTGATTCATGCGTCGGGCGTGCGTCGAATGTTCGTGGAATACTGCACCGTGTTTGCTATTATGCGTCGACGTGCGCGATATGTCAGTGATTGTAAGTGATACATGCGTGGTTCATGCGCGATTGATGCGTGATTCGTCCGAGATTTCTACCCCCGACACCCCGAAAAATTGGTCAATTTCTCAACGCACAAGCACACACAATCCCAATCTGTGCGTGATTTGTGAGTGATTCGTGCGTGATCGGCTGTGTGACTGGGCCTTAAGGCTTTGGGACTCCAGCAAACTATCGTTGCCTTTCCATCTCACTATTTTTCTTACGCGCATTTTGAAAATTTGCAATGGAAAAACGCAAAAAGAAATGGCAAAATGCAAATAAACTTCCTCAAAGTCGCATAAAAGTTTATAAGCTTGCTTGAAGTATGGTATATTGACGCTACCTGACCAAGCATCAATATACGATGCATCTTTTTTGCATCTTTATTTGATGCCAGTTTAAAACAAATCTTACCCCCTACCCCTAACCCTAATCCCGAAACCTAACCCTCAACGTTGACTATAGACGCCAAAAGCTTCCTTTTGTGTCACGATATGACAAATCGGGATAGTAATGTGTTGGATAAAGAGAAATTGCGAATAATGTGGGATGAAAAGATGCTTATGCGGCCTAACCCCACTAATTTCTGTCGTAGCAGCCTTGCATTAGCATTCAACTCTGTCTTTGTCTCCGAACAGCATCAAGCATAGAGACGACCGGTTCAATGTCATCAAAGGCTCAAGGCAAAGGCCGCGCCCCTTTCTGGGGGAAAACAAAAGCTCTTATGCATTGAAAAGCGCGATAATTGAGCAGTAAAATGCCCAAAAGTTGTTGTGTGCCGGGTTGCACCTCCAATAAAATGACCAGTCCGGACCTCGGGTTCCCCATACTACCTTGCAGAATCCAAAAAGGAGAGTTAAGATGAACTTAGAAAGTAACGTAAATACCCTTTAATATGTAAGACTTAGTACTATACTTTAAAATGTTTATTCGCTACAATTTTTATCTCATGTCATTATTTATTTATTCTTTAAATCCCTTAACTAGCTAACGTAAAGTAGCGTCAGCCAACCGAGTCAGGTTTGCGGTCTAACATTGTGTGCATTTGTTTGTTATTCTTAACCCCAAACTGACACGGACTTCGAAATTCGCGGGAGTAAAAGGGCAAGAGGCTGGACTGATCAACCATAATGCTCAGGTTTGTGCAAGGTAGCAAAATAATCACTAAACATATCAATAAATCAAAAAATGAATATAAACAGGAAATTTAGTTAAATAAATTGGATAAATTTTACACCTGAAAACACATCAAATTACATTAGGGTAAATGGGATCTGAGGTTTTCTATCCCCAAAAAAGGGGTGCGGCCTTGATGTTTGGCAAAGTACCCGGATGTGCCAGTTTATATTGCAATCTTTAGCTGAAAGAAAAGCTCTATGACAATTTACTGAATTCCATGCTACTCCGGTCAGCCTCTCTCCATTTTTACAGCATCTAATTTCTCCTCAGGTGGTTTCTCTTCTGTTCGCTTTGCTTCAGTTTGTTTATTTTTTTCTTTTTTTGGTTTGTGACCTTTTCTTCTTCAGCTGTTCTACAACTATACATGTTGTGAGTGCCCTCCAAGAAAGTTGATAGAAGCGTAGGTAATTAGAATTTTCTTTGAAGCTAATTTTCTAAAATTCATTTGAATTGAATTGAGACATGAGAGGGAAACTCGACTTATGAGGGAGCCATTATCCTAAAGTGGAAAAAACTTGTACTGATAATGAACTTTCCTTGGAGTGGCCAACTTACTAGAATTCCTCCAAGAGCACACAGACAACATTCGCAGGGGGTCACAAAAGAACACAGACTAATATAGAAAGAAATTCAGGCCTCACTTGCCTCAGTTAAGGCTATTGTTCACGATTCCCCAATAGGAAAGAGACCGGGCTGAAATAGCATACTTATGAGAGCTACAAGGTGACAACCACTGCTGAGCTAAAGAAAACAAAGGGTCCCTTTCACATTTGCCAAAAAGTCCTCTGAGACTCTGGATTAAAAGTCTGTGGATTGTTGAGTCAAAAGTGGAAATTTTTGGAAAATATGCATATTGTCACATCTCTCGTAAAGCTGACACAGGATTCCACATTAAGAACATCGGTAACACTTTACTTGAAGGTATCGTCATAAGAGTGACATGACACAGTCATGAACATATCATAAACATTATGTAAATGTCATAAACGTTTTCATTAAGTGTCATTTGGTTTTTGAGATGACAAGTTGACATTGTTTGGGTTGTCTTGATTACGACAACTTCGTCATAAGAGCAACAGGACACTGTCATAACTATTACATGACACATGTAACAGGTATGACAATGTCATGTCACTCTTATGACGATACCTTCAAGTAAAGTGTAACCAGAACATCATACCTCTGGTCAAACACAATCGTGGCAGTGTGGTGGTCAGGGGCAGATGCCATAATTGATGGACCCAAGAATTATGCTCTCTACCACAAGGATAATGTCTGCCCATCAGACATGGTGTGGAGCACGCCATTGTAAGTCCACCCCTGAATTGCTCTAAAGAAAGAAAATGAAGGTTTTGGATTGGCCTGACTTGAATCCAGTTGAGGCTCTGTTGCATGACCGTAAAATGGCAGTTCATGCTCAAAAAACCCCAATATGGTTTTTGGTGCTAATGCGGTTGAATTATAAGAATTCTGCAGAGGAGAGTGCGCCAAAATAACAGCGATGTCAAAGACTCACCAGTTATTGCAAACATTTGATTGCTTTTGTTGCCGACAAGGGTTGCAGAAACAGTAATTCGGTTCCAGGAGGCAATTATTATTATTATTATTATTGTTATTGTTATTATTATTATGAATAATTATTTATTTATTTTTTACCATAGGGGTGATGTATGTCAGTTTTTAATAATTTCAATTGATTAAATGATCGTTTAAAAGGTTCATTCTGTGTTTACTCACATTGTCTTTGGGTTACATCAAATTTAGATGGACAAACTGAAACAAAATCGTTTTTTTTACCCGTTATTTTTGTAGAGTTCAATACATGAGCATATGAAGACAGAGACTGATGAGATGTGTGAATTCAAAATGGACAACATTTCTCATCCCCAATACAACCTACCGCCCAATCCTTCCTTTAACAAATCATTGATCACCACTCCAACTGCTATTATATATAGGAAACATGATGGGTTTGTTTGCTATGTCAGTTAACAAGCCAACTTTGTACACTAGCGATTAATATTTGACAGCCATGACAATATTAAAGGTATAGCATGCAAGTCTGTCCGCATCAATAATAAGCCTGTTCAAGGGCAAGACTATTGCATTTGTTTTTCCAAATGAAGATAGGCATTCATTTTTGGTACAGAGAGAGAGAGAGAGAGAGAGAGAGAGAGAGCTGATGGCTGAAATTTAAAGAGGGGTTGTCTGTGCCATAAACACGCATACTGTTTGGTTCACTGCGCTCAGGCAGCAACAGCATGCGTGCACAATTCAGCTTGGGAAAACTCACATCAAGTGACGACAGTAGCCCGTCTCTCTGGGGTCCTTTATCTCCCTGCTGATTTATTAAACAGGCATGTTGAGAGGACACACTTAGGTCGCAAATAAAAAAGGCCCCCAGCATGCTGTGTAAATGAATGAAGGATCAATCAAAAACCACTGCAGTCATTCCTCCCACATACTGACTCCTACGTGTGCTCCGAAACAGCGCATCTGCATTACCACATATACTGCAGTACTGAAAGTAGTGCATGCATAGGGTCATGTCTAATCACCTGCATTTGAACATCTTGCCTAAACAGTGTTATCACTATCACTGTATTGCAGCAATCCTAGCGATTTTACAGTACAGCACTCCACATAATAATGTGTGCAAATGCGTGTCCGTATGCGCATTTGTACTTCTTTGTGTGTGTATGCATATGTGTGTGTGCGTGCGCGTGTGTGTGTTTGTGTTTGTGTCTGGGATAGCAAACATATTCCACACTGAATATGCCAGATTGCTGAGATTTTATAAAGATCTTCCAAAAGATTTATTACTACCGCTGAATAAATGGAATGGTAGTCGATCATATTTAAGTGATTCTGTATTTTACTGAGGCAGGTTTGAAACATAATGTAAAGTAAGTGTTGTAATTTTAAGAGTAGAAGACGGCAGAGAGAGGCAGAAGGTACATCATTCCATTGATTCCCTGCTAAACTAAGTGGAGATTTGTGCCACAACAGAGAAGTTCTGTTGAAGACTGGCTGTTTACTTCAAAGTGCAATCAAACCAGTGAGGTATATGTTTATCAATGGCACAGCAATAATAGTCTCTCAATACATGAACACAATTAATGAGCTCCTGTGTTTCTGCAAGTTATGGATAATTTTATAAACTCGCTATCTGTGTATGGGTATTCAATCAAGTATTTAATAGTTTTACTGAATGACTGAGGAACAGGAAGCAGACAGAAAAAAAAATGCAGCTGGTTTTGTCACGATATAGACAAGGAACCGTATGTAGATTCAGGGAACAATCTGCAGGGGAGTATTTATTAATAGGAATACAGTAATAGAGCAGGAAAAGGCCGTAGCCCAGTAGGGAGAGGCAGTCCACCTAAGGTGCTAATGACTGGAGAGCATAGGAGCGTGTCTGTGCCCTGGCCAGTGACCATTTCGGGGCAGACAGTCGTTGGAAAGTCCCCCTCGTAGAAGCAGGACTGTTGGATAGTTGAACGGAAAAGGTTTTGCAGGAATGCGACCCCAATCCTGAAGACTGATGAAAGCCAGGGAGGTGTTTCTGATAAATTGACTGGGAGGAACAGGCTGGAATGATGGATTTACAAGAATGCGGTCTCGATGCTGGAGACCGATATAAAGGCTTGGCTGCTTGTCCCTATTAATTTGACTCCAAAGTGTGATTATGTCTGTCTTACTTATTTCCCGAAACAAAGGGTGAGCTCCGCTCAGGACACAAACTTACTGGTAAGCTTTGTAAGTTACATATGCAGCATACCAAGCAGGGTACTAAATAGGCTTATGTAGGCCAGATAATCTCACAAAAGGATTGCGACACACAAATGGCAACACCTGGGAGCAATGAGAAGCAAGACAATAAATAAATTGAAGGAGACAACATCACAACAGACTGCTGGCAAGGGGTAGGAACCAACTAAGGACACATGAGGGTTGTGACAGGTTGCCTTTTTTGAAGTTTAGTCAACTTTTTTTTTTTTTTTTACAGTGCATACCAAGAATTTCCCATGGCAGTACTATGGTCCAACATCTTTATTGGACATATTTGAGGTTTGAGCAGTCAAAGTATGACATTTTACTCATTCAATACTTCTGCGATCAAGTCTATTTGTAAAACACAACTACAGGTCAGATATAAAAAGGTTCATCATGAGGTTAATAAGTGTGTTGTATTTATTTTTTTTGCTTTCGCTACTTTTTATGTGGTGAAACATTCCAGAAATGTGTCAGTTTCTGATCCAGCTTCAGCATTAAATAAATAAATATTATGACATCCTTCATATTCACCTCCTGGTTGCCTTCCTCTCCCATGTTTGCTTTGGATCTTGGCAGGAGGAAGAGGGGATACTGTCAATGTTACCTGACTTCAGGTGAATAAATTGAAAGTCTGTGCTGCCTTCCTCCCAGTCCGCTCTGAGACTAGCTGAACTATTTTTTTTATTTGTTTTGCACACAGAACATTCCGGCCCTATACATTTCACTGCCATGCTCACATTATTATTTTCCAAATGTACTTTCTTGCTTGAGCCCCTTCACCCTCATTGGAGCATATGCCATTGATGACTTCCTCATCTTTGCATCAGTTTCTGTCCTGAGCTTGTCTTCCAAGCGCGATCCAGGTACGGTCCCAACTCCTCATTTCATAATCCTCACCTCTTCACCATGAGTTCTTCGAACAGTCCCTCTTCTTCATGCCCAGAGGGTTCCATCACAGTCCCTGCCAGGTGATGTTGCTTGATCGTTTCCTTAAGGTGTGGCCAGTCCACCTCCTTTTTCTCCTTAAGATGTGTGTTTCGATTGTTTCCTCACTTGTTCTTTCTTACAGTGCTATAAACTGACTGAAATTAACTGTTAAATTATCACATTGTCTCCAGTTATTTTCTCTGTAAGTGGAGTCCTGCTGGCGTTTAACTGTGGTTTACACTCAACGTACGCGGAAATCTGTAGTAAACTTCTTGTAAAATTACAGTGAAAATAACTGGCAAAAAAAGGTGCCAGTTAAATTAAATAGCAAAAGAGGTGGAGGTGTAAAACAGGGCA
The DNA here is from genome assembly GCA_029721435.1 of Gymnothorax reevesii. Taxonomy (NCBI): domain Eukaryota; kingdom Metazoa; phylum Chordata; class Actinopteri; order Anguilliformes; family Muraenidae; genus Gymnothorax; species Gymnothorax reevesii. The sequence continues at coordinate 166,341,154 of CM056573.1, read as the reverse complement.
CAGAATGTTGTTACTCTGTCTGATTTAAGAAATGTTTGCTTAGGCAGTGGTTGACGAAGGCCCGTAATTTTTGCATGTTTATGTTCAATGTGTTGCTCTCCATGTTTGGTTTCACGTTGCTGCAAAAGATGTTAAATTTTGATTTTAGTGAGATGACATTGGAAGACCACTTCTATTTTCAACATGTTGAAAGCTACATGGGCCTTGTTTGTTTTTTGTTTCTTTCCTGACCTTGATATCCTCATTTGAATCTGCATCAGTATTCACCATACTGCCTCGGTTATTTCCAAAACGTTGACTCCGTAATGTCTTTTGTATTTTTTCTATTAATCATTCCTTAATGTAATTTCCTAGACAACTGAGTGCTTCATTTCTGACGTCTTCCTTTGTTTGTTACAACCTCTGAACCGGCGTCTGACAGTAAATAAATATATCAATGTCAAGCAGTGTGTTAGTACTTGGATGATAATAGATATGTTCATTGTTTTGACTCTGTCTCACTTCTAACCTGAGTTAATAACAATTCTTATCCGTCCCAAAAATTTAATTTTATCACCACTGAAACAGCTCCTGAACATGAGCTGAGCATCATCGTGAGAAATAAAGTGAGATTTATTGTCGTAGAAAATGTACTGGCGATAAATATTTAGCACTTAGAAAAATAAATGATTTCTTGTTTACACATCATTTGTGTCTCTCTTGTCTTTAAGAAGTGCCACTTGAAAAAAAAAAAGCGTAGAAGATAATCTTTAGGAAAAATACTGTTCAGATTGTCTCTGAAGAAAAATACCACGCGTAAAATGAATTTTGCGGTAAGGCCCGCATTACATCTTTTATATTGTTTACAGTGGGGATTTTTCTGTTTCTCAAGTTTAACAATTGAGAAATATGATACAAACATCTCAATTTAATGTCTGAATTGGCTCATTCGTTTCTGGGTAAAGACAGCACTCATTATGATTTTCAGAATGGGATTTTTCCAACCTTGAGCTGTTCGTAGTATTACCACAAGAGATCTGTAGTCATTTGCGTAAAATGGAAAAACAACACCGGCAGTACGGTTCAGGTAAATAAACAATGTTATCATACATAAATTATTTAGCACAGACCAGTTTTTTTTTTTTTTAATGTGATGGATGTTTTTTTTTTTTGATGCAGATAACCCCCATTATAGAACCAGCCTGCATATTCATAGATTGAGAGTACTGTGTGGTTACCTTGGAAACAGAGTGACATACTTGATGAAGTACTAATGCATATTGTGTTGTGCATGTGTGGGATATGTGAATAACCTCCCAGCCTCCGTCACCCCCAACCCTGTTGCTCTTCCTTCTGTATACATCCTCATTGTCAAGCATGCTATTATTCAAGGATTCCTCAGCATGTAATGCACAAGACTTAAACAACACTTTACCAAACAGAGGTGTACATCTTTCCTTTGGTATGTCTGTGCACACATTGATAGGCACAAGGACGCCTCATTGGGTCGAAGGAAATCACTTTAGAAACATCAAATTATTATTATGTTATTTTGGAAACCTTTCGGGTGAATGATGCCATAGTCTTATTCGAGAGTTTTCAAAATAATGAAAGTTCTGGGAGATCTCTCTGTGCTAAGTGAATGATCGAGAATTCCAGTCATTTCGGTGTGTTTTATCTGTAAAAAAAAGGCCAAAAAATATGCATAATCAGTTAAAATTGTTGAAAGGAATGTAAGTCTTTGTGAATCTCACAGTGCTGTCAGAACCTTCCTACTGTTGCTCAGATCTCCAAGAAGTTGAAGTTCATAAAAATAATAATAAAAAAAACTTCTTGTCTCTTTTCCCATGAAAAATAGGTGAGATTGCATGCCAAAATTGTATTGCAGAGTTAAGAGTACGATCGTCAATTTAATTATTCTTTTGATGTGTCAACTTTATAAATTGTCATTTCATGTTGATATTATGAATAGTTTTTGCTCAACCTTACACTGGTTAATACAATTCTATGAATTTACAATTTCACAACAAACAGGTAATTGAATAATGACTTAAATTTGATTCAAAAATATTTATATGCAGGCAAATTAAAAATTAACAACTTCAAGGAATATTCTCCGATTCTTTGAAATGTGACTTGGACATCCATTTCCTGGCATAAACAATCAGTTTGAAAAGAATTTATTTGATCTTTGCTTCACTCTTCATTAGGTTTATTACTGACTTTTAAAGAGGGTAGGAGTCCTGCGTTTGCCAAAAACTGTCCCCTGAAGTCTGAACTTAAATTGGAATAAAGAAAATCAATATCTGACTGAGATGATCAATATCAAACTGAGTTGAAAGCTAGGTTTTCACAGGTGCCGCCCAACTACCAACATTCAGCATGTCCAGTGAAGCCAGTTCATGAAAAAGCCTTTTGAATTTAAAATGTGCTTGAAATGGATGCTAAAACCTTCATGCAAAGTTATGTGTATTTCTCGATTTTGTATGTTCATTGTTGTTTATTGTCTAAATAGAATTCTGTAAACGGGAGAAGGGGGTGTGATTCCACGAAAACAAATTATATTTGCCCCTCACCCCTTACATGGCAGTGCACACAGACAGATGGATACATGGCTCATCAAACTACAGTGGCCTTTTTATTGAAACACAAAACATTTTCATGCTTTCCTAGTCTTTGGAAACTGGCTGCATTCACCCTTTAAATTCGGCACCGCATTAAATGGCTCCATTTTTGTCATGTTCCTTCCTTTGGCGCGATACCGTTCACTGATCTTTTTGTGTAACACAGAGTTTCTTTCCAAATGATTTACCAGCTACCAGAAATGAAAACAACATGAAATAAAGGGCAGAGAACTATTTTGTTTGTGTGACTTACACAATTGGCCAGTTAAGCCCTAGGCATTGAAATGTTGACAGGTGTTGCCATGGAAACAGTTTGAGGCAAGACCATTTAATTGCTTTGCTGTTTATGACAATATTTCACACAAGCATCAGGTACTTTACAACGGCCTTGTTTCCCTGTATGAAAGAAGGATAGTTTGATTGATGGGACAAAATGTTTCTGGTCTTTTTTGAATGGACTTTCCGATCTCTCTGTAGTGCCCGTCAATCACATTTGTGTTGCTGTAGGAGATACTAGAGTTTGCCCGCTGACTAAACTTTCTATTTGGGTATGATTTGGTGCATGGCTGCACGTTTCTGGCAATCTCGTAAATACTGTCCGTTTTGGAACTAGAGCTGAAGTAACCTCTCAACTGCATGTTTCTGTTGTTCTTGGAAGAAAGTGGCGGGTTGTGTGTTTTTGTCTGAGTAGCTGAATGATCTGTTTCAAATTCAAATTTTCAATGGCAGACAGGAATAGCTCCTTAATAACCAAAGCTAGAGGTGTTTTTATTTCCCCCCAACCATTTGTCTGCTTCCTTGGTTTTAACCGTATTAAAAAGAAGAATAATTTGTGTAGAATACCGATCCCCATGCAGCCCCTCCAATGGCTCAGTCTTTCTCTCTGAATCAATACAGATAACAAGGGAAAACTCTGAGGGTTTAATTCCACCGCAAGTCTTTTGCTGCAGGGCTTCCATTGTGTGACAAAATGCCTGAATGAAAGACCATTCTGGTATCAGGCTTTACTTGCTTCCTGGTGCTGGCCAGTTGGTAATTTGTCAGTGTAACCTGAGCCCTCAACCCACAGAATGGAGCATACATCATCCAATTGAACTGGGGAGGTGGGGTGTCTCAAATACACGGTCACGTCTCATTCCACAGACCCCCTGGCCTCCCATCACTCTCTTCACCTTCTCACCTTCACCTGCTCTGTGCTTCAGAGCTCTCTCTCTCTCTCTCTTTCTCTCTCTCTGCTTTCTCTGACTCTGACTGGAGGGAGAACAATCACTCCCCTGGTCCCATAAGACCCATTTCCAGCAGGCCTTCACTCTCTCCACTGCCCAGAGGGGGAGAACCCTGCCTGGCATGGAATATTTTTAAGCCTTAATTGGGCCGTTTTCAGGGAGAAATGCTGGCCTCTTTCTCTCGCTGCCGGTGCTGTAGCAAACATTTAGCTCTTTGATCTCAGATTACCTCCTGCCCTGCTGGTTGTTCATTCCCTGATTCCAGTGGTTAGCCGGTGTCAACAGGATTCAGTGAGAGCCACATGCTAAAAAAAAAAAAAGCAATTCTCCAACTCACTGAGTCTTTCCATCACTATCTGAGTCACTGACTCACTTAACCACTCATGCTATAACACACTCAATCACTTTCTAATTCACGATCGCTCATTCTCTCACTCACTTTCTCACTTGTTTACTCATTCAGTCGCATGCATGCTCGTTTAATCACTCAGTCACCTCCAGAACTCACACATTCATTTCATTCACCTGTTTGGTTCATGTATTTTTCATTTTTGTCCTGGGCAATACTTTGCCAGACATACTGCCCTCAAAAAAAAGAATCTCAAAAAGAATTTTAATCTCACATTTAGACTTATTACCTGTTTTTGTCAGTAAAAAACAAAAATTCTACCTCTGATGAGAGAAAATGTTGACTCATTTCTATATTTGTACATCTGGTAAGAAAATTGCACTTGTCAAGGTAACTTAAAATAACCCAATATTTTCTACTTGTGAAAGAAAAAAAAGAATTAATTCTCATAATAAAATGTAATTATTTGTAAAGACAGACACTTTTTTTTCCAGAATGAGAACAGTAATCACACAAAAACTCACCATCTGAATTAGTTTTTTCCTGCAAAAAACATAAACTATGTTCACAAAAGGGAAGAAGGTACCATTTGGAATAGTGGACATTTTATTTATTTATTTTATTTTATTTTTTTGGTAAGTCATAATCAAACTGACAGTTTTACAGAACTGGGAAGCAGCATTTCTCAATGCTGATGTCACATTTTCAAATTTTTTTTACTTCACAACAGTCTATGTCATATAAACTGTGGATCATTTTACATTTTAGATTTTATTTTACATTGTCCACCAATCCATCCATCCATCCCTCCATTCTTTAGCGGGGCACTACTTGAACAGCTAAGCGGCTTTAAAACATTCATACAAGATGTGGTAAAGGAAGCGGTCAACTGTGCTCTTATTCCACAATTGATGGGACTTAAGACTCAAATTCAGCACACCAACGGAAAGGTGATCGAGATGGCCAAAAATTTAGAATCCACAAACATGGCCATTCAGAGTAACACAGCTAAAGTGGACATGCTACAGGCCTCAGTCAGACCTAACAAGCACCAAGCTAACACCTCCATATTAAGATGGAAGAGCTTACTTCTAGGGTGGTTCAGATGGAAGACCGGGAGCGCAGATCCAATCTCCGTTTGGTGGGACTTAAAGAAAATGAAGAAGGATCCAATGCCATTGGATTCCTGAGCTCGAATTCGCCGAAAAGGATACCTCAATTGGGTTACCATTGAAAGGGGACATAGGCTGTACAGCCGATTGGCGAAAAACACAGATTGGCGCCATACTTTGATTTTTAAATTCATGGACTATACCGACCGCCAAGCAATCCTGAAAGGTGCTAGGGCACAGCCAGCCAAGCACAACCGTCAAACCCTGCTGTTCTTTCCTGACTACAGCCCAGAAACAACCAAAAGGAAAGAATTTGGCGGTTCGTAAGAAGATGTCAACACTTGGGCCGTTCCTGTTATACCCAGATCATCTGAAAATCACCTACCAAGGAAACCCCCATAACTTCTGATCACCAAGAGAAGCAGAGGAATTTCTTAAAAATACTTTTCAGCGCTTTTCTGTCCCACTGCCTCAAAGTGGGTCCGCCACTCGACGCCGACTGCTACGGGGCCAAACGGTGGAAAGAATGGAGGCTTCATTGCCATATACGTGAGTCAGCCTACCTACAGGCTACTATTAGCACTTGGCTATTGCCAATTACAACTCAAAAAAAATTGTTTTCAGAAAAAGAAAATGATTATACTGACTTTGAGTGATCCCATTGCTGGATATTGAACCTAAACTGAATGACGTTGGTGTTTATTGTATGAATGCACATCTTATCTTTTATTTTTTTTTGGGTTACAGTTTCAATGTGAAGTGGATTAAATTTTCTGGTATAAGAGTAGCTATCCTATTTAACGAATGACTGTAATTTTGAACCGTGGCCATAGCCTACTTTAGAATTGTACTATAAATATTGTGCTTTGCTACGGTTGGCTTTGTCATGGTACATTAGTCTATTCCTCACTCTTTGTAGATTTAGAATAGATTAAGTTTGATTGTTAAAGTGTGGGTTTGGCACGAGTATATTGAAAAGAAAAACAGTTTTTTTTTTAGCAGTAATCATCCCACTGCTGGATATGGATCCGAAACTGGTTAACGACTCACATGAATATGTTGACGTGCGTCTTTTACTTTATTTTGTGTCTCGATTTTAAGTGACAATGTTCACGCGAAATAAGGTAATGTCAAATTACGGGTTGCCTAGTAATCTTACGGCAAAACTACAGGCCCCACGTTGGGCCGTGGGTGTATTCACTGTGCCTTACGGTGAATGGAAGGATACCGCTTTCACTATGTTTCATTGGTTTAAATTATCCTCAGAGCGAAGAGCGATGCTTCCCTCCTTTAATTGGTACTCAGGTACTTCACTAATGGTCATTACTAGGTTAATATGTGCATAGGTTTAATCTCAGTCGACCACTGTTGAGTTTCAGAGGCATCATCTATCTCTACATCAGCTCACCACATTGTATGGTGTACAATAAACTTAAAGCACATCTATTTGGCTAGTGTTCCAAGTGAAAGTTTCGTAAGGGATAATTTAACCAATTATTATTATTACAATTTTTCTTTTATTACAACTATTATTAACAATTATTATTTAAAAAATAAAAAGTTTAAATTATTATTAATTCATTCTCTATACCCGCTTATCCTCACTAGGGACGCAGGGCAAGCTGGACCCTATCCCAGCTGGCTATGGGCAAGGGCAGGGACCCACCCTAGACAGGTTGCCAGTCCATCACAGGGCGCACACACCATTCACTCTCACACTCATACCTTTGGGAAATTTAGTGTCTCCAATTAACCTGATATGCATGTCTTTGGACTGTGGGAAACTGGAGAAAACCCACGCGAACAAGGGGAGAACATGCAAACTCCACACAGAAAGGCCCCAGACTGGATCCGAACCCACGACCTTCTTGCTGTGAGGCAGCAACGCTCAGCAATGCCCCCAGCAATGGGGGAGGGGTTGTTGAGGTTGCATTGCAGTACGCGCGGGACAGGAATGACAAGTGTGTGTTTTTTGCAAACCTTGGGTATTATGATGACCCAGCGGTTTGTGTCCTTGTATATAGTTTCCTTGTTAAATTTAAATACTGTTTGTATGTGTTTTGTGCGGCCTTTCATGACTAAGATACCCATTCCTATTCTACCATATTTCGATCTGATGGTCTGCATAATATGCTGTCATTCCTCTGTATCGCTATATAGATGGCCAAATATCCTTTCATGGAACGTTCGTGGGTTGAATTCCGCTATTAAACGTTCCTGCTGCCTTGAATTTCCACATTGTAAACATATTTCCATAGCCTTAATTCAAGAGACACACCTGACGTCGAATGATATACAGCGATTCCAAAACAAATACTATAAAGTCATAGCCCACTCCTGTGCTAGAGGTGTATTGATAATAGCAGACAGGAAGTTAAAGTTATTTGCTGTAGAGAATCGTATTGATGCTGACGGGAGATTTGTTTATGTGCTGCTCTCTATCAATCTTGCAATGCTGTGACTGGCAAGTATAAATGCACCAAACTCTTTTGATGATAACTTTTGGCCTTCAATCAGTTCCACTTTATTACGCTACCAAAACCCTTAGTACATAGTCGGTGGCGATTTTAATTCCACTGTATCCCCTGAGCTGGATAGATCAGTAAACATGCAAAGCACAGACCCACCATCATCTATAGCACTAAGATCTTTCTTAGCTGATTTGAATTTAGTTGATCTGTGGCGTATTCGTAATGACAAAGTTAAGGCCTATTCCTTCTACTCAGGTCATCGTGGTACCTCCTCCAGGATAGATTACTTGTTTGTTAGCCCCACTTTAATAAATAATGTTTCTCAAATCAATATGCTCCCCATCTTAATCTCTGACCATGCTACTGTGCTGTGCATTTTAATTCCATTTACTAAATATTCAAAAGCACAAAGATGGAGATTCAATGTCTCTTCACTTAGCAACTCTGGCTTAATTAATTGAACCTAATAGATCATACGATAATCGCCAGACGTTGTGGGAAACAACAAAATGTGCCATAAGAGGGATTTGCATTGGTTTTTCTTCAAAGTTAAAATCCGAGCGGAATAAACGATTTTAAGATATTGAGGAGGAGATGGAAAAGGTGGAGAAGGCGCAAAGAGACACCTTTTCTGAGGCTAACCTTAATATTCTTAGTGCATTAAGAGGAGAATATCAAAATTTATCAATAAATAAGGCCAAGTTTATTCTGCATAGGACTAAACAGAAATACTTTTATGACAGCGAGCGCCCTAGTCGACTACTAGCCCTTAGATTAAAACAAAATGAATCCAAAGCAGTAATGTAATTAACGCTATTCGTACATCAGAGGGCATTGCTAGTGCAATCAATAATGTTTTTAAACAATTTTATTATACTCTTTATACACCAAACCAACCAGTAGACAAGATAAAATGTTCCTCCTTCCAACAAAATTTAACCCTGCCTACCCTTGATGAGCTTGGAAAACCCCATCTCTCTAAAAGAAATTGAAATAGTGGTTAAAACCCTTCAAAAAGGTAGAAGCCCTGGTTTAGATGGCTTGCCTCCTGAGCTATATTCGGCATTATGGGATCAAGTAGGATCTCTCATACTGGGTTCTATAAGTTTTGCCATTGAACATGGATCCTTTCATAGAGATCAGAGAAATGCACTCATTACACTTCTACTTAAAAAGGGCAAAGACCCACTTGGCTGCTCTAGCTATCGCTCAGTTTCACTGATCTGAGGAGACGTGAAACTTTATGCCAAGGTATTGGCTATTTGATTAGAGACAGTAATTGGAAAATTAATTCATTTTGACCAAACAGGCTTTATGAAAGGGAGGGTAGCATCTGACAATATCAGAAGGCTCCTTCACATCATTGATGCTTCGGATGCTATGGATGATGATTGTGCGGCTCTCTCCCTAGATGCTCATAAAGCTTTTGACCGCCAAGAATGGAGTTACTCATGGTTGGTTTTGGAGAGATTTGGATTCGGCCCGAAATTCATCTCAATGATCCGAACTTTAAATGGTCAGGTCACGGCATCGGTTCTCACAGGAACATATCAATCCCAAGCTTTTTCTTTACCCCGTGGAACCAGACAGCGCTGCCCTCTCTCCCCATTGCTTTTTGCCCTGTCACTGGAACCTTTAGCTCAATTCATTAGAGAGAGCAGCTCAATCTTTCCCATAACCATAGATTAATCTAAGCATTATATTTCATTATACGCAGATGATTGTCTTCTTTTTTTATCTAAAATTCAATCGTCGCTGCCACTGGTCCTGAAGCTCTTCGATTCATTTAGAGAGATGGCTGGGTACAAAATTAACTGGACCAAATCTTCCCTACTTCCCTTGAATTCACTCTCAAGTAATGCAAATATAACTGCTGATATCTTTATCTGCACAGGGTTCACATACTGTGGTATAAAGATCTTTTCCAGTCTAAGTAAAATAGTCCAAGAAAATTTTTCTGGGATGAAAAACAAAATTGTGGATGATTTGAAAAGATGGGGCTCTCTTTGTGTCTCGCTGCAGGGCAGAATTACCACTGTCAAAATGAACGTTTTACCTTGCATTAATTTTTTGTTTTTTATGATTCCACTAGCACCGCTGCCTAAATTTATCTCTAAGATGCAATCCCTCAAATCACAGTTTATTTAGGGAGGAAAACGTGCAAAAATTAAAATGAAAACTCTGCAAAGAGGTAAACTCTCCAGAGGGTTAGCTGTTCCAAATCTCAATTTGTATTACTACGCCTTCCAGATCAGGCCCTTACAGGTCTGGAGGTATCAAGCATCCCAGGTCCCCCGGCGGGCAATAGAAGTAGCACACGTTAAACCTCACCGGCTGCAAGATTTACGGTACACAGGCAGTGGTAAAAGACATGGAAGCATTATCTCATTCTATAGCCATATGGAGGAAGGTGGAGCTGATGATGGGCAAAACAGGGTTATTTTATCAGACATCTCCCTTATGGAATAATTATTATCTTCAATCAGGTGAGCAACCTTTTATATTCCCTCCTTGGTCAAATGAAGGTGTGTATACTCTAAGATATTTTCACTGACATGGGACTTCGTTCGTTTCAGGATATCAAAAGAGAATATAATTTACCTGGTACCTCTTACATGAGGCTGAGAGCGGCACTGAAAACTTATGGGGTACCCTGGGACAGACCTGTACCGGACCACCCTATGGAGGAGTGGGCATGCCTGGGACAGAGCTCTCGTGGGCTCTCGTGTTACACTAATCTATGATTTGATGCTTGATCGCTCTACTAAACCCCTGGCAGTTCAAATGATATGGGACAGAAAACTCGGCAGTGGTCAGTCATCAGATTGGGAAACGGTGTGGTCTAATTTAAATAACACTTCAGAAAATTTGGCACATCAAGTTATACATTTCAAAATGATTCACAGAGCATATGCCATGCCTGTTGAGCATTTTAATATGAAATTCATTGCGAGTCCTAATTGCACTCATTGCCAAGACCAAACATTAGGCACAACAATGCACATGTTTTGGGAATGCACACTGATTCTAATTTTTTGGACACGCATTGGGTTAACAATGTCAGATTTACATTTATTACATTTATAGGTACCAATATTATTCCAGATCCATGCCTTTGTCGGCTAAACAACATTTCATCCCTACCTCATAACTTAAATAAACGTAGACTGCTACTGGCCGCATTCACGGCAGTAAAGAAAACCATATTGACTCGGTGGCTTAATCCTAATCTTCCGTTATTTCAATGCTGGGTGGAATCTTTCCAAAAGGTAGAGTCCCTTGAGTGTACAACTCAATAGAGCCAAGCCAACTACTGTTCAAGCATGGTCCGATACAGCTATGGCCATTAGGGACTACCTTAAAAGAAGGGTTACCCCAATGTCTACGCGCCTCCCTCTCTAATGATATCAGACCCCGAACTAAATGCATATGAATTTTTCTTTTTTTTCTCTCTCAATTATTGTATGATTTGGTATATGATGCATTATATGTAGACTACTGCTTTTCTGTGGTAGCTTTATTCTCAATTCAAGGTTTTTTCATCGTCATGTATAGTAACTATATTATGATATTGGTTTTCAAACATTCTGTAATGTGAGTCACCCACTGTGTTCCTGGGTATCTACCATCCTGTAGGTTCTCACTCCAACCCTGGCAAAGCACACAGAACACAAAAGGCAAGAGATCGTGTAAAGCTGCTAATTAGTAAGGTCAGGTGAGCCAAGTTAAGATAGAAATGAAAACCTACAGGATCGTAGATCTCAGGGAACAAGGCTGGTGACCACTGATGTAAGTCACGTGTTTCATTTTCAATTTTCTGTGCTTTAAAAAGTTATGTAGATGCAAGCCAGGCAAACAGCCCCAGTGTTTGTCTATGTGTACACAGCTTGGATCAACCTGGCAGTAAGACACCAGAGAGGATGAAATATTATGGAAAAAACGGTAACAACAGATGTCCCAGGCCAGAGAGATAAAAAACAAAAACAATGTGTACAGCTTTATCAAATGATGGTTTGATTTTGTATAAATCACTCGTAGAGGCACACAACACAAAATGCTTCACTTCCTTCATTGATGTCCTGCATGGAACTTGTGTGTCACAACCCTCATGCAAATCCCTTCCATCACATGTAAGTTGGCATATTTATACTGCTTACTTTGAGAGTGCAAGTCGTTGGTTTATCATATGCCTTTCAGCAACCACTCAGTATTTGCAAATAAAAATTCTCCGTCTTTGGAAATTATTTGTAACCTTTCGTGATAGTAATTTTTGGGAGTTCTCTACCATGTTCAGTTGATAGGAACGCGCTCCCAATCCAGACTTGCGGTCTCCAGGATTGGGACTGCGATCCAATTTTTCAATCCTCAGTCTGTTCGTGTGCTCAGTTTATTAGGAACGAGCATCAGGATTGGACCCGCTTTCCTGCTAAACTCCACGGTCCTGCTATCTGACAGTTTGGCTGTGATGAAGTGTGCACACCGTCTGGCAGCTGTCCCAGATACCCACTGGCCGGGCACGGACACGCCCTCGCACCGAAGCCTGTACCATCTGAACTGTGCCACTCTGCTCTGAGCTCCTTCCGACTATCAATACTGAATTATATCAGTGATTCCTACTATTGGATTGTACTCTCCCTCTGCATTTGGTTCTTGGTCTGAACATTGTACCCAGATGGTGAGGAAAAAATGGGACAAGCTCTGCTGTTCTATGGGATAATATGGCATTTCACTACACCGCTTTTTCCTCATTGAGGTTTTCAGCACATTCTAGCATTTGTACACTTTCACTGCCCCTGCAGTCTCCCTTTCTAAAAACCTTTAAAAGTTTATGGTCATGTGGATTATGATGCTATCGCTAAATGTCATGAATGCTGCTCACCCTGCCATCTCCCCAGAGGGTTTGACCATATTTAAAAACGATGCATTGCTGCATAAGATATTAGTTATTATCATAGCCGAGAAAATGTGCCTATGCCCAGAAGACAAGGTGGTTTGACATTTTGAATGCATGTGTGAGCATAAATGCTGATCAAAATTTGCCAAAATTAGATAGGTAAGTAGTCATCACAAAATCAAATGTGCCTATGGGTAAATAATAGTGCATTTTGAAAATATTCTTTTTTTTTTATTCAAAGAAATTATTATTTAAAAATGACAAATCAGACATGCTTCAAAGATAAAACGATGTTTTATACTGTTTCTGCTACAATGGCAGTAGCAGAAAGAATGAAAGAATAAATGTGAAAGGAGAGAAATAAAAATGCAAAGCATTATATAACCAAATTATCAATGGACACATCCCCCAAACTGGTGTAATGGTTGTCTCTAAAAGCTCTCCCTGCCTCAGGTATGTTCAGCTCAGCCATTTTATGGGTGCTCCTCTGGGCAAGCACAGGTGTTGAACACCTGAATCCAGAGATAGAGAGAAAGACAAGAAAAATTATAGGCCCTCTAACTGTTACAAAATAGTGTGGCAGCGGCCCATGAGTATTAAATTTCTTTTTTATGATGTTTAGCTCATAGTTTTACAAGTGACAAGGCATTAGCAGTGGATGGGCAGTCATTGGTGGAATGAGTTAATTTTGAAATGTGTACAAAGTGGTTTATCTTCAAGGTGAGACCAAGCTGCATGTTTATAATACAAACTGTGTGGAGCGATTTGAAAAAGATTTCAGCGCAAAGAAAATGCTGATTAGCAATTGTAAAGAAAAATATATATATATTGATGTTTTTTCTTCATATTGAGAATCAAAGAGGTTTTTTAAGTGTATGCAGTGACTGAAGATGAGTGATAGAATTATCTCTCTGGCTTCATTTCAAACGGCTTCAAACATTTCGTCAATCAAACTCTGAGAGGTGACTTAAGGGAAATTTAATTTAGGCTTTTGAATTCTTTGTAGTAATTAGCAAAGGCAGCTAGCAACAAATATTTGGCAAGTTCTGTGGGTGGAATGAGAGGATATACTGTACATTAAAATTCCTCAAATATTAAAACACTTAAAAAAAACACACAGGTAATCACCATGCTTTGCAAATCTTTAAAATCCAAGTGGTTTCAAGACCAGGTTTGAAACATGGCTGGAGACTATCCATTTTGATGTAAGATAAGCACTAAGTGCACTTTACCTGAAATATGGTAAGCATTGCAGACCTGTTATTGATATTTTTTACAAGCTGATGCCAAGGGACTTTGGGTGTTTAAATGGTTTTGAGTAGATTCAATCATATTTCAGTGCATTTAAAGGGGATGGAGCAATGCACTGTGTCCCACCATGCATCTGTTCCCCTCCACCTAGTATGAACTTCTGAAACGAGACATTTTTTTAGCACTGAGGACAAACACTCGCCACTCACTTAGAATTCAAAAGCATCCTGTGACTTATTTTTTTTTACTATTCCAACTTTGAATCTCACTAAAACTGAAGTAATTTCCACCAGCACATCTTGAGCTCACAAGTGAGAACTGTGATTGCATTTTGTATTTCCACACAAAACTGCAGTGTTAGAATACTGATGTGAGTGAGGCAGTATAAGAGTGATTTTGAATGGCTTTTAGATCATTCAGAGCTGCAATACGATGCCATGTCACGGCAATGCAAAGCATATTCCATTCTCCTTCATCTCATGATATGTACAATCACACCTAAACGTGAAATATCTATGTCCCCTGATTCTGCCTTGTGAATATTTTAGCATGTAGAAAACAACACAGACTGTAGGCGAAAAAATTTCAGTTTGTTGATACAGATTAAATTCAACCTCTATCAAATTAACATGTGCTGAAGTTGTGTGATGAGAGGCAGCAAAAATTTAATGACATACATAAACAAAAAGTTATGTTGCTGTGGTCCAGCAATTGCATTGTTTGTGGATACATTACATTGACAAAATGACAGTTCATACCTTAGTCAATTTGTTTTATGTTATTATGTAATTTTTTATAATTATGATATTTTTTTTAATGTGCAAACTATCCATTCATTTGCGAGCATCAGCACTTTCCTCAGTCAATGTTAAGCTGTCAAATAAACCATAATTCAGTGTTACTCCAAGCTAAGCTGGAAATTGGCCATTTAAGAACTGAACTTTATTAGTTGAAATGCTTTATTGTTGAAAATAATACATAATAAATATTGTTGATGCCATTGTGGCTCATTGTCCCGCAGAATTTTAGCAGTCTAGGTCCTCTGACCCTGTTAGGTTTCAAGAAAAATAATTTATTTTAACATCCTGTGGGTTTGAGAGAGGCTTGGGTGCAGTACCAACTGACGAGGATCACACTTTGTTAATGATTAAAAAGTCTGGTGTTGTTTGCTGGCATGTTGAAGAGGAATATGTTCCATATTTTAGTGCCTATGGAAATTTGAACATTTTGGACTTATATTGGTACTCTGCACAATGTTCGAAGTTGAATTCAACTCTAACTGTAAGAGTTAAACTAAGTCTTAGAGTTTATTTGAGTTCACTCTTACGAGGGTGGAACCAAATAGACTCTTTAAGAGTTGATTTAATTGTGAACAGTTTGCTGTGCAGTGTTTTGTGGCCAGTTTTAAGATATGATTGAGGGAATAATGTATGAATATATGTTTATTTCATGGCATTCTTGTCATCGCTGTACTTGGGGAAGAGTTAACAGACTGCTGACAGAAGGCTGCTTTATTGTTGAATATAAAATAATAATTTTACTGCAAAGCAAGTGCAGTAAGAAATGCAAGACAAATGAGGGACTCGTTACTAATGCTGAATGTAGTCTTACAATTCTGGTACAGTGTTTATAATGAACTTTGTGATTCTGTCCCTTGGTTTATAACATCTCTGTGCTTCGTCCTGGGTAATTCAATATCGTACAATAGACTCTGTAGGTATTAGTACTAAAATATGTTTAATGTAAATACATTTCACAGCACACGTGGAAAACAATGTATTTGCTTATTTATTTATTGACTTTGGAGAGTGCACATTAATCAACACATCAGCAATATGCCTCAGTGTTAATATGTTGGAATTAGCTCAACAGCTAAGATTGGGCAGAAACAGCGAGCAAAACTGAATGACAACATCAGAGCATAAATACAATTGCCTTCTCTTTTAGTCCCACAATACTATCAGTAATTAAAGCAGCAGGCGCCACTTGCTTTAACTTTTTCATTCTCCTGACACGTCAAACTATGGCCCTTTTCATCACAAATGTACTATTAAAATAGATATTAATAACTATTTTTTATAACATCATTTTTACATGATGTCCTGTAATACTAACACTAATGCCCCCGTCACACTTATTCAAAATCAGCAAGAATCAAGCAGAACCAGCCGAAATGAAGAATTCGTACAACATTTGGGCAGGAATTTCAAATTGACCAAAATTCTTACAGCCATTTAGATAAGTAGAATGCGCTTCAAACCCACCTCAAATGATTCTTTAACATTCTGGATCTAGCTCTCGAATGCAGCTTGAATGCAGTTGGAAGGCAGTAGGAATATTTAGAATGCTGTTAGAATGCAATCAGAATATTTAGAATACACTTCGAATGCCGTAAGAGTGCAGTTCAATTGCTGCCTGAACACCACTCGAAATCTGGTTGGAAGATTCCTCGAATGCTGTATGAATTCACCTCGAATGCAGTCAGTACGCTCCCGCATTGGCGAATTTGGTTGGAACGTCCAAGAATTCAAACAGAATGCAGCACAAATACTCAGAATCTACTTAGAATGTAACACGAGTGTCCCATATGCGTTGATTGAGTAATTGCTGATTACAGCGGGGGAGCATTAATATGCCACTAAAACTGATGCCGAACGCGTGAGATAACAGGTATGCATTATTAATGAAAACTGGCCACACCTGATAATGTTGAGAGTTTTCATAGTTTCTGTAATGGCAATTTAAATGAATGATTGAAAACTGGTCATGACCAATCATTATTTTTAAGGGATGGGTTTCACCCTCCCCGATCGCCAGTTCACCAGCCATCACTGATTCCAATGGCAATCGAAAGATTCCAATGGCATTCAAAGTTCATTCCCGCTGAATTGTTTTAATATCGAAATAGATTCTTGCAGCAATCGAGAAGCATTGGAGGTGCATTCTGGCTCATTCGAGGCGCATTCAGGACATTCTGGCAGGATTTGACGTGGCTCGCCGTTTCGATTCTCCCTCGAATGCAATTAGAATGTTTTGAATGCTGTTGGAATGAATATTTATAATGCAGTAAGAGCGCAATTAGAATACATTTCAAATGCCGTTCAAAATTTCTCCACTTCAAATGGAAAGTTTTGAGCATGAGCAAAACATTCAAGCTAGCCGCAAGAATGGCCACGAATATTTGGAATGCACTCAGAATGCAGTCAGAATTTTTAGAACGCACTTTGAATATCCAGGAATATACAAAGAATTTTCATTCCGACGGCATTCCGGCTCATTCCGCCTCTAGTGTGACTAGGGTTTTAGAATCCTGATGGTATCCCAAACCATTACATTCTGATAGTTTTTTTTTTTGGAATGTTTTTTTCCCAGCTTAATCCAGCTTCCTGTGTCTATTTCCAAGGGTCTTCCCTTGATTGCTAATTGCTGCCTTGTTTCTTCTCGTGCCCTGCGTTTCTTGGTATGCTTGCAGGCATTTCCTCCATTAATGTTGATTGAGTTATCAGGCATTTAAGCTCTGTTGCTGTGCTTTCCCTTCACTGGATTGTCTCGTTCCCTTCACTGTTCCTAGGCCAGTTTTGCCAGGTAGAGCACTGCGCTCCTCTATCAATGGTCATTAAGAAAAACAATAAACAAGTGACTGTTTTCTTGGGATTGCTGTCCCTTTCTTCAGTGGCTCATGGAGTGGTGGATTTACCTCCGGTTCCCTCAGCCATGGGGTTGGAGTTGGTGCAATGCACCCAGATTTCCACGGACTGCCTTCCCAGTATCAATCTCTGATTGCCCATCTGCGAAGACCCAGCCGCCCTGATCCGGACTGCTTATCGCTATAACCGGACCATCTATGACCACTCCCTCAGCCCGGACCTGCATTATGTTGTTTTCTTTTGCTAATGGTAATTACTAGTGATGCACTGGTTGGCCCAGAACCTGTGGTCGGGCGGGGCAGGTCAATATTTTAATAACATTTAGCGGGTGCGGGCGGGTTGGGCCAAACAGTGGCGACATCTAATTCCCACGAAATTGCGAATAAAAAGTATAATTGGCTATTGGCCACTTGAGGGCTCTAGACATACAGCCTAGATAATATGCTCCTGTCAAACGATGTAACGTGACTTTAAGCAGGATAGAATGCCAATTGTACCTCTCCCTCTTCCTACTTTCGATGTACTCGCACTCACTGGTGCGCGGCTTAAACCTCCACGGTTAGACTAAGGATCTAAAGGTTGAATGATAGCTCATCTAAACAATCGTTCTGCAGCCAGCACCGAAATATTATATAGTAGTAGTAATTTTATTGACCTGTGGGTCCAAACAACACACAGACAAAATTTTTCACCACTTTACAGTGAAAGGCATATTAAGATTCTTATTCTAAAATAAAATCAACTTGTGGAGGTGCTTCTGTTTATCAGCTACGTGTTCTCTTACAGCAGAGCGTGTGCTGCCATTGGCAGTAAAGACACTTCTTAGATATACATTTCTATAACACCATTCCATACACATATCACCCAAACAAATAGGTAACTTATCATTACTGGAGCATGTATGGTCATAAACTTAGTCTTGCTGTCATTAATAATTACCATACCACGAGACAAAGAATAATCGTGTAAAACTCTATGGTGGCCAAAGCAGTCCTCTGCCTCCCAGAAACTAGCGCAACAAGCGAGCGAACCTTCAGTTCGGCTGGCCGTGTCCAGGAAGCGCGCCTTAATTGCTTAAACCCTGGCACTGTTGACTTGATTTTGTTTCCGCATAGTTTGGGAAAAAATACGCCTAAGCCTACATTGTAAGCTGTGTAGAAAAAATAGCCTAAAATCCCCCCAATACAATCTTGAAATAAATATATGTGGAAAAAAAATTCCTCGTCGACAGGATATTGCAACACTGTATGGGAGAGTAGCCGATAGCACCAGTGCGCCACTGTCACATTACTTTTGTTCCAATAAAACAGCCTGTTTGCAATATTTTGCCTGATGGCATTTCGTTTGGTTGCAAAGATCAGAAATCTCGGTAAGATTGAATTAATAGACAGAGCCTAAACTCTGTATTAGTAATTCCAGCCAAAAGCCAAATGTATGTTGTGCTCCACTCAAATCCATAGCGTAACAGAGGAATCGTTTTTTCTATTGCAAATCATGTGACACAGACCCACTGTATTCTTTTTCTCTTGCCTCCTTTTTGTGTCGGGTCGGGTTGGGTTCGGGTTGAAAATCAGTGCAAGTTTTTGCGGGGCGGGCGGGGCGGGTTAGCTGTCACGTCGGTTTGGGTTGGTACAGGTGTTAAAACACCTCGAACTGCGCATCACTAGTCATTACAGTTACGATTCAATAAGATGCATTCATGACCTTTTCCTGTGATCTGCGCCTGGTTCCTTCTCTGACGTTTGTGACAGGAAAGGAGTCCCTCTGTGACAGTCTGTACCCTGTGGTTTTATAGTTTGGCCAGAAATTGTGCAACTTTTATTTGTCATTCAGAACTTGATGCTACAGATAAGAGCTATCTGCTAACTTAGCTCCCTTGCTACGATATAGTGCTTTAACTGCAAGTGCATTTCTGCCACCATTTATAAATGATCAACTGAAAGAAGCAAACGGAACTAAAATCCCATTTATATCTTCTTCTTAGTCACTTGAATATGGCTGCTATGATACCAATACTTTCAGATACATAATTAACTTACTGCTACCCATAATGAGGCAGCACCTGCAGACCACAAACTCCTACATAAAACCTTCACTATAAAAGTGATATATTGCTTTCCAACTTCTGCAACAGAGAAGAAGATGACTTGGCAGCCATCCCAGCGGTGTATTAGCAGACGGGAATGTCACCAGAATTCAAATGGTGGGAATATCTATGCCTGCTTCACAGAGAGTTACACCACTGAGAATCTGGGGTAAATTGAGAAACTATCTGCTTATGCATACGCATATATTTTTGTTCTTTTGATCTGTGTAGAGTGAAATGAATTCCTCAAAAAATCCAAATTTGAGCCCTCCCGACGGCTCTAGTGACAGTTTTGCATTCAGACTGGAGATGCTGATTAATATTTGATATTTAAGGCGGCATCTTAGAGGAGATTGCTGTCAGACGCATAGATCTAGTTGTGCAAATGGAGACACACACAGAGACGCGAATACACAGAAAATGACATGCGCACACATACACATATGCACTCACGCACTCATCTGCATACACATACACACATATTTGTGCTCTATTTTTGGATTTATATCTGTGTCTGGAGGCTTTTAAATGAGATGGTATCTACAGTCTGTGGGGGTGGGGGATTAAGTGAGGCGTACGCATCCACTCATGTACATGGAGACGAACACGTGCGCAAAAATGCACACACAAAAGGAAGGACACTCATGCACACATACTGTATGTACGTAAGTGCGTACATACACACGCACATGCACACTATTTTTGGACTCATAACTGCGTTCAGGTGTTATCAGATCCATTACAAATAAAACACTTCAGAAGTTGGGTGAATGGAGGGGGTTTCTAGCAGCACAAGCTCTTCCACAGTCACTTCCAGGCAAAGTCAGAAATAGGACTTCAGATCTGCCGTTTCAAAGGAAGCCGCTATTAAACAAAAAGTAGGTCATTACCTGCAAAGGCACACCTGGAACAATGCATGTGCACATGCACTCGCACACACATGCGCATCCACACGTACGGCAAGCGTACACCCGCACACTGGGCCAAAAAAAGCTCTCACAGATGAAGCACTCGTGACAACCGCGCGTCAAGCTCTGCTAACAGGCCTTTGATGGTAAGTGAACATTCAGTTCTCACAGTCAGTGTGTTGGATGTGGGTGAAATGGAACCTATACGACTTTGACAAGAGTCAAATTGTTATCGCCAGACGAATGGGTCTGATCATCCTGGAAGCAGCAAGGCCTCTGCAGCGCTCCCAGTCAGCAGTAGTGAGTATCTCCTGACAGTGGTCCCAGGAGGGACAAACCGAGAACTGACAAAAAGGAGTTGGATGCCTAAAGCTAATTGATGCACAAGGGAAATGAAGGGTTTCCTGTCTGGTCAGTACCCACAGAAAGGCTACTGTGGCCCAAGGCACAAAGAATTTTGATGATACACACGTGAGGAATGCGTCACAGCTCATGATATATCCCATCCTGCTGTGTATAGTGCTTTGTAGCTGCAGACCAGTCGTAGTGCCTATTCTAACCCTGAGCCGCCACCGAAGCAACCACACTGGTCACTTGAGTACTGTAACTGGACCTTGGAGTAACTGAAGAGGGATGGATGGCCCAGTGTGTCCTATTCTCAGTTACATTATGTGCATCGGCCAGGTATGAGCGCATCATTTACCTGAGAATAAATGACACCAGGATGCACTGCAGACAGAAGACAAGCTGGTGGAGTAAGTATGACGCTCTGGGAAATGTTCCGCTGGGTCTGGCAGTTCCCGGGGACATCAATTTTACGAACCGGTTTTCGCTCCATGAGGGGAACCTACACAATATTAAGCGGGTGGATTTAATCCCCCCCCCCCCCCCCCCCCCACACACACACACACACACACACACACACACACACACAAACACAGGCACACACAGCATGTGTACGCACACAGTATGAGCACACTGCCACATACACACCCACGCACACACATACATATGCATGCTCCCACCCCTCCATGCACACACACACGCATACTTACGCATGTATGAATGCGTCATCAGTCTATAACTCCTGAGTTATAAAATGCACTCTATTTTAAACCCCTGATCAGCGGCTGTGACGCAGCATCCAGAGCGTCAGCTGCAGACGCCGCAGTCTGAGATAACAGCGAGTGACACAATGCGCCACTGAAAGAAAGAAACCAAACAAAAGCGCTCGGCACAGAAAGGATGCTTTTCATTCTGTTACAGACACAGGCAGAGAGAAGCCACAGCGTGTCAGAACCGGGGGAACAATTACATTAATTTAATCAAAGCAAAGTTCTCACAAGGCCCCGGAACTTTCTTCTTATTGAAATGTATAAATACCATTCTCCAATGAATCCTCGAGCTACCTCAAACTAATTACCATTTCTGATGTAAACACTGCTGCGATTGATTAATCCATAATCTGCTGGGTTTGAAAATTAATTTTACAAAGAAACGGATGATGCGGAAAGAGTGGCTACTGTTTTCCAAGGCCAAGTGCTTGCTGAGAGGTTTACGCTAAGCCTAAGTGACAGTCAGCATTCTGCTAGTTGGTGTGACTGTTTCTCAAACGGGTGCCTAACATTCTGAGGGTGCGTATATTTGTGGAGATGGCAGGAGAGCACACACACAATCACACGCATGTACACAAACACACAAAAACACACACACACAAAAAACAAACAGGCAAATTGCTTGGACACTTGGACACAGATATACACTTGTACAAACACAACACAGATACACACACACACGTAGACGTGCAAATATGCATATCATTAAATAAACACTTGAACACAGACACACAACTGCGGAAACACACACAGAGATGCATGCTAACACACATAAAACAGGCACATCACCGTGTTAACACTTGGAACACAGATATACACTTGTACAAACACGACACAGATGCACGCACACACACACACACACACGCACGCACACACACACACACACACACACACACACACACACACACACACAGACACACACACAGAATGCAAGCCAGTCCAGTCAGCCCATGCTGAGGGATTGTAGAGTCCACTGTCTTTTGTTATTTTTTTGTTGTTGTGGTGTTCTTTGACAGTCATCCGCAGTGATCTGGGTGAGAGGCTCATTTTATTATTGATGCATCAGGACAGAAACTCTGTAAGCGCCGTGTTTTATTGCTCATTACTGGAGGCCAGGCTGTCAGCAGGAGTCCGGAATAGAGTACATTTGATGATCTGCGAGACACTTCCTCAGCTGTCTGCTACAGTATCCCACTGTTTCCTGTTGCAGGGGCCAGGAGCAGGACTGCATCCCATCAAGCACGCTAACACTCCAACCGTTAGCAAGAATTCCTTTCTTCCATCTCCCGTATGAAGTGCTACTGTTTCGCTTTCCAATCAACCAGCAGTGACCCCTACAATCGAAAATTCATGTTCAAAAAGTAGAAGGTAGTCCTCAATATTTTGACCCAGGCCTTAGGATTTGCTTACTGGCATAATTTTTGAACATATGGGGAAAATAATCAGTGACATCGCCAAGCTAAGTTTTAAGTTTATAGGTCATAGGTCATGGCAGCACTTTTATTTCCTGCTCCCTGGACTGCTCACCTCTGGTGACATCAGTTGTCCACATTAGAGTACTGCTTGTTTGGTCTCAAGTGAGGCAGGGAAAAATGTACCGTCACTCCTACAGGGTTCAGCTAATGAGTCTTTCCAGTGCCCTTTCATTTTATTTTTGGAAGCTGAATATACACAAGCGTCATGGTACAGTACCTGCTAATTAAACCTGTTACCTCGAACCGCTATGATACAGCAGTCAGGGAAGCAAGGAAATGGGTCAGAGGCTTGGTCACAGCCTGTTCAGCAAAGCTCTGAACCTTTAAAAAAGGGCAGTTCATAGAGTGGTCAGAGTCAGAGAGGAGAAAGGACACCTTCATAAATAAAGTCCTACGGTTGCCATGTCAACACAGGAATCTCTGTTGTGTCTAGGAGGGGCAAAAATAATACATGTTAAGCAGATTACCTCTTTACTGTCAACTACGGCCCTTGAATGACAGTAATGAATCAATTACAGCATCATTACTTTTGAAAAAATTTGAGTACGACATGAGGAAATGATTGTTTTACAATAAATACTCTCATTTTTCTTTTAAAAATAGAATAACTCTAATAATAATAATGCATTATTCAGCTCTGTAGCTTATATTTTCTGTTAATTATTGAAAGGTAAAAATGTTGCCCAGGAGATAAGCTCTTCTAAAATTTACAATTCTGTTCAATATCTGTTGGCTGTTTAATTCAAGTTGGTGTTTGTATTTGGCTTAACTAGGGATTCATCCCGCATTAATCTTACAAGGAACATGAAGCAATTAGGAATTTTCATTACCAAGCAGAATACAGACGGTGAATTTTCCAGGAATTGCATTGGTCTCCAAGGATCATAACCATTTGCAATCAAAATTTGGCATTCACAACCCTGAGAAAACTGAAGTTTAAATATCCTTACTGAAAAGTGAGTTGTGGGGAAGGATCAGGGCAAATAGTTGGCCAGATTAATTTAATGCAAGGTCTGAGCTTTGATAAAACCAGCAATAAAACCTCTTTCCTTGAAAATAGAAAGCCACCTCCAACCAACTTCACTCCGGAGTTGGCAAAACCAAGTGCACCGTCACCATCCATCGAACTGTCACTGTTTAATTCTTAGAAACAGCTCGATGACAGCGACTCACACTTTGAGTGATACGCTATGATTAATCCACTTCCATGGCTTGTTCCTATCATTGTCAGCCATTTTTCACTAAAAACATACAGTACCAGTCAAAAGTTTGGACGCACTTTGCTAATGTCACAGCACTCTCTCTTTAGAGAAATTTGACCAGCTGGACTTTTCTATAAAATGTCTAATGGAATCTGGTAAGAGGGAAACAGTCAGAAGTTGAAAGAGAATAATTTGTGTGTTTGAATAATCTCCTAAATTTTAGAATTCTCAGAGCAGCCATAGTCTTCAAAGTAAGCAGACAAACAAGCTCTTTCCATTTTCCAACGGCCAAATTAAAGACGAGCTGTTTTGGAATTTATTGGGCAAAAAAGTCCAGGAAAAACAAACCAAAAGTGCAGCACATCTTTGGGAACTTAAACAGCCGCTCAGCAGCAAACTCATTGTAGCTATATGACTGCTCTAGTAAAAAAAAAAAAATGTGACTATGCTCTGCAAATATGACAGCAAATGCTGGTTAGTTTGATGGATTTAAGAATTAGATCTTTTTTTTTTTTTTTTGCAAAATAAATGGCGCCGTTTTCTTTATTTAACATTTGCAAGAAAAATGTGGATATGTCCAAACTTTTGACTAGTACTGTACATTAACTAACAAGCATTTACTCTGGCTAGCTAGCATCTGGAAAAAAATGGGGGCATCGGTGTTGTATTTCATCATATTGTGCATCGCAAAATACACCAAGCAAAGCCCAGAAATGAGAGCGAGGGAATGATTGGCAGGGGTCACATTGCATTGCCTTGCCAATCTGCACCAACGGACACAGGTCCAACAGAGGCTGAAGCAGATGTTGAAAGTGCACTGACTGAACGATTCTGCCTTGGCCTGATTGGAGGTTTGGCTGCTCTCGACCACATTGCTAAATGGAGAGAAGGGTGTGGATAGCTGATTATAAACGGGAACGTAGTGCCTCAACTGCATTATTCCCCTTTGAGTGAACCTTTGTTGGGATTTGCAACTTTGATTTTAAAATTATGTTACAATTGTCACAGAAGGTTTTTAAAGACAACCTGAATCTGAAAATAAAAGTAATGAGCTGCATAAACAACTTCCCCCTAATTAGTTTTAAACAGTGTAATCAGTTAAAAGCGTCTCACCGAAACATTATTTTGAATTTGTTTGCCCGGGAAAGTTATCATGGCGCTTATTATACCATGCCTCACTTTAATAGATTCTCTCATTCAAAAACAAGGAGTAAGAAACTGGTAAATAAAAAGGCCATGCATGGACCAACTGATTTTATTTTTTGAATATCCTTGATTTTCTTTTCAGCCCTGAAGTCTGCAGAATGGTGAAGGTTGCATGCACGCAATGGATCAAGATGGATCCACATCTGTTTGTTGAGTTCCAAATTTAATGTTACACAAATTGTTGGGATAATATTAGATGACACGTTTAATCAGTGCTGTTATTTTAGAGGCCTGTGTCGGACCTTTGGTAAAATGCTCAAATACTGAATTGATCATCACTATTGAATCAGTCATCCAGGTCAAGGTCAAGGAGCAAGACTGGGGACGTGGTTTCGTTTGAGGGGCAGGATTACACCTTGTACAGTTTAACTGACCATCATTGAGCACGCTGATTATTTTTATTAATAATTATTCACTCACAGATTCATGGAAACTTGAACAACTCCAATAAGCATTATATCCATGTCTTTTGACTGCGGTAGGAAGCCTAAGTACCTGGGAATGCCTCACACAATCAAGGGAAGAACGTGAAAACTCCACACAAGATGGTCTTGGCCAATTTCAAATTTTGGTGTGAAAAAGAATCATCTTCTTTTGGGGAAAAATTGGAACAGAGGTGAATTTTCCCAAGAATGTCCGGTCTACCAAAGTTCTTCAAAGACCGCATTGACCACTCATCCAGGAGGTCACAAAAAACCAAGAATAACATCTTAGGAACTGCAGGCCTCGCTTTTGGTAAGATCAATGCTTACAATTCCGCAAAAAGAAAGAAACAGGGCAAAAATGGAATCCATGGGAGAGCAGAATTAGCCAAAAAAAAAAACTTCTTGATGACCTTCAAGACTTTTGCAATATACTGTGAACTGATAAGTCAGACATTGAACTTTTTGAGAGAGAAAATGGGTCTCGTTACACCTGGCATTAAGCAAGCAGAACATTCCACAATAAGAATATCATACCAGCAGTCAAACATTATGGTGGTAGTGTGATGGTCTGGGGCTGCTTTTCTGTTTCTGCACCTGGGCTATTTGCCATAATTGGTGGAACCATGAATTCATCTCTCCACCCAAAAATCCAGAAGGAGAACATTCGGCCATCAGTTAGTGACCAAAAGCTCACAGTTGGGTGACGCAGCAGGAAAATGATCCAAAACACGAATGCAAATCCACCGTATGAATGGCTCAGAGGAAACAAAATGAAGGTTTTGAAGTGGCTGAGTCGAAGTCCTGTCTTGAATCCAATTTAGATGCTTAAGAAGACAGGGCATGCTCGAAAACCCTATGTGGCTGAATTAAAAGAGTTCCGTAAAGAGGAATGGGCCAAAATTCCTCCACTGTGATGGAAAAGACTCACTGCCCACAAACGTTTGATTACAATTGTTGCCATCAAGGTTGGTACGACCAGTAATTGGGTTCAAGGGGACCATTTTTTTTTCACATTATATAGATTTTGAATAACTTAACCATAAAACCATAAACGGTCATTTCAAATTGGCATTTTGTGTTTAATCATGTTGTCTTTGTGTTATATGAAAATTCATTGGATGATCTGAAATAGTAAAACATGATTAACCCCTTTAACTCCAGGGTCCCCCAATTGGGGGACCCTGAGACTCATCGCAGCAAAATACCTACAACGCCGCGCTAATTAAGTAGCAATATAGTCATATTACACATCAAATGAAACAGGAGAGGCTCTGCTACAAGCACATATAAGTCATTTTTACATACGCCAAGCACAACTCAAACGCCAAGCATGTTAATGTTCAAATATCAAAATCCGAGTAGCGTCAGAAAAGCAAGCCTCTCTCCACATTTCCATGTCTCCCTCTCTGATACTTCATGCTACACAAACAGAGATATACTCTATTCATTTTGAGTATGTCATTTTCAAACAGAAACCTAAAAAAGAGGCTGGGGCTTAAGAGGTTAATATGCAAAAATAGAAGTAATTGGGAAAGGGCCAAAAACTTTTACACAAGACTGTACCCACTGTACCACGAGTATACATTCATTTATTTATTTATTTATTTGGCTTCATGACATAAATAGCAATAACAACAGCAACAAAACGAAGAAAAAATGAATAAACTGAGAAGTACATCCAAGGATAGTTCTCCTTTACAGGTGATCCTTGTGTCTGCTAGGTCCTGCGCCATAAACTCATAAAATGGGCTCTCGTGTATCATTTAAGGTGTATTTTCACTGTCCTACACTCTCAGAGGTCTTTCTGCATATTCTGACTCTTCAAAGTCCCTAATTTGCATAATATCTACATAGATGGTGATGCAACATGCATATTCATTGCATGCAAATGATTAGGCAAAGGTGAACACGGTTGAATGAACATTACACTTGAACTTCAACCACCTTTCATGGCTTAGGTTCCTGATTTATTGTGTTTTCAAAGTTGAGAAGGAATTAATTGGTGAAATGGTGACGCTAGCAGAGAAATTCACGTTCATCATACGTGTCTCTTCAGGCAATAACCTAATTCCTCAGCTTGCTCAAATCTTGGGCCAGCAGTGAGAATAAAAGCTGTAAAACTGCTTTAAAGAATTTTATCAGCCAAACTGGTCGTTGCTCTGTTATGTAGGAAGGATTGAAGCAAATGAATAAAAAAACAATTACAACCTTAATTTGGGTATAGCACGCAAAGCTTGTTCAGCAAGGCAACTCGAGACATGCCCTTATTCTCAATACATATCTACCACTGTTCCACTTCTTTGTAAGGCTGGCTATATAAGGTGCAAAAGTCCTCCTCCATCTTTGCGGGCAAAGATGCCTTTGCTGCTGCGCTGCATCACTCCTTGCCTGCTGCTAGTTGACATCCAACCTCCACCTCGACATCCACCCGTGGCCTCGTAATATTTCCACCAAGGGGAACACCACAACAATCCCTGTCCTCTCCTCAAGTTTAGTAATCCACAAGGTGCATCAGATTTACAGTCAACATGTCAAATTATCAATGTACCCATGTGTTAATAATGCAAATAATTATGTATATGACAGATGGCTAACTGTAATAAATAAAAATTTGACACAAGAACTGTAGTTTACCTGGATATTGGTTTTTTTTGTTTTTTTTTTTTCCGTCGAAAGTCGAAAAGTCGAAAATAGCTACCAGGACCCTGCAAGAACTGGTCAAGATTTCTATTTCCAGAATATTCTCTGCTGTATTAAAATATATAATTTGATGTTTCAGTTTCCATTGCCCAACAGTTTCTGATAGGAAGGTGTTTATGAACAACAATGAATGATGGCAATGAATGTCAACGACAAATGGTGGCAAACGATGGACGGTGGACAACCAGGCCACTACATAACCCCACCAGACTGGCAAAGTTAACACTATACCACAGATTTGACAGTAGTAAGCAGAGGTAACTCATTATTTGTTAAACAATTCATGTAAGCATCACACCCTAGTCCCAAAGGGGTGTAGAACAACAAATCTTTGAGAGACAGGTGTCTTGTCAATGCCTATCATTACAATGCATTTATTTGATCAAAAAATTCCTTGTCAACAGAGAAAATCATTCCAATCAAGGCAGCAAATCACTATTATTTTTATAAAACAAGGTATAACAATAAAACATATAAGTTGTCTAGAAACACAACTCAGCATTTCAGAAATTCCAGTGATGAAAAACTGCTGGACAGCGTAAGATTGATGGCTTAATCTGAGCTCGTGACATTAAACCACATGATTTCATTAGCTTTGGTGAATCCATTTTAATCTACTACAGAGTTCTTTAAACATTTCAATTAAATTAGCATGATGAGCAAAATTATTTTTGGAGGTTTATGATAAATCAACAAATCCAAGGTTGTCAACATTAAAACATGACATGAAAGACAACTGAACAGTCTGTTTCAGTAAATAAGAGTTTGTTTTCTCTAAGACCTGACTCTCATAATTGTTTTACGTAAAAAAAAAAACTGCACAATTCATTTATTTTTATTGGACACAGTAGAAAATAAATGGATGTGTTGGCTTGTCTCCACAGAAGAACCTTTTTTTTTTTTTTTTTAACCTCATTATGGAACCAGCACGAGAATAGTGTGAAAGGACCCACATGAAGGAGAACAAGTTTTCCAAAAATAGGGCTGTTCTGAAGATTCACTGGATTTCTTGAGAGGCAACTTTACTTAAGTACGTACCTGTTGCTATAAGCTCATTCCAGATCAACTTTGTCACGTCCTTGGTGCTTCCCTATTTGTTGTTCTTTGCAGTCCAACTTTCTTCGTCAGTTTCAGTTTTATTTCATTGATTGGTTCTCATTCTTAATTACCGACTAGTTTTTCTCCTAGTACATGTACTCTCTTTTCCACTCCATTGATTGGCGTCCTTGTGTATTTCAGTTCTTGTTCACTAGCAGGGACCACGCCACAACGAGGTGAAGTTTAAGGTTTGATGAATTGAGGGATTGAGAGGGTGGGTATGGAAGTGAAAGAGGGATGTTTTTTGAGGTTGTCTGGAGGACATGTTCATGACCGGGTGGAGGAGACTCTGTGTGGGGGTTCCGTCACGGCGTTATCCACTTGAGCTGACGTTGAGCCCTCCAGACGGTACCTGGAAGAGACATGAGAGAGGTATGCATCAGATTGAATTGGAGGAGATGAGTGGGAGGAGGATGAAGGGATGAGGGTAGGGTTGTGGATGAAATGAGGCAGGAAGGGATGAGGATGAATGGGAGAGGATGAAGGGATGTGGGGAGGGTTGTGGTTGGGAAGGGATGAGGATGACTTGAGGAGGATGAAGGGATGAGATAGGAAGGAGATAGATGAAGGTAAGGGGAAGCAGGGTGGGTGGGTTGAGAGATCTGAATCAAATGGAGGGGAAGGGGCTGAACAGGCATAAATAGGCTTGTTCGGCGATTGAAGGTGGAGTTGAGGCGTGGCCCTGCTCCCAAACCTAAGTAGACTTATTAACTTCATTTCTTCATCTCCCCTGTTCTGGTCTATTGTCTCTCATCTTTGGTGTTAAAACTGATGAAAGAACTTGAGACTTTTTATGACCGAATATCCTCCCAGGGTCTGCGGTCCTAACAAGCGGCACTTCTCTCAGTTGCTTCTGTATTGCGAGTTTGCACCATGGCCTGATCCATTTTGCTTGACAGCCTGGCTACTGACCACTGTCTCGTCCCTTAAACTGCGCCTAATCTGACCCTCAGTGTACCTGTTCATTCTCGCCTAACCTTGAACTATCTTCTGATTATCTTCTTCATCTGTGTATTGAAAACTCCTGTCCTCTTATAATTAAATGGACATACATGGCTTGTTAGTGATCTGCTTGGGGCTCCTGTGTTCTGAAACTTATAGGAACCTTGTGATATGCCACCCTGACACTTGCGCTCTTTTTATCCTCGCTATGTGTCGCGGCAAGGCGTGCTATTTCGGTGGTACGCAGCGGAGCCGTGTTTGCGCCCTGTATGCATAAGTAAAGTGAGGCGTTGTCTACGCAATTCGTGGCCAAAAATTTGAACTATTTGCGAACAATGCGTGGGCGTGCCATGATCACGTGAACAACTCGTGACAATACCCTACTACGGCACGCATTGACATGCAGTTCAATGAGTTGGCGTAGTGTTCACGCATGGTTCACCCAAGTGGCACGCACATGGCACAAACATTGCGTGCCGAAGGTGTGCCAAATTTTTGAACATCTTAAAATGCTCTCAACAACATGGCACACACCCCCACTCCCTTCACACACTCCTCACGCTCGTTCCCGAAGACTTTAATCATTGCCACGATGCATTGCATGGCATTGCGGGAACAAAAATCGTGCAAGCGTCAGGGTGGCATTAGCTTTAAATTGTGTTTTGCTATGACCAGGTGGAGAAATACCTCCCCATAAAATGCCAACCCAAATTAAAACAAAACAGTTTGCACACAACACAATGAGTTTTTTTTATCACTTTGTTATGGCCCCCGTCTAGGGTAAAGCTGTATGAGCTTTGAGGGAGCGTCCCCTTTCCGGTTCCCAGAACATGCAAACACACTATAAGTGCAAAAAAGATAGCAGAATTTATTGCAATGCTTAAACATCTCGGCCCCGAAGAGCTACAGGCTCCAAAGTGCGGAACTGCTTCCACATGTCGGCCCCAGAGAGCTACAAGCTCCAGAG
Source organism: Gymnothorax reevesii (assembly GCA_029721435.1). NCBI lineage: Eukaryota > Metazoa > Chordata > Actinopteri > Anguilliformes > Muraenidae > Gymnothorax > Gymnothorax reevesii. The sequence goes on along the minus strand of CM056573.1, from coordinate 166,309,477 downwards.
TGGGCAATGCCAAAACTATGAACAAAAGAATCTGAAAACAAAACAAACTAATTTTCCCAGCCTAAAAACAAAAAAAGGACAAATCAACTTGCTGAACTTTCAAGCAGAACTAGGAGAAAAAGGAATAAACAAAACGGCACGAGCTCCTTACAGCTCTTTACAACACACAGGACTGAATGACGTATAGACTATACAGAACAACTGCAACCAGTCAGATATAGATTATTGTTTCGTAACAAGTTCAGCAAATATGCATTTGTACTTTCAAGAATCAACACTACGTGCCCCAACAAAGGTAACAGATGTGGTTCTGGGGGCGAGGAAGGGAAGGCTGCCGGTCGCACGGCTTCTGCAGACTCTTATAACGTTGAGGTTCCGGTCAGGTCCAATCGTATGCAGCTTCCTTTACAGGATCACCTGTGAGATGACAATTAAAGAGAACATACATCCCCGGACGTAACAACTTGTACCATCAACTGCGTCTTTTGATTGCACCACCTGATTGTATTCAAAATGTATTTGGGATTTAATGTCACAACACTTGTGTGAATTCCCTTTGTTTCTCCTCTCATCCAGCAGCTTGCATATCACTTAGATGTATCATCTCGTTCCATTGCTTTCATGTTCTGTGTGTCTCCCCCACCAGGTGTGATACATTTGTGTTCCCCCTTCCCTTTCGTGCCCGTGGCAGATGTAACCCATTGCTTTGAGTGCATTTTGCTGGATTGTCACCAACTATATGCCCTCAAGCAGCCAGTCAGTATCTTCCTAGTCTAAAGTTCATTATATCTGTAAATTATTTGGAACCTTTCATGATAGTGAAATGCAGGAGCACTCTTCCTATTTTTAGCAACAGTGACAAGCTCTCAAGCCTTTCTCTTATCTCCGGGATCGAGACCGCATCCCTGTCAACCTGTCTTGGGTCTGTTCCTCTCTGGGGTTTATTCGGAGCACCTCCCCAGCCATCTGTGGTCATCTGGATTGGGATTGTGTTCCCGCTAAGCTCCCCAAACCTCCCTTCTGACAGTTCTGCTCTGTTGGGAGTGTTCTCCACCGAATATGATCAGTTAAAGGCTTTGATTTCACACTCAGCTTATCTGATCTTGTTTCACTCTTCCGTTTTTTTTTTTTGTTTTTTTTTAATAAATATAAATTATTTTAAATTCAAGCAGATCCAGGTACTCTCCATGAACAGAGATGAATTAAACTCATTTCATTTTGAATGTAAAGAGATGATGTTCAATATTAAGTTATCAGGCTTTTTTTAACTTCAAACAATTAATATAACATTTTGTAAATCATTTTATTGAATGTAGTACAATACTTTTGGTTACATCTCACATCAGCTTAAAAATTAACACTTACACTTGCTAATGGGTTGATGGTTTGTTAATTGTTATGCTTACGCATATCATCAATGCTCTTGTCACATTTCTAGCAGAATAACAATCCACCATTGTTTCAAGAAAAACTAATTAGTGCGTTAGTCATTTACTGTTCTAAATCAAGTGCAATTTAAAAAAAAAAAAAAAGCTGCACACCAAAGTTACTGCGCTATAGCACGGTGTGAGCTAATGCAACAGTCGTAGAGTGAAGGATCTTACTGTGAGAGAATATCAGAATCAATTACTCAGGAGAAATAAAAAATATTTTTTAAAAAAGGCCCTCAACAGTACGAATGCCTGATGCTTGGGTGGCACCCAATGGATGCATAAAATTGCTTGCTAAAAATAAATGTTTCATTTATGTAAATCCTATTCATTAGCACTACAATAAAGTATTATCATGTAGTCAGAAAATAAGTATAAAAAGTACTTGGAATAGTACAATAGATTTTTTCAGGGGCGGCACCCAATGAGTGCATGAAATTAGACCCCTTACATAATTCATTTCTTCTTTTTTTATTCATAAACAGTACTTATTACCACCACCAAAAAAAAAAGAAATCATGTCATACATTCAGGATACATTTTGCAAGTTTGTTCCCTAAAGGAAAGAAAATGGAGCCCCTGCCACCCCTTTGTTTTTGAGATTGACGGAGGAAAGTATTTACGTTCACTTTCAACAGTTTTCTGGTCTTGCCTGTCCCTGAGACGTCCCCACATGGGGCTATTCTGGAATGCATGTTTATTTTCCCTCTGGCAACTCATAATAGAATAGCTTTGCATAATGTTATTCTAAATGTAATAAAAACTCACACTGCAACAATAATGACAATTTTGCGCTTTGTATTAAACAGATAAAATATGCAGACAGAGAGTAATTGGTTTGTACGTGTAGCACAGAGCACAGGTGGACAACCCCAGGCCTGTAAAGCCGTTAAATGAAATAAGATCATTGGAAGCAATGGAATTGCATAAAGACAGTTCAAATGATGTTATTTCATTTAAACTATTTAAACAATCATGAAAAACATGCATCGCTTCCAACCCCAGAGTAAAGAAAAGTGTCTGGAGTCATAGTCGGTTTCCAATTACTATTGGTGAAATCAACCATAACGCATGTGAGACTGATAAACCTCCATGCACAAGGACTACATTTCTGCGCAAGAATTTCTTACGTATGCGTTTATTGAATCATTGCTGACTACACCAGTGGAACATAAATCAGCCATAAAAACTGTTGCGGAATGCGTGAGAGTTGACAGGTGCTCTAAATGAAAACAGGCCACAACTGATAATGTTGAGAGTTTTCAGAGTTTCTGTATTGGCAGTTTAAATGTATGATTGAACACAGGTCATGACCAATTATTATTTTTGAGGGATGGGTTTGAGCCTCCCCTATTGCCAGTTCACCAGCCGCCACTAATTTAGCGTGATGTAGCACGGGCCGCTCGTGATAATTCATAAATTATTTGGCAGAAGTAGCTCTGTCACCCGAGAGGAGCTCAGAGTAGAGTCGCTGCTCCTCCACGTCGAGAGGAGCCAGCTGGTGTGGCTCGGGCATCTATGTCGGATTTATTTATTTATTTATTTACTTATTTATTTAGGATCCCCATTAGCAACACACCGCAGTGAGTGCTAGTCTTCCTGGGGTCCGGACAAACGGATAAAAATTAATAATCAAATCATCAAGCAAAACAATCAAACGAACAATAGTTTCCAATGAGACATATGAAAACAAAAAACAAATTAGAAATTACTCAGAAAGGAAAAAAGATAAATTATTATAAAAGGAATAAAAAGAAAATGAATTGAAATGAAAATGCGAAGAATAAAATGAAAATGAAAGAAAGCAAGATGCGCACAACAAGTTTGAGAACTGTACTGTCATTCAGCCATTTTAACCAGAAGTTTTTTCGCTTGCTTTTTAAAAATGTGCTTTCTATTGACACTTGACCTGAACATTGAATGAACATTGCTAAAGCATTCCATAATGAGATTGATCCGTAAATAACAGCACCTTTTTAAGTGTGTTGGTCCTAGGTTTGGGTAGTATCTAGAGTCCATTGCATATGCCCCTCATATTATAACTATGCCTGTTAGACATACTCGTTAGGCTATGTGCAAAACAGGCCGGAGTACCAGAGCTGATCACTGATCTCAGGAACATCAAGAGACTGAAAGATATCTTTTCTGCAATTGTCAGCCAAGAGAGGCTTGAGTGCATTTGTTTGCTTCCAACAAAAATAGAGCAGTTCAGTACCAACCGAGCCGCTTTATTCTGAGCAACCTGAAGTTTTTGCAAGTCCTTATTGTTTGCTGATGACCAAATGACCTGACAGTACTCAAGGTAGGACAAGACCAGTGGTTCAACAACTTGCTGTCGTAAGGGAGAAGTGAGATAGGAATAACATTTCCTGACCATTCCAATCCCTCTGCCCATTTTAGATACTATGATGTCTGTGATTGGTAGAGCCATTGTCTTGGTCCAATGTGATACCCAAAAGTTTTATGGTCTGAAATTGTTTGATTATTGCATTCCCCATTACTAAGTTTAACTGCGGCTTTTTTGCCAGGATATGTCTAGGTCCAAACACAATGGACCTTGTCTTGGCAGAATTAAGAGCAAGTTTATTACTCACAACCCAACTGTACACATCTGTCAATGCATCATTCAAAACAATAGTTAGCTCATTATCTGACATGAAATCACAGTAAACAGTGGTATCATCAGCACACATTATAACTTTGGCATTTTTAATGTACAATGGCAGATCATTGATAAAGATTGAAAATAGTAGTGGGCCCAGGCAACTACCTTGTGGAACCCCACAATTAACGTTCTTAATATCAGACACGGTGCCATTAAAAAAACACCCTTTGTTTCCGTCCAGTGAGGTAATCTTTTAGCCAAGCAACTGCAGTACTTGAAAATCCATAGCACTCATTCTTTCTGATTAACAAATCATGGTCAATAATATCAAATGCAGCACTGAAATCCAGCATGAATGCTCCTACTAACTTCCCAACATCAATGCATTTCCTCCAGTCATCAGTCATTTCTGCAAGTGCTGTGCAAGTGGAATGACCATTTCTGTAAGCATGCTGCGACCTAGTTATGACTAGAGAAAAAATCCTGAATCTGTTTATAAACAATTTCTTCAAGTAACTTACTCAGTACTAGCAAAATACTTATGGGTCTACTATTAGGACCCTTAAAAACGCTGTTTTTAGCCTTAATGTGTGGAATGATTTTTGCTTCTTTCCAAAGAGCTGGATAAAGACCCTGACTTCGACATAAAATGAATATATGGGGATGGGGATGGGGATGACCCCTGGATGCCTTCCTGGGAAGGTGTTCCGGATATGACCCACCGGGGGGAGGCCCCGGGGAAGACCAAGGACATGCTGAAGGGACTATGTCACTTGGCTGGCCTGGGAACACCTCAGGATACCCCCAGGAGAACTGGAGGAAGAGTCCAGGGAGAGGGAAGTCTGGGCATCCTTGCTTAGACTGCCGCCCCCACGACCTGGCCCCGGATAAGCGGAAGGAGATGGAAATGGAGAAGTATCTATAACAACACTTCGGATTGGATGTAACCTCTCCCTTTTTTTAGCCCATTTCTGGTCCATTTTCTTCAGTTCCAGAAAAGTTGGAAATGTTGTTCTTTTGCGGTAAATCACTCAGCACCATTTACTCTGTGTGAATGGTTTCCTCTTTTTGTTCCTCTGCTTGAATTATTTTGTGCCCCTGCGCTCGCTCCATTGGACATTTGCACAGTTTCTCTTTTCTCTAAGCGATGAACATCCGCTCTGTTGCAGTTCCTCAACCATAGCTTGCTGCGAATAAGCAATTTTCCGCAGTTACACTCGGCACTGTTTTCCATCCCTCCCGAGTCTGAAGATTTTCTTGTACCTTTCCTTTAAAGCTGTGCCCACATTCGTAAGCAGTCATTCCCTCAGGGGAAAGGAAAAGTGAACACTGTGATAATATGACTCAAAACATTAGAAATGCGAATCTATGCTGTACAAACACTGACTTAAGGTGTTGACTGAGGTTTCTGGCAATCTGGCACAGCACTGTAACAATCAGGTTTCTTTTTGTCTTTTCTCAAGACCAGAACAGTTCAACTGAGCATGCCCAGTGTTAGCCCTAGTTTTAGGATAGCCAGTGATTTGTGACCGCAGCCATGTTCACATGTGAAACTTGCCTCCCACTCAGAACAATGTAGTATCTACAGCACAGGGAGTATTCTGGTGACCACATGCCTCACCACGGCAGCTGCTAAGCCAACTTACGGTCCACAATTGACAGGCTGAAGTCAGCAGACGAAACATGGAGCCCTGATTGTTTGAGCCCTCCTGTGTCTTCAGTGATGCAAATGGCAGCCTCTGCCCTCGGTTGGCACTGCTGAGGTCCAGATTCAATTCCCAGGCCCACAGAGCTCATCTGTCCCTCACAATGTGGAGCCTTTACAAAATAAGCCACCTGCCGCTGTTATGTAAAACATTTGTTTCTTTCTAAACAAACAGAGTGGAGGGTGTTCTTCATCACTCGCTCATTTGAGTAAATTGATTTTGGGCATTTCATGAGTTTTTTTTTTTGTTACTTGAGTATGTTAGTCAGTTGCATTAGTCGTCTGTTTGCATGTTTGTTCGTTTGTCTGTCTGTTAGTAACATGTTTTTTTACCCTTTCCATATGATTTATGTTCATAAAACTTCACCACATGATAGAGGTGGTTCGTTGCAAGAAACCCATACCTTTTTTTTACTCACTAGGTCAAAGGTCAAGGTCACCAAAAACATTAAACCACATTTGGGTTCATAACTTTGTCACTATTACAGCTAGAGACTTGAAACCAACTCCATTCTGTACATTCTGTATCAGAGATCTGTGCACGATTTCGGCAAGTCATCATTCTACGATGACCTTTCATTTGTTTGTTTGTTTGTTTTTAGTCCTAATATGAGGCCAAAGATGCTCACTGAATGAGATTGTTGACCTTAGTAAGACAATGTAAAACGATATGATCGAAATTAAACTTCTAGTAATAAAATTTTATCATTTCCTTCCTTCCTTTCTGCTTTCTTTCTTTCTTGCTGTTCTGATGTTCAACTGCTTTCAATGCTCTCCCAATATTCCCGACCTAAGCAGAAGTCACACATTAGAATTCACGGCTGTGTTACAAAGATCCAGCAAATATATGCAGTCTTCGGGGATCTCTCCTGATAATACTGAACCACAAAGAAGAAAGTACCAGGCAGGCAGTCAGATCAGGTGAATTTAGCCAATCCATAAGGATGCCTGCTTGGGAGCGCAGAACCCTGGAAGGAAAGTTGAGGCAAAAGCCAATAAGAGAGACAACACTTTGAAGAAGACCTGGGGAGAGCCCTTCTGCCGTCTGCCTCTTGTACCTCCCATATCTCGCCACCTCCTGCCATCCACCCACAGAACGAGCTCAACGACAGCCACCATGATGGCACATTGACAGGGTTGGTCTCACAGGTGGCATTTTTTTTAAGAATAAATGATTCAGGAAAAGTATATGCAGCAAATACTTGGCTATGGGTCTGGATTATTTGTATGGAGAAGAAGAATAAAAACCAAGTGATACATTTTGTGGAAAAGCAGACCAATCAAGGTTGAAGCATATCCAATGAGACATTTAGGTCCCTGACCAAAATTTTTCATTTATTTGTCTACTAATGCTTAAATGCAAGCATTTAAGTTTAATCGTCCGTGTTAATTCCTGTGATTAGAGTTCGTGTTGCTTTTTACTCATTTTAGTAACGATGATTTAGCCCATTACATCGCATAATGAGCAGATACGGTGGAATTTCATTTGAAGTGTGAGTATGGACCAATGAGATTATGTGGGGAACAGAAATTATTTACCAGTGCTTGACTTGTCCTAAGCTATCTGAGATGTGATTTTAATCAGAATCCACCCAAAATGAGAGATGGTAAATGGTTGTGTCTTCCAAATTCCATCTGACTTAGAGTATTTATCATTCCAATGGGCGAGCGGCATACTCTCTGGCTGTCCGTCCATGTGTGCACCTCTCTTGCCCTCCATCACACATTTTTTGTCCACCCTATATCTACTGAAGCAGTGGAGGTTTTTTCACCAACTCTTACATGGCTACTCCCCACAGAGTGCAGCTGAACTGATTAGGTTTAGGAGGTCATCAGGTCAAAGGTCAAGGTCGCATAAGGTCAGCTGCATGTAGGGCTGATTATTTTTCAGGCATATGAATTTATTCAAAACCAAGGCACAGCAATCAACCTTATTTACGGATTGATTTACTTATTTATGCATCTGTGAAACTAGCTCTTGCCATTTGTTAAAAAAAAATTAATCAATCTGAGTTGCATAGACCACGGTACAGAGCTTCAAAGACACCGAATAGGATGAGCCCTTAAATGTAAAAACAATCTTAATATTTTGAACTCTTTTTTTCTGCACAACTCCCCCCCCTCCTTCCACCGCGAAGATGAATTAAATTTTTCAGCGGAACTTTGTTGTGTTGGCTCACTCGTAAAGGCGCTGCTCGCGGTGCAAGAATGACCACCGTGGTCTTGGATCAAGTCAGGCCGTGCCAGGCTCGGCTGTGGCAAGCAGCCTTGAAGTGAGATGGGTGAGATATAAATGGTTTAGCTAAGCATTGCGTTTTGCCCAAGTGTCGCCCGCTGGCCATTTGAGCGAGCGGATGTTTGAGTTTCCTCCACTCATTTGTGAATGATACCACTGTAACTATGACTGAAAAGAGCGGGCAGATAACAGGCTCATGTTTTGGAGTAGAACCAGAAACTGTCGGCACCCTCCAGAGATGGCTGGATGCGCCATGCACAGTTTTTCTTGTACGCAGTTTGATGATTGAACATTCCAGATTCAGAATTGCAGATTCTAAATAAGTGTTACAAAAAAAAGCTACATTTCCATAGCTTTCTAACAAAGGTAACTGTAAACTGTCACTGCCCGCCTCCTATTCCTTTTGCAAAAATAGCCCATTATTTATCCCCTGGGAAATAGTGTGTGCATTTTCTCGGATTGGTCCATCTATTTGACTTTGAGGAAGGCATTTCTGGGCCGAACCATACTCAGTTTCTGAAGCAAGCTGTCTGAAAAGTATTTTCCACACAATGGGAGGTGAATCACAATTTCAGCGATGACAGGGGAAACGTGGTCCTCATAATAACAGGCGAAACATGGTCCCCACAATGACAGGAGAAGTGCAGTCCTAGACATTGACAGGACAATCACGGCGATGGTGGCTGCTGAGCTGAAAATACAGGAGGGACAATCCATCCCTTCGAAGCGATGATTAGTCTTGACTTTAAATTGTTTTCATCCATCAGCAATACACGAATTCCAAAAAATACTCAATGCTTCCAGTCTCATTGTGGTTTTTTCTTTTTTTTTTTTTTTGCATCTTTGTTGGGATGCAAAACGGCAAACTTCTCAATCAACATCATTCATAATTTTGGATGCATGAGCTCAACCATAATTTTCTTTTTTTCAATTGAGGAAGTCATGAAGTGCAAACAAGACATATATATATATATATATATATATATATATATATATACATATATATATGTATATATATATATGTATATATAATTTATCCTTTATTTAACCGGGGAAGTCCCATTGAGATTGAAATCTCTTTTTCAAGGGAGCCCTGGGGGTTGAGGTGGGGAGGGAGAGGACAAATTGCACAGCCAATTAGATCAGGGGATGATTAGGTGACATATTTCAGAAGCCATGTTTAGCCATGGCACTGGGGAACCCCCTACTCTTGTTGAAGAGTGTCATAGGATCTTTAATGACCACATTGATTCAGCACCTCGGTATAACGTCTCATCCGAAAGACGGCCACTCCTTCGGTACATTGTCCTAATCACTGTGCTGGGGCATTGGGGATTATTCCACCAGAGGGAAAATCGCAACTTTTTGCCCCACCAACACCTCTTCCAGCAGCAGCTTGAGTTTCCGCTGGTGGTCTCCCATCCAAGCACTAACCAACCCCACACCTGCTTAGCTTCAGTCACGCACCTGTAGCAGATCGAATAGTGGTTTGAAATTTCATTTTTTTATCTAAGAGATTTTTTTTTTCCATTTGAATGTATTATCCAGATTGCCCAGCTGAAAAAAGAAGCTGTGTTTTCCCTGCCATTTGACTATTAAAATCATTGGAAAAAGTTGTTGATATAGATCATGATAGAAACCTAAAGTCTAACAACTATATGAAAAATATAAACTAAGTTACCTGAATGAAATTTCTAAAGGAGAATGTCCGCCCATTAGTATATGACCTCAAGCTCATGCACACTTGGGTTATGCAGCAGGATACTGATCGGAAACACATCACCAAGTCCACCTCTGAATGGCTGAAAAAACAAAATGAAGGTTTTGGAGTGGCCTAGCCAATGTCCGGACTTAAATCTGATTGAGATGCTGCGGCATGACCTTAAACAGGCTGTTCATTCATGAAAACCCTCCAATGTGGCTGAATTAAAACAATTTTGCAAAGAGTAGTGGGCCACAGTTCCTCCACAGTGATGTGAAAGACTCATTGTCAGTCATCGCAAACGCTTGATTGCAGTTATTGTCTGCAAGGGTGGCAAAATCAGTTATTAGGTTTAAGGGGCAAATACTTTTTCACAGAGCCAGGGAGGTTTGGATAGCTTTTTCCCCTCAGTAAAACAAATCATGAATTTTGTATTTACTCGGTTTACCTTTGTCTAATTATAAAATTTGTTTGATGATTTGAAACATTTAAGTGCGACTGTGATGGTGCGATCAGGAACCAGTCACGAGAACCAAGCAATGCAGTAGATTTGGTTTTATAAATAAGGGGGGAAAACCCCCGCAGGGCAGAAGGCAAAGGTACAAAGTCCACACTCCAAAAATTACAATCCAGTTGGATAAAAATAGAATCAAAAACCAGGGCAGCAATCACAATAATCGTAGTCGGTGAGAATGGGTCTGGTTCACAGGTACAGGTATATCAGAGAAGTAAAACCAGAATCCAATGGGTGTTATCCGAACCGTAACCAGGGCAGCAATCACAGATCTCAAGGTCGGGCAGAAAAAGGGTCAAAAAACACACAAAAGGGTCACAAAGCCAAAAATCGAAAAGGCGGGCGGTCCAGTCAGGAAAATATCACTAAGTAAACAAGGCGAGAGAAGCGTGGCACAAGTAGAGAAAGAGAACGATCTGATGAGGAAGTGCTGTGAAAAGAATCCTAATATACACTCCAGGGGAATCCCATGCTAAACAGAACACAGGTGCTGGAAATGAGACTAATTACAGAGGGTGGAACAACAGGGAGAACCTCATCACATAAATTAGGCAAAAGCCAAAACGCGGACAGGGATGAAGAGACAGCCTATAGACAGAACAAACAGATCCGGTTAGGGATTTCTACGTGTACAGAGTGAGTGGCAGAACAGTGATTAGACAGGTGCAGAGAATCTGCAAGAAGCACAGCAAAGTCAATTGAGTGAACGCAAGAGGCGGAGACTGGAATAGGGTGACTGCTGAGAGATCGTTAGTCAATTAATAGAGTGCAGCTATACAATCCCTAAGGCTTTTTAGTAAGTTAGTATTATATACAATGTTAGTCCTGTTTAGTAATTTAAATCACCAGAAAGTGTGGCACGCAGTACTGGGGCTGTGAGTAAACACATGACATGAGACCAGACAGGGGGAGACAAAGTGCAGTGCATGGTGGAAAGCAAAACATGGACCGGAATAAAAACTATGGTAAAAAGTAAAACCTGGAAAAACTAAACTAAATCAATACATGAATTCTAAAATTACTAAATCACAAAACACATACCAAAGAATAGACTGACATAGCAATGAATCAAATACCAATAAAGCAGAACATAGCAAACAGATCAAAACCTGGAAAGGCAAATCAGAACACAGGCATAGCAAGGCAGGTCAGAACATGGCAGACAGCAGAATCACAACAGTGGCAAATATGCAAAAAAAAAAAGAAAAGAAATAATAAATCAGGAAAGGGGCAATTACTTTTTAACGGCACTGTAATTCATTTAGCTGAGGTGACGTGACATGCTCCTGATTGAAACACAAAACATTTCTTTCTCGTCCAACAAGCACAACATATATATCGGCACACTGAAGGACAACTGATGAAAAGCAAACACTTGTTGGGCATACATTTACCTCCCATATATTATATTATTAACAACTTTGTGTTTTTAAGTAAAAACAACAATTGACTTGTGTGATAAAAGGGTTTTTTTTTTTCTTCTCTATATTTGAGCTAGCCAGGATGGTGTCAGTGAACATCTTCTGTCAAAAAGACCCAGAAATGTGTCTCAAAAACATTGCTTTCGAGCAGCAACAACATAAGTCTGTAATTAGGGGGTTTGCACAAGTATGGTAACCATTTGAAAGTGATCTCTCGCATTATCAGCAGTGTCAGTAGAATTGTGGTCCTCCCAATGACAGGAAAAGTATTTTCCCCACAATTACTTGAGATCTATGACCCAAAAAATTATGGAGGAAGTGCGCTCCTCATGATGACAACAGAAGTGTGGCCCACCCAGTGGCAGGAAAAACGTGTTTCCCAAGAGGACAAGAGAACGTATGGCCCGCACAATGAGAGAAAAATTGTTTTCCTCACGGTAACAAGAGAAGTGTGGGCTACACAATAATAAGAAAGGTGAGCTCCCAACCGTAACCTAAGAAGTGTGGTCTCCACAAATGACAGTTAAAGCACAGTCGCCACAATGTTAGGAACACTCCAGCGTCCTTCTCCTCCTCTGCCCTGCCCTGTCCTGTATCCCCTGCTTCAGTCTCTGCGTACAGGGAGTGCCAGCTGCCCGGTCAGGCCCTGAGAGTGCAGACAGTACTCCATCACAGCCATGCCCCAGACAGAGGAGAATGGCACTGAATTCTAAATGGTGTCGAGTGCCATTTTCTGGTTATGTTCGACAAATGGAGAAGAATTATGTTACTGTAAGCTGGCGAGAGAGAGAGAGAGCACTCAGTGTCAGCAAAAGTGCAGTATTTTACTTGGAGTTTAAATGCAATGGCAAATGAATAGGTACAAATAAGGGATATATCCGGCGTCGTTGCCAGTGTGGTAAAATATTGCAATAGTTTAAGCAGCCAAAGCCTGAGGGGCCAAAAGAAACAAGATAAAAATAAATACCGTTGGATCAGGCAGACTATCGCTCTGTGGTTGTAGGGCTTTATGTCAGGGCTTTTACGGATCCATAAATGAATTATTCAAGTAATCACATCCTCATTATAGCCACCTGCTACCCAACCGTGTCTGTGTTTGTTTTGGACAAAGCTTCGGGGAACCAGGCCAGGAAGAGACAGGCAGGAGATTCATGAGACAGATTGAAAATACTTCCCAAGTGACGTCTCTGGTCCCCCCCCCCCCCCCCTTTTTCTACCAAATATTCATTTTTAGCTATCTTTTCACATCAAAGTCAACATCTCGTCAATATTCACCAATTGAATTAATCAAGCCACTTACAAAAATACCATAGTCGCATGGTATGTGGGAGTTGCAAAAGGCAAAAAAAAACAACAAAAAAAACAAGACAAGACAAAACAAAAGACAGAAACAAAAAATGAATATCATGGTTAGCACCAACAGTGCTCTGTCCTATTGAGAATAACAGAGTTATACAGATTTTAGCAGGCTTTGGATAGTAGTTATAACAAAGGCAAGGAGTGAAAAAGGAAATTTAGCTGTATTGATTATAGCCGGAGATTGCCCAAGAGTGTCTACGTAATGAAGTGGCCTGGGTGACCTAAGATTGATCTCAGAGTCCACTCATCCTTCTAAAACTTTTTTGTTGTTGTTGTTGTTTTTTCTTTGTTTTGTTTTATTTTTTGTGCTGGTTTACATAAATCGAGATGGCATGTGCAAGACATTAGTATATCCATATTCAGTAGTATGGATAGCATTCGTAAAATGCAATTGCAGAGCAGGACAAATACAGGGTATTACCAGAACATTTGTAAAAATGTCCCAACTGAACCAAGGGAATATTGCAAGAATTATTATGAGTAAGTTTCATTTGAAGTCTGCAATATGGTTTTGAATAAGATTTTTAGGTAACACTTCATATTAAGGTCCTTGTAATAGGCAGTATTTAATAGTTAATAAGTCACAAATAAGACCTTATTAGATATTTATAAACAATCGTTAAGTTGACAGAAGTGTTAATAAAAGGCATAATTAATGCATTTACGTATTCTTGCCTATAAGACACTTACAGGCTCTTATTAGAAACGTGTTCAGTTTATATGTACCTGGCATACAGTGTTCATTAACATTAATTCGACTTTATTAGATAATTAGACTATTTTAGATAATTAGAGTTATTTACAATTTATTATTGCTTGTAAGATGCTTTATTTGGAAATTCTTAATTCTAGACAGCTAATAAAAATCACAACATGTTTATTAAAATTCAGAAAACTATACAAGTGTTAATTAAAACCAACTCACTAGAAACTTGTAATCAAGTTATTTGTGTATATCTTATGAACCTTCATAAGATGTTTATCAACATTAAGACTTAATGATTGTTAATAGTATCAATAAGCAGATGCTGAGCACCAAGACAGCCCCACAGCCCTTAACTAATTATTACTAAATAGATGCATCATCGATGGCAGGACAAAAGTCAAAGATCAAATGCACTAATTGCACGCCTAACTCTCACAATGAATCTGCATATCAAATTTGAAGCTGATATGGTTAGTACTTCTGGAAATATGGCCCGTACAAAATTTTTAAGTTCAAGGGCACTGTGCCGAGGTTAAAAGTAAAATCCTTTCATGACCCTTAGATTGCACATCTGATCCCTCACAAAAAAACCAGCATAGTAACTTTGAAGCTCCTGTGGCCAGCACGTTCAGAGATAGGGCCCGGACAAATTATGGAGCCGCCGCCTGCCCACCCAGACGCCACTGAGTGTAGCAATATGCCATCAGCCCATAAAGGGCTATGGGATACACACATAAATTTTTGACTCGCAAGCTATTTGTGAGCACTTAATAACAAATGGTTACATTTGAAGACCACTTGGCAACCTAAATACGATGTTTATAACATAAATAAGACTTAATGACTGTTAATATCATAAATGCATATTTGTGAGCACTTATTAGAAACCTATAAACCTTTCATAGACCATATAACATTCATAGGATGTTTAATGACAGTAATCTATAGCATATTTGAGGTCGATGTCTGTCTGTCTGCGTGTATGTACACGTTTTTCTCCAACATTTCTCAACTCATTATCACCAAATTTGGTGTGAATATCCACTTGGACACCAGGAAGGACTTGACATCGCCCGATTTTTGAAAAACGGTCATGCACGCAAAGAAAATTGCAATTTCACTCCGGGTAGCGGGTAGCAGCTAGTACAAATATAAAAGGTTAATATTAATGCCTTATAAATGCTCATAAATCTTTTCATTACGCACTTATTATTAAAGGAGCAATACGTAAGTTTGTGGCCAAAATTGATAGTGCAATCACATTCAAAATAGTGCAGTACGCAGTATCTGTTGCGATTCTGCTCTGTTTGCTATGTTTATTTATGACTCTGTAATGTCTGGATTTTGACCTCTGCCTTGTCTGACCATGTTTTGTACTTCTGTATTGAGATTTAGATGTCTGGTTCTGTTCATGTTTAGTCTGTTTAGTTCTTGCCAAGTTTTTATTATTGCCATGTTTTGTATTTTGCCATTTTCCACATGGACCTGCCCCTGCCTTCCTTAGCGAATTACTCACCATCCACACCGCCACACGAAGCCTGCGCTCCTCCTCTTCCACCAACTGCCTCCACCAACCAAGGACTAAACTCTCCACCATGGGAGACAGGGCCTTCCAGTCAGTTGCCCCTCGACTCTGGAATGCCCTCCCAGAGACCCTGAGGGCTCCAGAAAGTGTGGAGGTCTTTAAAAAAGGCCTTAAGACCTTCTTATTCAAAAAGGCCTATTAGAAGTCTTTTAATGACATTGTTTTCATTGTTTTGATTGCTGTATTGTTTTTAAATTCTGTCATTTGTTGTTCTCATTTTTAACCCTGGTACTGTTGTAGCACTTTGAGATTTCTTTGAAATGTAAAGTGCATTATAAATAAAATCTATTATTATTATTATTGTTACTGTTATCATTCCGGTCTGTGTTTTTGCTTTTGCCATGCATCGCACTTTCTCTCCCCTTTCTGGTTTTGTGTTGAGCTACAGCTCGTTTCCCTAGTACTGCGTGTCACATGTTTAGGTGAATTCATAGTTTCTGGGTTTCCAAACATTCCTTCCAATCTCGTTTACTTCCTTCGCCTTGCTTTTCTATTTTACTAACCAATACTAACAGTTTGTTGTTTTTGTTAAAACTACTAACCTAGACTAACATTGTATATAATACTAACTTACTGACAAGCACTAGGGATTGTGTAAAACCCCACACAGCTCGACCAACGACGGAGGAGCTAGGGGCGAAGGTTTATGCGTGTAGAATCCAGCTGTTATGAGGCAATGGAACGAGTCAATTAAATCTTTTATGCCAGTGTCCCGCCTTCGACCCGGTTTGAGACTTACCTGAGGTGTTCTCAATAGTTCTCCGTTCGAAAAACGGGGCTATGCGGAAATCACGGAATCATCTAACTTAATGTCGTGCTGCAAATAATCACAGGTGCACATTGGGACACATGCAGCAACTGAAGACGTCAGATATATCAGTGATTTAAGCAAACTAAGCATTACAAACTAACGATTACAATGTTACTCTCGCTTCAAATCTGACTCCATAATACATTCAGAATACAAAATTTAGTTATATCCTCGGTTAATATCTGGCTCCAAATTAGAATTAGAATTGATCATTTAGGGAACACCTGCGTGGATTTCGGGGAGATTATCCCCGGACTCATAAATGCAAGCCTGCATCACTAAAATATATACCCCCGGGTTTTTAGGACTATTTCCGCTACTTAGGTTCGTCGGTAATACCAGAGGATTAGAAGTCAGCCATCACAACAGTATCTTTTATAGGCCCTTTTGGTCGCATGTCCATATTATCTCCTGGCTTCCCTCTTACAATTGTATAGCTGCACCTTACTAATTGATTAACAAGCTCTCAGCACTCGCCCTGTTCTAGTCTCCGCCTCTTGCCTTTACTTAATCTTCTTTTCTGCGTTTCAGTGGATCCTTCACACCTGCTCACTCTGTCCTTTCTCTCATTACTCTGTGCACGTTAGAAGTCCCTAACTGAGCCATATGTTCTGTCTATAGGCTGTCTCTTGATCCCTGTCTGCGTTTTGGCTTTTGCCTATTTCATGTGATTAGGTTCTCCCTCATGTTTGATCTATGTAATTAGTCTGATTTCCTACACCTGTTTTCTGTTTAGCACGTGACTTCCCATATGTGTGTATTAGCAGTCTTCTCACAACTGTTTCTTGTCAGAACGTTTCTCTCAGTTTGCCTGTGCCACGCTTGTCTTCGCCTTGTTCTCTTAGTGATTCTATTCTGACTGGACCATCCCTGATTACAATTTTTGGCTCTGTTTTGGATTACTGTCTGCATCTGTGTTTTGAACCCTTTTCTGCCACGAGTACTGTGATTGCTGCCCTGATTTTTGCGACTCGAACTCTGCCCAACTGGTTTGTGATTTTTGGATTGTGGACTTCGTACCTTTGCCTTCTGCCCTGCGGGGGAATAGCAATTTTTAATTTTTGGTGACCTTTGACCTCATTTTAGTTTTGTGGCATATATGTCACAATGGGCATTTTATTGCGAAAATGACTTTAATGATAAAACAGTTGACATATAGCTGAAGTTCTAGGCATAGCTTATTTTTAATTAGCTTATCTATTTGTCTACTTTATCCAGTGATGAATGGGTGCTGATCTATCGTGTGGATTCCACCATGGGGGCGGCCATATTGGAAAGGTAAGCTGATGCAGCCAGTGTAGTGTCAGTTGCACTTTTATGCATCAGATGGCAGCACTGATGGTCTAAATATGTCGGTATGGGCATTAGGTTGCAAAATTTATGTGGGGTCAGGGGTTTTCACAACCCCCAAAATCTTGTGACAAATTTGTCACAGGGGCCATTTAAGGGTTAGTAAGGGCCTGAACATTTATTCTGGTTGTGAGCAATTGTTTCCAATAGAAATACATTAAATTCCCCTATGTAAATCATTGCCATTTTCTCAAAATGAGTTTTTTGTCATACTGCAAGTGGACCTTGTCAGCCTCTGTAGGACCTATGAATACCAAACTTTTCAGTAATATACTTTGCTATATTCTGGAGATATTTACGGAGGGATTTGTTAATATATCATCCCTAGCCTGATTTATTAGACATTTAATTACCAAAAATATGTTTAAAATCGATTTTTAAAATAGATGGACAGCATATTTTAATTTCTCCAGATCACCTTAAATCCCTCAAATTGTTTTTTCGTCTTATGTTAAAAAAATGAAAAAAAGAATTTCACACCTGGTTTTATCAGATGTTTAGATTTATGTTACTAAAACATATGCAAATTAGCACATATTTAATGAGATAATACCTAATTTGCATAATTGAACATAAAATTTTTGAAAACTTGTAATACATATTTTTCGTACTATTGCAAGTAATCAACTGATGATATCATGATGATATCCATTATTTAAAAACTTTACCCTGTTCACTGGTAGTGTCTTGCCTTCAGTCTTATTTATGTTAATAGACATCTTATTAAGTTTGGCAAGTGGTATGTAAACTTAACAATTTTCTATTAAGTGCTCATAAATAAATGCAAGCCAAGAATAAATGACTATTCATTATAATTTATTATTAATAGTCATTAAGTCTTAATGTAAGTAAACATCTTATCAAGTTTCATAAGATATGTCAACAGAACTACTTAAGTTTTTAGTTAGTTCTTATAGGGATACTAATAAGCAATAATATATGTTAGTTAAGGTTTTATTGAACACTTATTTAGCTTTATTTTAATAAATGTTAATTTTTATTAGCTGTCAATGATATAAAAATGTTCAAATAAAGCTTCTTACAAGCAAAAATAAACAGGTTAATTACGCTTATTTTCCTTTCAAAATAAAGTCTAATTAATGTTAATAAACATTTTATTAATAATTGATACAATAATTAATTGTATTCCAGGTATATAATACATGACGTATAAGCAATAATAAATGTGTTTATTATGCTGGTATTAACACTTCTATTAGGTTAGCATTGCTGCCTCACAGCAAGAAGATTGTGGGTTTGAATCTGGCCTGGGGCCTTTTGTGTGGAGTTCTCCCCGTGTTCACGTGGGTTTTCTCCGGGTACTCCGGTTTCCTCCCTCAGTCCAAAGACATGCATATCAGGTTAATTGGAGACACTAAATTGCCCAAAGGTATGAGTGTGAGAGTGAATGGTTGGTGAATGGTGTGTGCGCCCTGCGTTGGATTGGCAAGCTGTCTAGGACGGGTCCCTGCCTTTGCCCGTAGTCAGCTGGGATAGACTTCAGCTCGCCCCATGACCCTAGTGAGGAACAAGCGGGTATAGAAAATGAATGAATATCTTATGCGGTCTAATGCATGACTTATTTACTATTAATAACCACTTACTACAAGGACTTTAATATAAAGTGTTACCCATTTTTACATAAACTTAAAATGGATAGGCCGATGTACCCAGTTCTTAGGGGAGACCTGGACATTTTCCCAGTGTCCGCTTTCAATTCTTAGTATATTGTGAGCTGCTTTCCCCATATTAGGGCTACGGGAAAAAGTTTGTAGCATGCTATTTCTGTTTTGTCCAGTTCCGTGGTAGCTGTGATTCTAAAATATATTTAAGTACCCGCTTGTTCAGCTCTTTCGGCTTGTCTTCAACGTAACTGTTGAATTTTCAGTTTGCCTTCAATAAGCCAGTCTGTAACCCCGCCCTCAAATCTCATTTAACACCATATAAGATTTTTATTGACCTTATATGTATGTGAAATTAAAAAAAAGTAATAATGTGTAATGAATCTTGATAACTATCTTGGAAACTTAATCTTTTTCACTAGATATGAAAGTGAAAATAATTTGAATAACTTGCCTACAGATTGTAAATCAGGGTGGCCCAGCCTGTGATATTTCACTCCAGCCCTGATAAAGTCCAGCTCATTTACCAGAGATCTAACCGAGTGGCTAATTAGTGGAATCTAGCGTGCCAAATAAGACTAAAAGTGAGTCAGATCTCCAGGAACAAGGTTGTAAGCCCTGATCTAAAGAGCTCCAATGTTGTCTTGATAAGACTTTACAGTAAGTTCCATTTCCGTGTGGTGGACCGTGGTAGGTGAGATTCTGCAAGGGTAATATGTCTTCTAATGGAACTTTGTTTGGGGATTTGCTCAAACAAACTTCCCGAGCCTGACTTTTCTGTCCATAAACAATACACTCAGGACAGTCGCAATCTCTGCGACAGTCCGTCAATGGGAGTAGTTCCTCAGTGTGAATTTAATAATATAATAATCTGTTCATGTTATTCAATAATCTCAAGTGAGCATGATAGAAAAGCGATCTGCCTAAAGAGGGTGGGTCAACTTCAGTGAAAATACTGCCACCTTATGTCAGGCCTGTGGTACATACACACAAGAGGGAGGGATCAGTGACTTCCACTAATGTCTTTCTTCATTCCTATGCATAATAATGCTCACCTCCACAGGCGATACAGTCAATCTGGGGTCCATCTGCCTGCCTATGTCTAGTAGGTCCAGAGCAATTCAGGGTTGCATTGTGAAAAGCACAGCGTGCCAGAAAAAAAGCACTGACTTTTAAAGGGCTTCTCTGTAATATACCAACTGACCTGTGCTGACACATGATAGGGTCAGTGTGTAAGTACTGTTTGTATACATGAACTGTTTACATCCTGTCAATGTAAAGAATAATGGGGTAGAGGGCGATAGCACAAGCCAACATTCAGGGATTCAAGGTTTTTTTGTTTTTTTAAGATATATTTTTGTTTATTCAGGACCTGAACAATAGCACATGGCCCCGCTCTGTTTGCCCACCCACCCCACCTATCCATCCCTCCCACAAATGTCCCTTCAACTGTGGTTAATTTTGGATTCTCGATGGTGTTTACAGTTCATGCAGCTAATGTTGCTGTTGCTCTCTCACTCTCTCCATCAGCGAGTCCTTCAGTGTCACACTGATTTATAGTCATGGCATTGGCTGAGAGTCTATTGGAGTAGGTCAATTCTACAGTCCTCAAGAATGCATATATCAGGAATTACATGTCTTCATCAGAAATAATATTTCTCTCTCTCTCTCTTTCTCTTAAGGCAGAAACATACTGCTTTTAAACCCTCTCTTTCATCCTATCCACCTATTTCTCTTCCCTTCGCGATTCTCTACCCAATGTTTTCTGTTCTAGTAAGGCTCTATCCTTTTTTCTTTTCTAGTTAAGCTTTAATCTTTTTCTGTCCTAGTAAGGTTCACCTTTTATTTTCAGTTTAGTCAGGCTGTACTGTTGCCAGCTGCTGAAGTTCTATTGGATGCTGCAGCTATTTGATACCTTTACTGGGTGTCTGTCTGCGTGGCAGGAAACAGCCAAAAGAATGCTAAAAAAAAAAGCATAATTGCGTTTATTTATTCACAGTGATTGCAGGTCATTATGGTTAAAGGTTTCCTCAGTGTGATATTTTAGGCAGTAATGAAACAGTTTTTCCCGGCTTATTTTTTCCAAGGAACATGAATAATGGAGTTTGGGTCATGTGATGCCACCTATGAGCAGGTGCAATCGCCAATTATAGAACGCGCATAAATATCATTAAAACTTTTTTAGTCTCAAAACTCCTTTTCTTATCCATTATTTTCCCCCTTCAGATAAATGCATAAGCAGGTTAAATAAGATGTGCGTGCAGTTAATATGGGGCACAAATAGAGAAGTAACAAAAAGAGAGCTGCTTTAGAAATTTAGAGAACAGGGAGGACTAGGAACTGTTGAACTTGGTTGCAAGTTAAAAATAGCTTTTTGTAAAAATATTACCTGTGGTATAAAACGGGGGGCTAGCTGGGTGGGGGATGTCAAAACGTGGCTAAAAAAGAAAGGTGGAGACAGAAAAGAGGTACCCTTTTTAAACTAATTTATGGAGATTTTATTTTTAAGTTTAAAGACCTTCAAATTTGTTAATGTGGACTTACAAATAAAATGATTTATAAAAAAATTAATAATCATCTCTTTGGTGGAATGGTAAATTATAAAACTTTCAAAAATTTTTGACGAGGTAGGTTCCCACTATATATACATGAACAAACTATTGTGTAGTGTTAAGTTAGTTAAAATAATGCTGTTGGAAAATTATAAATTGAAATGGGCTGAGGAAGTGATGCATAAACCCAAATTAAGAACAGACTGTTTGATTAAGACTATTTATCGTCCGGAGCCCTATGTTACGCTTAACCTGCCCAGAGCGCAGAGGTCTGTATGTGCACAGCTGAGAAGTGGTATCCTGCCTCTAGCTCTAGAAACAGGACACTTCCATTCTATCCCTGTGGAAGATAGAAAGTGTCTTCTATGTGACCTAAATGAAGTAGAAAATGAAATGCACTTTCTGTCCTACTGTCCATTATACAATGCCCTTAGATATAATCTCTTTTGTAGAATAACCAATTGTCTTGATATGGTTTCCGTGTCTGATGAACTAAGACTTCGATATCTGTTTACAGAACAAGTTTTTCCCTTAGCTCAGTTCTTGTTAAATGCATACCAACAGCGTAAGAGGACTCTTTTTGTGTGATGTGGAACGTGTACATCTTTTTTTTTCTTTTTCTTTTTTCTATTGCATGTCTGCCATTGTTTATTGTGTAATGGTTACAGCTCACTGTTTATTGGTTATTGCTATATTGTTTATTTGGCAGTGTCTTGAAAGCCCATGTGGGCTGGGCACTTTCGTGGGTCAGGACACTCGAGCAAAATAAAAATCAATCAAAATCATTTAAAACGCCCAACTCTATTGAAAGTGAACAATGTATTAAAAATGTTAACTCTAAAGTCTTGTATTAAAACTTGAAAGATACAACCTGGCTGATATCCGTCGGGAGATTGCCGGTGCGCGTGATTGTGAAATGGAGTTGCTGTGTCACTACGAAAACCTGTCCAATGGCAACTTGTGCAGAGGATGAATTGAATATCTTTTGATTAATTGCTATCAGACAAAAGAAATATGGTATGTGACCCAGTGGTCTGAATTTTGATGTGAACATCAAATCGATAATGTTTGGCGTCTTTAAAGAAAATTTTTCACAAGAGACAAGACAAATGTATTGGTTAATCATCTGTCTCACAAATTCAAAAATATGGAAAACAAGATGTAAAATGATCATTAACCGAACTGTAGTCCACAGCGAAGTGGTGGTAAAACAAATAATAATGGATTTGCGAAGGCGTCGATCCCTGAATATTGTCGGAGACAGAAAAACTCTGGACACTTTTGGACCTTTAGATATTTTATTTATGTATTTGCCTGTATTCTGTAGTGTTGTGAACCCTGTATTGTGCCAAAATTCTTAATAAAGCACTTTAATAAAAGCAAAATGGAGGTGTTCTCCTGCCTGCACACATACACTCACGCACACGCACACACACACACACACACACACACACACACACATGCACACGCACATCTGAGCACACACGCACACATAGTCACTCACACGTGAGCACACACACGGCCACATAGACGAATATGTAAGTGCATGCGCACACACACACATGCAAATGTGAGTGCACACACGAGCGTGTACTTTTATCCTTGTGAGGACATTTCATTAACTTCCATTCATTCTTTGTATGTCTCAACATCCTTTACCTAATCTCAACAATAAGCAACATATGCCAGCTCAAATCCCTACCCTAACCTTATTCTATCCTTTATTCTAATCTTGCCCCAAACGTTTACTTGTAAGTCACAATTTGCCTTTGTAGTTGTGAGGACACATGAAAATGTCTTCACTTCCCAATAATGTCCCAATAATTTTTTAATGAAAAAAAAAAGAACATTTTCGGTTTACATTTTGTTGCAAGTTCCAGGACTCACACACTGACGCAAACACACACACACACACATACACACACACACTCACTTACACTCATATGCACTCATACACACACAATCATACACACACTCGTGGGTACATAAAATCACACTCAACATGCATACACACACACACACACCACACACAAGCGCGCACATATGCAAGTGAACACACACGCAAGCACACAAACACATGCATATAAAAATGCACACCTACACACGCTCACATATGGGCAAACACACTCACGCAATCGCACACGCACTCACTCAATTACGCTCACAACCCACATAACACGCACAGACATGCACATGTGAGCACACACTCACACACGCGCACACACACAAGCGCACATGCTGATGCACGTGAACACACACGCAAGAACATGAACAAACACACACAGCACGCGCACTTATGCACATGCACACACACACGCCAACATTTGACACACCTACCCTAGAGGTTAACAATCTAAAATTCCAGCTGAAATAGATTCCTATTTATTAACAGGCACGACATCACAAGCGCCCGAGCCAGCTTCAGCTTCCTTTCATGAGATATTTTTGAGATCCATTTCCTGTTTTGAGGGTTTGCTTAACAATCTTTCAGAACCGTAGGCGCCTCACCATTTATCAGTTTGAGTAAAATGGTTTTTGCCTGGGTGACTCTGAATTGAGCAGAAATGTATTTGGCACCACATGCATTTAGATGTCAAGGCTATTGATGAGCTGGCATTGCTCAATTCAGGCGCATTTCACATGCAAGGTGGAAAAAGGGAGCGGATCCGGTACGCGTAACATTCGCATGCACGGCGACGCTCTGGATTCTAAACACAGACAATGCTTGGATCACCTTACTGTCATGTTCAATTGATGTACTGTTTCCAGGGAGCGCAAATTAACCCACTCAGTCAAAAACAGCAGCCTATGACATATGGCGCTAAACCTGTGCTGGAATTAGGCTGGGAAATCGCATCCCTTATCTGCATCTAAAATGAGACCCTTTGTGTTGTCGAGGTACAGTCACACGGGGTGGAAAACATGGTTAGAGAGAGAATGAGGGAGAAGAGGAGGTGGTGGGGAGAGGAGAGGGGCAGAGGGAGGTAGAGCGAATTGGTTGCATATGCACCTGTGACTTGATTATATACCCCGGGGGATTAAATAATTTAGCTTACAGCTGCATTCATTTCTTGCATATTAGCATAACGCATTTGCATATGACATGGATGACTCTGCATTAGTGCTGCCGCCAGTCTGCTGATTACAGGCATCTACATGAGCAGAATAGGAGATGTACTGTCTTCTACCAGCAGAGGGTGCCGCGGCACACACAATACGCCCCAGTATTTGCATACGAACATTGCTTGACTCAAAGGGCGGCTGACCTTTCACACTCAGACATAATCAAGCTCAAAGATACAGGGCACTTCACATTTTAGTCCACTTAATCAATAACAGAACATTTAACGCAACTTAACACGGCTCTCAAAAACCAATGAAAAAAAAAAAACAGACATAACCAATTAAATTGCAATGTGCACTGCCAGAACGAGAGAACTTCTAACGTAACTCTGGCTTTCCATGCACTTAATTTGTACTCAGAACATTCCTTCAAACATACCTGAGTGTATAAATATATTTCCCTCTTGAGAAAACAATGCTATTTTTACTTTTTTCCTCTTAAACACGACCTTGCAATGTCCTTAAACAGACTCTCATATTTGCACTTCAAATATATCAGCCGTCCCGTCCTCTGCGTGAGCTTTCACTGATGCACTGTACATACTGTACTGAGAGGACCATGAGGAGGAAAAAATAGGCCCCAGGAGAGAAGGTAAGAAATAAGGGATGGAAATGAGGAAATAATGGGAGGTCAAGGCTGACAAGAGGAAAAATGAGAAAGAAAGGATGGGATAAAGTGGTGGCCAAGAGAGGTACAGTACTGTGAAAAAGTATTTGCCCCCTTCCTGATTTCTTATTTTTTTGCATATTTGTCACGCTTAAATGTTTCAGATCATCAAACAAATTTTAATATTAGACAAAGGCAACCCGAGTAAATACTAAATGTTGTTTTTAAATGATGATTTCATTTATTTAGGAGAAAAAGCAATCCAAACCTACCTGGCCCTATGTGAAATTGTAATTGCCCCCCACATCCTAATAGCAGGTTATGGCGCCCTCGGCGACAAGAACTGCAATCAAACGTTTGCGATTACTGGAAATGAGTCTTTCACATTGCCGTAGAAAAATTTTATCCCACTCATCTTTGCAGAATTGTTTTAATTCAACTACATTGGAGGGCTTTTGAGCATGAATGGCCTGTTTAAGGTCATGCCACTGCATGTCAAGCGGATTTAAATCCAGACATTGACTAGGCTTCTCCAAAATCTTCATTTTGTTTTTATTAAGCCGTTCAGAGGTGGACTTACTGGTGTGTTTGGATCATTGTCCTGCTGCATAACCCCAGTGTGCTTGAGCTTGAGGTCATGGACTGATGGTTGGACATTCTTCAGAATTTTCTGGTAGAGAGCAGAATTCATAATTCCATCAATTACGACAAGTCATCCAGGGCCTGAAGCAGCAAAGCAGCCCCAAACCATCACACTACCACCATCAAATTTGACTTTTGGTATGGTGTTCTTTTTATGAAATGCTATGTTAGTTTTACGCCTGATGTAACAGGACACACACCTTCCAAAAAATTCAACTTTTGTCTCCTCAGTCCACAGAATATTTTCCCAAAAGTCTTGGGGATCATCAAAATATTTTTTGGCAAATGTGAGATGAGCCTTTGTGTTCTTTTTGACCAGCCGTGGTTTTCGCCTAGGAGCTCTCCCATGGATGACATTTTTGCCCAGTCTCTTCCATATTGTTGAATGATGAACACGGACTTTAACTGAGACAAGTGAGACCTGCAGTACAAAACCCAAAACCAGCGAAGTTGGCACGTTGTGTAAATCGTAAATAAAAACAGAATACAATGATTTGCAAATCCTTTTCAACCTATATTCCATTGAATACACTGCAAAGACAAGTTACTCAATTTTCGAACAGGTAAACTTTGTAATTTTTTGCTAATATTAGCTCATTTGGAATTTAATGCCTGCAACATGTTTCAAAAAAGCTGGCACAAGTGGCAAAAAAGACTGAGAGAGTTGAGGAATGCTCATCAAACACTTATTTGGAACATCCCACAGGTGAACGGGCTAATTGGGAACAGGTGGGTGCCATGATTGGGTATAAAAGCAGCTTCCCGGAAATGCTCAGTCATTCACAAACAAGGATGGGGCGAGGGTCACCACTTAGTGAACAAATGCGTGAGCTGATTGTCGAACAGTTTTAAAACAACATTCCTCAACGAGCTATTGCAAGAAATTTAGGGATTTCATCATCTACGGTCCGTAATATCGTCAAAAGGTTCAGAGAATCTGGAGAAATCGCTGCACGTAAGCGACAAGGCCGAAAACCAACATTGAATGCCCGTGACCTTCGATCCCTCAGGCGGTACTGCATCAAAAACCAACATCAGTGCGTAAAGGACATCACCACATGGGCTCAGGAACACTTCAGAAAACCACTGTCAGTAACTACAGTTCGTCGCTACATCTGCAAGTGCAAGTTAGAACTCTACAATGCAAAGTGAAAGCCATTTATCAACAGCACCCAGAAACGCCGCCGGCTTCGCTGGGCCCAAGCTCATCTAAGATGGACTGATGCAAAGTGGAAAAGTGTTCTGTGGTCTGACGAGTCCACATTTCAAATTGTTTTTGGAAACTGTGGACGTCGTGTCCTCCGGACCAAAGAGGAAGAGAACCATCTGGACTGTTATAGGCGCAAAGTTCAAAAGCCAGCATCTGTGATGGTATGGGGTGTATTAGTGCACAAGGCATGGGCAACTTACACATATGTGAAGGCATCATTAATGCTGAAAGGTACATACAGGTTTTGGAGCAACATATGTTGCCATCCAAGCAACGTCTTTTTCATGGATGCCCCTGCTTATTTCAGCAAGACAATGCCAAGCCACTTTCTGCACATGTTACAACAGCATGGCTCCGTAGTAAAAGAGTGCGGGTACTAGACTGGCCTGCCTGTAGTCCAGACCTGTCTCCCATTGAAAATGTGTGGCACATTATGAAGCGTAAAATACGACAACGGAGACCCCAGACTGTTGAACAACTTAAGCTGTACATCAAGCAAGATTGGGAAAGAGTTCCACCTGAAAAGCTACCAAAATTGGTCTCCTCAGTTCCCAAACGTTTACTGAGTGTCGTTAAAAGGAAAGGCGATGTAACACAGTGGTAAAAAGGCCCCTGTGCCAACTTTTTTGCAATGTGTCGCTGCCTTTACATTCTTAGTTAATGATTATTTGCAAAAAAATATATAGTTTCTCAGTTTGAACATTAAACATCTTGTCTTTGCAGTTTATTCAATTGAATATAAGTTGAAAAGGATTTGCAAATCATTGTATTCTGTTTTTATCTACGATTTACATAACGTGCCAACTTCACTGGTTTTGGGTTTTGTAATTTAGATGTTGTTCCAGGTTCCTTTGTGACCTCCCGGATGAGTCGTAGATTTTGGTAGGCCAGCCACTCCTGGGAAGGCTCACTACTGTTCCAAGTTTTCTCCATTTTTGGGTAATGGCTCTCACCATGATTCACAGGAGTCCCAAAGCCTTAGAATTGGCTTTGTAACCCTTTCCAGACTGATAGATGTCAATTTCTTTGTTTTTAATCTGTTCTTGAATTTCTTTAGTTCTCGGCATGATATGTTGTTTTTTTAGAACCTTAAGCTGACTTTCCTTTGTCAGACAGGTTCCATTAAAGTGATTTCTTGATTCAACAGGTCTGGCAGTAGTCATGCCTGGGTGTGGCTAGTGAAATTGGACTCAAAAAATCTGGTTAATCACAGTTAATTCATGATTTTCACAAAGGGCCAGGTAGGTTTGGATAGCTATTTCCCATTAATAATTGAAATCATCATTTAAAAACTGCATTTTGAATTTACTTGGGTTATCTTTGTCTAATATTAAAATTTGTTTGATGATCTGATACATTTAAGTGTGAAAAATATGCAAAAAAGTAAGAATTCAGGAAGGGGGCAAATACTTTTCCATGGCACTGTATAGGGAGGGGAAAAGACATATGAGAAATAAGCGAGGCACAGCAGGGTGTGGAGTAGAACACGTGGATAGACACGGGCAGAAAGAGAGAGAGAGAGAATTTACAAGTCCCTGTATTGGACATGAAGTATATCAAACAAACAGCAAGACTCCAACAGTGTTATACATGAAAAGAAAACAGGAAAACAAACAGAACAAAATAATATCAACAAAAACTCTTACTATTGAATCATAGAATTAAAAAGTTATGTAAGCAGAAATTAGTTACTCAACTGCTGGTAATACTTTATAATAAGGGTAAATTAATTGACATTACATACAGTATGAAGCATTAACTATCAATTAACTATCAGTTAATTAACAGGAAACTATTGGGTCTACTACTCATTTACTAATGTGTTCGTGTTAATTAAAGTATAAATTTATTTACATTATTGAAGAGTTTGACAGTCTGAGAGGTTACTTACGGGATCCTTAAGTGATATTTTCAACGTCATAATAAGGATGTCAAAGAGAATTATTAAATGGTATGTTAAGGTTACCTAATGCTTATTTAGCTCTTTGATTCATTATTTAACTGTTAATTAATTTGTAGTTAATGCTTTTTACTGCATTAACATATGTACCCTTACTGTAAAGTGTTACCAAACTGCTATCATATTCATTGATTAAATACAAAAGATGTGAAGGAATTGCATCACATCTCCGACCATTCTATAAAAGCATTCAGCTTTTAACCATGTAGATACTGATCCCATCAACACTGAGAGAGAGAGAGAGAGAGAGAGAGAGAGAGAGAGAGAGAGTGCAGTGTGAAGTAAAGCGAGCGGCTATATAGTGGGTCAGTGGCCAGACAGGGTATCCTGTAGAGGAAAGCCGAGGGGTTGAGCCTAGACGGCAGGAGAGGGAGGGGGTTTCGGGAGGAGGGCCAGCGTAATTGCTATATAAGGTATCACCTCCCATTGCAGTGACCCCCCAGGGACAGAGTGACATTCAGGAAAAGTGCACAGTCTCTGTCTTTATGTGCCGACAGTGACCTTTTACACAGGCCGTCCAAGCATGTTATTACCGGCACAACAAATAATTCAATTCTGGTCCAATTCAGCCCTCTTCACGAGACAGAATGCACAGTGCCTCTCCGAAGCACACAACGCCCCATCCGATATGGGCCCATTTTAAAAACACCAAGCACAAAAAACCCTGGCAGATGAATCTAGCATCTGTTAAACTATGTTTCTGCGGCCATTGGCTGTTAGCTTTTAAAGGTGTGTCTCATTTTTATAGATATTCAGACACCACTGGGCTTCCATTTTCGCTTAGTGATGAATCATCTATTCATGAATTCCGTGCTCTTATTGTGTCCATAATATGCATGCAGGGAGAGTGAAATTCCTCACATCACCGTGTGTTATTCTTATTGTATCCCTTCTCCTGCCAGATTTCCACAGAAGACAAGCAGGGCTGACACCGAGCAAGATCGTAGGTCTAATTTCCATAAATGCTCCATTATTTAAATATATAACTCATAGCAGCCGAGCATTTTCATTTACACGGCTCCGTCTTGATTTGCCTTCCCGCTTTTCACTACTTATTGTGTGGCGAAACGCTCCGTGTGCCTCAGTGCATAAAAAAACCAAAGAGAGTCGGACCTTTTTTACAGAATCCCACCCCGGAGGAAATGCACAGACATGAATCTCAATCCCTCGAATTAAACCAGGGCTCGTTGAGTAACTTCGTGCAAGAATAATGTACCAACACTGCCACCTAGAGGCGAAGAGGCCCTGTGAACGGAGCTGATGGGGTATTCTCCCTGCGTCCGGGCAACCCACTCCAAGGCAAATCGTTCGTCGCATAAGCGAGCGAAGATGAGCCTCGGCTGTGATGTATTCGTCTTCAAACAGACGGCGCGTTTGTATTGAACCGTCGAGCGGCCCGACTTTAGACAAACAGGAGGGGCGGACAGGTTTGTGCTCAGTGATGTGTCATGGGAAGTGGCCAGCATCTGCAGTGACGCTGGCTGCTAACACAGCCGCGCTAATAAGGGCTACAACAGTAGGATCTGCAAAAAGGAGCCATGTACTGTTCACGAATTAGCAATTAAAAGAATTTGCAAATTAATAAAGACGGTTTATTGATATCATATTAAGCTATAGTTTGAAACAACATTGTAAAGGGAGAGAGAGCGAGAGTGAGACAGAGAGAGAGAAAGGGAGAGAGAGAGAGAGTGGGAGGTCAATGGAGTTTTGATGTGCAGTAGGATTGAAATTGCCATGGGAATGAGAGGGGAGAGGAGGAAGAGGAATGGAGTACAGGAGGAGAGCAGGAGGAGTACAGGAGGAGTACAGGAGGAGAGCAGGAGGTGAACAGGAGGAGTACAGGAGGAGAACAGGAGCAGTACAGGAGGAGAACAGGAGGAGTACAGGAGGAGTACAGGAGGAGAACAGGAGGAGAGCAGGAGGAGTACAGGAGGAGAACAGGAGCAGTACAGGAGGAGAACAGGAGCGGTACAGGAGGAGTACAGGAGGAGAACAGGACGAGGACAGGAGGAGTACAGGAGGAGAGCAGGAGGAGTACAGGAGGAGTACAGGAGTACAGGAGGTGAACAGGAGGAGTACAGGAGGAGAACAGGAGGTTGAGAAGAGATTTTAGACAGGGAAGAGCCAGTTGAGGACAGTGCAAGTATTAACAGCTCCAACAAAGGAAATGTCCTCTTCTCTCAAGTGAAAGATTGCATGCTGGGGAATAGTCATTATCGTCCAGGAGCAGTGATTACTTTCAAAATGAATTCTCTGTGCGTGCGTGCGTGTGTGTGTGTGTGTGTGTGGGTGGGTGCGTATGCGTGTGTGTGTGTGTGTGTGTGCGTGAGTGTGTGTGTGTGTGTGTGTGTGTGGGTGGGTGCGTATGCGTGTGTGTATGTGGGTTGTCTGTGTTTTAGGTGGGTGTCCATGTTTTTGAGTGCCTTTGAACATTTGTGTATTTGAGAGAGAGAGAGAGAGAGAGAGAGAGAGAGAGAGCACTGTGGGGGTAGAGGGAGAGGCAACATCACACATAGCGACTGAATGATTGAAGTGATTTTGTCGTCCAAGACTTGTCCGACTAGTTGACAAGCAAAGAGGAACAATTGCTGCACACCAAGGTAATTTTTCTACTTTATACAATTGCAGAAGCATGATGTTTTGGCTTATTTTTTCCCCACCTGCTTCATTTCCTCTTCTCTTTTGTTTGACCCATTATTTCAAACAGCAGCAATTGAAGTGGCTCGTCTAACAGAGAGTAAACAAGATTTTTCTTCCCAAAAGTAATTATCTTTCTGTCTTCACATACCCGCTTCACCTTTCAATGTGGGAAATATTACACAAATGTTTTATCACAGAAGTTACTTCAGTATTTATAATAATGATGATGATGATGATGATTATTATTATTAGTATTAATAATAATAATAAGCATTAGCAGCAGCAGTAGTCAAACAATAATTACTTTATTTCGGTTGCATTGTGATGAATGCTTGTGCCTCTATTGAATATTATTGGATTCTCTGTGCGCCATTTATTAGCCATTGCGACACTGCAAGGTGGGGTAACTGCTAACACAAAATACTCTCACAATGTTTCTCAAATGTTGATTTCAATGTTATAACATTGCCACTGCGTGGTAGAAACATTATGATAGGACAGCAGCAACCTCTCGATCAGGAAAGTGAAATTTTCCCCCTCACTTGCTTGCTCTCTATGCATTCTTTCTACGCTCCGAGAGCGACCCATACGGCAAAATGCTAGGAAAAGATTTTTCGGCTTCCTGTTCATTCGGGAGCATTTTTTGAGTCGAAACGTCCTTAGACGACAGACCTCAGGTCAGTTGAGGATCCTCGATAAGGACTGATGAATGAAGTGGAATGTGAAGTGGTTGGCTCACGGATAAGTTGACCAGAGGCCTATCCCCAGTCAGTTCAGGTGCCATCAATCGCCATTATTAGGCGAGCTATGAAGAAACAGGGAGCCAAGGGGCTTGGACTGAAGTGTGATGCATAGCCACTCTACACGGCAAAAAAAAAAAAAAAGAATTATGATCTTGGACTTAAAACACCTATTTTTATTACCATTCTTCTAAGTAAGACAAGAAAATTTGCCAATGAGGTTGTAATGGATTTGTGTCTTGTGCACACTGGTTTGTACAAAGAACAGGAAGTTGAGGACTGGACTCAGGTGCAGGGATGGATTGGGCATTTTCGTTATACCACACTACTGGGCGGCGGGCACAAATGTTGCAGACAAAAAAAAAAAGAGCAGAGGTTTCAATAACAATAGCTGGGTTTACACGGAGCCGAATATTCTGATTTAAATCGGTATAGAAGCCCAAACCAAATAAAAATGCTCTGTATAAACACCTCAATCAGAATAAACAGGTCGAAACCGAATGTAATTTCATTCGGTTGCTGGGGGGTAGAATATTCCTTTTCCCCAACCGATTAAAAGTAAAATGTTATCATGTAAACGGTGACGCGAAAAGTTGTCTGGCTGCGCTCTGCCTGCGCTTGCTTCGTCTTGACGTAAATGTACAGTGATCTTTCTTCACTTGCAAATGCGGTGTTGGTGGGTTCCAAGCGCAGCATGCCAAACTGTGGAATACAGTGTTTGTTCTTAATACAAACTCAATGAACTGAAAATTATTACACCTTAAGACAGAAGGAAAACAAGAAACGGCTAGTGAACTGTTTCAAAAAAGTCCACAAAAAACTCAACGAAGCCGGGATAAACCGAAACGTCGCATGAATTCAAACCACTGGAGAGCAGTGCCTAAACAGCATGCCAAAAAAAATGGATACTTTTTTCATCAGTCTGCGCACGTCACACAGCTGTGAAACGTCTATTCTGATTAAAAGCGGAGGCCCATGTAAACACTAGATCAGAATAGATCACATCACATGTAAACAGTTGACCTGAAATCTTCAATCAGAATGATTTCAATCGGAATGAAAAAAAGTTTGCATGTAAACCAGACTACTGTTGAAGAAAGGGTAACACCAGAACTAGAAAATACTACGGTTCCTACGAATGACGCATAACAAAAAGGAAGCGAAGTTCCTTTAAAAATGAAGCGCTGGGTTAACAGTAACTGCACTTGAATTAGAGTTCAGAGTGTGCACGTGAAACACGAATATAAGTCTATACAGACCAACAGCACCATGTGAGCGTGGCGCCACGAGACTTCACAATGATAATGTGTGAGGCTCGGACTTAAACACATTATTGCTACCACTCAGTAAGAATTATAAACAGCTGTAAGTGATAATTTAATAATAGAGACGTGCGGTGAGCTGGGCGGCCGGAGGCGTGCCCTTACAGAGGTGAGATCATTTTGATTCATTTCTGGATTTGCCAATGGGACATGAAAATTTCACTTGTCAAGCAAATGGTAACTTAAGATAAGCTAACCTTTTCCAGTTGAGAGAGAAAAGTGAAGGACTTACGTCTCATAATGAGACTAAAAACTTTCGAGACTGACACTTTTTGCAGTGCGGGGATTGACTGATCCCTTTAGGTGTCCGCATTGAGTCTTTTATCCCTCCGTCACAGTTTGTTTTTGTTTTGCGCCTCCTGAAGTTGAGAGGTTTTTTGTGGGAGGGGAGTATTGGATTCTCTTTGTTTGGCTCACAGGCGCTAAAAGCACCGAAGGCCATCGCTCACGTCCAGCCGAGTGTTTTCTCCCAGGTAATCACCAGCCAGCACGGTGGCTCCTCTAGGCTTTGTCTGCCTGAAGTCCCGCGCTTATGCGACAGAAATGGCTCCAAATAGAAATAAGCCTGGCAGCTGTGTCTTCAATATGAGCCGTGCACTTTTCAAACTACCAAAACAATGTCTTCTGGAATTCGGAGCAGCTCTCTGAGCTGCAGGTGCCTATATGAGACTTTGAGTTAAAAATTGCGACGGACTAAAAATAGCCGGCACCGCTGTAGTTTTCCCTGAATAAATGAATCAGTAAGAAGTTATCTGCGAAAAATCTGGGAGGCAGACCGTACTTATTTGTGTGGCAGGGTGAGTTGTTGATACGTGCATATTTTAAATGCCCCGTCAAAGCAGCGGAACACTTGAATTAGCTGATGCGCAATCAAAGTGAGCCAGACAGGTGACAGTGAGCAGTTTGTTTGCGAGGGCTGTCTGAGGTGTGCGCTTGTCTAGTGTTTTCTTCTCAGAGAAGCCTTTCAGGGTGCCCCATTTGAATGCATACACATTCTTCAGAATTTTTCTTTTATTGTATTCCTTGTACAAAAAGAGGATATTATGAATCCGTGGTTGTTACACCACTTCTGCCACTGCCATCTCTGTAATCTTGCTGGAACCAAAAAGTGTTCTAACACCAAATGAAAAAAAACACATTATTAATCCATTACCTATCGCTGCTCGTCCTCACTAGGGTCGTGGGAGGCTGGTTATGGGCAAAAGGCAGGAACACTCGTTGAACAGCTCGCCTATCAGTCGGAGGACGCAAAGGCCATTCACACATACACCCCCACCCACAGGCGATCCAGCATCTCCTATTAGTCTGATATACATGACTCTAGACGGTACAGAGCCAACCAATCTCTTCAGCTCCAGTCTTGTAATAGCGTGGCTGATCACTAGCAAGTGATTTCTTTCCGACTCGCTCTAAGCATAGTTTTTCGGGAGAGGATCTAACCCAGCAGTTTTGGTAGTAATTATGTTTATCAAATATGTAGAAAAAAATTAGCTAGGATGCAAATTCTTCATTATTGAGGTCAGTCAGATTGAGTGATTAGTGATTATAAGTGATTCGTTTTATTATTATTATTATTTTAATGGTTTCATAGTTAGAGGAAGAAATTGAGGTCCATAAGAAAGTTTGTGGACTTTGGCCCATAACACTGTGACGTGTGCCTCATGACTGTGCGGTGCAACATAAGGTCAGCAGGGAAACATGGAAGGTCCATTGAAACTTGAATCATAAAATCTCTAGCAGTGTAATACATGTTATTTTAGTCACGTTGAAGGAAATTGACAGCAAATGTGATTCAGAGCAATCAACATCAAAGGGGCACTCAGAGAGCACAGAACTCTGACAAGGCCAAGTGCCCTGTCTTGCAGTGTTGACGAAAGTGAAAAAATAATTTGTGTATCTTCCTTGTGACTCAGATACACTCCAAAATTTTATGGGTTCTTTCTCCGCCCATTCCGCACCCTTCCATCAAGTTTCATGAAAATTGGGCCGGTAGATTTTCTGTAATCCTGCTGTGACAAATCGAGAACAGAACCTCCTTGGCAGAGGTAATCATGCTAAGCTTCTAAAATTATACCAAGCATTTACAAAAATACCTGCTGTCATGGCTTAACTTTAATGGGAGGACAGAGATTTTTGATTGAAATTTGAAAAGTCAGTCGTTGGCACCACTAATGAATCCCCTGTTGTCTAAGTCAGGAGCTTTACTTTATGGTACTCATATCAGTAAATGATAATCATCCTAATTGTACCTTTATCAAGGATACAACAGCAGTGATACCACTTAGGATTCAAGTTTGCAAGCTCAGAATTAGTCTAGGAAAGCTCTTTGCTTTTAATGGTGCTCTGCTGCCCCGGGTTGCCATGGTTACAGTTGAAACAAGAATAATTAAATATATACAGAAATAATGCAGCTTGTATCTGAAAATGAATAGACTCTTCCCTGGACTAGTTACATAATCTGGACCTGCAATGTAATTTATGCTGCACAGTGTATATATAGCTGTTTGTCCCAGGAGCTGTGTTATGACCCCTGAAAGCAGTGATTTTTAGTGGAATTGGATAGAATTAATCTTTTAATACAGCTTAAATCATGTAATCATGTGTCATGCTTTATGATTCTAGTTCATGATTTTCAATGACTCCTCAGACTGAGCCAATGCTTAATTGAGAATGATACTTGATGGTGATGGTAGCAGAGCCTCTATGAGGTCTCCACAGTCATAAAGTACACTTGATATTAATGTCTATAGATAACTGGCACTAAGACTATGTCTCTCTTTTTTTTTTTTACCTCTATTCAACCAGGGAATGTTCCAGTGAGAATGTTTCTCTTTTTGAAGGTCGTCCAAGAGAGATGCCGGACAGAATAGATGACTGTGAGAAGGGATTGGGAGAAATAGGTTAAAACCCCAGGAGCCATTTTGAGGTTAAAGGCCTATCGCAAGGGCCCAATGGCAGGGGTGTCCAGAGAGAGTCAGAATACTCAGGCCCACAGGAGGCTGAATCTGTAACTCTTCAGTTACCAGTCAAGTAACCTACCACTAGGCTACCCTGCCACCATTGACCTGTGTTTCTCGATTGCTTTTGATTTGTGTACATGATGTTATGTAAGAGATGGAAAGGGATTCACTTCAAGTCCAGTATACTGCCGGCCCTACCGGCACAATAAGCATGGCTGTTCCTTCCAGACGACTCCAGTTATTCCCAAAGGTCTGTACGTACCTTATAATTTGAAAAGATCACACCTCCTAATTGTTTTCATGGAAAACAGTGGTAACATGAAAAATTCCTCCGAGAACTGCTGTTTTATTATAAAATTGCTTTGGAGCTGCTTGGTGGTTTGGGAGAGAACCTTACTTGCCTCTCATTGATGGGTGGAGGAATTTTTTAAAAAGGTAGCTGCTAAATAAATTTGCAAATCAAGCAATAAATAGTAAATAAATTCTGATAGTTTACCTTGCTCTGAAAGGAAGCAAATCTGAAAGCCAAGAATCAAGTATCCTTTCCTGCAGTCCACAGTTTCAAGTCCGCAAAGTACGTCCAGTATGCACTGATGCAGGCTAAATCTTGCATATTTACTTTTGTAACAATGCTTGCTGGCGTCAACCAGTCCTGCAGGTAGTGTAAAAGCCTCTGAAACATTGCTTTTGCTTGGCTACAGCTTTTGGCTGTCATCTCTCTCATTGCAGTCTGTTTACCAGCACAACCCGCTAACGGCCGAAGGCCAAGTCGATTACTGTCGAGTAAAGCTTACCGACAATAGCTGGAGGATGATTGCTTGTCTGCTCATAACCCGATGCTACAATGTGCCTGACCTGGTTGACAATTTGATTTGAGATAAGCACCGCGAACATCCCCGGATGCACTCCGTCATTGAGCCAATGGTCAGTTCACGCTGCAGACGAATCGTAAAGCGGCGATTCGTGTCAGACATTTATTGCAATGTCAAAAACCTGCCAGATTGTAGGAAATCAAAATCTGTCAAAGACATGGCAAGACCTGAACTTCCTGTCTGCCTTCCGAGGGCTCTCACACCCCTGGCAACCAGTGTTTGCGGCACGGAGCACCAGTCCTGCCACTGACTACAGCAGTGAGCGGTCAAGGGATGGAGGCAGTACTGAGGGTTTAAAATTAGAGCCATTTTGCAAGACAACACCACAGAAATACTGCAATTGTACACTGTAATAAATTTTGAGCTGGTTAAAGTTACAAACATGAGTCAACTCAACTAAATGTGAGGCAACTTACCATGAAGGTAAGCTTTGTTTGAACTCACAATTAGTGAAAACAATAGATTGCTTTGAGTTAATCTTTTGAAAATATAAGCTTGTGTTAAATTTCTTAACCCTTGTATTACGTTCAAATTAATAAACCATTTTTGGTTTGAGGTCAGTTTGACCCTCACAATGTAAAACCACAGAGATGTTTGTAACTGAAAGTGTTACTCAATCACAATTACTCCTCTCAGCTTATTTTTGCCTTTCTACTGCCCATTCTAATGATCCAGTTAATGAAACATCCTCCCCTTATACATCAAGCATTGATTTTACATGATAATAGCAAAATGAATGAGACCAAATGTGAAATGAATGAGAAATTAATTTGAATATGCCCCCAGTCTTAGGCAACACAACGAAAATGAGATCAAAATGACGATTTTATGAAATGGGGTCAAAATGACCTGAACAACACCAATGCTTACAACATGTGCACGGAACATAAAACAGTTTTTTTTTAGTTAAATTCACGCTTCACCCTTAAAGTTAGGGGAAAATCTAGCTGAAAAAAGTGTGTTAACCATGTTTTTTGAGATATTGAACATCGAGTCGGGTCAGATTGACCCGGGAACATAATAGGAGGGTTAAACTCCTCTTGACAAGTGAGGTCAGAGAGAAGAAATAAGTTCATATAATTTAAAGCAATCTAAAATGTAAAAGAAATCCACCAGGTGTTGAAACTCTTCAATATTCAATTCTCATGTATTTCTGATAAAAGTCTGACCAATTATTTTCTTCAGTCCGAATAAAATGATTTGCTGAGCTTTCTGTCTGTCATCCGTCGCTGCGCCCCTTCCAGTTGCCTATAGCTGTCACTGCTTGCGAGTCTGGCAGGAAAAAAAAAAATACAATGCATTTGACTGTAAACAAACGGGCACCGAAATGCTACAATTACAATAATAACGTTAATGGCAGTTCGTCAGACTACAAAGGTGACGGGTAAGTGAAAACTAACCAACAGTAAATACATAATATTCAATTCTATATGTGGTATAAAATAAAATGCCCTCGTAACATTTAGTTAAATTTGTAGTCTGACGAACTACCATATATCAGTTATACTTTTTTTCGTAGGAAAAGTCTGGCAATCGGGGGAAAGAGGGTGGGACTTTAGAGGGAGGCGGAGTCGTTCATGTTCAAATTTTTACTGAGTGCTGTGCGACATCCTAGAAAGGTACGAATTGCTTTAATGGGGCAATCATTTTTCTTTTCTTTCTTTTTTCAAAGTGTGGTCAGTACTAGCTCATTTTAGGCATTGGAGGTAGCAGCCTGGTGCGGAAAAGATCGCCCCCCTTCTCTCTGAACCCCAGGCTGGTAACTGGATAAATAAACAAGGGGCAGGTACAGCTGCAGATGTTCAGTGAAGAAAGAACAAACAGAAAAGTAGAGCCCTCGGTCCAGCAATTGCAGGATTTATTTATTTTTACTGATTTATAATTTCATATTAGTAATTTATTATTACATTATTTATGTATATTTATTTATTGTCCATACCAATGTTTGGTACCACTGTTCAGTTCACTTAAGGCAAACAATCCCTCTTCCAGATCATTCTCTTTTTTTTTTCATATTGTGCTTGGAGGAATTTCAATAATACAAATCACTGAGCTATAACAAAGCTCTGGAGACCACTGTAAAATCCTTGTTCATAATTTTTTTTTTCTTTCTCTCAATTCAAGCTGGCATGGGGCTGCTCAGCTAAGGGTATGAATTTATAATGATTTCAATATGTTTTCAATTGCAGTGGCCCTTTGTACCTCAAAAATTATCTCTCTCTCTCTCTCCGTTTATACTCTGATAGGCTATTATTCTACAATTCAACCCTTTGCTGATTTAGTACCCTTCATGTTAAAATGACCTCACAAAGGATTTTACTGTGCTGAAAAGTCAAATGCTACAATTGCAGGACTGGCTTTATGGGATTTTAAGCTTGTGTGCTAGTTTTTGTTTATATTTGAATTTGTATGTTAATGTGAATGTATACAGTATATCTGCATGTGTGCGTCTGGGCGCTAGCACATCAGTGTATTTGGCGCGTGCGCTTAAATTTGTGAGTGCAGTGGGTGTGAGTGTGTACACTGAGTGTGTACATTCGCACATAAACAGTAAATAAGTGCTTTTGTGTTTGTGGGTGTGTGCAAGTGTATGCGTGTGCTTGTGTGTGAGCGAGTGCGCGTGCGTGAGTGTATGTGTGCGTGTGTGTGCATGCATTGCATTTCTGTGTTTGTATGCATTTCTGTGTGAGCGGGTGAGTGAGTGAGTATGTGTGTGGGCTTGTGCAGCCATACTTGTGAGAAGCAATTCTTGAGAAACCGCAGTGTTGTGAGGACACCTGGGGTTGTGAGGAGATTTTGTGTAATCCTCGCAGAGGATGCTAATTAAGGCTAATTAAGATGCTAATTAAGGCTAATTGGTAAAAGTTAGTCTTCGGCTTACAGTTACGGTTAGGTTAAGGTTACGGTTAGGGATAGAGTGAGGCATAATTTGGTTTTCGTTAAAGTTCATGAAAGGCTTTGCAGAAAGAATGTAAGTCAATACAAGGTCCTCACAAGTTTGCCTATGTGCGTGTGTGCGTGTGAGTGTCTGTATTTGAGTGTGTGTGGGCGCGTGTTTGCACGCCCCTGTATCTGCGTACCTGAGTGTGTGTGTGTGTATGTGTGTGTGTGTGTGCATGAGGAGCACATTGCAGCAATAACACCGGCCGGCAGATTCCTCTTCTATAGCATCAGAAGGATTCAACCATTCCTGCCCAACTGCTCAGCAAAGTTTCTGATCTCAAGCTCCAGTGATCTCCCAGTGATTAAAAAAATAATAATAATAATTATAATGTTGATTGCACCATTTGAGAGTCTCTCCAAAAATTCTGCTGTGTATTTTTATGCAATGACAACAAAGGCTTTCTGATTCTGATTTCTGATTCTCCCACCTAGATTCTGCAAGTCCATGCTTACTGATCTACCACCCTGTGCCCTTCAACCTCAGCTGCTCATCCAGAATGCAGCTGTTCGTCACATCTTCAATCTCCCCAAGTTCTCTCATGTGACTTCCCTGCTGAAATCCCAACACTGGCTGCCAGTTGCTGCCAGGATCAGATCCGTAGTCCTGATTCTGGCTGATGTAGCTACAAACAACACAGCCCTGTCCGACCGACATGAGGTATTCACTCCATACAAACCAAATCAGCCACTCTGCTCTGCTACTACAACAGGCCAGCCATGTCTTCCTGTCCTGCAAATGAATGGTAGTCACTCACCCAGACCACAAAGCTTCTCCCTACCTCCTCGGGAGTGGAATGACCTGCCCACGGCCCTATGAATCCTTCAGTCTCTACGGATCTTCGGTCGTGGTCTAGAAAATCTGAAGAATCATCAGTACTTAACCTAGCATTACCCCTCCCCATAAAACATCCCCACTTTTGTAGTGTTTGTTCCTCTTTGTGATTATCTGCTTGTTTACTAGCCTGAGCTTTTTGCAATGCTCAAATATACTAGCTGACGTATGCCTGTGGTCTAGTCTGCATGTTACTTGTTCATGACTGAGCTGACTGATGCTCTATACGGATTGTACATTGTTTGATTTGTTGTGTAACTGTGTCATTGACCTAATTCAATGCAATTGTCGTTGTTCGCTTTTGGATGAATGCATCTGCCAAGTACAACGTAAACGAAGCGAGTGTGAATTAGTGCAAGAGCGAGTGTATGGGTGTGTGCACGCGTGCTTCCGTGCGTGTGCGTGCGTGTTTTGTGTGTGTGTGCACATGTGTTTGCTTGTATTTTCTGTGTGCGTGTACTTGAGTGTGGATCTCTTTGTGTGTGTGTGTGTGTGTGTGTGTGTGTGTGCGAGCAAGGGGAGACCTGCGGTTTCAGGTTTGTTGATTTGAAAGGTTATCTAAATCAATCAATCCATGACAGTACTCACCCTCCAGTGAAATTGACCGGTGGGATAATAATTGCATTGCACAGAGAGTGCTGGGTATTTGTTTGCCAACAAATAATCTAGAGGGAATAGCCTTCTGTGGGTTTGATCTCTGCCCAAACATACCTGTCAGTCAACTGTTCTCTGTTTGGTTCTCTGTTCCAAAGCAGTAGTCTTGGTCATATTTCCAAATATTGCTCACAGATCCTGGTACACCACAGTTGTACACCATGACACACCGTGGGAAGACAGAATTTGCAGTTTTTATTTGCATTTTATTGGGGTTACATAATAACCCAGGGGGAGAGAGACTGAAACTAACGAGGGAAAATGAAAGACTTCTACCACGCAGAAACGACAAAGATTATATACTCACCATGTTCAGGATCCTTGGCTTCAGATTCAGAAGAGACTAGAGGCACTCGTAGAGTGCAAACCTCCGCCAAGGCAGTACTTAACAATGTTATGTCAACTGGTTCCACAAAATTGAGTTAAGTACATTCCACTCAATGCAACTAATTAAACTGGCCAAAAATGTTAGAAGTCAAATAAAGGTTACGCAAAGCAATTGCGTGGAACCAGTTGACACTACATTAAGTAACTCTAATATTCCATAACATTTCTTTTTTTATGTGCAGTATTGTAGGTTGACTGGAACACATCACCTCTTAAACCGTTTCATGAAGTGTACTCAACTTGCTGTCACGAGGTATGGCTGTATTTGGATGTGCAGTAGGTACCTGGCAGTATGTTTAATAGACAGTACATATTTTGAGGGTGCAGCAGTTAAGAAGCTGTTTTGGAAATGGCCCAGATGTGCTTCGCCGCCATCGTAACCTTTAATCAGCATGTGGCCCACCCACTCGCCGTCTTTCCCCCCCTACAAACTCTTGCCAGAGTTCACATCAGAACATTTATCTACAAACTCTCTTGAAGCTTGAAGTTAAGATGGGCACCTTTTTTTCTTTCCTTTTTTTTATTTTTTTTGAGCCGAATTGCCATAATAAACCTCCAGCAATCTGTAATGCAAGTGCCCAGTGAGAGAATTGGGCTTGTGTAGTTCCTCTTTATGCTGATAGACCCTCTTCGGCTTATTAGCCTCAGTGCTGTGTTTGGCTTAGGTTTCAAGCCTCCCTAAACCTCTCAAGGAAATATACCCCAAGTGTTAATATCAAAATTAATCCTATCTGTTAGGTACAGTTTAGTGACAGGAAAATGAGGAGCCTAATTGGGTCACATGGCTTGTTATCGCCACTCATATTATATTATGTTATGTGAGGATGCTGTTGACTCTGACAGTAAGGGTATATCCCCCAACTTCACCAATAATCAATGCCAAATGTGGCAATATAATGTCAAATGAGACTACATGCTGCACAGTTACTAAAATTTTGTATTAACATGGAATAATGAGTAAATTAATGGCATTGAAA
Source organism: Gymnothorax reevesii (assembly GCA_029721435.1). NCBI lineage: Eukaryota > Metazoa > Chordata > Actinopteri > Anguilliformes > Muraenidae > Gymnothorax > Gymnothorax reevesii. Next base: position 166,266,010 of record CM056573.1, on the reverse strand, counting down.
TTAGTTAAAATTCGACCAAAATTGATGGGGCTCTTTCTCTAGTAGTTATAAATGTTCTTACCAAATTTGAAAAGAATCCCATTAAAAGCACTTAAAAGTTATAACGTTGACATGGACAACCCACGGCAGCGGTGCCAGCAGCGATAGCGATTGAGGTGAATCTCTAATATCTCTAAAAGTACTTCAGAGATATAATTAGCGCAACTTTTCATGAGCGTTCCCAGTTTTGGGTTAAAAGCTGATGAAGCCATGGCAGTTAGCAAGCTACTGGCTGGAACACAGCAGTTGCAGAGGGGTCGACTGCTACAAAACTTCAAATATCACAGCGGCCAACAACAATGTATGCAGGCAAACAGCCAAAAAAGCAAAAGACTGCAGAGGAGAAGCAGATAAGAGTTCTGGAATGTTCTCTGCTTCAGAAGTAATACTCTTATCTGGGGGGCTCTAATTGACACGAAGTAAAACATGCTATGAATGCAAAGCAAAGCTAGCTATGTGGGTACTTGCAGCTGCTTCATGGGCAAACACTATGCAATCCAAAAAGTATTTGTCGTAGCAAGTCTTATAATCTTATTATGAGACCTCACTTCTTGATTTTTCACGCTCAAGCAGGAAATTTTTGCTTAATTTAAGTTACTATGTGCTGGACAAGTGAAATTTTCTAATCTCACTGGCAAATATAAAAATGAGTCAAAATTAGTTCTCGTCACTGGCAAAGTATTTCCCATAATTAAATAAAAAAGATATTTGCAATAAGGCCTAAATACAATTCTTAGTCTAAATACAAGCTTAAGATGTTTGTTTAGATGGATTTATCTCATATTTTTTTGCAGTGTAGGTGAAATATGTTTGAAAAATCCTGCTGGAAAATGGGGAAAAATGTCCATCAGTTCCTCAGAATCCATTTTTCTCTGTAGTTGGTTGCATTATTGATCCAAAAGTCCACACGAGCACTGAGCGCTGGCCTAGGCAGGGATAGACAGATCTGAATTTTACCTTTTCCCAATTTTAAGCTGTGTAAGCGCAAAGTTAAAGGGCCTCTGTACTGTACTGCTCTCAGGTCTCAGTGATGCTACTCTGACCTCTTTGTAAACACTTCAGGATAGAGGTTTGCTACCTTTACCTGATAAGGCAAGGACTCAGTTTGAAATACTAAATGTCTTTAATTTGTGAGAAGCAGTGCTATAGACAGACAGAAAAAATGAAATCATATCTGGTTTCAAGCTGTTCGTGTTGTATGACATCATACTGAAAGCAGGCAAGGAGTTAACTTAGAGCAGATTTCAGTGGGCTATTTCAATAGTGTATTTCCACACGGATTTTGAAAGCTGAACACTGGATTATGATACTGTTATGCAGAGGATTGTCCCACATGCTTTTACTTTCATAAGCAGTGAGTGTGCAAATTAAATTTTTTGAAAATACTAGCAAACATTCGACATGACCGACACAGGGTCAACACTGAATTAGAGTTAATCCCAGCTGAATGGCTTCCCAAATATTATGTTATCTTTTTCCCATTGGGATGACTGAGAAAAATGTACACGAGGGTACAAAATTTGTTTGGTTGTTTTACACTGTATATTTTTAACGTATAATATCATCAACAAATAGTAACATAATACTGTAAGTACACTGTCACTGCACAAAATGTGCAGAAAGTGATATGAAAATCATAAAAATAAAAGTCTGAGTCTTGCTAAAATGATCTGAGCCATCAATGCTAACAGTTGAACATTAAACATTTAAGAGCAAGGCATATTCACCCATGTAAACTCCAGTAATGCTAAAATCTGCAACTCCCGATTAAGACTGCACTTTTTATTGTGAATATACAGTAGAGTGTCCCTTTATTTTTGATTAGACTGCGGATTGGAAACGTGCAGAGCATCACAACAAGTGGTATGGTAACTCCCTACCTATTCCCTCAATGACGACTCCCTCAATAATCAATGCAAGACAGAAATGAGTATCCTACCTACTTGAACTGCCTGTGTAAGTGATGTGATCGACTGCTTGGCTCAGCTGGTGGGCTGCTGTAGGGAAGCATTCAGCGCTCACTGCACTGAACCCTGCAGAACTTAGCACAGCGGCAATCAGCCCTGTTCCCAGAGATCAGCCGCCTGGGGGGTTTTGTGTAAGCTCCAGTTTGATGCTCCTGTTCCTACTGGTTAGCAGCCAAATGAGATCTCCTGCTGTTGAATAAGAAGCAATTTGTCTGGGTCAGAGTAAAGAAACTACTACACCTACTGACTGTACAACTCCCCAGTAACAAGGTTGGTTACCACTAATTTGAGGCGTGTTCCAACCATAAAACATGGCCAAAAAAAAAGTAACATTTGTGTTTCAAAAATAACAATGGAATATTTCAATCATTTGACTTATTTGAATTGAATTTACATCGGTAATTCTGTGTTTCATGACTGGTCAATAAAATACTGCTGAGTATTGAGAGAGTGTAGGCAAATCCTACTTGGCCTTCAAGCAATAGACAAGTTAAAAATGAAGACAATGCCCTTTTCAGAATTGCTATGCAGGAGTCAAAAGTGTTTTATACTGCTGGAGGGGATTTACATTTATGAAGTATTTGGTTGTACAAGGCTTTCAGATTGAGGCTGAGCAACAGCGCCCTCGCGTGGAGAAAATGTCACAATGCAGGTGACACACTTAGTACCATCTCAGGCCGGGGATGTACTTGTTTTATAAGCATGCATTCAGTGGCAGATCCAAGGGGGGCGCACAGTGGTGCGCGCCGCCGCCATTTTTTTTCGCGGAGAAGTGAAGCATATACTATGCCTTAAATAAGCCCAAATCCAGTATGTGTACGCGTATAAATGTGGCAATTACAACCCCAATTCCAAAATAGCTGGGACAAACTGTAAATTGTGAGTAAAATCAAAATGCAATGACTTACAAATCACATCAACCAGTTTTGTATTCACAATTGAACAGAGATAACATAGTAAATGTTGAAACTGAAAAATATTACAATTTTATCCACAGAATGAGCTTGTTTCAAATTTGATGGCTGCTCCATGTCTCAAAAAAGTTGGGACAGGGGCCTGTTCACCATTGTGTAGCATCCCCTCTTCTTTTTAACACAAAGTGGAGGCATCTGGGTATTGAGGAGACAAGTGTCATGAGTTTAGCCATTGGCATTTGATCCCACTCTTCTTTAATACAGGCTCTCAGCTGCTGGAGAGTTTTGGGTCTCTTTTGACGGACTTTTTGTTTCATTATGCGCCAAATGTTCTCAATCGGTGAAAGATCAAGACTGCAGGCAGGTCAGTACAGCACACGGACTCTTCTACTACAAAGTCATGCTGTTGTTATAGCTGCAGTATGTGGTTTTGCATTGTCCTGCTGAAATACCCTAGGCCTTAAAAGATGTCATCTGGAGGGGAGCATAAGTTCCTTTAAAACCTTTATATACCTTTCAGCATTCATGGTGCTGTTTAAAACATGTAAGGGTCCCACAGCATATGCATTGATGCATCCCCATACCATCAGAGATGCTGGCTTTTGAACTGAATGCAACAGTAGTGGGACGGTGCGTTCAGGAACCACTAGCGAGAGAAGGAAATCCAAAAAACCTATGCCTTTATTGATTGCTGGGTCAGAACCAGTAAACACAAGAATTTCCAAGCCACAAAACGAAATCCAAAAACAAAGTCGACTAGACAGGCCGGGGTCAGAACCAGAAAAGCAGAGGTGCGACGGTACATAGACAGAGTAGGCAAAAAGTTGTAGTCGAAATCCAAAGCAGTGGGTCATACACAGAGCATCGTGGTCATACAAAATGGGTCAAAAATCCAGAGAAGCAAAACAATACAAAAAGGGCTATGGCTAAATACAAGGTTGGACGAAACAGTCGAAGAGAAGCAATAATCAATTGGCATACACGAGACTCTGCACAAAGGAATATTGATCAATGTTCTGACAAAGTCAGAACAGCAGTGAGGACTCTAAATAGACAGTAGGGAAGTCACATGCTATGCAGGGAACAGGCGAATGGGATGAGAGCTAATTACAAAGGGAGGTACACATGGGAAATCCTAAACCACAACAATGGGCAAAAGCCAAGACACGGACGGGATTCACGCAGACATCCTATGACAACTCCAGTCAAGGAGTTCTAAGTGCACAGACAATGAGTGCAGGAAAGCAATTAAGCACATGCAAGAGATCTCGCAGAAACGCAGGGAGAGACAGGGAAAGCAAAGCAATGGGCGGAGACTAGAACAGGGCAATTCCTGAGACTGAATTCGTACTAATTTGTAGAGCAGCAGCTTTACAGATTAACTCAAGTGCTTGTTAGTGAGTTAGTAATCTATACATGGATGAGTTGGGTTAGTAGACTATGATACAAAATATAAATGTTAGCCTTGTTTGTAATCTTGAGCAGCAAGGCGAAGGAAGTGAACAAGAATTAAATTAATTATAAGAAACACCAGAAACCATTGAAATCACCAGAAGCAGGTAGGCACACAGATTGAGGAGTCGGACTGAAACAAATAGATCACAAGACAGGGGAGACTAGTGCAATGAAACTTAAAATGGCATGAACTGAAAACCTGAGAATACAATATTACATTAAATTACATTACAGGTTCTTAGCAGACGCTCTTATCCAGAGCAACATCCAAATGTGCACAAGATCAGTACAAAAGTGCAAAGCTCCTAGAAGACAAATACAAGTGCTAACAGCAAGTGACAGAACACTTTCCATTGTTTCAGATCTAAACCAATAAGCAATCACCAAAAATACTGATTAGACCATGTAGAATGACAACAGAATCAAAGGGCGACAAATCAAGTAAACAAAGTCAACTAAAATAGTATAAAAAACTCAAGTACACTGGCAACAAAGCCGAGAGGAGGACAACAGAATTAAGTGTAACAAAAGGGCAAGGTCAAGTGAACAAAAAAAGTGCAACAAAGGCAAATGCAACAAGGGGCAACAAAGTCAAGTGCAACAAAGGGGCAGTCAACTGTGACAAAAGGGCGACAAAATCAAGTGCAACAAAGGGCCAACAAAGTCAATTGCAACAAAAGGGCAACAAAGTCGAGTGCAAGAAAGGGGCAAAGTGAAGTGTAACAAAAGGGTAACAAAATCAAGTGCAACGAAAGGCAACAAAGTCAAGTGCAAGAAAAGGACAGTCAACTGTAACAAAAGGGCGACAAAATCAAGTGCAACAAAGGGCCAACAAAGTCAAGTGAAAGAAAAGGGCAACAAAGTCAATTGCAACAAAAGGGCAACAAAGTCGAGTGCAAGAAAGGGGCAAAGTGAAGTGTAACAAAAGGGCAACAAAATCAAGTAAATCGACAACAAAATCGGATGCAACAAAAATGAAGCGCAACCAAATCAAGCGGTAACAAAATCAGGAAAAAAGGTAAACAAAATTAAGTGCAACAAGATCATGTAAAGGGTAACAAATCAAGGGATGTAGGGAAAGGATTCAGGGCAGTGGAGTAGGGGAAAGGTGCAGCCTGAAGAGGTGGGTTTTCAGGCGGCGCTTAAAGGTGCTCAAGGATTCTGCTGTTCTGACCTCGATGGGTAGATCATTCCACCAACGAGGTACCAGGACAGACAGCAGCCTTGAGCGGGAAGAGGAGGAGTGGGGAGGGGGAGGAGCCAGGCGACCAGAAGTAGCAGAGTTGAGTGCTCTGGCAGGGGTGTAAGGTCTGAACAGTCTCTGGATGTATGCTGGGGTTGTTCCGTTGACTCCCTGGTAGGCTAGCACCAAAGTCTTGAATTTGATGCGAGCGGCAACAGGGAGCCAGTGGAGCCTTGTGAACAGGGGAGTGACGATGGAGTGTCTCGGGAGGTTGTGGACCAGGCGAGCTGCAGCATTCTGGATGAGCTGCAGGTGTCTGATGGCAGATGCAGGGAGGTCGGCGAGGAGGGAGTTGCAGTAGTTCAGACAGGAGAGGATCAGCGCCTGGACTAGGAGCTGCGTAGAGTAGCTTGTGAGGAAGGGCCGGATTCTTTGGATGTTGTAGAAGAAGAACCTGCAGGTAACATAACATAACATGAATGGCAAGAACAGGCCTTTCAGCCCAACTAAGCTTGCCAGTCAGCCCAACTAAGCTTGCCAGGTCCGAGTCACTGCTGTGATGTTCACAGCAGACGAGAGTCTGTCGTCGAACAAGAGGTTCCTCACACTCAGCAAGGGGGAGATGGTGGTTTCCCCCATGGTGATAGTCAGATCCAGAAGAGGGGAGGATGGAGCAGGGATGTAGATCATCTCTGTCTTGCCATATAAAGCGTGCAGATTTCCGGACAAACCCCTGACCATGGCACACCCCCATACTGCCCCGAAACTGCCCATATCACTCATGTTTATACTGTGGGTACATCTCAAAGCCTAGGCTGCATCCTTCAAAGGCTGCATTTTTAGGGGTCATGACTTAATTCCGTCTGCCAAACTGACGTAACGTCATTTCATCTCTGTTAAACAGCTTTGGTTTAAGCAAGTTGTCACTGTTTTCCCTCACCTTAATCTTAACTCTAACCCCAAACCTTGAACCTGACCGCAAATTTAACCTTGTCACTTACTCTAAATGTTAGTCTGCAAATAAGTGATGACCCCTAAAATGTAACACTCCAAACTGACGCAGAAGACACAAGGTAGCCATCATGCGCACGCAAGCGTGTAGTTAAAAAAACAAGTACTATATCTCAGGCCTCACCAGCCAGCTGAGGGAGAGTGTCGGAGCAGATGGAGACGGGCTCATTCCAGACCTGTGATGGCTTTTTTTTTTTTCACTCTACAGGTACACTTATTTCCAGACTCACACTCCCTGAGCCGCATGTCAGCTCATCTCTCTCTGTCAGTTTTTAAAAAAAGACATTAAAAGAAGAGACAGAGGAGAAAAGCAAGTCAAGAAGAAAAAGTCAAACTCTGTCCAAATCAATTTGGTCACCTGGCATTCTCTCAACCCCCCCACCCTACACACACACGCACACACACACACACACACACACACACACACACAGAGGGAGGTTAGGGCTGGAAAGAGGAAGAGGAACACTTTCACAAAAACTGGCCAGAGGTGAGGACAATGGTGGTAATGGTTATCTCAGCAGGGGAATAGGGATTAAATCTGATGCATCAAAAGTGCTGTGAGATAGTCTCTGTGGCAGGAGGTGTTTCACTACGTCTCCCGCAGGGGACACTTGAATGTGTAAGGGGGAGCACAGCCTGAATGAAAACCATGAACCCAGTTGCTGATGTTGACGTGTACGTCAGTCATCGACTGTCCTGAGCTTAGGGAAAAGCATTTTGGCAAAAATGTCAAATTCTCAGGACTTTGAAATAGCTGTGAAAAATTGGCACTGGTAATAAAATGTGATATTGGTCGATTAAAGGTCCCATGACAGCCAAAATTTTTTAAGGAGCAATATGTAAGAAATGAATGTTGATTAATCATGAAATGGCCCTGATATATCACCAGACATAAAGGAATGATGTTAATCTCAAATACTTATATCACTGACAACAGTAGTCCAGCCAGATTATTCTCATTACAAAGCGAAGTTGCAGCCCACAACTAATGTTTATGTTGTCCTTTTGTGTTTTGGCCTGTTGCCCCGCCCTCCACCTATCTCCCAATCATAAAGTCAGTAGCATTTGGCATCCAGGTCGCCATTTACCACTGAGCTGCAGCTACCAGCATTTCAGAGCGCAAATGTCCGACGTTACTAAACCTAAAAGCCCTTGTTATGATTCCAAAATACCTCAAGACAATGTCTGAAACAAAACAAGGATCTGTATAGGACATGCCTTCGAAAGATGGAGACGGCTGAAAGCGGAGAAGAATTTAAAGACCGACGCCGAAGTTGCTAATTTTCTCCTGGGCAGGTAAGATTCAGCTAAATTTGGCTAACTTAATTCTATTTAATGTAGGCACGGACATTAAAAATATTCTCTACAGTCGAATAACGTTATGTATGTTTGTTCATGGTACGTTAGTGCGTATGCAGGTGGGTCATTGAATTGATTAGGTAACAAATTGTTTAAGAAATAAAGGAAACCGTGGCTCACCACTGCTAAGATTAGCAATGCATTATTAGTCCGTTTCCCTGGCTTTATGCTGAGGCACTGTGGAAACCGTTCCAACATTAGCACAGCCATTATGGCATTATGAAATGTAATTGAGACAGTACATCAGTCATATGAGTCCTCATTCATTTTTTACGCATATTACAGTGGACTTTCGTGGGCTATCCACACAGAAGAGTGACGAGCAAGTTGACCAATATGACCATTGCTAAAGTTAGTTAGTCATTAGTCTCGTTCTTTTCTGAACTGAATTGAACACAGCACTGTCAGAGCAAGTCATTGGTGATACTGAATCGTAGCCATGGTAGCTCGGTGTAGTAGACGTTCTTGCGGGATCCGACAACCTTAGTGGCAACCTCTCGTCTGGGGGAGAGGAGAGAGGAGAGTTTGCTTTAAGCACATCCTACTCGGTCAAATCTTAAATGAATGATTTTTTAATTATAACAAAGAAAGTGAAAAATAGCAACAAAAATCCGCAAATGAATAATGTTGATTGAAATGGAATTTCATGTCAAAATGACAGGTTTTTGTAACAGTTTAGATGCACAGGGGACAGGAAGACAAGGCCTGGACTGGTTGTATTTATTATAGCTACTGCACAACAGCAGGCACAAACATTGCAATACAAAACAAAATGGAAATGAGATTCCTTTAACACTTGGAGTAATACAGACTCTGGGCATTATCTGCAGTAACAATGTATAACAAATAGGAAAACAAAAGGAAACAAGGTTTCCTAGTAATAAAGTGCTGCAATAGACAAAATAACACTAAACTTAAAGAGTTCTGATAAATTGATACAGAGAAAAGGTCTAAACAAGACTCACAATTCCATAAAGGGGTGGATTCACAAGACTTCACAATGAGTGAGTGAAACTGGGTCTTAAGTACACACTGCTGCCACCCAGTGGTAAGAAGAAAGATAATAGAATAATGAATAAAGTGCAGTACGGGTCTTAGTAGACCAATGAGCTGGACAGCTGGAGGCATGGTTTTCTTTGTGTAAAATTATTGAGGAAAACTCCGACAACTTGCAGAGTTTTTTTTTTTGAGTTTATGTAATGTTAAAAAAACTAATGATTGAAAACAGTTTAAGACCAATAATTCTTTTCAAGGGATTTTCAGTGCTTCACCAAGAGAGTACTCAAGTGATGACGTCACGCTGGTGTCAGAAGTGAAATTCCCCATTCATTTTACCCATAGACAATTTTTTCAGTTCACTTTTGAATCACTTCCCATTGTTTTCAAGCCTCCATCTTTTTTGAGATGTTGCATTTATTTCCACCATGTTAATCCTTTTTGCAGTCTAAAAACTACAGCCAGGGATCTTTGGCTAACTTTTGATTGCTTAAAAATTCGGTAGTCAGCGAACAAGCTTATCAGCCTTGTCAAAACAGAACTGACAGCAAACTAGCTGTCAGCAGGCTAACTTAGCCAGCGAGCTAGTTTACTGACGTCGGTAGTTGTCTAACTTTATATTTGGTGCATTTCGTTAAATGCTGGCTTGTGAAATGCTTGCAGCTAAACGCTAGCTAAGTAGCCAAATAATGGCTCTTCACTGCTTTTATTCACTTAGCTAGCTCGCCAGCTAGCTGTTTCACTAGCTAAGCTAGTGATACTTATTGAATAATCATACTAGCTAGTATGCTAAATAACAGTAAGTGACGGTAAACTACCATTCATTGTTTCTATCGGTTTAGCTATGTGCACAAGATGTAATAAGCTCACTAGCTGGCTAGCTCAGTGGTTCGCTCGTGTAAGGCCCACAGAACTACATTTCCCATTCAGTCAAAAGGAAAGCTGTTCCATAATACAAATTGCATATGAGCTGAAGCAAACTCTTCTTGCAATTTGTTGAAGCAAAATGGAGTTATCCAGCCGTGCATTGCCCGCCTATAGCTACATTTAGAAATTCTAAGCAGCCTCGCACTGAAAGACTTTGTCTCAAGACAAAGAAACTCGTGCCCACGAGCACACGTGCATCTGCCACACGCGCGGACATGCGCCTGCCCACTCCCAAAATTGCGCACACGTGTGCATTCTGCACATGCGCCAGCACACCCATGCACGCTAGCACGTACACGCGCACACCATAGTTACTCTCTCTAGTTCGTATAAAGTCCTTCCATTGATTAGCCCATGTATGTTCTGTATTTATTTGTTTAATTAATTCATTTATTAAACCTGGTGTCTTTTTTGGTGCTGTAAGATGTGGGAGTCTGAGTCAAAATAGCCTATGAAGAAATCCAAAATTCCTCCAGATTATTAATTGAATCTTTGATTTAATTATTGCTTATATATTTTGAATCATTAATATTGGTTATTTTAATTATTAATTAAAATTCCATATTTTTTATTATATTAGCAATTTTATGAGACTGGTTACTAAATTTGAAGGTTTCCTGCTGAATCAAATGGTTATCTTGCGGGAAGGATTATTATGACGAAACGTCTGAATTATCCATCCTCGCTATTTTACGTACCGTAAAGGCATATTCCCCAACACTTCTTGATGCCTCGTGGGAGGATCTTTAATATTTTTATTAAAGTTTTAATAAATAATTAATAAACTAATTTTATAATTAAATTTTATTAATTACATTGGATAGCCATTTAATGCCCTTTTTAAGCTGATGCACCTACACTAGCATATCTTAATGCTAGATACCTAAATGGCAAAATAACTATTCATTGTGCTCCTTTCATTTCAAGTTATGTAGCCAGCTAATAGTAGCCTGCTGCGTGGCAACCATAGACTGTATAAAAAGATAGATGAAGCAACCGTGACGTCACCCATTGGTTTTAGCATACCATAAAGGAAGCCTCTATTTTGGCAATTTGAATTGCGCCATGTTGTCATTTTGAAACCGGATGTGATTTCTATTGGACTAGAGCGAGTATCAAGATCCAGGGAGGGACATGAGAGATAGATCTGGCCGTATGGGACGAAGACCAGAGGATTGCCACACCTCTAAAACATATTCTGGCTTTATCCTTTATTCTAGTCTACTTGGGACCATAATTTACAAAAATGAACATCATGATATATTGAAGGAGACTTGAAAAATGCTATAGCTACCATAAAATAATGTTAAAAATTATTATTTAAATGAAAAATCAGGTGGGAAAGTAGGGTCATTTTCTCATAGACTTCTATAGCATTGAACTTCTTTCTGCAACCATTGACATCGCCATCTGCTGGCCATTAAATAGAATGCCATTTTACGGAACTTCGGAATGGGCTTCTTTTTTCAGACCAGAGTGCTGCGTCCATCTTTTTGTACAGTCTATGGTGAGAATGAGTGCATGGACAAACAGCAGTGTGGGGCATTGATGGGCTACAGTCGTGGTACGTTATGGACGTTGGCTGAAACTGAGGTACCTCATTGGCTCAGAACAAATCACGGGGTACTCGCCCACTTGTGTGGCGGATATGTCGTTTGAAGAGTGGACTACAAACTGGACTACAAGTGCAAAAGCATATAATCTTTGGCAATAAACTACGAATTTGATGTGATCATTTGAATCTGTATACCCTGTAGGCTAATATCGGAGCGAGGAGGCTCTTAGAATTAATACGAGTTCGAGCAATGCCAGCAATGCCAGAAAGTGTCCAAACCCCATTATAAATTCCCATAGGGATTTTACTTCTGACACCAGAAGCTAAGTTGCGGTGACGTCACCCCTTTAGTACTTTATAACTAGTAAGTGGAACTTTTGCTGGCCATGAGTTTGGCAGCACACAGTTTTGTTATTATTGTGTGAACATAAGCTCTCTTACTTATTTTCAACTCCATTAGTCATTGTTTCTTCTCCAGCTGGGATACCATTTGCAATGACCTAGCTGCTCTATTGCCCGTACTGAATTTGTGGTTAAAGAGTGAAAATTATGCCTGTAGCATCAGCCTCATTGTAGCCCGTGCACCCAAGAACAGAACAAACGGTCGACGTTATCACGACCAGATGTGGATATCCACACAATTGTTGTGTGAATTGGCAAAGCTGCCCACATGACGATAGTATTCTGTCCTCACAATTGCGTGACTGATGCAAAGCTAGACAGATAGTGAACAAAAACTCCAATAAACCTGGGTCTTTAAGAAGATGTGGCTTTACTGATGGTCATTTCTGTAAAACTGAAAAATACAATACAAATTATGTATAGATTTGCTCATACAGTGATTATAAGCATATGAATTGAAATTACAATGTAAATAGTTCTATTTATGATACACATATTAACTTGTATATAGTGCAGTAAACATGCCATGAAATTCCCTTGAAATGGCAATGATAACAACATAACCAGTAAGCGTTTTAACATAGCAAAAATATCCACCAGGCAATTAAGTTTAATAAGTATTCGCAAAAAAAAAACGTACTGCGGGCAGTTAATTCAGGTTAGTGAACTGTAAACTGTACAGTTATTAGCTTAGACCTCCATTGAAATGCTCCCTAGTTAGCTAGCAATCTAAAAAGTGAGCACATGTTGCATGTCTTTTCTGGAGTTCATTCATGGAACAAACAATAATATTTTCAATCCACAGAACAATTTTGATGTGAAAACAGTAATTCTAACCATAATTTGAAACTTTATTAATGGACATATATACTCCAAAGCTCAATCTAAAGGAGAAAACTGTTTTTGCACACACACTGTGGGCTGCTCTTTGTTCAACTAAAAACAAAATGGAGGATCATGACAGAAACTTCAGAAAAATACTCATTATGTAAAATGTCCACATGGGGTCAGTAATGCACTTAACAGAATAGGTGGTCTTAATAAACCCAACTATTCACTGGGGTACCTGGAGGTTGGTCTGTCATACCAAAAGCCCTATTGCAAAATGTATATTTAGCCCTGCAACCCCTGAATGTCGTGTCGACATTTAGATAACCAATCTCGATAAATAGATAAGTCTAGCAGCCAGACTTTCGTAGTGATGAATACAGAAATACGGACGACTGTTGTGCTGATAAATAGATTTGTACGACCAACTGTTGTGCTAATCGTCACTCTCATCATGACCAGTCCTCTTTGCAGTGATATGAACCATGCTACAATGCAATGCTATCACAGCGATCACATATCCACACAGATTTAAGGGTGTGCCTGAAGGTTGTGAGCAAGTGTAAAACATTGTGGTAGTTGATTTTTACAGCAAATGTATAGAGAAGACATAAGGTGATAAATTTATAAATATCTCAACCTGATGGGGGAAAATGTATTTGGTTTTTGTGCAACTTGTTCATACAGAGCCTTCGCTTCGAAACCACGTGTGGTTTAATTATGAGCGACATGCCCCTTTAATGCAGGTTTTACGTAGAAAAGCTTAACTTATATTATTCCAATTGTAACAGTTGCAATGTTCCTTTACACAATGCATAGCACTTGGCCAAGGAGGGTGACTTCACAGTCTAAACCAATCACAAAAACTGAAGGGGGTCTCATAGCAACACAGTGCATGCAGAGTAAAGAGAAACAGATTCAGGGCGCATATTTCAAAGTTCAATGGGAGTCAAGCATGTGACTCAGCCTTACAGTTATCGATTTTGATGAGTAAAAAATCAATCAAAAAATCAAAAAAATCAATATCTCACCTGAAGTTGGCGAAGGCAAAATAATCACTATGGCAAAAGATTCTCTCTGGTCCAAAATGTATCTTGTCTCCCTGTGCTGTCCAAGCAACATACCCACGAGAGGAAAATAGGTGTTTTCTTTTTAATGGATTTGTGAGGGACACAATTTTTTAAAAGACATTTTAGAACAAAAGGTGATTCTGTTGCTTTTTACATATTCTTGCGTTTCAGTTGCATACCATCGATCCCCTGCTCGCTGCAGGAAATATCTCTAACCAACAGATGGTGCTGTTTAATCAGGTTTAAGTGCTGGGCCCTCCCATTTTCACCTTGTCTGACTCAACCTCCATTTTCCTGCGGAGAAAACGAACCTTCAGACCAAGCCCAGCAATGTATTTCACGTTAATTTAGGCTAATGCTGTATGCATCCTCTCTTCATCAAATATGCCACGCTACGTGCGGCAGCAGCGAGACATAGATTATGAGAAACAAGGAAGGGAAGAGAGTGATAATCAGATGAATGGGTTTTCCGTAAATATTGATAACACTCTGTGCAGGGACAAAACTGGTATGGCTGGCCTCATTCTTCCTCTAAGACTCATTCATCATTTGTCCATCAAGCACAGAAAAATGTACGCAAGAGAAGGAATGCGCGTAGATGTAGAAAGGGTGGAAGAATGGGGCAAGCCAAGAGCAGCACGTGTCGTGGAATTTTCATTCCAAAGAATCACAACTACCTTACTAGGACTAAATGTACTGAGCCAAACTGATTCATTATTACAAATAGGTCATCGTAGCTGGCTGTGACATATGGCTTTATGCTAAAAACCAAAGAACTGGTTACAATGACATAACAGCTGCGCTAATTAAGCACAAAGCGCATTTCTACAATTAATAAGTCATCTTCCTAGTAATTATCGTCCTGAAATATCAAGACCTAATAGCTCCCAATCTCCCGAACGTCAGGACGTTAGCGCAGAGGGGAATGATGAGGCACAATCCTCGGGCACACAGGTCATGAAATACTGGAATACAAAACTTTATTCCCTGATGCATTCACCCTCACTAAGCGAGCTACAGCAGAGAGACCAACACTTGGACTATTCCACACAGGAAAGAAAACTCCAGAATCACTCATGACTGCTATCTCTGTGAAAATTATAGTCAGGCTGAGTATTTTGTGGGGGTAAAAAGTGCAGGAGAAGGAAGTTGGGTCAGCAGGTAAACTTCTGGCTACGTGTTTCGCCCTCCAATAAACTCAGCCAGTTGATTTAATTAAAAAGTTCTGCCAAATAGTAATTGCGACAAAGTACTGAGAGGGGTTTTTACTTTTTAAACTTGAATTACTCTTAGATAACTCCGACCTCTTTGGAGGTCATGGCTTCACAACCATGTCCACGAAGGCTTTTTACCCACAAATCAGTTACATGCCTGATTCTACCAATCGATGTCTTGACAAACAGTCTAATACAGGGGCTGGGAGCCCTGCTCTCCCTACCCCTGCCTGCGGGGTTTACATAGAATCAAGTGAGTCAATGAATGGCTGAAATGAAATTCTAGATAAGGTTGAGAATCTTGGATATGGATAATGTTCTTTGACATGGAGTAGTGGCGATATTTTTCTTGCTATTAAATTCCACAGAGGAAATGCCATGCATAGTATGGAAGTGTGGGGTGGGGTGGGGCAGGGTGAACAGGGGGTGGGGGGGATTCAGAGTTGTGAGAGGTGGGCGGGGGGGGATATTTTGGCATTGAGTGTCAGCCGTGACCTGCTGCATTAACACCGTCTGCTACCCTGCCATTGTCAAATGAATTCTGCGCTTTGGAAATTGCAGGCCTGCACCTTGTAGGTTTCAAAAGAGCTCAGGTGACGGTTTTCAAGCATTTTTAAGGATATTGGTCATTTGGACCCCATACCAGTCGGACCCTAACGGAATGGACCCAGTGCCAGTTGGACCCCAGACCATTTGGACCCAAACCAGTTGGACCTCTGACCACTTGGACCCCAGATCAGTTGGACCCCATACCCTAACCGTAACCCTGACCCAACTGGTCAGGGGTCCATCTAGTCTGGAGTCTAACTGGTCTACTGTTCAACTTGCCTAGGGTGCAAATAGTATGGGGTGCAAATGGTTAGGGTCAGGGTCCAACTTGTATGGGTCCAACAGGTACAGGGTCCAAATGACCCATTCCCCATTTTTAAATATTTCCGTGGCATATTTGAGAGACCGTTTAGGTTAAATAACAGCCATAACCATGTGGCTATAATCCCAGTTCTCAAACTGCATCCACATGAACAGTATTTCCAATCTAGTCTCTGCAAAGATATTACGGCCAGGATGAAGGCGTACCCTCCAAGCTTCTTTCTCATTGGCCATTTGTCAAAAGAAAAACTGATTTCACATAAACTTCACATAAACTTAATGCCAAACACAGCATCACTTTTTCTCCACAGAGGGCTCCGACTGAAGACACTGGGAGGAGAGAGGTGGGTTAGGCCAGTGAGTGCCGCTGCTCGCCTCGGGGCCTCGGAAGAGATGAAGACCTCAGCTCACTGTAACGCAATCGGCTCTCACCTCTCGCCCATGTAATGCATGACCACGGGCGTCTTCTCGCGGAGTTGCAGCAGGGAGAGGATATGAGATTTCTGCTTCATATCACAAGTCTGATGCACCCATTGGCAAGATATAAAATCCCCCCAGTCACACGCTGTGAAAATCGCTGTTTGGGTGAAGATTTTACACTTCCTTCGGGCTCAATGTAAAAAGTCTTATGTTCTGAGTGTTCAACACAACCCCCAAACCCAATTGAGATGCATCGCAGGGCCCGTTTACTGCGGTTTGTGTAAATATAAGTAAACATCACTGTTTGGGTGAAAATTTTACTATCCTCTTTCAGGCACCTTTAATGTCTGTCTGGGAATCAACTGTAACATTCAGTTTCCGCTGAGATTTTTCTACTGCCTTTCAGGGGCAATATGAACATTTATGTCGATGCGTTGAGAATAATGACAAAGTGGATACAGTTGTGACCTCAGAGAAAGGGGTCATTCTCGGTTCGCGTGCTCTTCTACTTGACACGGCTTTGCGGTAAAATTTCTGCAAATGCACAACCTTCACTTGCAATGAAGTTGCAGTTCAAAATCAGTTGTCAGTTTACAGTGGTCTGCATGAGTCTAACTAGGTCCCTAAGTAATTCCTAGTCTGTACACTCATCATTGATATATGAATACTCTCAAATTAAATGTGAAAGTCTGTAGACCCTTAATTTTTATGGTACTACTTTCTTTTGGAGTGGAATTTAGAATTGTGTCTCCTTCCACCTTGCGACCTCATACAGACATTTCTTCAGTGGGATAAGAAGCAAATCTTCGCGATGTTATTTGACTTTGGAAGATGTTGCTGTCTTGGGCCTCAACATGAAAAAATGTCTATTGGCACAGGATGTAGCTGGTCACACTGTTTTGACCAGATGACAGCCTCAGACTGATTATGTTTGTCCAGTTCAACACGGCCGTCGACATCTTCAAACATTCCGCCGTTGCCACTGCTGTGGCTACAATACTGATCGCTGCCGATCTGCATTCTGTCCATCCCCTCTCCTGTCATCCCACTGAAGGTCTGTCTGGGTCCTCTGTCTGCAGGGTTACCCTACAGGATTAAGTCCTTTTTCTCTCAGTGCTAATCACTGATAATGCTCTGCCATGGCAACGGTCTGCTTCCAATGTGCTCGTAGAACGATAGTGCAAGAGGTGACTGAAGGGGAACAGTCCCATCATTTTTCCTCCTCATCTTTCTTCAGGTGTATCTCAGTTCACATCCCTCCACTGCCCCAAAACTCTACCCAGTATTTAATGATGACGGATGAAGAGGAGCGAACGAGTGGAGGTTGAGAGAGAAGAAGGAGATGGGAAGACAATTAGGACGGCTGATTACTGCCCTGCTATTCCTTCATCTTAATTGATGTAAAAAAAAAATAACAAAATAGCCATAATGGTTTGAAAGATTTGACTATTATTATCATTATTATTACATAGTTCGTCTATTCAGTCAATGGTCATGTAAGTTAGCATTTGTGATTTCGGGAAATGCATCCCAGTTGTGCAAACAGGGCCTCACTTGACCTTCATGGACTCTGTTGTTTTCAGGTGTGCACTGTGGAATCAGAGATACAAGGCTGGAGGTCTTGTGTTGTCGTCATGAACGTAAGCTACCTACTTTCAGAGAGCTTTACTCATCATGGCCAAATAAAACTCTCAGTTTTGGTGACTTTTTGTCACATTCCTCCTTTTCCCCCACTGATATGGAAAATATTTGTTTTCATCAATTTATGGAAATAATATTCTTTGACAAGATCTTGTTTACCTATTGTTTTCAGCTTGACTTCCACATTTGGAGCACCTCTGTAAGGTCACGCCTCCAGCCTTCAGAGTCACTGGTCTATTAAGACCCGGACCTCATTCTTCAGCTCTGCAGTTATCACATGCCCCGGTTATTAATTTCCTCTGTGCAGTAGTATTGTGCCATTTTAGACCGAGCCTCGCACTTAGTCTTTGCGAAGTCTCGTAAACCACGTTTGTGTTGTATTGCTAGTCTTGTATAGACTTATCCTCCGCATATCATGTATATATTTAATTTCTCTAGTGCTCTTTATAGTTGATATTAGCACTTCAACTCTATAATTAAGGAACCTTGTTTCCTCTTCCTTATTCCTATTTTAGTAATACATTGTTACTGTAGGTAAAGCCCAGTTTTGTATTACTACTTTTAATTATAGTCAGATGTTAAAAGTAATCATAATGAATCCTTGGGCCACATTTGAACTACATACAACTTGTACATTAACATTACAACTTCTGCATAAAACAAGCAATCAAAACGAAACAAGTTTTTGATTAAGGGTTGCACATAAATAAATTAAAATAAAATACACCCCCAATTCCGAAATAGTTGGGACAAAGAGTAAATTGTGAATAAAATCAAAATGCAATGACTTTCAGGTCACATGAGCCAGTATGTTGTTTACAATAGAGCATAGATAACATTTCAAATGTTGAAACTGAGACAGTTTCCATTTTTATCCATATAATGAGCTTATTTCAAATTTTCTGGCTGCAACAGGTCTCAAAAAAGTTGGGACACAGGCAAAAAAAGGGCTGAAAAAGCAATTAATATAAAAGAGAATCTGCTGAAAGAACATTTAGAAAGTAATTAAGTTAACTGGCATCAGGTGTGTAACATGATTGGCTATAAAAGGGATGTCTTAGAGAGGCATAGGCCCGTATTCAGAAACGACACTCACACTAATTGAGTGTGAGCGCGTTCTAAAACTTAGTTAGTGTCAGGTTATACTAAATAAGTCAGAGGTTGCCTTAACACTCGTTTGCTTTTAGAGACCTCACTCACACTGAAAATAGCGTCTCTTTCTGAGTGAAGGTTGAGTGCAGGGAACACCTCCCTTGAGCCGCACTAACTTCACCGGTATTTCGTTGTCATGGCTTGCAGTTGGTTACAGACATTAGAAACTCTGGATCATTTAAAGCTACGTGCTCGACGCAATCACAACTATGCAAATTTTAACTCTAATGATGATAACGATGCCGGTAACTCACTAACTGACCACCTGCTTTCAGTGTTTAGAGCTGCACTGTGGTGAACTCGAGGTTAGCATTTGTGTACCCACCAGTACCTACTGGTGAACTGGCAATAGGGGAAGCTCAAAACCATCCCTTAAAGATTAAAGGTCATATCCAATCATTTAATAGAATTTTATTTACGTGTTCTCCAAAAATACGAAGGATTATCGTGTTTCGCCAGTTCTACTTGTTGAGTTAGAATGAGCACCGATAATTATTGCCCGGTTTTCATTTCATTAAATTACCAAACTCTCAACATTATCAGGTGTGGCCAGTTTTAATTTATTACGCATGTCTGTCGACTGTCACGCATTCGCATTTCTCCTGCTTTTCTTCACTGATGGGTTGGAAAATTCTGCGGTCAGCGGCTCGTAGGGCGTGTGTGGATTAGTCTGCGAGGCTCATGTAGCTGTAAGACACGAGAATCCATTCTTTTCTACATTCTTAATTGCTGAATGTAGAAGGAAATGTCCGGCACGTTTCACTGCTTGTTGCTTAGTGAGTCTGGCGGGCTGTCCTGCGCCTTTCGTGAGACACACGACCACAGAATTTATGAAGACATGCTGATATTTTACGTTGTCATTCATGTGCGAAAGAAACGCCTCAATTTTGTGAAGCAATGTATAACAACGCTATCAAAAATAAATTTGATTTTTGTTTTACCAATTTGTCTGAGAGACTTTCTAATCAAGAAAAGTAAACTGCGACAGGTTTAGGTCATTCAGCACTGGAGGGTGAGGATTGAACGTCCCTTTGCAGCAGCCGACACACCGCCTGTGGTACCCAGTGCCCACGACTGTCAGTTATGCTCGAGTGGCGTTAGTGAATATCACCTGGCGAGGAGTGGGACCGCTCACCCGGTTAGTGGTAGGTCTCTCTCTCTCTCACACTCCAGTTACATTTCAAGCGCACTCGCTATATGGTGAGTGGAGGGTGAGCGTGAGTGTTGCTTCTGAATACGGGCCTAAGTCTCTCAGAAGTAAAGATAGCCAGAGGCTCTCCAACCTGTGGAGGTTTGCGTAAAAAAATGTGGATTACTTTCAAAACAATGTTCCTCAATGTCAAATTGCAAAGGCTTTGAAAGTCTCATCATTGACAGTGCATAACATCATCAAAGTGTTCAGAGAAACTTGAAAAATCTCTGTGCTTAAGAGACAATTGACCTTCACTGAATGCCCATGATCTTCTGGCCCTCAGATGCCTCTGCATCACTCACCAGCATGATTCTGTCATTGACATCACTAAATGGGCCCAGGAATACTTTAAGAAACCACTGTCTGTAAACACAGTCTGCCGTGCCATCCACAGATGCCACCAAAAACTCTATCATGTAAAATGGAAGCTATTGTTGAGTATGATCCAGAAGCGTCGCCGTGTTCTGTGGGCCAAGGTTCATTTAAAATGGACTGTAGCAAAGTAGCAAAGTGTCCTGTGGTCAGACGAGTCCATATTTGACATTCTTGTTGGAAATCATGGGTGTCGTGTCCTCTGGGCGAAAGAGGAGAAAGACCACCCCTCCTGTTAGCAGTGAAAAGCCAGCATCTCTGATGGTATGAGGATGCATTAGTGCATATGGTGTGGGACACTTGAATGTTTTAAAAAGCACCATGAATGCTGAAAGGTATATAAAGGATTTAGAGAAACATATGCTCCCCCCCAGACGACATCTATTCCAGGGAGGGCCTTGTGTATTTCAGCAGGACAATGCAAAACCACATACTGCAGCTATTACAACAGCATGGCTTCGCAGTAGAAGAGTCTGTGTGCTGAACTGGCCTGCCTTTCACTGATTGAGAACATTTGGCACACAATTAAAGGAAAAGTCTGTCAAAGGAGACCTGAAACTCTCCAGCAGCTGGAAGCCTGTATTAAACAAGAATGGTATCAAATTCCAATGGCTAAACTCAAGAAACTTGTCTCCTCAATGCCCAGACGCCTCCACTCTGTGTAAAAAAGAAGAGGGGATGCAACTTGGTAAACAGGCCCCTGTCCCAACTTTTTTGAGACCTGTAGCAGCCATCAAATTTGAAATGAGCTCATTTTGCGAATAAAATTGTAAAATTTCTCAGTTTCAACATTTGATATGTTATCTATGTTCTATTATGAATACTGGCTGGTGTGATTTGAAATTCATTGCGTTATGATTTCATTTACAATTTATACTTTGTCCCAACTATTTCGGAATTAGGGTTTTAGAATTACATGCTAGCGGGGGACGGCCAAGAGAAATTAAAATGAGTGTGAAAAACAACTGGGTTGAATAGCATGAAAATAATGTTATTTTTATTATGCGACTGTAACTCCTTGAATCATATTTGACAGGAGTAATCAGAACTAGATTCTGCTTGGCTGACAATTTAAGGTCAAGTCGAACGTATGGAAGAAATTCTGATTAACTATAGATGATGACAACAATGCCATCTGTTGCATTGCAACTTTTTAATTGAGCTGCCTTTTAAGGCAGCTTCGTTCATCAACTGAACTGCTAATAATAATGAACACATTTCAAATTAAATGTGGATTTTTGTCATTGATAATAGAAGTGGAATTGGTTGGTTGCAGGTATTCCATTAATGGATCAGGTTGGTTGCAGTATCGATTTCTCAAATAATTGTGGGTAACAGGTTGACCCGTGCAGGACTTATCCAAACATCTGAAGCGCATTTCCAGCACTTGAAATATTCGTTTGATTAAAGTTTGTGTTTTGTGTGATGGAACAAAAATCCACAAGCTGGTTTTTGACATTATATGTCATGTATCTAATGTATAGGATAACCATTGTTGCCGAGCAGTTACCCCACACCACCCTCAAGGAGGACCCCCTAGAAGACTGCAGGAATGACAGAATTTGCCAGTATAAAGAAGTCGCGACTTTATTCAGAAAAATTTGCGAATACCTACTTGTGTAACTTCACACGCTGAATCGCAAATTTACCTGATGGAACAGGTTTCCTCACAATTCCAGTAACCTGCATCAGAGCGTTGTCTGATAGAGGACGTCAATCGCGCTAACCATGATGACTTTTTTGTTGTTGTTGTTAATTCTTTGATTTAAACAAGTTATCTTTCACATTGTAATCATATTATTTTTAGAAGTTTGGACGTGTGGCAGCTGCTGCTCACCTGCAAAGGCACAGAGTACTATCTTATAATGCGCCCTTAAAATAGCAATATAAATCTAAGATTTGACTTTAGTCCAACTTCTTGTCAGTGAATCGTGCAATCGCTCTCTCCTGCATCAAGATAGCAAGATGCCAACAGTACACCTGACCACACCTAATTTGAAGTGTGGTTGCTCATGGATGCCTACTTTTGGCACCAGCACATTTGCTATCAAAGCACGGGATGGGAAAATGACATCTGTGCCAGTGGAAAAGACGCCGGCATCGCTTAGTGCCCCTCCGCGCCATTGGTGTACGATAAAGCCCTAGACCTTGATTTCAAAGGCTTCAGAACATCCCAAGGCAGCTGTATTCTACTCACCAGGGCACTTTTTTTTTCCAGTTTCATATTGTTAATGTTGTGTTCCTCAATTTTTCTTTCGCACGTGGAGTTGACTGATATGAATAGTGATACCGCAAGTCCACCATGTGGAATGGTATTTATTCATTTAGTTACTTATTTATGTCCTTATATTTTTGTTGTTACTTTGTCAAGCATTCCAGTTGTATTAAGAATTGGCCAATAGGATGACAGCAGTTACATTCTTTGGCTGGTCTGCAGCTAGGCAGGTGACAGCCCTATGAAAGCAAAACTCTGTGACTGAGTGAGTGAGTGAGTGAGTGACTGACGAACTAACACCTTAGTTGGTCGAGTTGGAGATCCCCCTCTGTTCATCACTTTTTCAAAACAAATAGCTGCGAACAAGGAGCAGCCATGTGCTAGATTTTGATCGTGTTTTGTCTCCCTTAATAATGTGGCATTCTCAGTAGTATGTTATTTATACACCCTGTGCTTTGTTCTGTTTACATATGTTGCTTTCAGCTTTTAATGTTCACTATTTTCATTGCGTCCTTTGCAATTCATAATAGCATCAATAATGTTTATGTTGCCATTCATCTGCATAACTGCATGTATTGCATGACTGTGTTATTGTTTTAGGACATTATACAGCTGTATGATTAATAGTTTGGTGTACAGTGCTTGTTCCTTTCTTGGCTCTAGAGTTACCGGTGAGCCTGAGGAATGATGGCTTCATTGAAATTTTATCTTCCTGACGGTAAACGCTGCTGCTGAAGCCAACATTTTTAGACTGTGGACAAACGGCATTCCTTAATTCAAATTATTCTATTTTCCTACCGGTATACTATGACATGGACTCATTTGGTTTATCAGTGATGCATCAGTAAGTGCCCTTGGTGTTCAACAGGAAATAAGATCATAGTCGTGCAAAAGCTCGTGAGAACACAAACTTGCTGATTCCTTTCTTCGGCTGAGGTTATGCTGGCCGATCACAGATTAGGTGCCCTAATCTAATCACGTCAGTGAAACAGCAGGAAAGGCAGCAAACATTTCCCAACCACCGCATCACGATACTCAATTGTGTTGTCAAATGAGCTTTGGTGTGTTAAGTGAAAAATGATTTAAGGAACAAAAAATTGGTTAATAAATGTAAACTGCTTCCAAGGAACATGTCAGCACTCTGCTTTTTTCAAAGGATTGTCAACATATTTTGGTAAATATGGAGTGTGTGCCATCAAAGGAAAACATTTGGAAACACTGAATGTGTCAGGGTGTGGGAACACTCTTTATAACAGAGTACCATCTCCTGACAGACAATATCAAAAACTATGGAAATCGATCATTGAAGGCCAACAATGGTCGACTTGACTGATTGATGAATTGCAAAATGTAAAAAAATATATATATAAATGTGAGAACATTTCTAAAATGAGACTGAATGTTCTGTGGATGGTCCTCCATAGCTCACATATTAAAGTGAAATATTAACCTCATTAACCCAGGCGTGACTGGATTTTCAGTGACAAGCCATCAGAGTTATGAAAGCCCTTCAGTTACCTCACCACATAAGACAGTATTACTGAAAACCAGTTTCCATTTACTCTCCAAAATAAGCAACTTCAGAAAGAAGAAAGAATGCACATCAGTGTAACGCCTTGGTCACAACCAGCCATTATTCCACTCCACAGCATATCTACAGCAAAAAAACTCCAAGGAACTAATGGGCAATGCAGATTCTTCTTGCAAATGTTTGAGCCCACAGACTGCCCATAAGCACATACAATGGATTTTGATCATGCACAAAAAAACTACAATTTCCAGAGAAAGGCCAAGGACACAAGTTTCCCTTGCTCCCAACGCAAGGAACATGCAAGGAACACGCAGGTAAGACATGCATTTTTTTACTGGTCGTGGTAATAAAACAGTTTGTCCAAGACTCAAGTCGCCGCAAGGTGGATGCAAGTCGACCGCAAGTTTCCCGCAAGTGTGAAATAAGACGGGCGCACACACCACTTACAAAATAAATAGCACATGCTAGCACGTCTGGGGTAAAACTGCTGTACTTCCTCCTTACCACCTCTACGAGGCGTGCATGTGCCAAATCGCAGGAGTGTTGCTGCAAACGTCTTACGTCACCCTCAAGGGCAGCACGACACGCTTACGTCGTTCTTACTCCCGCCTTACGAGTTCGCTGCTACTTCTTTTTTTTACCTCCACGTCCTCTAAGACTCCCACCTACGGTGAAAAATGCTGAGAATGCACAATTAAAAAATCAGCGCGTCCGGTTGTGACCGAGGCTTAAGAGAGATGCTGACCACGGTCAAAGAACAAATGTGAAGATGGGTAGTTGTACTCTGTTAGCTATGATGCGATAGCAATTAATTTATTAAAATGCCACAATTTTGACATAAGAACACTTATGTCAAAATTTCGGTAGTTAAATAAAATAATTATTATTTCATTGCATGTATGTGAGTGTGCAATTCCCCTTTAATTTATTTAGTTGTCAAATATTAATTTGCTCACGAAAAACCTAGTGGGAGGATTAAAATTAGTTTTTATCTGGCATTATTGTTCATTGCATCAAAAAGTTAGCTCGCATTTTCCAACCCACGTTAACAATGACATTAAACACCAATATCCTCTTCAAAAATTCTGAATTAATGTAGGTTATAGTATGAATCAATTCTGTAGCCTACTCTGAATGTAGTCATGGCTAAAGGGCGTTGTTAGGCATGATGCA
This sequence comes from Gymnothorax reevesii, assembly GCA_029721435.1. Taxonomy (NCBI): domain Eukaryota; kingdom Metazoa; phylum Chordata; class Actinopteri; order Anguilliformes; family Muraenidae; genus Gymnothorax; species Gymnothorax reevesii. The sequence continues at coordinate 166,240,524 of CM056573.1, read as the reverse complement.
GAGTTGAGTAACAATCATAGAGATGGTGAAAATAAATGCAGCAAAGTCAGCAAAAGTTTTGGATTTTTTGCATTTATATTGCTATCCTTACAATGGCATATCAATTATAAAAAATATAGGCGATCGGCATTCACTTTTTCATTATCATCTTATAGGTCCTGTATTGGTCTTGGTCATTCAGTCGATAAAATGTTTGATTTTTAATCAGGCGAACTTATACGAGAACAGCTTGAGGACAATTGAGCAGTAAAGAGTGTGGTTACTGTTGGCCCACAGAACATATGATGGCACGCTGCTGGTATGTACATATATTGCAATTGTTGCCAATCAGTGATCTCTTTCTCATTTCTTAATGAATAATGTCTTATTCGCCATAGGCCTATGTATTGGTGTTATTCAGTATAACTGCTTGATTTTCACAATCTCAAATGGGAACAGGTTGAGCAATAATGTTTTAAAAGGTGGGGTTACTGAAGGGTTTGGCGCTGCCATTACCTCCGTGGGGAGTTGTGGTTGAAGAGTTTAAGACATATAAGACCCAGATTATTATATTCCCCTGTCAAATCCCCATGACAGACAGATAGGGTACTGAGTAATCTAAATATGAGTTGAAGAGCACTCTGTGGATTCAGGTTTTTAGCTCATAAATGACCTAAAAAACCAGCCTTCCTCAATGACACAAAACATCAGGCTTATGGAGACTTAAATAATGTTATTGTGAAAAGAATTATAAAAAAGAGTACAAATTAGCCAAAGTAAGGTCAACTTTTCAATCACATTTTTGGATCGAAGTGAAGTTGGGAAGCCTATGATTTACAATGTTTATGATGATTCAGAAAAACATAAAAACATGCTTCACAAAACATCACCGGACTACAGTTTTTCAGCAGAGAGAAACAAAATAAAAGGAGTTAGGCATTTAAGTCAAGAGTTTTCAACAAATACCAAACAAGGAGGGATCCAAAAAATAGCGATCCAGCTCTGTAATTATCAATGCAGAAGTTGATCCAGCAATGTTCTTTGGAGAGAGATTCATTGTGCAAATGTCTACTGGAGGGGAGTTGGTCCACAAATAAACACAATCTATTCCAAGTTGCACTTCTCTTCCTGTCAGCGGAAAAAAATCTTAATCCCAGTTTCCAGTAAACCCATAATCCTATTTGACCGTCTCATTATCGCTGTAGGGCTTGCCCCACAATGCACAGGTCTGGGTGTGAGGCAGAGCGGTTGACTGCTCTGAGATCTGATTGGCTGCCCCAGGGCTCCTCCTCTCTGTATCGAACATCCTCCAACCTATTGGGGAAGAGAAGGAGGACAAATAGGGTGATTATAGGAATGGGCCACGGTTAACCAGTTACACTGCCCATAGCCAGCAGTGTCATGTTATACTTTTCTACTGAGGATTATTTAAATCCATTAACTTAGGTTGGGTGGTGTGATCTAAAGGGTGAAGCGGGTTGGCCACTATGCCTGCTCAAATCAGCATTTATTTGTTAGTTCCTATTGATTTCAGGCCTTCTTACATTGCAAAAATGGCAATTAATACATATATTTGTATCAATAGGTGAACAATTATCCCACAATGGAAGAAAAAAAAAACAATCATAGTGAGATAGAAATGAATAATTCCAGTGATGACAAATGGATCCAGCAGCACAATAGAGAGTCACTGCAAAAATCAACCTCAATTTTATTCTGTTTTTTTCCGATTTTGCAACAAGGCGTCACTAAAATGCTCAAAATAATCTGAGTATTAAAAAGACGAACAAATACAACAATCAACATTCACCCTGGTTCAAAACAGTCGGCTGTTTTATTCACATTCATGCATTATGTGTCATAATAAGATGCCTACTCAGCAGCTAAAATAGTGTAAGCACTCTTAGTGAAGGCATGACATGTCTTATAGATCGAGTCAACTGAATAAGCTTTTGAAAACTTAGAGATTAGATTGGATGTTTTGACATTTCTATTTTAGTCTCTAGCTCTTGAGACTTTTTTTCCAAGGTAGGATTATTGCAATATTATCTTATTGCTGTATTTTCTAGGTTAGTGGCCCCTTCTGTCGACACGGATGATCTCCTCTAAAACAATAAACTCCCACACTGCCAGTTTTTCCAAGCGATCTGGTTATTTCTCATTTTATCAATTAATTCCGCCAAAGGTTCTGAAGGTGGCTACTAACACACACACACACGCACATACAAAAAATAAACTTGCACACATAATATATGCCCATTTCACATTCACAAATAAAATTCAGTTGTTAGCACTGTAAATGTCAGCCGTGATTAAAAATATAATGATATAAATAAATAAACAAACTTGGGAAGAAACCCCAGCACAGATGTTCTGTTTGTTGCACATCCTGAACGAGGTGCGGGTTTTTTGGGTGGCTGTGTGTTCCTCCCCATGATCAGCTGTTTCACAGGGCGTCTCTCAAGATGGCCTCCTTTTCTCTTCAGTGCTGTTACATGTGTGCCCTTGGTGATGCTTTATTAGTCCACGAACAGTCCCGTGGGAATAATACAGCCGGAATCATTCATTAATTTGAGTTGGCGCATTTAACTGCTCATGTATGTGTGACAAGTTAATTAACCATCATCAATTAATTAGATTAATTTACCTTAAACAGTTTATGGTAAAAAATGGACGCTCATTGAAAGCTCCTGCATATTAGGAGCTGAACGGTTCATGTTCGCAATTAAAAGGCTTCATGATTAAGTAATTGAAGCTTCTAGCTGATAAAATGGTAAACAGTTAATTGTTTGAGTAGAATGACTATAACAATTTACAACATCAACAACAGAGGTACATAGCCCTGGGCCATTTTCATTTGCATTTCATCCATTTACATTTTACTGCAGTTTGCCGTACTTTTGAATGGGCTGGACCTTTAGAAAAGAAACAAAATTTTTCTTCTTCTTCTTCTTCTTCTTCTTATTATTATTATTATTATTGTTATTAGAGAGAGAACAGATACCAATTTGTACACGCTTGTTTCAGTTAGATAATATGAAATCTAGGTTTGATTTGACTTGTGCACCTCTAAGTAAACAGAATCGGGTGACAATTTCTTCCAGCAGGTGATGCTGCCGAGTTTGAAAGGGCTTCAGATTATGGTGATTATATGTGCTATTACCATCCTGACAGCAACACAGTTCTTGGCTCTGACATTTACACCCCGTTCTCAATATTGAGTTTCAAATGAATGAAAGAGAACAGCTGAGCCTGCTGTTTGCTGTGATGCGAAGAATTCTAATGTGAGTAAAGATGATACCACCTTTGATGTCAAAAATGCAGATGAATCATGTGATGAAGATGCAATTTCATGTATGAAGCTGGAAATCTTCAACGAAGGTGGGAATGGGTATTTTTGCATATGAAAACCAAGAGGGTGGCAACTGAATGCAGATTCTTGCCTTGAACAGTTCTTTTTCTTGTGATCGTATTGCTTGAATTTAGAATTTTTTGCAGCAAATCACATAATGCTACAGTGTTGGCAAGGACTGGCCTTACTTTTAGAGGTCTTCAAAGGATTCAATCATTAAGTGCAAGGCAAACTGTTCACAAAGTGCATTCTGGCTCTATGTGAAAGGAGCGCACTCTTGAATCCTGCTACAATAAACAGCTACGGTGGTTTTAGAACATTTTGCATTGCTGTCATTGTCTAATAAAAACAGTATGAAGAGTCACTCAGGAAAGATGTGGTCAGAGAGAAGGAGTGAGTAAAAAAAAGGTTGCGGAGAGGAAGACAGGGACACAGATGTTGACAGGGAGAAAAAAGAACGTTGAAATGGGAAGAACGAGAGGAAGATTGAGATTAAATGATAATGAGCGAAAAGAAGAGGACAGAGAAAGGATAGAGGGAGGGGCTGGGAGTTTGGCAGATGAACTACAGAAAGAAGCAAAGAAGGTGATTCAGGGGAAAAAAACAAGCAAGACGAGACTGGACAAGTAAAAAGAATTAAAGAAATAGCAAGAAGTGAGAAAGCAAATAGCAGTCCAATTTGTCACTTATGTGCATTTTATGTGACAAACATTGCGTAAATAAGGGTCATCGTGTACAAATGCAGAGAGATCTGAAGCAGCACTCACCCGCGTGTGTTGATGGCAGGCTCACTTCCGCAGCTATGGGCCACGGAAACAGCGGGAGTCTGGGCTGGAGACCTCATGCTGGGCCGCCGGTCTGACTGGCTGCGCCGTACAAATGGCCTGGGCCCACGTACGGACGTGGGGAGCCTGCCTCGAGCAGGCTCCCCCCAAGGCCGAGGGAGCACACATCCACTGGCAGAAGCCCAGGCCTGGGGGGTTTGAGGCTGCAAGCAGGGCTGAGCCTCAAATAGACTGGATGACGCAGGGCAGAAGACTGAGCGTACATTTTTGAAGCCTCGGGAGATGGTAGAGTAGGTCAGGGGGATGCTGTCCTCGCTACTGTTCTCTCTAGTCCGCCGCTGTACCCTTGGAGAGGCTGGAGGTGAGGGGGCCTTGAAGGGGTAAGAGCACACCGAAGAATTTGGGGAACCCTCTCGCCTCGACATGGGTGGACTCGAGTCCTTGCACTGTGGGCTGGGTGGGCTGACTGACTTTTGGATCTGGCTGGGGCTCGGAAGACTCCTGTGTCCTGATGGAGGTGGGGTGGGCAGCTTTCTGTTCACCGGGGGGCTGGGCAGCCATCGATTCTGGGAGGATGGGTTAGAGGGAGCGACAGGCAACATACGGGCCCTGGAGGTGGGTGGTGTCGCTAGTGGTTGGCTGTTTGTGCTAGACGTCGAAGGCTCCGTGTCCAAGGGTCCACTGTTCCCCTTTCTCCCTGCAGCTTTATTCCTGGAAAAAATAGTCTTCCTGGGGCTTGACTCCACTCGAGGTTTGTCGAGTGAGGACTCTTCTGAGTGGCGCAGGTGGATAATTTTTCTGGCCTGCTTGTAGAGGGTGGCTGCTTCCTCGCCCTCAGGGTCTGCCTCTGGTAGGACAGGGTGGCGGGCAGGGGATACGCTGACAGAACCCTGGCGAAGGCTGTTACGGCTTGGCAGAACAGTCACAGGCTGCATGGAGGCGCGCAGTCTTTGCGTCACTGTTGTCTTCTTTGGCACAAGGGTACAACGTGTATCCACTGATTCACCAGGCTTATTGTCACTCATGATGGGCCCGTGGGAACTCTCAAAAGAAGTGTCCATTAGTACCTCGGGGGGAGGGGGTGGCAGACTGTCTAAATCTAGGTCTTCTGTTCTGTCAAAAGCTCGATTGTCACTGCTGTTGAAAGTGTTGCCTATGGGTGCTTCACTTCTTTCCAGCCCAGGTATAACAGGAACACCACATTTCCTAACTCCTCTAAGGGGTCCAAGAAGTTTTGGGATGCTTTGAGCCCGCCTGTCCTCCAACCCCTGACTGAAGGTGTCAATAAGTCGTTTGACTGAGTTCCTTCCCCTTAATAAGCCTGAGGGTGAGGATGGAGGAGTCGCGGGTGGAGGGGTGGCCCTCAGTGGCCCCTTTTCTGCTTCCTTTTCTTTTTGCATCTCATCCTTGTCTGGCCCCATCCCATATTCTCCAGAAGAGTGCCTTCGTGGAGTTGCTTTATCTTGTTGGGCCCTTGATCCAGTGACCCTGTCGAGGGAGGAGCTCAAACGTCCAGCTGCTGTGCTTTTAGTCTCTTGGTGTGGCTCTCCTCCTCCCTGTTTTGCTCCTGGTCGTCGGGCAATTCTTTCCACCCCACCCTTGCCATTCCTCCCAAATTGCTGGCTCAATTCTTTCTGTGTTCTCTCTACCTCTAGCTGGGTGGAGTCTTTGGCTTTGCTTCTTAGGGACTCAGCAGAGCGAGATCTCTGAGCTTTAGCCACCGCACCCTTTTTTCTTTGTCCCTGTCCAGATGGAGCAGTGGTCTGGGGTCGTTTAGTTAGTTGCTCGCCTTTTTCATCCATCGACTGGGGTCTCTTAATGGAGCTGCCTCCTGCCTGCTTGCTTGCTCTCATTCCAGCCCTTTGTGATTGAAAGAATTGGCTCCGCCCATTGATGGCATCCCTCATCTTGAGTGTCATCTCCACATTCTGAGGGTTCTCGATGCGCTTTGGGGACAAACGACGGGGCATCTGACATGGATCAGGTGGGGAGGAACTTGACCGCTTCCTCGCTGCCTGCTTATCTGCATCTTCATCATCTTCCTCATGTTCATCTTCCTGTTCTACCCCCTCACCAACATCCAGGGAGGCTGAACCAAGTAGGGACTCAGTATCTTGCATCTCTTTGAAAGTAATGGTACAGGTAGAGTCTAAGGAGGTAAGGGAGATGCTGGAGCTCATCCGCCCAGTCAGACTGATTGGACTGGATGTTCCAAAAGAGGGACTACCAGGTGTTCTGCTGGCAATGCTCACAGATTCATAGCTCTCCCGCCGGTTGCACTGATGATCGGACCCCGCTAATGACTCGTTCTCCGCGCCAATCCCACTGTCCTCACTAAATAGAGCCGAGTCCTCTGGGCCAGGCTTGCGGAGGGCAGCTGACTCAATTCGGGCAAGAACCTGCCCCAAACGGGCCTCCAGCACTCGCTTGGCCTTCAGCTTTTCATTTAGCAGTTCAGACAGCGAGGCAAAATACTCAACAGCTTCCTCCAGAGCAGAGTCGCCGATACCTCCAACTGCGGAGCTAACCAGCCGCATTCTCTGTACAGTGTATTGCAACAGCTGCTGTAAGAGGTCGGGGGGCGGCTCCGTAGCAACATCATATTTGGAGGTTGTGGTACAGAAGTTACTCAGGGGGCAGGGCCAGGCTAAATGCTCCCCACTCTCCTTCAGGAGCCTCTCACCCTCCTCGGCTATCTCCTTCAGCCCACAGTTGACCCCCTCATAACGTAGTGCTAAGAAGGTGGTCATGGGCTGTAAGGAGAAATGAGTCTGGGTTGCCTGGTCCAGCATGCCCAGCAAAGCCTCAAATTTGGTAATGCTTGGGTTCAAGAAGGCATAAGCAGCCTGATGTGCTGTCACAAGAGGTTCGGGAAAGTCTACTTTTTGCTCAACTGTGAGAGCTTTTTTCTCTTTTTTTCTCATGAGCTTGCTTCCTTTGTTCTTTTTTGGCTTCCGTGTGGTTTTTTTCCCCGGGGCATCTCCATGTGCCTCAGTCTCTTGAGGAACCTTAATATCAGTTTTATGTGTTTCTAATTTATCTGAAAATCCACTGTTCAGGGCCACCTCAACTAAGGAGGATCTCTTACCGTGACCATCCCTCTGAGAAAGGACATGCTGATCTACCGACCTCTTCTCTCCTCCCTCTTCTCCGTCTGCCACAGTCTCTCCCACAGAGGATGAGTCTCTGTTCCCTCCATCTCCTGAACGAGACTCCGCAATACTTTCTCGGGATCCTGGCAGTAGTGTCCTACTCTTCTTGAATGTGCCCAGAGACCCATTTTGGCGGCCCTTGGACGGTGAGCAGCCCATGTCTGCTGTGTTGTAAGGGTCCTCGCTTCACTTGCGAGGTCGAGTCGCAGGTAGGAGGGCGGTGGGGTTCTCAGAGGGGACTCTGCTGTATAGGTCACAAAGGAACAAAGGGCTGGAAACAACTCAAAATGGAGAAACAAGCGCTTATCCGCCAGCCGCACCTGTCATCTTCAGATGCCTCCGGTAATCAAGTCCCTGCATTTGGCAGGGGTTTATGTGTCCTCAGAAATAACACCGCCAATCGGAAAAGAAACGCATTGATTTTAATATGGCACCCTTCCTCTTGCCTCCGGAAAATCAATAAATCCAGTTGTCTGTTTTCATGGTGCTATATTTGCTTTATTTATATAAATATGCTCTTTTTTCGTGGCAAATATCAGGAGCCTACAGCTTGTCTTGTGAAGTGTCCTACCTTGCAAAGAGGAGCTGAAAGGATTAGTGGGGATTTGAGTGCACTGCTCACGCTGCACAGATGTCACGTTAAAGAAAATATAACTCACACACATGTAAGACTTTAAGCTCCTCAAGGTAATCAGACCTGTTTTCAGGAGGCTTTTTTATAGCCTGGTCAACCGTGTAAAATAACAACAGGAAGCCCCGTTGATTAAAGTTTACTGGTAACCGCAGGGCGACAAGCCATCACAAAGAACCTTGTTTCCCGAAAGGCAATTTTCTGCAGCATGTTCAGATTAACTAATGTTAGAATAACGCTAAACCTTTGTTACTTAGGGTCACACTGAGCAGATGAACAATTCAATGCAGCACACACACAAAGAAATGCAGCTTTGCTTGACAGGTGAACAATGCAATCTCCCTTAATTGGTCCTCATGTCAAGTGCAGTGTTTTTAATTGTCCTCTTAAGCCTCAATGGTTTAGTCATTTTCTTTTGCGTGTAAATTCAAATTTGCAATTTCGCAATTTGGCAGATGCTTTTAACAACTCGCAATAAATGCGTTTAAAGTGGTAAACATGTTGTTCGACATCCAGAGTGAACACTCATTCTAAACCAAATGAAAATGTTTTTTAGAAACAAAATGCTTACCAATCCTCTCAAGCAAAATCTGCTCCAAGAGAATGGAGCATTTCGAAAAGTCATACAAGGAAGCAGTTGCTTGCTAAACTTAATTTTGTCCACAGTCTATACTGTCAGGTCCAGTTACTATATTTGGACATGGACTGAGTTATTGTTATTTTAGCTGTCTACCAGGTCTTATTGCATATTGAACTAAATAACAAATATGACCTCAAAACACTGACTTTATGCTTTAAGTTGAGGTTATTTACATCTAAATTGTGAGACTTGTGTGGGATTTAATTTTTATGAGTGGATCCTCCTTTATATAGGGACCAAAAGTAATTGGACAATTGGCTGCACTGCTGTTCCGTGACCAGGTGCTCATTATCCCTTCATTGTGTCAATTATAAGCAATGAGATCTAAGGTATTGAGTTCATTTAAGGTGTTGCAGTTGCATTTTGAATCTGAACTCTTAATATGAGGTCCAGAGAACTGTCACTAACAGTAAAGCAAGCCATCATTAGGATAAATAATGAGAATAATTCATCAGATAAACAGCAACAAGAGCTCCATGGGGTCTGCATGGCTCATCTGGTTTGATATCATAAAAATTATTTTCAGTTCTACAGCACTATGAAGTAAACATCAATCTACTCGACATCATGCCAACACAGTCATGTTATCATCAAACTCAAATCCTGAAGGGCCACAGTGTCTGTGTTTCAGTACTAGTAATTCAGTCACTGCTTGGCTCATGAGTCCACGTACCTTGTTCTCAAAGGTGATTTTTGGCAGCTAATTGGAAGGAGCCCACCAAAGCCTGGAAACCCAGTGGCCCTCTTGGACTGGAGCTCGATATCCCTCAGTCCCACAGCGAGTGCTGAGCTGATTAGAAACGGCAAACAATCAGTTTCGGTGCTAAATGCATTATTAACTTGGTGTGAAGTCACTGCATTATATGAAAATGCGGGTTAGCATGTCAAGCGTGAGAATTTCATAGTAAATTGAATTTAAATCCATGAAATAAAAAAATAAAATTCATCATTTCGACTTCATCTGGACCAAGACTTTGAACACTTTTATGAAGCTTGATCCAAATATACCCACTGCAACTTGAGAATATGTGGGAAATGTGCCAGTCAATCAGATACCAGGACATACTAGATTCTGAATTGACTCAATATATATCAACATCTGGTCAGAGCCTTGAGATGAACATTTTTAGCAAGTTTGAGCCAAATCTATCAAGTGACAAGAAGTAAAAAAAATCCATCAGCCAACCAGAGTAAAGGGATCTTTGGATCTTGCATCGATCTGAAATGAACAGCAATTAGTCAGAGTGATGGGATAGACATGTGCACCAAGTCTGATCAAAATCTGACCATTTGAAACTGCAAAAGAAATTGAACATGCATCACGCAATAACTGGGTTTTCAATAACTGGGCGGAATGCGAAACAAACCATTGCAAACTACATATTTTTAGGACCTGTAGCACCCAATATCAGGCATTTTTGAAAACATTGCACATAGACATCAGCAGCAGTTATCCGGTGAAGGGAGTTTTGTTGCCTGGCAGCCAATTGAACATGACACAGGCTTTACTGTTATCCGTGGTAATCTCTGTGTGACTTTCACGCGGGGTTATCATGAACAGTGCTAGTTTAGCTCAATAGCCACTTGGGGCAGACCTACTCCTTCAGCCAAAAGTGAAAACTAACCCCCGTCACCTTATTATTGAGATGAATAGATATCATATCAATATGCATAAATCAGTGTGAAATCCATATTTCATCAGTGTAAATGCTATTGAGAAAAGCAGTAGGAAGCCTAAATGAATCAATAAATTAATACATCACAATCTTCTCTTAACAGCCATATGTAGCTAAGCTATAGTGAATTTCATTATTGTAATTTACTGAAAACAAATCAGGGCAATTTTTCATTGTGGGATGAGGTTGACAGGGGTTGTGCCTCAGTGATATCCTAAAACAGCTTCTTAGAAAAAGCTGGCATAACTCAGGCACCCAGAAAAGCTTTCTGATGAAGTTCTTGGTCATTGGGACAAAAGTTCTACCTTAATAACCAAGATGCCAAAAGTAGACGGTGCTTTGTAACACTTGCCATTCACAGCTTAAGCAGGAAAACAGACTCCCTTTTTATAGAGTTTTGTTGCCTGAGATCACAGTGGCACAGCCAACATACACAACTCACTGTTACTTTATCACTGACTGGGGTAGAACAAAGGACAAGACAGATTTTAAAAAACAACAGATTGTCAAAGAATCTAAGAACCACAGATAAGGTCAAAGAGAGTGAATATTTGAGGAAAATACATTTTTATTGGAGGAAAAAGAATTTGCAGGTTTCAAGAGATAAAATAATTTAAAATTTCAAAAAAGTTGGATTGAATAAAATGAGACATCCACATATAGCATCATGTATGGTATACTATCTGCTGCATAGGTCACATAGGCCTTCACTTACCTCAACAGCTTGGATAATGGATATCACAAGGCTTGTTACAAACTCCACCCACCCATGCAGGATTTACCACTCAAGTGGTGTGTTTTCATAAACGGGCAGTGTTTGTTTGTGCGATATTTTCAATATTTTATGTTCATGAACCATGAAAATTGCCGTGTCAAGTAGCCCATCTATGGCAAATGGAAAAAAAAAAACAATTTTCTTTTTAATACCTTAAGTTATCAGATATAGAGTATAGGCTGCATTGAAATGGAGATAATTCTGCGAACTGGGCACGCACATTTGCAAGTGAACAATTATAGCCCATTGTGCATTGACTACTTGAGATTATACTCCTTTGCCATTTGGCATACTCTATTTATCGCTCAAAAAGCAACTCATCTTGATAATTATTTATGTGCCCCCTTACACAATTCTAAATGAAACTTATTAACGTCATGCTGTCTGTGTGCACAATGTATAGAGAACTCATGATCTCAACCATTCGCTAAAAATTGTACCGTCGTTTCTTTGGTGGGCTACTACTGTTATTTTGTGACATTTAAATTGCGAGAAAATATTGAACATGTCTGTATGGGGTAATATCCTGTATCAATTTTGCATTAAAAATGATCATATAGTTTTGGTAATGAGATCCTCAGATCAACAAAATAGCAGAGAGAGGGAAAAACTACATCTCAGAAAGCAGACAAAAAAAATCAGACCATGATAGAAAGCATTCACATAGGGGTCTATTTTCCCATTTGCGCGTATGTCCTTTTTTGTACGATTCGAGTTACGTGCATTTGAGTTACGCGTATTCTCCCCTATGCCCTTTGATCACGCCCACAGCGCTTAACTTCAGAATGTAGGCGGCCTTATGAAAGAGGTGTGACTGATCCAGAAGTGAGACAGACTTTGTACCGAGCTCAGTGATTATGGCTCCAGAAGAGAGACAGACTCTGTACCGAGCTCAGTGATTATGGCTCCAGAAGAGAGACAGACTCTGTGCCGAGCTCAGTGATTATGGCTCCAGAAGAGAGGCAGACTCTGTACCGAGCTCAGCAATTATGGCTCCAAAAGAGAGGCAGACTGTACCGAGCTCAATGATTATGGCTCCAGAAGTGTGTCATGGTTTGGAGGCGTTGAGAGCTTTCTTTGTTGCTCTCGTCCAGGACGATATCGTTTTGCTCCCAACCGGATTCCTGGGCCAGCTGGCATTAATTGGGGGTGTTGCCCGGATTCTATTTAAGCTTTAGTTCCGCCTCGCTTCTGTTGCTAGAGTGTCAGTGTTTCATTTGCGCTTTAGCCAGTAAGGTCTCTAGAAAGAGAATTGTCGGGGACTTTAGTTGTATATTTGAGGTTAAGCTGTAGTGTGCAAAGGAATCTTTGTTTTATTTTCCCTTTCCTTTTCATCCCTTCGAGCTCACTTTGCTTTCTACCCCGGACGACTTCTAGGTCCATTGGTAGCGCGAGTCTCGCATTACTATTCTATTTGTGTCTCTCCTTTCTCTGCAGTTTTTGCCATTTAATTCTGGCCACTCCGTTTGGCATGTGATACTCCACACCCATCACAAAGAGAGGCAGACTCTGTACCGAGCTCAGTGATTATGGCTCCAGAAGAGAGGCAGAGACTGTACCGAGTTCAGTGATTATGGCTCCAGAAGAGAGGCAGGGACTGTACCGAGCTCAGTGATTATGGCTCCAGAGGAGAGGCAGAGACTGTACCGAGCTCAGTGATTATGGCTCCAGAAGAGAGGCAGACTCTGTACCAAGCTCAGTGATTTTGGCTCCAGAAGAGAGACAGAGACTGTACCGAGCTCAGTGATTATGGCTCCAGAAGAGAGGCAGACTCTGTACCAAGCTCAGTGATTATGGCTCCAGAAGAGAGACAGACTCTGTACCGAGCTCAGTGATCATGGCTCCAAAAGAGAGGCAGACTCTGTGCCGAGCTCAGTGATTATGACCATCAGGAAAACATGGAACAAGAATTTTCTGATTAACCATGAAAATGCAGTTGTAGTCCATGGAAAACGCAAACCAGACTTTAAATTTGAATTTGCCGCTGCAATAGTTGGTCTATCTATGTCTGTGTCAATTACAGGAAAGTAATGCAGACATCTCTTCTCTATTTCTTATTCTAGCCACAATGACATTAAAGCTATGCAAAAAAAGAAATTGGCGCGATAATGAAATAATAAATAAAGAATTTAGCACTTTTCAATCAGCGCAATCAGAGCATTGAAAATGTGCCCCTCCTACACCAGCCTGTTTGTTCCGTGGAAAACAGGGAAGGAGACAAATAAAGAGAACATTCTAGTCACACAAAAATAAAAAAGACAGTTAATATGATCTCATTTAGAAATTGTGCACTTGAAATCTCAAACTCACAGGATTGCTAACTTTCATGCATTCAGCCTGAGTGTAAGCGGTATATTCACCTTCCCGTGCTGTATGTCAGCAAATATTAAAGAGGTTATGAAAGAGGTTCTCAGGCGGAATTTAAGTCCTTGAGCACGGAGGTTTATCAGTTTCACATGCGTTAAGGTGGATTTCTATGGAGGGTATTTTTGGTCATAATCCAAATGAAAATTAAAATAATCAGGCCAAAATTAAATGTTAAAAATAAAATGCAAATTGAAAAACATAATAAAAAACATGTAAAATAGTAATGTATAGATGAAACGACAAGGAAACGTTAATTTTAAAATGCTAACATGTAAATAGAAATGGTCAAACGGAAAACTTAAATTGTAAAGATGAAATTGAAAATGAAAATTTAAAATGCAATAGGGAAACGTCAAATGTAAAACTCAAAATGGGAAATGGAAAGGCTTAAATGGAAATGCTTAAATCAAAAACTTAAACGGAAAAGATAAAATTATCATTTAATTTTTTATTTATGTTTTTTTCCATTACCATTCTACATTTGGCATTTTGCATTTGCCATTTTACATTTTGATTTTCCATTTGGCTTCTCCATTTGGATTTCTCATTTGGTGTTTTCATTCTCCATTTGCCATTTGCCATCCTCGGTCTGGCACCAAAGCCGCACCAGGTCTCGGGGGCCAATGTGTGATTTGTGGGGATGACAATCACGACACGGTGTCCCACTGTAGGAGTGAACGTCTTTGCTTCCACTGCATTGCTGTTGGACATCAGGTGGTAACTTGTCCTGTCGCCCCTGTTACCGACGCACCTGCCGCTCAGCCTGGTGGCCCACATCAGCAGGGAAACTAAGTGGCCCACATGATATGGGGACTAGTGGCGGGCCAGATAACATGTCCCCATAAAGTGAGGATGTTGACCTTGAATCAGTCTAGTCGCAATTCTGCGCTTCAGTAGGTGTTGATACTACAGTGATATTTCAAAATACACAAAGTCTCTCTGCTACGGATAACCTTTTCTATACGGGCGTGTTGGTCCAGGGTACTGTGGAATTTGCGTGCCATGCTGGACTGCGGCTCTATAGTCTGTTCTTTGAGTTCTTGTGTACTCCCACTCTTGGAGCAGGCTAATGTTGTTTCTCCTGGCTCAATCTCTCCCACGTCAGTTGATTTGGTTGGATGTGGGGGTTTAAGCACAAACCTAGTGGGGGTGTGTGAGCTTAAGATGAAAGTGCTTCATTGCCACATCTCGGTCCCCACACTCATTGTAGATGGTCAAAGTGATGACCTCATCCTTGGCAGCAATGTCATCAAGCATCTTATTCGGGTGCTGAAGCACTCTGGGGATTACTGGAAGAAAGTGTGCCCTACAGATCAGGCTTCTGGTGAGAAACGCGCCTTGCTACAGCTGTTAGCCACTGTGGAGCAATGGAGAGGCAAGGAGTGTTTAGATAAGGTGGGTTCTTTCGTTTGCCAGTAAGTCGCTCAATTATGCCCAGTCTCACTATCCAGCTCACAGGCTGGAATTTCTCGCTCTCAAGTGGGCTGTTTGTGACAAATTCAGCCACTGGCTGAGAGGCCACCAATTCACTGTATGGATTGACAACAACCCTCTCATTTACATTCTCTGTGAGCCAAAGCTAGATGCTTGCGAGCAGAGATGGGTGTCGAAACTGGCCCCATACAACTTTGACATAAAGTACATTCCCGGCCTAAAAAAATGTAGTGGCAGACGCCCTCAGCCACGAGTCATTTGTGCGGCCCAGTGTCCTTCGTCGCCTCACAACAGTCCCCTATGGTGCGCTCCTGGAGGAAGCAAACACCTTGGACCTTAGCCATGTGCAGGATACCTTCCATCTGTCCTGTGATCCGCTCAGCCGTCTGCATGTGCACCATCCTGGAACTGTAGCCCTCAACAATGCGGTGGCAATAAAAGCTAAAGCTTTCCTCTTACCTCAGCTAACTCAGTCCCTTCAGCCGCTTGAGCTTTCCAATTTGAGCCCTCTACTTAAAGACGAACTGATGGCAATGCGACGTGCTGATCCCTGTTTGAGTCTTGTGCTTCACTCTGTGGAACATCAGAGAAGGCCATCCAGACGAGAGCGTCCCCGTGAACCTGTTGATGCTCTGCGACTCCTTCGAAACTGGGACCAGCTCACGGTCAAGATGGGTGTGCTGTGTCATGCTACGAAGGATGTCATAACAAAGAGGAAATCTTACCGTTACATTGTGTTCACGACGAAGCAGGTCACCAAGGGCAGAGGCGTATGCTCTACCTAGCCCTTCAGCGGTTCTACTAGCATGGGATGGAAAAGGATGTTAGGGAATACGTGCAGCATTATTGCCGTTGTGTAGTCAGCAAGTCTCCTGAACCTGAAGCCAGGGCACCACTCGAGAGTGTTGAGACCTCCAGACCTCTGGAGCTAGTTTGCATTGACTTTTAGTCAGCTGAGAACTCCTCCAAAAAGTCTCTTGATGTGGTCGTTGTGACTAACCATTTCACTACACTGGCTCAGGCCTATCTCTGTCCCAACCAGTCTGCTAAGGGCGTTGCAAATCAGCTCTGGAACAACTTCTTTTTTGTCTACAGCTTTCCAGAGCGGGTGCTCTCAGATCAGGGTGCAAACTTTGAAAGCAGTCTGATTGCGGAGATGCTCCAAGTTGCTGGTGTTGAGAAATCCCATACAACGCCTTACCACCCCATGGGCAACGGAGCTGTTGAAAGGTTCAATCGCACCCTTGGGAACTTGATCAGAACCCTTCCACCCAGAGCCAAACATAAATGGCCCCAGCTGCTGCGGTCGCTCATCCCCTCCTACAATGCCATGGTGCACGAAACCATGGGCTTCGCTCCCTTTCAACTGATGTTTGGCAGGACCCCCAGGTTACCTGTAGACATTATATTTGGGTCTGTACTTATTGATGATCAGGTGGTGGATTATGATGAGTATGTGCACTGTCTGAGACGTGACTTGGAGGAGGCAATCAGGATTGTCCAGATATCAACCACAAGGCAACAAGAGCGGCCAACTGACTTCAACAACGGCAGGCTGAGGGGGGCGACTGTGGATGTGGGGGACAGAGTCCTGTTAGCTAACAAAGGGGAACAAGGTCGAAGGAAGCTGGCTGATCGCTGGGAAAGCTAACTTTACTCTGTCGTAGAGAAACATGATAACACTCATACCTTTAGACTTAGGAATTGTGCAACGAATCAGGAGAAAGTGGTCCACAGAAATCTCATTATGCCTGTGAATTTCCTGCCGGTTTTGACTGAACCGGAGAATTGTAGCTCTTCTGTTGATAATCTGACTGATGTTGATGGGGATGTTTCGGTGCTGGATGCAAATGAGGGTACTGCTGTGCTGCCTGAATGAGAACCTGAGCACACGACCGTCTTTTGGATCTCTCAGCTCCCAGTTTCCAATGGAGGTCAGTCGACTGCTGTGGAGGATCATCTTGCTGCTGAAAACTCAGAGGCGACCATTGATGAATATGAGCAACCAAGACATGATACACCAGGCGAGACCAGGCCTGACTGTCTAGATGTGCCCAGATTTAATGTAATAAACCAGTTTAGGGTTAGTGAATACTGACTGTATTGACTAACCTGACTCGCAACCTGCTGTCACAGCCCTTTCGGTTCACTCACTGCCTCCTGACGCAGGTTCAGTTGTTGTTTCAGAGGCAGGACATACTTTTTCCTGTGACAACCCTCAGAGAGTACACACAAGGTATGGTAGGGTGGTTAGACCAGTTGTTAGGTTTATTGAACACATGCGCCAGACAGTTTTTGCTGGAAAATAATTTTTTTTTTTTATATTAACCCTGTGATACATGAAGATATTGTTTATCATGTTTAAGGGACTTATTATTTTCCTTCTGAGGACATGAACGCCTGGGAGATGTACTTGTGCTGTGTATGTTTAGGTGGGTCATGATAGTACTGTCTAAATAGTAGGTAATGGAGTAGCTTAACATGTAGTTGGGCATGTTTTCCTATGAGTGTTGGAAGGCCTTGCAACCCTTTCGCGTTCTAATTCTTCAGGAATAGTCTTTTCTGACTGGAATACTTGGAAGATAATTTTTTTTTTCTAGTTGTATAACACTGTTGGTACCTGGTATGGTTAATTTGGTCATCTCACAGATCTATTTCATTTCTGTGTTTTTTTGTTTTGGCTTGGATGGGCAAGTGGAGATCAGTAGGGGGGAGTGTAGCAGAGTTAATGATTCCACTTGCCATTTCTAACCCTGTGTTGCTAAATGTGTATTCACACAGATTTAAAAGCATTACTAGTCTTTGCCCATCCCATGTGATGTACTTTTAGCTATTTTCCCCATGTAATGGATACCACCTATATGATGAGAGTAATATGAGGGTCACGCCCTCTACTGGGTCCCTGCAGATTTAGGTGGTGCGCCCTGAGTTCAGTGCACTGTCTGCAGATGCAATCCCAGCGGTTGGTTAGCTTTTTATTAGCTCGGTATAATGGGCATTATAATACTGCTTTTATAGCTAGAAGTGTATCTTATGTACAAACCCAAAACCAGTGAAGTTGGCACGTTGTGTAAATCGTAAATAAAAACAGAATACAATGATTTGCAAATCCTTTTCAACCTATATTCAATTGAATACACTGCAAAGACAAGTTACTAAATGTTCGAACAGGTAAACTTTGTAATTTTTTGCAAATATTAGCTCATTTGGAATTTGATGCCAGCAACATGTTTCAAAAAAGCTGGCACAAGTGGCAAAAAAGACAGAGAGTTGAGGAATGCTCATCAAACACTTATTTTGAACATCACACAGGTGAACGGGCTAATTGAGAACAGGTGGGTGCCATGATTGGGTATAAAAGCAGCTTCCCTGAAATTCTCAGTCATTCGCAAACAAGGATGGGGCGAGGGTCACCACTAAGTGAACAAATGCGTGAGCTGATTGTCGAACAGTTTAAAAACACATTCCTCAATGAGCTATTGCAAGAAATTTAGGGATTTCATCATCTACGGTCCGTAATATCATGAAAAGGTTCAGAGAATCTGGAGAAATCTCTGCACGTAAGCGACAAGGCCGAAAACCAACATTGAATGCCCGTGACATTTGATCCCTCAGGTGGTACTGCATCAAAAACCGACACAGTGTGTAAAGGACATCACCACATGGGCTCAGGAACACTTCAGAAAACCACTGTCAGTAACAACAGTTCGTCGCTACATCTGCAAGTGCAAGTTAAAACTCTACAATGCAAAGCGAAAGCCATTTATCAACAGCACCCAGAAACGCCGCCGGCTTCGCCGGGCCCAAGCTCATTGAAGATGAACTGATGCAAAGTGGAAAAGTGTTCTGTGGTCTGACGAGTCCACATTTCAAATTGATTTTGGAAACTGTGGACGTTGTGTCCTTCGGACCAAAGAGGAAAAGAACCATCTGGACTGTTATAGACGCAAAGTTCAAAAGCCAGCATCTGCGATGGTACGGGGGTGTATTAGTGCCCAAGGCATGGGCAACTTACACATATGTGAAGGCACCATTAAAGCTGAAAGGTACATACAGGTTTTGGAGCAACATATGTTGCCATCCAAGCAACTTCTTTTTCATGGACGCCCCTGCTTATTTCAGCAAGACAATGCCAAGCCACATTCTGCACGTGTTACAACAGCATGGCTCCGTAGTAAAAGAGTACGGGTACTAGACTGGCCTGCCTGTAGTCCAGACCTGTCTCCCATTGAAAATGTGTGGCGCATTATGAAGTGTAAAATACGACAACGGAGACCCCGGACTGTTGAACAACTTAAGCTGTACATCAAACAAGAATGGGAAAGAGTTCCACCTGAAAAGCTTCAAAAATTGGTCTCCTCAGTTCCCAAATGTTTACTGAGTGTCGTTTAAAGGAAAGGCGATGTAACACATTGGTAAAAAGGCCCCTGTGCCAACTTTTTTGCAATGTGTTGCTGCCTTTAAATTCTAAGTTAATGATTATTTGCAAATAAAAAAAAAGTTTCTCAGTGTGAACATTAAACATCTCGTCTTTGCAGTGTATTCAATTGAATATAAGTTGAAAATGATTTTCAAATCATTGCATTCTGTTTTTATCTACGATTTTCATAATGTGCCAACTTCACTGGTTTTGGGTTTTGTACTTTTATGTTTAGCTGGAACTTCCAGCTGCTGAAGAAAATGTTGTGTATCCATGTTCGTTGCCTTTTGATGGTGTAAAGTAACTTTGTGAACTCGCCATGTAGCTGGTAGTTTAGCCAGCCTTATTTTAGCTGCGTATTCAAGCCTTGTGGTGTAGCAGCTAATCATCATCAACTTGTAATTTGTTCTTGCATTTTCTGGAAGCTTTGCCGTGTGAGACCGACTGTGAGAGACATAACACCATGCTTGTATTATCAGGTACCTGAAGTAACGGTTCTTTTTAATCTGGTTGTAAAGAAAAAACATATATGTGCTAGTTCAGTGCAATGTCTGCAGATGCAATCCCAGCGCATTGTCTGGAAGCTTTGCCGTGTGAGATCGACTGTGAGAGACATAACACTATGCTTGTATTATCAGTTCGCAGATTCGCTTTCCGCGAATAAATAGCGTATCGATGCCAAAGGTGCTGATGTGGGTGTTTCATTCATAACACAACGCAAGACGAGTACACATCCACTACACATACAGTGGTCACACGGTATGCTTTGCCCGCAGTTATTTGCAGGGAGCCACCGGAATCGTTCAGACACCTGAAGCGACTTTTTAAAATGCCAAAGGTGCGTTCTATGGCGCTCCTAGTGACTGCGTGCACCTGATTATATCAATCTTGAGACTCGGTGGTCGGGTTGATGAACGGGTTCATCAGCCATGGCAGGAGAGGATATCCCCGGTCCCCTGAATACGGTAAGGATTAGTTGGCTCCACAAGGATCATTTAAAAATTGTTACCTCTTCTCACCAACCAACCCAGCATCTTCAGTGAGCGTGCCCATTTTTTGCCATAGTGACGAGTTGCGCAGTACATGGGCGTCATGGGCTGAGCCAGGGAATTTAGCGCAGATCCTTAATATGCACGTATCATGATCGCACTCAACCTGAACATTAATGCTGTGCCGACGTCTACGATCTCTGTACATATTCTTATTAGTGGAAGGGGTTCTGATTGCAACATGAGTACAATCATTGGCTCCCACAACACTGGGAAATCTGTCAACTTAGTAGAACCCCTCCTTAATTCTCTGTCTTTCAGCGGGTATTTTGGGGAACTTTCGGGGAAGTGGCTGATGTGGCACAGCACACATCAAGGAACTGTGTCAGACACCTTGACACACACGCCTGTGATATGTGCATGACATCACCAGCCACTCTCTGGAACGACCCAGATGCCAGGACCGACAGCACAGTTGTGGCCTTGATTACCGCGGGTATGTTTTGTGGATTGCTGCGGCTGGATAGCTGTTCATCCAGAAGTCAGCAAAGAGAGATGATTGCCTCACGGTCCAGACGAAAGCACTGGATGCACTCGTTGTCTGTTAGTCCCATGATGTCCAAGCGAGGCCAATATATGCGAGGTCGTCTTCCAGCTTGGCACGCTCCTCTTACTCTTTCCCACTGATGCAACAGTGCAAGCAAATGCAGGACTGGCATTTTGGTTTTAGATTTTGAGGGCATGGTAGAATGATGGTCTTATTCATACTCTAATTGCTGTGTTTGTGATTGAACTAATTGGAGAACAGGCTGTTGGATAATATAATGTGGTGATTTTGTATGATAATTTATTATGGTTATGAGAAATGTAGCTTAGAAAAAAGGGTGAACAACTGAATATTGAATGTGTTAACCTTTACCCCGTTAAATAAAATGAAATAAAGATTGACATCAAACGCAATATTGCATTTTGCCTAATATTGGCGCTTGACTTTAATACAGCCCTCAAAAGCGATTAACAGAAAAAGTGCGTAAGCCAGGGGGAGAATACGCGTAAGTGTTAACTGCATGAGAAACGCCCAGATTTTGGCCTTGCTCCCTTTTCACCCCCCCAGCCTTCTCTACGTTTATATCCAGACATGAGAGTTTTTAAACATGCTTGTTTGGGTAATGTAATGATTACTCAAGGATGTCAAATCTGTTCTGAATGATCTTGATACGAACAAAGTGTGCGGGCCAGACAAGTTACTTGCTCGGATTTTAAAAGAATGTGCTCATGAGTTGGCGCCATCACTTTGTAGCCTGCTAAACAAATATCTTCAAACTGGAGATTTGGCACTTGCATGGCTAAGAGCAAATGTTATTCCTGTGCATATAAATCCGATTAAGAAAATGTGAAAATTAAGAAAATTATCGACCAGTATCATTATTGTGCATATGCAGCAAGGTGCTGGAAAGGTGTATACTAAATTTGGTTTATCCTCACATTGTGTCTGTTTTGCATCATCTACAACTTGGTTTTGTAAAGGGACGGTCGACAACAACTCAGTTAATTCAGGTGTTTCACAAAGTCTGAAAAAAATCCTGGATCAGTCTGGACAAATTGACATTCTATATTTAGACTTTTCATCTGCCTTTGACTCGGTCCCCCATGACTGACTTCTGCATAAACTTCAGGTTTATGGATTTCATGGCAATCTCTTAAAGTGGCTTACGTCATATTTATCTAATCGCAAACAAAGAGTCGTTGTCGATGGTGCCCTATCCTCCTGGTCTCCTGTTACATTAGGAGTTCCACAAGGATCAATATTAGGTCCTTTAATGTTTTTGTTGTACATCAATGACATGCCAGACTGCGTAAGTCCTGAGACGCAGGTTGCTTTGTTCGCGGATGATTCAAAATGCATAAGAGAAATCAAAAACACACAAGACTGTTCACAATTGCTGTGCGACCTTGAAAACATCTTGGACTGGAGTCGCAAATGGGATATGAGATTTAACACTGCCAAATGTAAACTTTTGGGTGTAACAAGGAAGTGAGCTCCCATTCTTCACCAGTACACAATGAATTGAAAAAGTTGATTGCATGCGTGATCTCAGGATTGTGGTGTCCTCAAATTTATCATGGTATACATATGCAAATGTACTGGTCAGTAAAACAAATCATATGCTAAGATTAATTCAAAGAACTTGTGGTCACTCATGTTCAATTCAAACGGAAAGAAAACTGTTCTTCACTCTCAAGACCACTTTTGGAATATTCAATCCAATCTTGGGCTGTATCATTAAAAAAAAATCTCTCCTTCACATCGAAAGTGAGCAAAGGAGAGCAACTAAGTACATTCTTGGTTACAGTGATAGTGAACGAAGCGATTAGAGAGTCCGCCTGAAGAAGCTGAACATATTACCGCTTGGCTACAGGCATGACATAATGGACTGTGTATTTCTGTGTAAATATTTTAGGGGTGAATATGACATTTCTTATGAGCATTTTGTTTCATTCCAATCTGAGGAAACTTTTTCAATGCAAATTCCAAAATTTAGGACGGAAACTTTCCGACAATAGAATATTTTACTTATGGAATGTAAATTAAATTTGTCAACCTTCTGATACCCCAGCTGTTTTTAAATTGAAGTTATTAAATTATTACACAAGAAAGTTCAACGATTACTTTTCACCCAACAACTCTTGTACATGGATTGGCAAATGCCATTGTACACGCTGCCACCTAATCTAGTAAAAACATTTTTCTTGGCCGCTTTTACTCTGTATTTCTGAGGCCTCTTTTCTTTGTTTTTAATTGTCTTTTTATTTTTGCAATTTTCTGTATATGTTATTGGAGGATTGCTCACTATAGGTGCCTTGTCAACAGTGCGATCTCATCCTCACTGCTGTCAAGTTTAATTAATACGCCCCCCCCCCCCCCCACCCGCACATCCCACCATAGTGGGCTGGTTTGAGGTATGAAACGTCTAGGCTGTAAAAAGTCCTACTCCATTGTTGTGTGTGTGTGTGTGTGCTCACGTTCTTGTTTTTTTTAGGTATAAAATAGCAGGGACTTAAAATGAAATTAACCATGCATTAACTTTGAAATGTGGTCTACAAGTTCAGGTAACATAATCAGAGTAAATATTGTCTTAATAATGTTAAAAACATTCTGGGTAAAATCAATATGGTTGAAAGGTGATTAAAATGATTTATTAGAAATTGATTTCATAAATAAGCTATACAACATACATCATAAGTCACTGAGAGGAGTTCATGTATAAAACACATGAGTAAAATTCCATAATACATTGCAAACAGAGCAATCGCATTTATGTAAACACAGTCCCCACCCCCAATAATGAATTTTCACTTGCAAGAAACAAATAAGAAAGCACCACTCATTTTGAGGAGTATTTACTTTCGAAAAAATTGTCCACAGCTGCCACCGAAGTCACAGTCTTTGAGCCCGATTAAAGTTAACTTTAAATGGAGCACCTCCTGGTCCGTTTCCTCACGACAGGAGGGGGATTGATCACCGGCGCCTGCTCTACAATGGGCACTGCAGCCGGTGAGCACATTGTTGCATCATATTTCTCAAAGCTCCCAGAAGTTATTGTCACCAGTGAGCCCATCCCGGAATCTTTCGAGAGGTGGGAAAATGAGGACATGGTGGAGTTGATAGAGAAGATACGAACCCTCTCCAAGTAGGCCTCCGCAGAGTTCTCCACCTTCTTCTTGCACAGGATCATGTAGCACTTGGGCATAAAGCTGCAGAGGGTCATGCCGAAGTTTGAGACTAGGATTGCCGCGGCCTGCACGGCGGAGCGCTGTTGGATCTTGGTCATGTAGACGGGGATGAAGCAGACCCACACGAACATGGTGATGAGCACGCTGAAGATGATGTAGCCCGTGCTGTTGTAGCGTTGCGGAACTTTCCGGCCTTTCATTGCCAGCAGGAAGCACATGAAGGCCAACAAGGCCACGTAGGAAAGCATGATGCCGAAGCCGATCTGGGAGCCCTCCTTGCACTGTTGCAGCACCGTCAGGCCTTTGTCTGTTATCTCGACAGAGGGTGAGTCGAAGATCAGCCAGAAGGTGCAGATGAGCCCTTGGATTGCTGTGGCCACCACGATGATGACGACAGGTTTGTAGAGTTTCCGCAGCTTGTGTTGGCGGTACAGGTCCAAGAGAAAGGCCAGGAAGGTGCGGAAAGCCTTGACCAGGACGCAGGAGAGGGTGAGGGTGAAGCCCAACCCGTACATGGTTTGTCGGGCTCGGCAGATGTGGACGTTGGGCTTTCCCACGAACAGCACCACGCTACCAAAACTCACCGCCAACCCCACAATCATCACGTAGCAGAGCCAACCCCCGGCTACCTTGACAGCAGGGCTTTCCCTGCCCACGTAGAAGATGATGAGGATGACGAAGAGCAGCAGCTCCCCCAGTGCCGTGCCGGTCAGCAGGGTGATAGCGAAGGGCTCAGCCCATGCAAAGAACTTTTCTTTTTGCCGCTGGCAACGCAACGATCCCTTTTCAGACCAAGTGCCCTCAGGACACTTTCGACACGTTGCTTGGTCTACAGAAGGATCACACCAAAACAGAGTTATGAGGGAAAAAAAAAACTTATTTCCATTAAATGCATTCATTCAAATAAATCCTGACCATCAGCGTGTCAATTTAACAGTAGGTCATGTAAAAAATAGCAGACGTAGCATAGTAATGTGTTACATTACTGTTCGTGTGTGAGTGTGGTGAAGTGGGGGGGTGGTTCAGATGGACAATTGGGCTACTAAGCCGTTTTTCAGTGATAGTTCCTGTTTTATCAGGGTCAAAAGAGGAAATCCTCATTCCCGATCGGAGAGCGAGATAGTGGCCACGGCTTTTTGCTATCGCCTCCATCTCAGCAACCAGCTATCAGCAACCAACCATCAGAAACTGAGTGAGGTGAGTCAACCGGGGTATTACATACCAATGCGTGACAGAAAAAAAAACAAACAGCTCATGTCGCCTTGCAGGACAAGAAATGATTATCACTGCTCCAAATCAGCATATTTGTAATTCATGGATCTTTGGCTGTTTTCTACTGATTTCTGAAGTATGCAAACCTCTCAGTCAAATATTTATTAAATGTGAGAGCATAAACAGTCACTATCAAGGAAGTAGGCCTTCTGAAAATATCTCATATTGAGACTCACCAACCCAGAGAATTCTTTTCTTATAGAATTCCAGAACTCCCTCCTCCCCAAATAAATAAAAACCTGGGCGTAATTCAACCTGACCCATACAAACTCACTTGATTGATTTGAGTAAGTTCCCTCTTCACACGGTGTGCAGTTGAAGCAGCAGGAGATGTTGGACACTTTTTTTGCATATCCTGGTGGGCAGTCCTGTGAGCATTTGGACTCAGGAACCTGTCGCAAGGAACAGAGACGCGTTACCTACAGTGTTTTAACCCTACATTGGAATAACTGCACTAAATCTGGAGAGGGGGCTGTAATATTTTGTGTACAGTACTGTCCACTAGGGGGACGGGCCCGGGCCACTGAACAAGTGCTTCGAGACTGGCTCAAGGCAGTGGTTTGCCATTGTAGTAACTGTCCCGCTCCACTAGGGGTACTGGCCAGGGCTACTAAACAAGTGTCTCAAGACTGGTTCGGGGCAGTGGTATGCCATTGTAGTAACTGTCCTGCTCCACTAGGGGGACTGGCTCTGGACACTGAATGACTGTCTCGAGACAGTGGAATTCTGCTGTCCTTAAACCACGGAAAGTAGCTCAAGACAGCGGTGGCTATGGTCTCGGAACCACTGACTGTACAGTCCATGCCCGGAATATTGCAATTACGTCAAAAATGCCAGCCTTACTTTCAGGATAACCGTTGGCCAACTCATTTATCTGGCCACTGTTTTGTCAATTAAACCATTATGAGTGTAATTGTGTGAAAAGTTTTAAACTGGTAAAATGAACTATTTACAATGAATGTGGCCTAACAATACGCAGCTTGCTGCTTTTTACTGCACTAATTTGAAATATCAATAAGCTAGCTAATGACATGTAACAAAACTGATTAATATAAGGCAGAAATTTCTGAGATTGAGTCAGCTTATTCACGAAAATATGAACGCTCTGAAAAGATTATTTTTGTCAAGCCCAGCTAGTGAACATTACAAAATAATCAGCAGGTTTGGCAAGTAATGTTAATGAACTACATTCACACTTTTCAGTCGGCTGTTAATCTTGGTTGATTATGGTGATTTCTTTTTATTGCATAGATAGATAATTTTTAGTAGACGGCTATAGCTATACTCAGGCAGAGAGGTGTGATACAGCCTAACGGTTTTATACTTTAAATTAAGTTTTGATTAATGTTCTATGGAATTCATTTGAAAATGCTGTGGCCGTTTCTGAAAAGTTAAAAATGGGCCAGTTTCTTGTACACAGATTAAGGTTATTAATACTAAGTTCAGTTTTCAAGACATTACCCAACCAACTCAGTTTAGTCCAGGACATTGCATAATTCACATCTGTGAAACAGGCCCTATATGAAGTTTTACCGGGTTATGCTTACCTCATTTGTGGGATTGTCCCAGTCAATGGCCTCATTAATTTCAACATCTCTTTTGATCAGGTTGTATTCACCGACTACCTTGAAATGCCTTGTGTCAGCGACTTTCACCCAGTGAATCAAATCATAGCCACTTTTGAAGTTGCCATCCTCGTCAAAGTAAAAATTCCGGTTGTCAAGAGAGAAATTTACTTCTCTCAGCTCTCGAAGAAGCTGTAAGAACAAGTGGGAGTAGAATGGAATGCAGTTTTTTTTTAATAGCCTTTACAATTTATTGCAATGGGATATGTTTCCGCATTGACATAACTTTTTTCTACATAGGTGTGTAATTTGAGAATTAATTTTAGATGGCTTAGATTATTTGACAGTGATTAAGTTTTAATTGTAGCCTTCTCACCTTCCATGGGTGAAAGTTGACTGAGGAACAGGAAGTTGCATTGCACTGCAGCAGTATCCTGAGAGCATGGGCAATAGCCCAAGTTGCCACTCTCTCCGAATAAGACAAGGGTAGGTCAACTCCCCGCACCAAAAAATCGTCATTGGCTTTTAGAGGGTCAGGGAAATTACAGGCTTGCGGGGATTTTAAGATCAGAGTTTCTGAGAGAGGGCACAATTCAGGGGGGTTTTCAGCCAAACAGGCCTTGTGTTTGAGCAGTTCTGGGGTGCACTCAAATCTAAGCCGCTTGTACTCCTCAATAAAGTCGTTTGAGGCTCCTGGGGCAGTATCCAAGTTTTGCAGGTAACTCTCGAACCCGGGTGTCTGCTCTGTGATGAAACTTAATCCAAATATGTCCCCCACACTGTTGATTCCCTTCATGGTGGCTATTTTCCTTGACCTTGACCACGCGTCGCTGGCGACCCAAGTTCTGGAGATGTTAGCGGCTATCATCTCCTGGAAAAGCAGCTCCACCAGCTCAGTCTTGAGGATAAGAAGGATGACTCGGGCGCGGGAGTTACGGATCTGCTCCACCACCTCTTGAATCCTCTGCCTAAGATCCACATGGTCCAGGTAATGGGGCAGGACCTTTTGAAATGCCAGGCAAACCTTGACCTCCTCGGCATCCTGCAGGAAGCTGAGCAGGGCGGCCTTTCCGTAGTCATCGTCCCCGGACACCACGCCCACCCAGTCCCAGTTAAAGCTGGCCATGAAGCGGGCGAGAGCCCTGGTCTGGTGCTGGTCGCTGGGAATGGTACGGAGGAACGAAGGAAAACGAAACTTGTCGCTCAGGATATCCGTGGATGATGTTGTGCTAATCTGATTGGTTAAAATAAAAAGTTAAAAAAAAAAAAAATGATATAAGGTGTATGATTTTCAGTGACTACAAGTGATTCTGCTTTGTTAAAGCAGGAATAATAAATGGAGCCACAGCTTTGTAACATGGTTACAGAAAGAGGCTTTTTGCGGTTTGTTTGATTTCCTACTCAGGCACTTACACCGTATGTTAATTCAAGATGCTTTTGTTGAATTTCTTCAGTAAACAGCGGTGCAAATGGACTTTATTAAAAATAGACGAGGAAGATTCACAGTGAATAAATATCTCTGCAGTCTCATTTGAATCGTCAGTTTTTGAGATGCCAAGCCAGAAATAACAAGATAAATGTTCTTCTTCATCTAGCTTCAAAACAAAGCAGAAAACTTTTCTGCAGCACCCATGTTGCATATGCATACTCCCACCAAACTAACCTTCACAAAGACACAATTATTGCGTCTCAATAATCATCTCCTCCCCCTTTCCAACAACCTGCATGTTATTTAGAAGTATTGACGGTTTGATGTCTTGCGTTCTTCCTCCTTCCATGATTGATCCATTTTTATACCCCTCTCCCATGTGATGTATATTAACCCTATACTGCCCAGACACAGACATTATTATAGGAAAAATATCACCCAGAAATATTTCTGAAGTATTGAAGGATAGTATTCAGATCCACTGTTCATCATTTGTGACGGCAAAATATACATTGCTGAACAGAACTTCTATTTATATGCTACTATCTACTATCTACTTTCTATAGCTACCTGTTAACATTTATAAGAATAAGAAAGTTTATAAGAAAGTTTTTGCGTAATGTTTACCTTGGAATGCCGAAATTTACTGCCAAAGTCTAAGGAAATTCATAAATTCTCATGGGAGCTACTACCTTGAAATGAGTGACTAGGGGAGATACTCCTGTAATCTCACTTTTTCCTTCAGGGTGGCAGCACTGTGTATCAGATATGATACAGCGAGCAGTAGTGGTTGTGTTGCATCATACCAGGTGGGCATGGTCCTTCAAATTTGGTGTATCACATATGATTCAGGGGGCATTATAGGGTTAGCTTACTTGGTGTCTAGGGGAGTTTGCCATATGTCCTTAAGCAACCAGTCAATTTGTTCTTTCTAGATTAGAAGTTAATCCTCATCGGAAATTATCGTAACATTTATGATAGGTAAATATGTCATTACTCTTCAAAGCTTTATTAATACAAACAAACTCCAAATTGTCATTATTGTCAGTCTCCAGGATTGAGACGGTGTTTGTTCTGCTGCCCAGTTTATTAGAAACACCTCCCAAACCTTCATCGGTCCCGAGGATTGGGAATGCATTATTGCTAAAGCTTTCGGAGGCGCAATCTGTCAGACCGGCTCTGACAAGGGTGAACACCACTCGGCATGTGCCCTGTGATGACCCCTATTCTCATCTCTCTATACCATCTGAACTGGACAGTGCATTTCACTATAATTATTATTATTTATTCTTATTTTTATTATCATCATCTGTATTACCATTATTTTGTCATTTGACTTTTACCAGACCACAATGGAAATAAGTGTTTTCACTTTTTTGTGTCATCCGTGTATTTTAATGTACATCACACATGTGTGCATTGTTTCGCTAAGTAAAGTCAATCAAACTAAATCAATCTATTCTGGGCTTCGGTCCTTCCTTTGTCATTACTGTACACATATAAACATGCGCCTTCACCAGATCGTACTCTGAATCAGCATCTGCCTTGTCTGGATCATAACATTACTACTTTGCGGATTTCCTACTGCAGCAGGGCTTTATGTTCATATAAATCAAGTCACTAATATGTATGTATATCCCACCCGAATCTTGAATGCCCAATTAGTGAACTATGTACAAGGCTTGCTCATATGCGACCTCGTGTTGCCAATTCAGGAGAGCGAAGACAGTTTGCGGCTCTCCTCCGAAGCACACACCTATCAGCCACTGCTTCTTTACACTCATTGGTTGAATCTTCGCAAGTTCAGAGCGAGGGCGGAGGATACCCGAATATGAACAAGCTTAGAATCTTCCTAACGAGCGCCTGGCTGGCCAACAGGAGGTGCTTGAGCAACGAACAATGCAACCATTCTACATCACCTTTCCCGGCAGCCCCTTCCCAATTTACATCCCTGTAGCGCAATAGCCAACTCTGCCCTACTCTGAAAGAAGCTGCTGATCGCTGCTGGTTGGTACGACCGGGGCTCGAACCCGCAGGGTGATAGTCACCTCTGCTCCGCAATGCGGTGTCTTAACGGAGTGAGCAGTCCCTATTATATTGTAAATGCTCAAAACAATGTACTATTTGTCATTGCGCTCAATTTCCTTACTTGGAAGGTGGCATAAAATGTCTAAAAAGTCTCGCATTTATGATATTATTTTTGGCTTTGTATTTTAAAAATCTGTGAGTTCAGTGAGGGTGCATAGTAGACTTTTAAGTCATAAGTAAGAGAATCAGTGAATTCGAAAATGAAATTGATTTTTCGAGGCACACATACATTTGGACAGATTCCAAAGACAGAGCATCCAAACAAATCCTGCAAAAAAAAAAAAAATGGAGTGAGTAATGTACCTGAGGGACCATGTGGAGGCTCAAGAATCGGGCCACAGCGATGGAGACTTCTGAATACCGAGCCCCAATGATGGCCTTTGTCGGCATACGGTCTGAGTCATCGCACTGGACTGACATTGTGCCATTAATGGACAAGAGGTGCTCTGAAACCTGGATGGCTTTGGTGGCATCAGAGCATGTGTCACAGATGATGTATCCGAGCTTCACTCCTGGGAGGAAGCTGGAGTTGTTGATGGTGTTAATGGTGTGAATGACTGCTAATGTTCGCATAAATGACATCAGATTGAACCTAAGAAAGGGGGAAAAAAAAAAAAAAATCAAGAAAAATGGCAAAAAATTTCCAGAAAAGTGTTCATTTTGCTCATTAATAATACAAAACCCAAAACCAGTGAAGTTGGCATGTTGTTTAAATCGTAAATAAAAACAGAATACAATGATTTGCAAATCCTTTTCAACCTATATTCCATTTAATACACTGCAAAGACAATTTACTAAATGTTCGAACAGGTAAACTTTGTAATTTTTTGCAAATATTAGCTCATTTGGAATTTGATGCCTGCAACATGTTTCAAAAAAGCTGGCACAAGTGGCAAAAAAGACTGAGAGAGTTGAGGAATGCTCATCAAACACTTATTTGGAACATCCCACAGGTAAGCGGGCTAATTGGGAACAGGTGGGTGCCATGATTGGGTATAAAAGCAGCTTCCCTGAAATCCTCAGTCATTCACAAACAAGGATGGGGCGAGGGTCACCACTTAGTGAACAAATGCGTGAGCTGATTTTCGAACAGTTTTAAAATAACATTCCTCAACGAGCTATTGCAAGAAATTTAGGGATTTCATCATCTACGGTCCGTAATATCGTCAAAAGGTTAAGAGAATCTGGAGAAATCGCTGCACGTAAGCGACAAGGCCGAAAACCCACATTGAATGCCCATGACCTTCGATCCCTCAGGCGGTACTGCATCAAAAACCGACATCAGTGTGTAAAGGACATCACCACATGGGCTCAGGAACACTTCAGAAAACCACTGTCAGTAACTACAGTTCATCGCTACATCTGCAAGTGCAAGTTAGAACTCTACAATGCAAAGTGAAAGCCATTTATCAACAGCACCCAGAAACGCCGCCGGCTTCGCTGGGCCCAAGCTCATCTAAGATGGACTGATGCAAAGTGGAAAAGTGTTCTGTGGTCTGACGAGTCCACATTTCAAATTGTTTTTGGAAACTGTGGACGTCGTGTCCTCCGGACCAAAGAGGAAAAGAACCATCCGGACTGTTATAGGCGCAAAGTTCAAAAGCCAGCATCTGTGATGGTATGGGGATGTATTAATGCCCAAGGCATGGGCAACTTACACATATGTGAAGGCACCATTAATGCTGAAAGGTACATACAGGTTTTGGAGCAACATATGTTGCCATCCAAGCAACGTCTTTTTCAT
Organism: Gymnothorax reevesii; assembly: GCA_029721435.1. NCBI lineage: Eukaryota > Metazoa > Chordata > Actinopteri > Anguilliformes > Muraenidae > Gymnothorax > Gymnothorax reevesii. Next base: position 166,208,491 of record CM056573.1, on the reverse strand, counting down.
GGACGCCCCTGCTTATTTCAGCAAGACGATGCCAAGCCACATTCTGCAAGTGTTACAACAGCATGGCTCCGTAGTAAAAGAGTGCGGTTACTAGACTGGCCTGCCTGTATTCCAGACCTGTCTCCCATTGAAAATGTGTGGCGCATTATGAAGCGTAAAATACGACAACGGAGACCCCGGACTGTTGAACAACTTAAGCTGTACATCAAGCAAGAATGGGAAAGAGTTCCACCTGAAAAGCTTCCAAAGTTGGTCTCCTCAGTTCCCAAACGTTTACTGAGTGTCGCTAAAAGGAAAGGCGATGTAACACAGTGGCAAAAAGGCCCCCGTGCCAACTTTTTTGCAATGTGTCGCTGCCTTTAAATTCTAAGTTAATGATTATTTGCAAAAAAAATATATAGTTTCTCAGTTTGAACATTAAACATCTTGTCTTTGCAGTGTATTCAATTGAATATAAGTTGAAAAGGATTTGCAATCCATTGTATTCTGTTTTTATCTACGATTTACATAACGTGCCAACTTCACTGGTTTTGGGTTTTGTAATAATACTTAACCTGAGAAAATTGCATTGCCCATTTTTTCATTTTAACTTGAAATAGATGCTGGGAAATAAATCATTCCAATCTGGGTTGATGGTTTAACGAAACAGTTTTTATTGTCATTGTCTTAGTGGTGATTATACGGATGTAAAAAAAAAGAAATAGAAGCAATGTACACCTGGCAGGTGTACTATGCTTGAAAAGAAATAAGTATTCCTCAAAAATTCAATCACCAGGAACTTCTTTTGTTGATATAGGGTTTTTTATTCTTGGAAAATTGGAATAAAGAGTCCAGTCAAGCACCCAAGAATTGTCATCAGAAACTTGACTTTTTAAAGACGGATTCATCTCAGCCTGTTCCAGTGTTTCAAATAATTAAGTGATTTCTTGAATTACCAAGAGCAATACTGAGTGGACAATGATGAGAGAAAATGATAATGACAGACGTAATTTGGACGTAACGTCCAAATATTTATTCATTTTCATTCCCCATGTGCAATATTATTTATTACTAGTGCAATATAACCTACTTTCTGTGCAATAGCAACTGTGATATCCCGTTATTTCCCGGTTGCCTTTTGTATATATTCTTTTGATTTTGACTTCCTCAGGATGCCTTATGTATATGTTCTCTTGATTCTCTAGTATATTGTACATTTGATAGCTTTTCTTCTTCATGTATATTTTGTTAGGATATTTTCTATTCACAGCTATATTTTATATTTTTTACAGGATTCTGCTTCATATTTAATATTTTATTTTATTGCTCTTACTGCACAAACTGACCGGGAAACGCACAAGAATTCCAATGAACTCGCTAAAAATTGTTTTTTGACCTGTACAAATGGCAATAAATTCTAATTCTAATTCTAATTTGGCTACAATATGACATTGTCAGGAAATGATCCGAATAATCAATTGAAGGCAATCTATACTTTCTTCATATTTCTTTTTTCAATTTTGTTTTCATTAGACAGTGAGAGATTATGGTCAATTTTATGATTTTAACAATTATGAAAAATGGATCTAGAGATAACATTTCATTCTGTTTTATGTGTTAAAAAATGACAGGGAAAACATCTCATTGAGCATATCAAACCATAGTTTCATTCTAAATATTAAAAAAAAAAAACCCTTCATTTTCAGAAAGTCCTGAAAATAAAAACCAAATCTGAGCTGTTTCATGCGCATTTAATTCACAAAAGACATTTCATGCTTTAGGTTTGTCACAACTTTGATGAATATAAAAATAATGCTACAGTATGTCACCACAAAAGGGCCAATCATTTCACAGATTTCAGTTAGAGGGCAAATCAATTATTTGATTTGAAAGAATATAGGATAGTTCCCATCAATATCTTAAAGCTAAAATTGAAACACGGTCCTTTTTTCATGATAGCACCCCTCCATACTCACTGTGAGCACTTGAACTCCATTGGCTTTAGCCGCTGATTTTTGATATCCACTTTTGAATGAATTGAACTGAGCACCCCAATGAACACGTCTCCGGGACTCCTTGCCCCACAGATAGAGCCCACATCGTCACAGCACCATCCCAGGCAGAGCAGCACGCATATGCCCAGGACATGCCAGTAAGCCCGACGAATCACCGGGCCCATGGCGCATGAGAAGCCAACAAAAGCAGTACACGTCCAAGAGAAGAAAAACAACTGCCAAGTCCGGTACAGAGACGATGGTGCAATAAAAGGCACGTGAACTTAAACCAGTTTATGTATCAGAGCAATGAAGGGATTGCAGAACACTGCGGAAATGATAACTGTCCAAGCCTGTTTGCCCTCATTCTGAGGGGAGCCAAGCATTTGCAGCTGCAGAATTACCTGGTTTGCTTGATTACGCTCATCTCTCTGGGGTGTGATTGCACAACAAAATCCCCTGGTTATTTAAAAAAAAACTTGAAAAACTCTGACCCTATTCTTTGCCACCAGAGGACCAGAGAAACAGGTCCTAATAGAAAGTAATAGGAACCTAGACAATTTCTGAAAGAGAATATTCAAACCTCCCCTTCCTAGTTTCACACACCAATTAGGGAACAGAAAGGTTAAAAAAAAAACCCCTTGCTGCTGAGAGAGTATTTTATTTTTATTTAGAACCAAACTATTTTTTTCAGGCTTTTTTTCAGGACACACACATAAAGAAGCAAATAATGTAAGCAGGTCCAGTGAGCACATTAAATGAATATATAAATAATTCATCATATTTTGCCTGATATGAAAATGGTACAATGGTTAAAGAAAATAAAGATTAACAAACATATATACAAATTTTACTTAAGAATAAAAAATTTAGTTGCAACACCATATAGTATACTAGACAGTTGGGAAAATTTGTTAGACACACCAGTCCCATGGAATTAAGTCTTCAAAATTCTTTACAATACTTCACTTGATCCGAAAATAAGATATTTTCAATATAAACTAATGTATAAGTTTAGGATAGAAAAAAAAGAATATGTAAATCAATAGAAATGCTCGTCAGCATGTGCACACACAGTTACACACCAACACACACTGTCTGTACTGTTTTTGGTCCCCCTGGATTGCTCCAAAGAATTGATTATCAAAAACAATGTATATATGTACTTTAATCCAGGCTTAAACATTGTTTCGCATGTCAATTCATTTTAATTTTCATTGCAATGAATATTAGTGATTGACCGCAAAACAATTTAAAATAAATCTTGCGCAGATTTTAGTCTTTGAGTGGTACAATTGTAACTTCCCAAATCTGTCCCTGACTCCATTCCTCATTGTAATTAGGGCACACTTCATATTTATTATTGCACGTTGTGGTCAATGATTGTAAAAAAGCACTGAGGCTTCTCAAAATAGCGCCATCAGATAAGATCTAAGGGACCCCCATTACTGCACAAACATATTTTTTCTATGTATTGTACTCAGATGCAAAAAGTAGAGTAAACCTCCCAGGCATTTTTTTGCATTTTTGTGAGTGTGTGTGTGTGTGTGTGTGTGTGTGCGCGCACCTGTGTGTGTGTGTGTAAGAGAGAGAGATTAATTATCTGCAAAAGCAGTGTAAAGCACATTTGGAACATAGTGATAAGATCGCTGGACTGGTAGGACTTCTAGACAGTGATCTCTCAATTTTCAGATCCCTGTACACCAGAAATGGACAACATAGGTCCTGGAGACATGGAGTGCCACAGCTTCTGTTGAGTTTTGTTGTCTTTCCGGGCAACTGATTACTTTATGCCCGTCATTGGCTGATGAGGCCCAACACCTTGTTTTGTATGTATCAAGTCATGGAGGGCCAGAGTTGCAAGTCTCAGCTGTAAACTACTAAAAGTTTCGAAGAGGTCAGTTTTGGAAAAAAAGAAACTGAATAACATTAAAAACCAAATATATTTGACTGTTTCACATTATAAATACCAACATTGACCCTATAATAGGCTTTAAATTAAGGGCAAAGTTGAGAGATTATCCAGCTATACAATGGAGAGATTAAGAACTACATGTGCTGTAGTTACGATTGTACATTTGTTAAATAAGTTGTATCAGATTTTCCTTTTAAAAGATTCCTCATTCACATGAAAAATGTCTTAGACCAACAAAAACAAATGGCAATTGGCAATTTCGTTTTGTATCCAGTTGTAGTTTGTTTGTTCACAATGTATTTATTTATTCATTCATTTTTTAATAAGCTTAGTTCCGGCTTTAACCCTTATGTGCAGATTGAGAGAAATGTGCCTGTTTTTACAAACAAAAATCTTATTAAAAATTATTTGACGCCAGTATCCATGGCATGTACTTCCATCAGGTGAAGGATATCAAGAACAGATACTTTGTAAGTATAGATTGATACTTTCCCCGAGCGCGCTCACACACACACACACACACACACACATTATGCCCCTGATCTGATGATTGTGAGGTCAAAAAGTGTGAGTGATTACATGGTAATCATAATCCAAAAAGTGGTTTCAATTCTTGCAATACTACCATTATTTCTCACTTGCCCTTACACCTTATATGTCTAAATTATATGACTTACCGCGCCCTCCATAATTATTGGCATCCCTGGTTAAAATGTGTTAAAAGCCTTAAAATAAATTCAATTTTTAATGCAGAAGCATACTTTCAGACTAAAAATTGTGGAAAAATTTAACCTTCAACTCAAGTGAATTTTAAGGGAAAAAACCAATCTCTGACTAAGAAATAATTTTTTTTCATAAAGTCACCTGTTCCACAATTATTGGCTCCCATAACAATTCCTAGGAAATAAAGGTAATTGAAGTATTTCTGTCATTTCTACAGTAGTTTACATAATTGATCAGAGGATCTAGGAGCATTTAATTAGTAATTCATCACTTCCTGTTTCCCTGGGGTGTAAAGATGACGTGATACAGAGGCCATTTCTCTTATCCACTCTTCAACATGGGAAAGACAAAGGAACACACCATTCAAGTAAGGCAGATGTGTGTCGACCTTCACAAGTCAGGCAATGTCTATAAGAAAATAGCCACTCGCCTGTACCTGCCCATATCTACTGTCAGAGGAATCATTAAGAAGTTTAAAACAACTGGAACAGTGGTAAACAAGCCGAGACAAGGATACAAGGTTATTTTGCCACCACCCACAGTGAAGAGGATGGTAAGAGAAATAAAAAGTTCTCCAAAGCTCACTGTTAAAGAGTTGCTACAAATGGTAGCATCTTAGGGTCACATAGTCTCCAAAACAACCATCAGACGCTATCTGCACGCCAACAAGCTGTTTGGGAGGCATGCACGGAAAAAACCTTTTCTCACTCACAATCATAAACCCAAACGTCTGGAGTTCGCTAAACGGTACTGGGACTTCAACTGGGACCGTGTGCTTTGGCCAGATGAGACCAAGATAGAGCTTTTTGGCAACAAACACTCTAAGTGGGTCTGGCGGAACACAAAAGATGAGTATGCAGAAAAGCACCTCATGCCCACTGTGAAGTATGGGGGAGGATCGGTGATGCTGTGGGCCTGTTTCTCTTCCAGAGGCCCTGGGAACCTTGTTAGGGTGCATGGCATCATGAACGCATTGAAATACCAGGACATTTTAAATCAAAATCTGGTGGCCTCTGCCCGAAAGCTGAAGATGGGTGGTCACTGGGTCTTTCAGCAAGATAATAGCCCCAAACATGAGGCCAAATCTACACAGAAATGGTTCACTAGACACAGAATCAAGCTCCTCCTATGGCCATCTCAGTCCCCAGACCTCAACCCTATTGAAAACCTATGGAATGAGTTGAAGAGGAGAGTGCAGAGGAGAGGACCCAGGTTGCTGGATGATTTAGAGATTGTGCAAAGAGGAATGGTCGAAGATCCCTCTTTCTGTATTCTCTCATCTTGTGAAACATTAAAGGAGAAGATTAGGTGCTGTTTTGTTCGCAAAAGGGGGTTGTACAAAGTAATAACATCAGGGGTGCTAATAATTGTGGCACACATGATTTGATGTCAAAGAATAATTTCTTTATGTGGGATTTTTTTCCCACTGAATAAATGCACTTGAATTAAAGGTTGCATTTTCCTCTTTTTTTCCATTGTGGTCCTATATTATTTAGAAAAAAAAACTGAATTTATTAGAAGCTAAAGAACACATCTTAACCAGGGGTGCCAATAATAATGGAGGGCGCTGTATATATGACTAATGTATCTAGATTATGCGAGGCATTTCACACATTCGTTTGACGCATAAATTTTCAACATAAATCACAACGTCTACACAGAGACCATAGATGCTGCATTTGTTACATGTGATTGAGCAGATAATTTGCAAAATTAGCCACTGATGTTGCGGCAAAATATATGCTTTCAAAATTAGTATGAAGACAATAGTTCTCTGTTTTACAGAATTTATTTCCCACGATTGTTTTTATGTCACCATGATGTTCCAGATCAGTGCGACCCGGGGGGTATTCCACAAAACTGGGTAACTGAGTAAGCCTGGCTTTTTCGCAAAGTAAAACCCGGAAAGCAGTATTTATTTAAGACCATGTTCAAATTTGAATAGTTTCCAGGTCTTACTTCATGAAAAAGCCAGGCTTACTCAGTAACCCAGCTTGGTGGAATACCCTCCTTGTGAACAAGACAAAAAGATCAAAAAGGTTAACAAAACGCATGGGCTGAATGCGCGCCTCCGTTACACGCAGATGCTGAGCGTAGAGGCGCGCGCTTCCGACGCATGGAATCTAGGAAGTGCGGCTTGTAAATGACCCCATTGGGCCTCAGTTCGCTCGTCTGCAGGCAGCTCGTCTTCTATAAATCATGATTCAGTATTGCTTCTTGGGAGCTGAAACGGAGGATAAACGGCGATTACTTTTATTCTGAGGAGAAAGGTACGACTGAATACTTCAGCCATAATTAACACCATGGTTATGAATAAGATTGCGTTAATGGGCGTGCTATTCAGGAAGCACGAGAAATGGGGATTGCCATTTGCTTTTGCAAATTCAGAGGAAAAGAGTCGCTCTAATTAAATGTGTGACACTACGGAACAAGCGATGCAGCCACGCATCACTAATGAGGCTATTCTAAATAACGTTAGCTTGCTAGCTATGCAACTGTAAAGCCGCTTTCACACCGGACGCGAAACGAATTTTTCGCACGACAGATTACATTCGAACACGCGAAACGCGTGTATGCAATCTGTCGTGGGATAAATTATTTTCGCGTCCAGTGTGAAAACTGTTTAACTCATCTAGTTGGCTAGCCAGCTCGCTCAATGCTGCCTATTAACCTGACGGGCACAACGTAGTTGCATGATCTCAGCAATTGCACTTGACCAGGGTTGCGATTTCTGAAAGCACGGATGCTAACTTTCAGGGTTGGTATCTCTGACTGTGAATGGATGCAACCACGCTTTTGGCAAACGCACCCCTGGGCAGTCAGCTATGACGATTCAGTAACGCATTTGCAATGCCAAGCGCTGGTGGCAAGCCGATGCCTAACGTAAGATAGCTTGGTTATGGCTAATATGATGCCAGGTTGCTAATCTGTGCTTGGTCGGCCAATATGAGACCGACGTCACAGTCAGCTTGATAGAGCTGGCTAAATGGTGCTTCTTTGTACAGCTAGCCTATGGTAAATACCGGTTTAACGTTGTTATATTAAACATGAAATAGCTGCAGTTATTTACGCTTTTTGTTTCATTGATTGTGACATTAGTTTCTGATTGAATTTGCCTCGTTCGCTCTCACCTGACTTTGGGTTTTGAAACTCGCTTGATTCTGTCTTACAAGACGTACCCCTCTTATGCTAGTTCTTTGAAACCATTGGCTGGGAAACATTCGATGGGTGCGTCAGTGACTTTAAGCTGCAACATGATTGGTCCGTTGTAGGGGCCGCGGCTTAGGTGATGTGCTTCCGAAAGACAGTCGGGTGCCTCTGTTTATGTACGACCGGGAATCATATTCACCAAGACGTGCCGCAAGATTTTGTCACTGTTCTTACGCTTGCGATCATTGCGAAAAATTAGGCTTAAGATAAGAATTGTGGACATCATCCACTATTGGTTGCGGGGAATTAATTGATAAATTAGGTATTTTCTGCAAATGCTTGGAAAGTTAGTTGAGGTTTCGTAATCCTACTGAAAGTGGAAGTGTATTGTAAGCCAAGGACCAGTTTTCCCAATGCACTTGGTTTGGCATTTTCTATCTGAAAGCATTATAACACTTGTTTAGTTTTCTGTAGTGAGTTCTATTTATTTAGCCAATGCTTGTGTGCTGTTACCCATAGATTTTGATCGAGGAAGGGCCTGTTCTTCTGCATACAATTTGGGGTTAAAGGACCTGCTCAAGTGCCCCACAGCTGTACCATCCTCTGTGTGGTAGCATTTGGGCTCGAGAATTGAACCACAGATCGTTTTAGGCCTGGTCAAGCTTCTCAACCAGTAGGCCATGAGCTTTCTAAAAGAATATATGCCAAATTATTCCACTGCCTTTAAGTTGAATTATCAAAAAAAAATATATATATATATAGAATATTCAATATTCAACAGTATATTTTTTGAGACATTGCATAATATAAGTTTAGAGGTGTCAAGAAAATAGTGTGAATGTTACAATATTTTATTAAATGTACGGTGCTGTGATAAAAATATTTGCCCCCTTCCTGATTTCTTATTTTTTTGGATATTTTTTACAATTAAATGTTTCATCAAACAAATTTTAATATTTGGCAAAGATAACCCAAGTAAATACAAAATGAAGTTTTTCAATGATGATTTCATTTATTGTGGGCAAGAGCTATCCAAACCTACCTGGCCCTGTGTGATAAAGTCATTGCCCCCTAAACCTAATGACTGGTTGTGCCAACCCTCAGGGACAACAAGTGCAATCAAGCTGGCAAGAAGTCTTTCACATCCCTGTGGAGGAATTTTGGCCCACTCCCTTTGCAGAATAGTTTTAATTTAGCCACATTGGAGGATTTTCAAGCATGAACGGTCTGTTTAAGGTCATGCCACATCATCTCAATTGGATTTAAGTCCAGACTTTAACTAGGCCTCTGTAAAACCTTAATTATTATTATTATTATTATTTTTTTTTTTTAAGCCATTCAGAGGTGGACTTGCTGTTGTGTTTTGGATTATTGTCCTGCTGCATAACCCAAGTGTGCTTGAGCTTGAGGTCCCAGACTGATGGTCAGACATTCTCCTTCAGGATTTTCTGCTAGAGAGCAGAATTCATGGTTCCATCAATTATGGCAAGTCGTTCAGGTCCTGAAGCAGCCCTGGACTATCACACTACCACCATCATGTTGGACTGTTGGTAGGATGTTCTTTTCATGAAATGCTGTGTTAGTTTTACGCTCGATGTAACGGGACACACACCTTCCAAAAACTACAACTTTTGTCTCGTCAGTCCTCAGAATATTTTCTTGGGGATCACCAAGATGTTTCTGGGAAAATGTCAGACAAGCCTTTGTGTTCTTATTAGTCAGCAGTGGTTTTCGCCCTTGGAATTCTCCCATGGATGCCATTTTTGCCCTGTCTCCTCCTTATTGTTGAATGATGAACACTGACTTTAATTGAGGCAAGTGAGACCTGTAGTTCTTTAGATGTTGTTCTGGGTTTTTTTGTGACCTGGATGAGTTGTCATTGTGTTCTTGGAGTAATTTTGGTCGGCTGGCCACTCCTGCGAAGGTTCGCTTCAGTTCCAAGTTTTCTCCATTTGTGGATAATGGCTCTCACCGTGGTTTACTGGAGTCCTAAAGTCTTAGAAATGGCTTTGTAACCCTTTCCAGACTGATGGATGTCAATGACTTTGTTTCTCATCTGTTCTTGATTTTTTTTAGATTGTGTCACGATGTGTTGCGTTTTGAAATCTTCTAGCCTACTTCACTTTTTCAGACAGGTTCTATTTAAGTGATTTATTGATTTAACCGGTCTGGTAGTAATCAGGCCTGGGTGTGGCTTGTGAAATTGAACTAAAAATTGTGGTTAATCATAGTTAATTCATGATTCAACAAGGGGGGCAATTACATTTTCACATGGCGCCAGTTTGGATAGCTTCTTTCCCTTAATAAATGATCCCATCATTGAAAAACAGCATTTTGAATTTACTCGGGTTGTCTTTGTCTTATATTAAAATTTGTTTGATGATCTGAAACATTTCAGTGTGACAAATATGCAAAAAAAAAAAGAGAAATCAAGAAGGGGGCTAATACTTTTTCACAGCACAGTATTTGCCAAGCATTATTACTCAAAATGATGTATAACTGCATTTCAAAGGCCAAAAATGCATGAGTGCAAGTGCCTTGGGTTCACCTGCTGTAGCTCTTTAAGCAAAGGTGAAAGGTAAACTACATATTTTTGCTACTTGGTCTATGGGAAGGGCAGTGAATTAACTGCTCCCAATGTGAATATGGTGCCCACTCACTGTCACTTGGGGCAAGGTCCCCTCCCACTTTCTTCAGCCGTTTGAAAAATATCTGCATGTCTTATATGAGGTTTTTTCATTACCTTTTTGTACAGTAGGTATTGAATGTTACAGCAACAAAGGTTAGATGGATATCCCTAAACAAGAGCCATCTGGCAATGGCGGATCCCCCCGGCTGTAGGTTGTGTAACAACCTTTAAAGGGCACATCTACACATCATGATTGACATGTGTGCCAAGTTTGGTGAAGCTAGCACATATAGTTTCCGAGATATGGCCCGGACAAACTAATGTTCACAGACGGACAGACAGACGGACAGAGCAATAGCTATATCCCCCCATTATATGTGGGGGGGGGATAATAAAAAACTAATTGATCCCACTCCTGCATGGGGTAGTGGCTCAAAATTCCATGCCATTCTTGAATCTCAAATATGTTCAGTCCAGTGAAAAGTCCCTTGCAGTTCCATTGATCCATAGTCATATTTTTTGAGAGGCTGCTCTATTCATTCTTGCTTAAGATGGTTCTTTAAAAAGGTTCTATAAGTGCAGCTGGTGCTTTAGTGATGGATTATGGGAAGGTAACCAGTTTTGGATTCTCGTCTTAAAATATCTGCATTTCAACCACAGTTCATAATTGTAGAGGTGATATTGAGGTAGTTGCTGTATTTCTGAATTATTACACAATTTTAGGTCCTCTTATTTCCTTGCTCTATTGTTGGTGATACAATACCATTTTTCTTCTTCATTGATAATAAACACGAAATAGAAGTCTAACCTCATTTATTCAGTCGGCACTGCTCCCACGTCACTCCACGGATGCCGCTGTCATTAATTTGTTTGGCTCTTTGTGTAGGACGGATACGATGGTGATATAAAGTTGAGTCCCATAATGCATGGGATAAATAAGTTTCGGTGGGGCTCTTGCTTGTTCCACACCCACCCTATACGCACAAGTGAATGTCTCGCTGTACTTCAAAGCACAGTTAATGTTGACTTTGATGCAGGTGCTTGTGCACCATGGACTGTATTGCGCACATGCTTACACTTTCATCCAGCAGAGTGCACAGGGCACAGAGGGCAGGACACTGCCGTTATTTTTTTTTTATTAGCCTGTTTGTTCCTGTATTAAGGGTGGTAGGTTGTACCTTGCATTATGTCTGTAAGACCACAGGGCGCTATGTTGCCTGGGTAAGCTTTCTAGGCGCAGCAGTTAATGCCCCGTTACCAAACTGCGAGTGTATGAAATGTACTAACCTCTACGGAATACAACTACTGCCAAGGGATGGAGAGACATGCCTTTGCTTAAATATTTGTGCAAATTTATGAGTTATCTTTGCTAATTAGCAACTGACTTCTCATTAACCTGATTATGGTACCAATTCAGTACAACGGACAGCTCAGCTCAAATTTAAGTAAGCTGTGAATTTTTTTTATCTCTTACAGTTAGTGCTAAAGGAGAACTGTATGTCAAGAGCGTTTGACTGAAGCAGAATGACTAAGTTTTTGGACAAGCTCTTCAAATGAGGAATATCTTGGGATAAAGGTGTTTCTGTGTCTCACTCTAACAAAAATGTGTGTTCATAGGTAACCGTATAGGCAAAACTGTGTATAATATTCTGTTTGTTGAATTTTGTTAAATGTTGTGTATCCATCTAGTGCTGATATTATAATTTCAGAAATTCTGGTCAGTTGCGTTTTCCCTAAGTTGTAATGTTCTCTGGTCAAATATTTATTTGGCTGTTTTTGTATGCAAGTGTTTTCAGCAGTAATTATATCGCAGCTAGACTTTTTCAGGGTGCAGGATACTGCTTGAGCTGGTCAGTATTTTTTTAGCTGTAAACCCAGAGCCAACAATATGTCTGCACATGATTCATTGAGCTGACACTGACTTGCAAAATCCTTGTCCGAAGAAGCGTAGCAGATTGAGTGACGGGTTACAGCTAGTCTGAGGTCTATGGCAAATTCACTTATAAGTAAAGTCTTCACTTTATTTAAGTTCCCTCTAAAATTTGGTTCTGTTCAGCATTTTTTGCATCAATTGAACATTAATTTTTCCTATGGAAACATTGTGTAGATACAAAAATCATTTTTTTCTCCCTTTCTCTGTTCATTTGCTTCAGAATAAGTGCTCATAGGAAAGACAGATTGTTGAAATGGCTGGTTTTAATTCATTTCTGCTCTTCGCTGAGGGAGACTTCTGTATCCAGTGGAACTGAAAATTCGCTGTGGCCAAATTTTTACAGAGCAAGTCAGGGTTAGGGGCTCAGTCGGAGGATATGCTAGCCTCTTTCATGAGCTGGGAGGGAAATTTTGTGTGTGTGTGTGTGTGTGTGTGTGTGTGTCTGTGTGTGTGTGTGTGTGTGTGTGTGAGAGAGTGTGAGGGAGAGCCTGGGCATTTGGAGGCTGTTTGTTTTTTGCATTGGCTAATGTTGGGTTGGCGCATGTGCTCTGTAGACGTGTACTCGTATGCATGCAATAGAGAAGCAATGGATACATTTGTGGAGTTGGCGTACTCATGGATGCCCGCACATGTATTATTAGGCGCACTGGGACTGTTCTGTACATGTAGCGTTTTGCCCTGAGTGTAGGTGTGATATTGTAGGACGGAGTGATTGAGACGGAGAGAGGGAGGGTGGAATGCCATGGAAGTTTGAGCTGTAAATAGCCACATGACACGGAGCGTGACCAGAGTTCAGCTCTCAGACTCGGGAAGGGGGTCACCGGACCGCACGGGGGAAAGCTGGGGGGGAAAGGGCAGAAGTCGGCATTATTATTTAGCTTGTTTGGCACCTCTCTGCCTTTGTGTTGGGAGACAGCGTCTCAGTGGATAACTCGGGCGCAATGGAAGAAACTCAGAGCGAAACAGTCTGTGATGACGACAGTGAGTTCTCACATGGTGACTGGAGTCTCTTTTTTTCTCCCTTTTTCTCACTCTCTGTCGCTTGCGCTCTCTCTCTCTCTCTCTCTCTCTCTGACATGCATACATGCGCACACTCTTTTTCTCTCCAGCTCTCTGCTGTACTCACTCTTCAGCGAATAAGAACCCTTATTTTCAGTCTTTTGTTGAGCTCAACAGCACATTGTTCTTTCTTTTGTCTGTCATCTGTTTTCTGTCTACTCCAGTGTGAGTCATTTGGTGGCTACATTCCAAAATGAGTTAACCCTCGTGTTGTAACTGCTTCACCTGTTCAGTCATAACAACACTTAAAGTGGCATAGGTTGAGTTATGGAACTGAATCAGCCGACTTTCATTTCAGAAGTGCCAAGTTCATTAAGATTAATATCGTACTCACTCAGATTGCTGTGGACAGTGAGTATTATGAATTTTCTTTGGTATACAGTTGGGTCCATAAATTTAGGCAGAGATACTATTTTACTATCCCCTGCCAACACGAAGTGGGAGGGGGATATAGGTTTGACCTCCGTCCGTGCGTGCGTGTGTGCATCCGTCCGTCCGAGAGAAAGGGGACAACTTTTCTCAGAAACTATTACAGGTAGGACAACCAAATTTGATGTGTAGCTGCAGACCATAAAGGCCTTGATGGAGTTCGAAAATAAGAAGCACACAATTGGCGGGGGATGTTGTAGACCATGTCGACTTGTTCATTTTGGCTCTTTACACCACCATTTGTTTTGTGAATGGTGAATATTATAGTGAAACTATAATAGCTTTTTATCCCCCGCCAACACGAAGTGTGAGGGGGATGTAGGTCTGACCTCCGTCCGTGCGTGCATGCGTGCGTCCGTTCGTGAGAAAGGCGACAACTTTTCTCAGAAACTATTACAGATAGGACAACCAAATTTGGTGTGTAGCTTCAGAACATAAAGGCCTTGATGGAGTTCGAAAATAAGAAGCACACGATTGGCGGGGAATGTTGTTGACCATGTTGACTTGTTTTTTTTTTAGCAATAATTGAAGTATTTTTGTCAAATATACTGTAAACGTGTTACAATCGTTGTTATACACAGCCCCATATATTTTAGAGGCCCAAAAGTGATTGGGCAAATTAAAATTCTCAAAAATCTAATTGTCATTTTTTTTATACACTGTGGCAAACCTTTTTCTGTCAATGACTTATGGAAGTCTGAAACCTATAGACATCACCAGACACCGGGTCTCTTCCCTGATGCCCTTCCCTCTTGCCCTTCTGGGCAGCTGTCTTCAGTTCCTGCCTTGTTGTATAGCCTGCAGTTTTGCCTTCAGCAAGTGAAGTGCATTCTCATGTGGATTCAGTTTAGGTGATTGACCTTTGTGGACGATTTTGCATCTTTGCCATTTGGGAAGTTTGTTGTTGCTTTTACTGTATGCTTTGGGTCTTTGTCCATCAGCTCTATGAAGCACCGTCCAGTGAGTTTTGAAGCTTTTGGCCGAATATGAGCAGATCTCACCCTGTAAAACTCAGATTTCCTTTTTATCAGCGGTCACATCAATATACAAGCTAGTTCTGTATTTCCTTCATGCTTCACCACTGCAGTGCTTCATATCGTGAGCAGTTCCTTACAGTCTTCATGTTCTTCTCTACCCATTATTCTTAAACAAGACCTCAACAGCACATTATTTTTTTGAAGAGTGTACAAATGAATTGATTTGGCAACACTGGATGCATTTAATGTTTGTGTTTAATGGGTTGGTTTTGTTTTTCTTGTAAAATTACGGCTTGCATCACTGGCAGTGACAAGTATTTGGACTTCTTATTGGCTGTTAAAGCCCCCTATTATGTCACCAGGTGCGCAGCCAATTAGTCATTACAAGCCATTTCAAAACCTGTTTGTTCGTGACCTCATATAGAGAAGTGACCGCCCAAACACAAAGAAAGGACTGAACAACTTCAGCCAACCAGTAATTCAGTTCGTTCATTACTCTGGGTGATCTCTCTGCTTTGTGATGTCACAAAGGACAGATGTGAAGTGGCTTGTAGGGGCTAATTAGCCGCGCACCTGGTGATTTACTGTAATTGGGGAGCTTGAAGTGACAGATTCCAAGTGCAAATGCCTCTCAAACTCCGCTCAATACGGCTTATTTATAAACGAAATAACGCAGGGAATAACAAAAACACTGCCATGGAAGAGTAGAGCAGCCAATTTTCTAATTTCTTTCGGTCCCTTAAGAAGGGGATGGGGCATACAAAAACGCCCTACCGTTATATTGAACTTGAAATTGTGAGTTTGTGGCCATTCTTTGACTTTCTTTACTCTGTAGACTGCTTAGATAGCTATATTTTTCCATCTCCAATTATGGTCATGGTGCTATGGTGGTGCAGTGGGTAGCACTGTGGCCTCAGCCAGAAGGTTGTGAGTTTGAATTTGGACTTTCTCTTTGGTGTGTGCTTCTTCTCTGAGTGTTTGCATGGATTTTGACTCTGGTTACTCCAGAGTCTTCCCACAGTGCGGAGACATGAATGTACGACAATTGGAGAGTTTATATTGGCCACAGGTGTGTGTGTGTGTGTGTGTGTGTGTGTGTGTGTGTGTGTGTGTGTGTGTGAGTGAGTGGCTGATGCAGGATGGATTGGGTAACCTTTCTGGGTCTTTCTTGCCTCTCACCTTTTGGATACTGGAATAGTCTTCAGCCCCCCGTGACCCTGACCACAAGGGTAATGAAACACAGTTGATTGGTTCTCCTCATTTACAAAAATTCCATGGTTTTCTGGGCTTCAATGATCCATTTCGGTCTCACAAATGCAGATCTACCATTTCTGATATCTTTAGTGACAATTAAAAGATCCCTGGGGCGTGGAAGAGACCTAACGGGTCAGCAGTGGTCAAAACGATGGACTCTGTCAGTGATGGAGGTCAGTGGGGTTGAGGAAGTAACTACTCGAGCAGATTTCTGAGGTACTGCCTGGCTTTGCCTGTGGTCATATTTTATTTTTGGCCCCCGGGCGAAGTTGGGCTGCTACTATGGATACATTGTTGTCATCTCCGCTGCCACCTTGGCGTCCATGGAGATTTTATTGTGGGAGCTCTAGGCCACAAATTTCAACCGATTCCTGTGATGTTTGGTGTGGACATAAATTACGGTTACGTCACGACTCCTATCAATTTTGGTTGCCATGGCAACAGAATTGGCCATTTTCATGCTGAAAATGTTCCCGCTTCAGTGTATTGCCTATGAACACTAGACGTCGGGTAAAAAAAAAAACTAAAAAAAAAACTTTGCAGTAAGATATTAATATTTTTATGTTGCCACATTGGTGGAATATATGCATGTTTTTAAAATTCTAACTGCAATAAAAAGTGAGAAAGGGACAAGGGGGCACTTCGGGAGGGCAACACCCATGCGGTCGCGGGTGACCCGACAAATTGGTTCATTTCTTGGAGCAGCTAATTCTGGATGTCTGTGGCCTGTCATTCTGTTAAAGCCTGCCAAATATTGGGAAGGAGACGCGGTGTTTGTTCTTTTTAATCTGGTCTTAGTGCTTTGTTTGAAGTAAAGCTGTGGAAGAGTAGGGGGTCACCTTGGCTACTAGACAGGCGTGATAGTTGGGACAGAACTTCTGTACTTCACTACTATTGATTATTTGGAACTCGCTGGCGGTGACTGCTTGAGGAAATGAGGATCGGTGTGCTTAGGACTTTGTGACTGTCCTCACCAGGCATGTGTATTTGACGTAGTAGTGCAAGACTTCTCTGTCTTGATTTTTGTTTCGGACAGGCCTACTAATGTCATTCCCTTGGTTGCTACGCTCATCACATCTCATCTCTCACATCACACTGTACTTTTTTTTTTTTAATGTTCTCTTCATTGGCAAACTGTTTCCACTGAAAAATTGGGTGTTTCCTTTTCCAAACAACCGATGAAATTTGCTTTTCTTTTTAAGGAAGGGGAGAGGTCAGTTCAAAAACAATTTATGTGAAATGTTTTGTTGATGGGTCAAGATGGTGATCACAGTGATGAATAATTTCTCCTTCATATTGGTTTACTGGAGAACCTAAAGTAAAACTGAAGCGTTTGACCAGGGGACCGTCTCAACATTAAAGATTCCCCTTCGTGCAGGCTTCTCCCCTTCAGCAATCTGCCCCAGCCCGACCAAAGGAGCCAAGCAAGGGCATGATTGACAAGCTGAGATGATTCATTGTATCGCAAGCAATGGGAAAGATCATCAAGGGCCCACTTGGGCCTTCATTGGCCCAAGAAAAGGCTCAAAGCACCCGGTTTGTCGAAGTTGTTCTCTTAAACTTGGCGTGTCCCTGAAAGCGCCTGGCGTGTAAAAGCCATATTGAAAATGTGTTTACTGTTACCGGCCCCCTCTGGTTGCGATTTGACATAGAGGCTCATATTATTTCTCGTCTGAAGTTTTTCTCTGGGAAAAACAGGTATTCAAAAGACCTCCTGATAAAATTTTGGTGTTCATACTTACCTTTACTGCAATCTGTAAAGCATATTTTTAAAAAAAGCATATTTTATTTCTGCAAATATCTGATTTATTTGTCTTCCTCGTAAAATGATTACTTGTGATTTGATTAAAATGCATCCATTCAATATGTCTGAGACCACTCGAGTAGCTGGTTCTAAACAAGGTTCAGTGTGTGGTAATTAGGGCTATTCATCCTTCATATGCACTCAGCCAAATTATAACACTAATTACAGCATTGATCACAAAAAAAGACACGCAGCTTGATTTTTCAGTTGTCGCCTGTAGGTTATTGTAATGAAGTTGTTCCTACCCACCATGTTTTTGTCTGTAAAATGAAAAGTACTGCCTTAAGCCAGTGTCTTATTAGTCAAGATGACAGAGTGGGGACTTGTAGGGCTAATCCGTAGCAATTTGCATCTTCGTGAAAGGTAAACTGAAATATGCAGCTTTTTTTGTGGGGAAAGTGGATAGGCATCGGAGACTTAATGTCACAACCCAATAGATTTTGTGGAGGGATAGTGGCAGGAACAGGATATTTATATGTGGTGTGTGTGGTGTTAATATTGGCCTGAAATTGACTGTGGAAGGTATTTTTCGTGTAGTCTCTATTATGTTCTAATGCACAGGGTGGTAGAACAGGACTTACCACAAGTTATTGAAGATGCCTGTGTGCTAATTGAAATTCTCTGAATAATGTGCTGTCATTGTATGATTCATGATGTAAACTGACCAGACTCCTCCCTAAGTAATTTTAAGATGAAAATAACCTCATTGACATTTATAATGAATATGAAGTCATGGCAAAGAAAGAGTTTGTTTTTATTTTTATTTTTTTAGTGAGCAGCATTCATGGCTCCCCCTCCTTTGCAGTGATCAGATTAGGCGGATTCGCATCGCAAAATGCGAATCAAATTTCAGCAGTTTTGACGAAATGCTAATCGTCATAATAATCCCTTTGCAAAAAAAAATGTGATTCAAAAAATCTTTCTGATATTTCATGGATCCCGGTGGCCTGTGAACTTCCGAATTCCCGAGCCACATAGCAATAGGAGAAATTTTCACGACTTTGATTGGCTGGAAAATTATGTTCCTCATTTGCATACCACCCAATCATCATCTGGAGAGCACATGCATGCACTTGGGACTCGGTAGGCCTTCTGGTACAGTTATACGTCCTATCATCTTTGGCCGTGATGGCAAGACTCAGCCAGAGCCATTAATATTCTCAGCTATGTGAGCCATCCGGAGCCATCGCGGACGTTGCTCTTTGGATATATCCACCTAGTTGGCTAGTTAGCAAACGGTCGTTAACTAAAGAAAATCTTTGTAAATGATCATCATATCAAGCCGATATTATTTGTTTCTTGCCCCAACTCTACAAACTTTGCCAGCTGTCATAGGCATGAACTTATCTGAGGTTTCGCGGCAGTTTCGTGCGACCCAACTAAACTTTAACATTTTATGGACGTTGACTAGTTTGCTGGCGAGTTCAAAAGCAATCAGTTATGTACAGCTTGCTGGCTCGTGAATCTACGGTAGTCTTGATACCTATTGGAGAAGTTTTTATTGCTCTGATTTGTCACTTTCAACGCTATTGCACGCAGACGTACTCTTTCAACATTGATGACGTGCTTATGTTACCGAAAGAACAAACAGACAGTTTGGACCTGAAAGAGGACTCACAGCAAGGAGGGGGTCTGGGGGACCCCCTGGTATCTTGAGGGAAAAATCTGGCCTACCTTTTCAATGATTTTCCTCCCAAGGTTCCAATAATTAAGCTAAAAAAACTTTAAGCTAATAGCGCCGTTATAATGCAGTTTTACATTAACTGGCAACTTGAACCTTTACCTAAGACACTCACTTTACTGTGAAAGTTTGTGTAATTTACCCTTTCACTGCTGTTGGCGACTTGGTGAAAATTTTCAGAGGAAAAAATCTTTCAAAATCTTCCAAACCCTACAGTGTTGGCATTCACTGGAAAGTGCTTGATGATCGCTTTCCTGTAAACACCAATGTGCTTTGGTTTGAGTGATTTTCAAAGGTTTTGATGTTTCAGAAATGTTGACAAAGTCACCACTGGCAGTGAAACAGTTTGCTCATATTTCCTACAAAAATTGATATTATCAGTTTTTGAGTTTTTATAACTGCAAAGAGCCTCCAACAAAATAACTGTAGTGTATATCTCACAAGCAAACCTAGGGGCTATATGCATCTGTGATTTTAGCAGATGTTAACAAGATCACCAAATCGCTCCCTATTTAAGTCCCTATACCAGGTTTAGTAAAAGATACTACACTCAACAGCTTGTAAAAAGTTATTACAGTGCTGTGATTGCCTTTTTTCAAAATGGCTCTAAAAACACTCCCAAGTGCTGTGAAAGTAGAAAGTATTGTCATTCACATAATCCGAGTCACAATTAAATTAAATTTCTGCACATGATTGAATTTACTAATCTGGAGGCAGTGGTTGGTTCAGTAATGTCCAAAAACAAATCTTATTTATATTCAAGAGGGGGCCGCCAAGCCAATGTTGACATGGAGATTAAAAAAAGATGTTCAAGTATTTATTATGATTGGTCATTAAAAGTGGAAAACTCATTGTAATACATTGCTAAACAGTAAAAAATGTAAATAATTGTGTATATATGTATAATATATTGAAATAAATACATTGAAACTAATTAATACTATTGTTGTCATTCCCTGACAATTTGCCTCTTGTAATTCGGTGACATTGACTTTTTGAAATTTCTTGCCCATAAAGCAGGGTTAAAGTCAATATTTGTTTCTATAACTTACAGTATTAACAAAAAACACCTTAAATATGAACATATTGAAGTTTCATAACTTAACTATGATAGGAACATCACTTTCTGGATAGTTAAACACAACATTAAAAAAACATGTCAATTTTGTGTAATTCCGTGACGGAGTAGTTTTTGCTCGTTTCTTCCGTGAAAATTTCTCAAAAAATATATTTTCACTTAATAATATTAAAGATCAAGTTAATGCCTTCAATATAACATATCATACTTCATTTTATCTTATTTAGATGTAGAGTTACAAAATGTAATGGGACTGTAATTCCAAGACAGCTTGGCGGCCCCCAAGATCCTATTTATCCTAAAGATGTCCTGATATAAATGAAATACAATAATGCTGTTGTATATTAAAACATACAGTAACATTGTCAACATATAAACTATTTTTTAACAGAAATATTATTATTATTATTATTATTATTATTATTATTATATTTACATTTAGGAATTGATCCTTTCACATCTCTGATCAGGTGTTAAACAACATTATGCTACAGTAAGGTGACGATAAGACAGCTGTGCTGCAGGTTACAAGTAATTTACAAAAATTTCATTGGGAAAAATGGAAGTGTGCTGTATTTAATAATGATTATTCAGGGTAAAATTGATGCCTTTTGGACATTTCTTTTGCTTTTGGAGTGGCGTTGTATTTCTATTGTAATTGTAATTAGTCCTTAGGAAAGAATAAAAAAGGTTTTTTGTTATCTAAAATCTGATATACTGTTTACCATTTTTTGCTAATCATTTTTCAGATGTGCTAAACAATTGCTAATCAATTGATATAACAGTTTGCACAAAATGCTTATGATTTTTTTTTCCTTAATCTGATCACTGCTTTGGCTGAAACCCCTCTGTTAAATTAGCCTAATTAACCCCCAGCTATTTCACAGAGATATTGTCAACATTTATGGCCCCGGAGGCCACAGTCTTGGCTTTTCTTGTTTTATGAAATAGTACTGCATTGTTAGTTAATTACTTCTTATTGTTCATTACAAGTTTTCAAGTAATGCCATCAATCCATTGTTCAACTGTGACTGGGTGAGGTTGACTTTTTTTTTTTTTAAACAAGATAGTTGATTGGCTTGATTGCCTTCAGTAAATGAATGTTCGAAAAATTGAGCCAGTTGAGAGTTGACTGGAACCATCAGTCATTGGTCTACGCAACTCCACTTAATACGGCTCCCTCCGTACCATCACCGGAGGGCATACAGGCCTAGTAATGCTGATGACAAATGTCATGTTGCTTTAGCTGTGCCGTTTGTTAATTTGTCCGGATTTTTCGGCCCATATTCACGAGGAGTCTCGGAGCAGGAGTGCTAGTCTAGGATCAGTGTAGATCTTAGTTTCTAAATGGATGAGGGTTGGATGTGCACAGAAGAAGCCTAATCCTAAATAAAAAGCTCAAACCCTTAGGTAGTTGGAGAACAAGGCCCTGTGATGTTTATGTTGTTTTGAATTCCAATAGGTCATAGACTTATTATCCTCTAACAGAAATAAATCCAGTTTTCTCAGTATCTGTTTATATAGATCTGAAAGTAACATAATAATCGAGCCTACGTCATTATATCCTCCAGGTTAACAAAAACAAGATTATAAGGAGTCAGTTCTGGGAGTGAAGAGTGAGTGATTTAGCATGGAGGGAGACGACTGGCTACTTCATTGCAACTAACTGCAGCGTTACCTCCAAGCTACTGAAATGTTGATTCGTTTTGATCGTTGTCCTGAGACATTTGGGTCTTTTTCGTTGGAGCTAACTCTGGGAAATGGCATGTGAGATAATTTTCAATGGTTCCACTTCCTTTTGACTTACCTGTTGGCCGATTGATGAAGGGAAATGGCGAATGATACAAGGGTGTTTACTGCGGTGGTTGGGGAACTTGGGAGCAGTACGTCCATTTGCGGTGTCTCGTATACAGCAATGATTGCAGCTTGAGGAGTGAACCCTGATTCACTTTGCCTCTAACAACAAAACGTCAAGCAGTGATAATGGACAAGCTTTTCAGTGGCCTCAGGTACAATGTCAGAGCATGTAAATACCTGGCTAAATGGGCTGTCAGCTACAGGGCAAATTTTGAAGTGAAATTTAAGCACAAATGAGTGGAAGCAGAGCTTTCAGGAACCTCAAGACTTGGACATTCACTGCCATTTACAGCTATAGTGAAATGCATTGATGTTTAGAGCGGTGCTAAAATTAAAGATAGTTTTCAGAAAACGGCAGCATTTTGGCTTGGCTCCATTGAGGAGCCATTGTAGATTTTCTGTCACTGGTATGGAGACTTTATAAGGTGTGAGAACTTCCTGATTGTCTCTTGTTGCCTGACTCGTCACCTTGAAGCAGATGGACTTGCTCTCTGGACTTATGGAGTTGCCTTTGGAAGCATTTTTTGCAGAAGGAGTTTGAAGCCACGGTGGTGATGTTCGATAGCCTGTGCTATTTGCCCCTCAACCAAACCGTTATGTCTTGGTACAGGCCCCAGGGGGGAGATGACCAAGGAGGACGTTCCTCAACCCACGGAGGGTGACTCGGTCCTGGGGCGACATTGCAACATCTCTACGAGTGTCGACCGGCCCACTGTCCACCAGGTGGCGTCGGCCCCCATGCCCACTGACTGTGGTGAGACTGCCCTCTCTGCCAACACGCCACCTGACTGCCTCTGACGGAAATCTCACCCTTAAGTTCCTATTTGGTGTGGACTAAATACTCAAAGCACACCTAAAAAATGGCTTTAAATTCAAAGTCCCTAAACCACAATTACCAAAGCACCTAAACGGGTCGTTCATATTAATTTCAGTGCTAATTAAGAGAATGAATTGGCATAAAATGGGTCTAACCTGCAGCTCTTTGCTTGGTAAGCAAGATGAGGATACTGCACTTCCATTCAGCCTCACTGAAAAATTACAGAAAAACTGGTGAGCAGAATAGTGTCAAAAATTTGGCAACTTATGTCATGTGGCTGAAAGTCAAACCTGTCTTGACGGGGACTGACAAGTGCTTATAACCACTGATACACTGGTCTAAAAATCACCACAGTACTGAAACACTCCATACCTGAACCAGTCTTAACAGAAACGGTACATACTTAATGAGCTTCCCAAAGCTCATTTTTAATGGGGGTGTTTTTTTTTTTTTTAATTTGATGATTGGTGAGGATGGATAAGGGAATTGAATTGACGATGACGGGTACAGATAACGCACCCTGCCAAATTACTGTGTAACTCACTTAAACTTCACTTTCAATGAATGAAATGCGGAGTTGGTGGTGGAAAGAATGGTGGAATGGTGGGATGGAACAAAGCCTTATGAGACTGATGTAGCTTTTTACCCTTCAGATGAAAGGGGATGTCCGTTTCACTGGAAAGTGTCACCATAAGAGGTGGTGTTGCCCTGTAATTTTGATGCTAGGCCTATAGGATTCCAGCATTTCCCCAACCCTTGGCATGAGCGGTCAATAAGTGATAATAAATAAATGAAACTTAAATGCTTGCAGTACTGGCTGATTGGCAGTGGACTTAAGCGTCTATAATAATCAATCTGGAAAACTTCATGCAATGAGTGTCATGGTCAGCCTCCCTTTTAGTCTACTGGAAAGAATCCATTTCCTTGTCACTTTATAGACATCAGCAAAGGACCCCAGCTACTCCAGTCAGTCAGTTCCAGTTTTCACAGCCAAGCAACATCAAATGCTGCACCAATTGACTCGGGAACAATTACCACTGTAGGACTATTAAGCTGCTGAATAACCGCTGAACCCCTGCTAGATGGCTCACCACCCACCTCGCCTGTTTCTCACCCAGTTCTCGTACTGTCGTTTGCACTACTTATTCTTGTGCATATTTATTCCTGGAGCACTTATTAACCTTTTTTTTTTTTCGAATGCTATGGATTTTACTTTTTTGTATTTCTCTGTAATTTTACTTGTATCTGTTGTCATATGTCTATGTACTACTTCCCTAACTGCAATGCACTGGAGCAGGAGGGATGCACTTCCTTTAATCCTCGCTGTAGTTGGGATGCTACCGTAAATTTAAGATGGGTGAATCTGGAACAGGGCAATAAAGGGCTTGGCTGTGAAGTCTTGCATTCTGGGGAAGACAAAATAAAAGACGACTTTTATTTTCACGACTACTTGTGCGTGAATTTCTTGGAAGCACACTTTTGAATTTTGTATTGTTCTGGGGGGAAAAAAAAAAAACTGAAATGTGTTTACTTTGTTCCTTTGTTTTCTCCGGTACGTCTTCTCAAATACCTTATTTTAACCTTATTCTGCTGGAATACTGCTGCTTTTTCCCATGGTAACTAATATTCCTTTCAGTAGTATGTATGTAACAGGATATCTAAGGAAACGATTAGTAGTCGAGGGATTAACACTGCAATGAATGTGGTAGCTCAGTAGAGCTGAATAAACCCCGGTGACTGTGTTCCTGGGGATTGAACCTTAGGCTAGACTGAGCCACATTTCTCAAACTGGCCTTTGGGCAGCTAAGGGATGGTTGCTCACTAAATACATGGGGAACTGTGCTGGTGAATTATCCCTCTTCAAATGGAGAATGCAAGGCTACTGCTAGTGTTTAATGCATTCTATTTCAGAAAAATTTATGTACAGGACGCATATTGAACTTTGAATAGCTGCTGGAACATTTGATTTTAAAATAATGAATGTCCATGATGGCAGCACCTAACGTGACACAAGATTGTCAACATTGCCTGCCATTATTCCACACGGAGGCGTGCAGCTCCCACCCAGAAGGACGGGATCACTGATCACTCATGGTTTTGTTTACTTTAATCTAGCTATTTTACACATATGGCTGTTCTATTGCACCCCCCTCCACACTTTACCATTTGAGTGTGGGGTATGTTTTAAGCTCTTAAACCCGTATGTCCTTGGTGCCAGGGGCAGCGGTGCATTTCACAACAAACACCATAAAAGGGGCATGGTAACTGTGTAGCAACATAGTCTTGTTATATACCCACTTAACAGGATGAAACTTGACTAAAATAAAAAAGTTGGGACAGTATGCAGAGATGCCAACCCTCCCGATTTCTCCGGGATAAAATCAGGAACATGGACAACGGAAATCTAATGCTAATGCTAATGCTAATGCTAATTTGGCATTCACTTACCGAGATTGCAAGATAAGTACTCCAAAATCCCGCGAGTGTCACTTCACCTCTCGGAAATTAAGGCCGCCTCCTGGCCGCTGAAATCCTCCTGAATTTCTCACTTTCCAAGCATTTATCATCCCTCATACGCATTGCATGTATACTATGCACATGCAATGAGAAGTACAGTGCATGTATGCACGTGCATGCTGTCAATGCTCTTCGCGATCGCTCAGTCACATGTTTAAGGTAATTATTGCATATTCGGTCGCTTGACTACCACACTCGTTACAATTTCGAATGATGAATGTAGTAGTGCTGGCCATGTGTACAGCAGACAAGAGATGGATTGGTTTACTCTTTCCATATGACAATTCCCGAATGTAATTGCTATTGTAAACACATGCACACAATTCAAAGATGCTGTTAGTAAGCCTCCAGTATTTTGGGGCACATGCCCGCCGCATACTGTTTTTAGACCCGCTGGTGAAGTGACACTCTCGGGATTTTGGACACCAGACAAACAACCATCTAGGTTTGAAATGGGGATGGAAGAAGCAGTGCTTTTCTATGTCCAACCCCAGTCGTCACAAGTAAATGACCAAAAACAAAAAAAATGAACCCACACTTAACTTGCTCTCTACAGCCCTCTTTTCCAAGCAAACAAAACAAAAATGTAAAACAAAAACTTCTCTTCAAATCAAGAACTGACATTCATCCTTAGCTGATATAACCACATTGGATGAGACTTACGTTGGCAAATCTTTTTCAAGTGCAACAATTTGGAGCTACATCCATAAATGCCTCTTATAATTATAATGTGCTGAAAGGAAACCTTAGATTAACTGTGTCCAGAAGTGTCATTGACTTCTCTGGGCTCAGAGGCATCTGGGATGGACTATGACTCACTGGGAGCGTGTACTGTGGTCAGACAAATGGACGCCGTGTGCTCCGTAGCAAAGATGAAAAGGACCATCCAGAATGTTACCAGCAACAAGCCCAGAAATCGGGGTCTGTATTAGTATGGCATTGTGTCTGTGCCCTGGGCAAAGGTAACTTACACTTCTGTGATGACACCATCAGTGCTGAAAAGTACATAGGGATTTTGGAGCAACCAATGTTGCCTTCTAAATGGAGCCTGTACCAGGGACAATCATGCATATTTCAACATGACAATACAAAACCACATATTGCACCCATTACAAAAGTCTGGCTGAGGAAGAAAAGGATTTGGGGGCTGGACTGGCCTGTCTACAGTCCTGACCTATCCCCCATAGAGAGTGTGTAGTGCATTTTGAAATGCAAGAAGCAGCAACAAAAACCTGACATTGTTGCGCACCTTAACACTTGTTAAGAGGAAAAATGGGATAAAATTCCATCTGAAACCCTTCATCACTTAGTATCCTCAGTACCTAAATGTCATTTAAGTGGGAGGAGGAATCTGTTGCAAGAATCAAATTTGGTATCCATCTTTATTTTGGACAAAAATAATTAAATTCATCGGAGAAACATCTAATAATGCGTGGCTATCATGTTTCCTGTGTAATACACGTCAAATGTAGTATACAATTCAGTTTTAATTTTAATATAATATGGTGTCCCAACTTTTTTTGATTTTTATTTTTGATAAGTATTAAACGTAGCTATAACTACTATAACTTGCTATTGTGATAACTATTTGTCCAAAATGATACACACCAAACAACTAAACAAGCTCGTAACAAAGCACTCAAATGATGCATGCGTGGCATATGTGGTGCTAGCGAGTGCGTAACTTCATTCTACTGCATAAGCAATATATCATATGAAAGCTGAGACAATGGGCTTCCTCGCCATGTAAGGTTTATCACTATGCCTGAAATGCTCTGAATTGGCAGCCGAAATAGAGCAAAAATAAACTGTACTCCATACAGCCGTAACCATAAATTATGTCTTGCCTTAGCTGTCTTGCGATGAAAGTTGTGTCAGAGGGTATAACCATTTTCTTGGTTTACTCCAGAGTCTCTTTGTCACATGGAAATTATTACTTACAGTCCCCAGGTAACCTGTTCAAGACGATTCTTGCGTAAAAAGGGCAACATATCAACAATATAACCTCACAAAGCGGGTTTTCCGCTAGAGAACCAAAGGACTAATTTCACGGGCAATTAATTATTTAAAGTTCTATTAATATACAGATATCAGAGATGTGCGGTGACAAACAAGTAAAAATGATTCTATGCAGCAATTTTATTTAAAATGTTGCTAGTGTGGTGTAAATGGCTGAGTAGTACGGTTCCCCTTTAAAATGTTTGACAAGTGGAGGTAAAAATATTATTTTCATGAATATTGATATTTTAATTATGTTGGTGTTAACCTGGTCTTTTGTAATTTAGGATCAATTGGTATTCCCTGCAGTTAGATTTTAATTAATTAATTAATTAATTAACACTTTTCTGTGAATTACTGTAATAATTTGCCCTCCTGTGTGATGTCACATTGGAATTAAAATTCTACAAAATGTTAATTTTTTTTCATGCACATATACTTAATGCCATCAAAAATGCGTTTGGTATCTTTTAGTAATGCTAGTTGGCTGCAGTGGGCAGGGTCAGTCAGCGACTGTGCGCATATCCTGTTCTCGGATATACAATGAACTGATTGTTGACCAGCGATAGTGCGTCATAAGCTGTGTCTTTTTTTTTTAAACAGTTGCATTTCTTTTGTCTTTTTATGGGCTATTGACCATGCCCAAAAGAACAAGTCAAGTGTCACTGCGCACATCACAAACAACTCAATGTTCGTAATTCCAGAAGTGCTTGGCGTGTCCATATGGCACTCGCCGGGATTAAAATACCATGTGCTTTTCCCGTATTTCACTTATATCTCAGTGGAAAAAGCAATAAAAACAGATTTGGTTCTTCAATTTGCAATAAATACAGTGTAAATAAAATGCGTACCCCAGGTGTGCCTTTTTTTGATGCTATATATATTAAAAAAAAAAAATAAAAAATAACTTTTTTAATGTTTCCATGCTAATGTTCAGCTTGTCTGTATAGTGGTGTGTTTGTCACTCATTCACTAATGAAAATGTCTTTGTTTGATGGATAATATTCAATAAAATACTAGAGGATTAAACCAACTGAAGCTTCACATAAGGCTTTAATTTCTTTAGCAAAGATGTCACGACACAGGACATTTATACCTTTTTATCAATTTTGTGGCCTTGCTGCTTGTTTTGTTTTTATGTCTTTAGATACTCTTGCTGCACTGCAGGATGGAAAAAAAAAAAGAAAAAAAAAACGCATTTCTAGTTTGGAAAATTTTTATACTTTCAGTCAGTGAAAAAGAGATGACGGCTCCCCTTGTAACCTCATCAATGTAAAATGTCTGAACTCCTGGTAATGGCTTCATCAAAGGACCCCCCTGGCTATTCATAAAATTTTCATTTACAAAACAGATTTTTCTTGTCACGCCACAGAAATTGAAATTCATCACAAAAAATAAGTTCCTTTGGTTTGTCTCTTTAGAAGCTGATATGAAAAGGCTTCAATTAATGAAGTGGACATCAATGAAAGGCCACCAGACGTCTTTCTTTTTCGGGTATCATTGATTATTTTACTTTGTAATTTTTTATTATAATTTTTTACACATTTCTTGATTCATGTTTATTACATTTGCACTGCAGGGCCTTTTGCCAAGGTCATTTAGGTCAAAAATAAGCAAGGAGGTTTTTTATCAAAATTTTAAAAAGCTGCATAAATCAATTCAGTTTCTATTATTCATTCAGGTTCCATGGAAGCAAAATATTTTCATTTGATTGTAGTAGTGAAGCAATAACGGCTTACATTTAACAAAAAGCAAAATCTGTTCATCTGTGCGCAGGCATAGACATGTCGAACAACATCATTTCCATGAAATTTTCTGAGTATTTGACCAAGTTGATAGGCTGATGATTGAATACAATGAAAAAGATTTTGGGACTGTTAGACTTAGGATTTAATGAATATAATGTGTGTGCGTAATTGCATAAAGCCTGTGAGATTTTGTGTGTGTGTGTGTGTGTTTGCATTTGAGCGTGTGCACCTTTGTGAGAGCGTGCGTGCGTGTGCGGGCCTGTGTGCGCGTGCTTTTTCCCAAGCCTTATTTGCCGTTTTGTATCTGTGAATATGCTTCCCTGAAATGTGTGCCTGATTTTCTGCATCATTCTGTGAGTGTGGTTTCAGGAAATACACTCTCTAAGCCGCCTCTGGTTCCTCCCTATTGTCTGTATTCTGGCCCTGATAGAGTTCTCCTTCTTCGACCCGAGTGACCCGCAGTGCAGGGAGGTTCTGCTGGACCCCGGGACCACAGTACCAGAGCTGTTCGCGGTGCTTAGGCAGTGGGTCCCACAGGTTCAGAAGAATATCAACCTGATAGGCAACGAGGTCAGACAACCCGCCCCTCTGTCTCTCTCTTTATCAGAGCCTCTGAAATGTAATGAGACTCAGCATTAGCAGTCTGCACTGCTAACCAGCAACACTTCAAGGACTCACTGAGCATTTTGGGAGTAATTTGGCCTTGTCAATTGCTTCTATTGTCATCTCAGTTTTATAAATCTATCGGACATTCAGTGTGTTTGAGACCTCGTTGCCCAGTCTCTACTATCTCCTTGAGTTATCTACATATACGTATTTTGTTTCCTGTAATAATTCCGCACCCAACACATTTTTGCTTGTGATATCCTCATTCTCCCGTCAGTCCATCTTAATGCTTGTTTTTGATTGGAATTTGATTGTTATCTTCTGCGAGTTAGCGATAAAGTCACGCAGATACTCGTCCTAACCATACACATAAAATATTTTGCTCATTAACATGTCATTCATGCGGAAACATAGCATTACTTCATTTGTTGTGAAGTGTTAAAACCACCACAAAACAAACAGTATTCCTTTGCTGACGGGTTCTGGGCAACGCAACTTGAGGAAATTTTTAGGTGAAATTTTCGGCTTAGTCTCCTGTCACTCAGAAGCTGGGTGTGGTTGAACGGTTTGTGTTCTGAAACGGTAATGTTGCCGCTCTAACACGGGATTCCCCGCGTGCCTCTTTGTGTCGTCACTCGAGTATACGATGCCGCGTCTCGCCCACACGCATTTCTGCCTCAGTGCACCAGCTCTGGCCATCTTATCTCCGGCGAACAGAAGTCTTGGGGCACGATCACGCGCCATTGGTTGCATACAGAGCTGTCTGCTCGAGGTCTTAAGTGCAGGCAGTGCGGGACTTGAGGAAATGAAGCTGGTTATTTAGATCCACTGACACAAGGGCAGCTTAACTAATGATTTAATACCTTTGCCAGTGAAGTTAGACTGAGAAAATGTTTTCCATGGGCATTTGTTTGTCTGTCCTTACATTTGTAAGCAGGAGCATGGGGGAAAAAAAACAAAAAACTGTGGACCAGTTTTGTGGGAAGGTTATACATGACAACAGTAAGCGGTTAATAGATTTTCACTTGTCGAGGTTGACGTTTAAGGTCAACATCGCAGAAAAGGTCAAAAGTGATGGTGCAGGGCAGGGGCAGAAATGCACTTTGAGTACCTGTTTAGCTTACTTTTTTACCAGTTTATTTTCTTTTCTTTTCAGTTTATTTTTACTGTTTTATGTAGTTATCGTTCGTGTCATCCATGTGCATCGATTATGCACTGTCCCAAAGAAGACAGAGTGTGTGTAATGTGACTGACATGAAGGGAAAGATTACCTACAAAGCAGTCATTTGTGATAGTTCATTTAGACACTGGAAATTGGAAGGATTTTTCGCTATATGCCACAGTGCATTGTGACAGCTTGAAGTTTTGGTTATCAGCTCTAATACAATGAGGACCTTGTAGGAATTGCAGCCCTTTGTGATTGCGTCCCTTTCTAAACACTTTCGGACCACACTGCGAGAGGATTCATCTCATTCATCTGAGCAACCCTTCCTGACCTTATGGAATTCACTCACCTGCAAGTGTAAATACACCTTGCTAATTATGAGCCAACCTAAAAGAAAAAACTATAAACTACATAAAAGCAAAAGGACTGTGAGCTGGGGAGGAGATTGTAGGACAATGTATGCCTTCAGAAGACCTCAATGGCCTATAATTCTGCTTCCTGGACTCTTTGAGTTCCGTCCAGCACTGTGGGACCAGCATGTATGTAATTTGAATGGCCACAGCACTGAGAATTTCAGGACTTTGTGAGCTAGGGGAGGAGCATAGTGGATCTTTTCAGTTGGCTGTGTCCTGAGCTAGGACAGGCTTTAAAGTCAACACAAGCTGTCACGGGTGGCCTGTGCAGTGATGAAGAGATGGGATGCAGTAGCTGGCCAACAATACACTTTCCCTGGGTTTTCTTTACCAGCCCTCACGGCCCCCAGAGACAGTGCTTCAACTGATGGATCCAGGGATCCGAGAAATGCAGAATTTTGCAGAACGCCTATGATCTTTTAGCACAATGAAAATGTCATTGAGTGTCCTCACTCGCCCCATCCACTTTAATTAGTTTCAAGGGTTTAGAGGCTAATGACAGAGAAGCGATATTTTTCCATTCCATTGAGCTGCTTTATATTCAGACAAAATGAGTCGCTTGTCATCACATCCTCATTGAATTGATTATCTAGTGTCGTGTCTGAATACTGTATGAAGATTATCAAGCTGAATTTAGCTTGTTATCCCCCGCTGCGCGATTAGCGCGTAGCGGAGGATATAGCATTGGGCTCCGTCAGTCCATCCGTATGGACACACAAAATTGAGGCGGCGGGGGATATTGCCATGTTAGTGGCAAATGCTTGTTATCTATGAATATAGATGCTCTGCTCTGAAGCTGTTATGTTGCTGAATGTGGTCAGTTGTTTCTGAAGCTGTGCTGACTGTAGTGTTTTATCTGAATGTAGTCCGTTGATTTCGCATCTGTTCTGATTGTCGTGTTTTTATGCGAATGCATTTGGTAGATTCTGAAGCGCGGCTGTGGGGTAAACGATCGGGATGGCCTGACGGATATGAGCCTGCTCCATTACACCTGTAAAGCTGGGGCACCTGGCATTGGTGAGTAGTGTTTGTGCTGACGTGTGTGCATTCATTTGTATTTTGTGGAGTAATGCAGGGTGCCTACATGTGTAATGATGGTTGACGATGTCTCATATTATACAGAGTCCATATATGGGTAGTGTTTAATTGTGTAATGGTAATGGTGTGTGTGTGTTTGTTTGTGCCACAGGAGATGCAGAAATTGCGGCAGCTTTCGCGCGGCAGCTCCTGAGTCTGGGGGCACTGCCAGGCCTGCGCAGCCGCTGGACCAACATGAACGCCCTGCACTACGCTGCGTACTTCGACGTGCCGCCCCTCATTCGCGTCGTCTGCCAGGCCTCCCAGCTGGGGGGTGAGTGCTCCCATATACCTCCAAACAGAGAGTGGGCGCTACTGCACCCTGTTTTACTCCTGAAACAGAGACATGCTAGTGCTCAGTATAAATGGTGGTTTGCTATGGCACATTGAATTTCCTATATGGTTTACCCTCGTCTCCTTTTGGCTCTTTGTGGACGAGATCTCAGCAATCGCTTGGAGTAATGGCTTCATATTTTCGGCATGTGTTCATGCTAATATGCAGTTGCGCATCTACCTTATTCGGTGCACCTGGATCAAAGGTCAAGGTTACTTGATATGAAAATGGGTTTTATTTTGTGCGGATGAGATCTCAGCAACCGCTTGGGACAAGAGCTTCAGGTATGCGTTTATACAAATGTCTATTGGTGCATCCACCATGGTAAGTTGACCTTTGCAAAAAAACAACTTTCTCTGGAATCTATATGCATTTGCGCATACACTGTGTTTTAGCTTGGCCTCGTTGTTCCACTGAGAGAATATCTTATTGCTGCTGCATATGATGAAATTTCTGGAAATTTTTATGTTTCCAAAAGTTTTGGGTCAGCCCTCCCTTGTTTCACCAATGATAATGCTCCCGTGAACGGAACTTGGAGCAAACATGACAGGATTGGTGTAGAAGACCTTGACTGACCGACACGGAGCCTGACCTCAACCCATTGAAACATGGTTGGGATAAACCGAAAAGTCGTGTTGGAGCTCGGCCTAATCGCCGTACATCGCTGCCCAAACCCACTAATGCCTTTCTGGCTGGAATGGAGGCAGATCCCTGCAGCAGTGTTTGAATATCCAGCACAACTCCATATCTATGCCCATGATACTGGAGTGAGAATATGTGGTCTCTGCAAAAGTTGGGCTATATAGTGCATTGAAAACGATGTAAAAATGTTTCGGCATGTTTAGTTCACTGATTTACAGCCACATTTCCAAAAAAGTTGAAACGCCATGTAAAATGTAAATGAAAACCGAATGTAATGATTTGCAAATCACTTAAACCCTCCAATTATATTTATTTGAAAATGGCAGAATGAAAAAAAAATTGAAATTTGGAAATGGCAGATCTTGCAAATGTTGAAACAGAATTTTAATTGTTGTTTGAAAAAAAATCTGCTCATTTTCAAATTTATGGCCACAACACATTTCAAAAAGGTTGAGTGAAGGGTTAAATATGGCAGGGAAAGTTGTATAGTACTGAAAAAATGCACTTGGTGCAACATTACACTGCTAATTGGGCGACTTGGCAACAGATCAGTAACAAGATGGGATCTGAACAGTCATTCAGAAGTAAAGATTGCGAGGGCTTCCCCCCTCTGTGAGAGACTGCATGGGTAAATAGTCCCACAATTTAAGAATGATGTTTCTCAGCATAAAATCACGAAGAATTTGGGGATTTTATTCTCTGTGGTACATAATATCATTATTAGATTTTGAGAATCCGGTGTAATCTCTGTATGCAAGGGACAAGGCTGAAAACCTATACTGACTGGTGGTGATCTTCTGGCCCTTGGGCGATACTGCATTAAAAATGGACAGGATTCTGCAGTGGAAATCACTGCTGGGCTCAAGATCACTTCCTGATACCAGTGCTCCCCAAAGTCAGTCTTGGAGACCCACTGTGCATGCTGGTTTTTGTTCCAACCACAATTACGATCCCAGAATTTTAAGAAGCTGTTGAATTTTTTAATGAGTTGCTTTTCAGATCACATTATGACAGAAATGGCTTTGCATTCTATGATGTTTCAAAGACTAACATTCATATTGTTTATTTTGATGTGTTCCAAGTAAGCATGCTGAGCCAAGGTCCCAATATGTTTTTTTGTGATGAAACGTAAGACTGCGATCAATCAGTTAGCTGCTAATTAGGATTTTGAACGCAATGTTCAGATTCTCTCCTGAAACCAAACAAGTAACATTTAACAGCTTTGACTCATAAAATGCGGTGTCTTCTTAATAGCCTATTCATAGTTAGTTTTAGTGACTATGTTTCCTCAATTTTATTAATTAGAAGCCAGTTCATAGTTTCATGTCATCAACTGCAAATTTCCACTTTTTTATGTGAGAAAAGGTATTTCCAATATGGCCAACTTATAAACTTAATCATGGCCATTTTTGACAAGTGGTCTAAAAGGGTAAATAATCAGTATGAACAAGAATAGTGCTATTAATAACAATTATCAACTCATTAACATTCTAAGATTGGAGTTGTAGTTGAATCAAAAACCAGCATATACAGTGGGTCCCCAGTACAGAGTTTGGGAACCACTGCCCTAGGCCACAATCAGTGAACACTGTTTGTCGAGGCATCCACAAATGCTAGGTGAAACATTTAAATGGTTAATTTACATTTTTTCAGGCCCTTGCAGGTCATCCATTAAAAGTTTCTATTGATTTTTGGTAGTTATGAAATTTTGATGGATTTCTCTGGGCCTTTAATTAAAAGGAGACAAGACAATATCAGAGCTTAATCGATAATTTTACCCTGGCACTGCTGACCTCATACAGTATATAAATGAGTGCATGTGGCACTATCTATAATATAATCGTGAAGTGGACTCTGCGTGCGTGGGTGTCCAACCAATCAGTGCTTTTATATTAGAGTGAACAATGAACCATTATTACGTCTAAAACCCGTGGATCCCCACGGGAAACATGCTAGTATGGCAATATATTCTGCTTCCATCTGCATACAGCTCACACTTAGGAAATCCAATACTCTTCATATGGTCATGTGTGTCTTCACTCCTGGTATATTTTCTGAGAAATAAATTGGTTCGGAGACGGTTGCCAAACACCGTGAACCATTTAAAAAGCTGTTAAGGGATTTTCACGGCCTAGTGCGGTGATAAAACGTAAGCGTCGAGCACAGAGCTGTCGTAATCCCTGCAATGGCTGCTTTACCTTGAAAACGCATCCAAAAGCTGCTTATCGAGATCTGCGGTGATATTATTTGATTACAGCAGTGGTTCCAGACCCCCGTTGCTGGAGATTTGCAGTCCTGTAGGTTTTCGCGCCAACCCAAACAAAGCACTCCTCATTCAAAATCCAGAGATCGCACTGAGTGCTAATTCTTTGAATCAGGGTAACAAATGTTGCGAAGCTACTCTATGTTTGATCTCCAGGATTGGAGTTGAGGCCCTGAATTGGGGGATTTGCAGGTAAAACTGTAGGTTAGTTGAACTTAAGTCTGTCATTTTTTCCCCTGCTTTCTCCCTGACTGTGGCTTTATCGCTTCACAGAGGTGGACGCCACTTGCAGCGATTTTGACTTCGGCACTGCCCTGCACATCGCGGCCTCGAACCTGTGTCTGTCTGCCGCCAAGTGCCTGCTGGAACTCGGTGCAAATCCTGCCTTCAGGGTAGGGACTCGGCCTTCTGATCTGCCAATCCAGGGGTATCGGTTCTATATCTTTGGGAGAAGCCCAGTATCTGCCGGCTTTTGTGGTTTCATCTCAGGTACCTGTTACAGCCTTGGAAGTCATCTCCTATTTTGCTCACACCTAGTCTTTAGTACATTGGTTGCAAAGATGTTGCAAGGAAAGGCTAGACTGCTCATTGTAATGCGTCCAAGTTGTTGAGTTAGGCCTTGGAGACAAAATGACAACTGCAACTTGGAGTGTCACTTTCCTTGACTTCTCAGTTGTGTTGTACCTGCTAATGAACTTCGTGTTCTCTATCGCTCTTGATACGAATGTTCCCTAAATGCCAATGATGCAAGCATCGAAGACCTCGGAAATAAGCTGACGGTAAATATTCTGGAAGGTAGCTGGGTGTATTAAGAGGATACAGATTACGTTTGAAGCCAGCTAGCTGATCATGACCCCAGATCATTTTGAAATTGAGGTACTGCTTATTTCTCACCTACTGACTGCTGGTTTCTTCAGGCTTGTATTTGACATTTGGTTCTGCAAAAATCATCTCTTGAAGTTTCATCAGATTTATTCCACTTGAGATGGTTATGATCGTTTCACTGTTACAGTATATACCTAGCAAGTGAGGCCAACCAATCAGTGAGTCGGATCATGCAGTTAAGTGTTGAAATGTTCCAAAAACCAGCTGACTTTGGAGCCCTCTACAAACGCAGTGTAACTACATTTATCGCAAATGGCTTATTGTACTGTATTTAATAATATTCGTCTTTGGTGTGGAAAAATCCTGGGTATATATAGGCATAAATGGGCATCACTGTATTAGCTTTGTAGGAGTGCATGATTACACACACATACGCACGCACACACACACACACACACACACACACACACACACACACACACACACACACACACACACACACACACACACACACACGCACGCACGCACGCACACAAATGTAATAAAGCATAAAAGAGCACACGTACATATGCAAGCACTTTGCAAACACACACACCCACACACACGCTCGCATGCTCCCTCCTGTCTTCTTTTTTCTCTCTTCATCCATCTGATTCTCTCGCACCCCTTCTTGCCTCGCCCTCCTCCCCTCTCACTGCCCCTTCCGTCCATCTCGTGTTCTCCCTCTCTCTCTACATCTCCCTTTTTCTCGCTGCGATCTCTCCTCTTATGTAGTCTGTAACCCGAAAGACGTCATGGAGCTGGGATAGCCGCCTCATTTATTGTCTGTTCTCTGGTTCTCCCTTGAGTGCAGGCTGGAAATTAGTGGCGGTAATTCATCTGCTAAACTAATTTTACAGTCTTGAAGCGTGCGAGCGCGCCATGGGCAGGGACCGCAAACGGTAGCAGAGCCGGGCCGGCGGATTTAATTGTTGACATTATGTGGCTGTCCGGAGTGCGCCGCAGTGTTTCATTCAGGCACGCGGGGCTCCCTGGCAGGGCACGTCTCTCCTGTGCCGTTCTCAGCATCGAGTGCTTCCGTCGTCCTTTGGTCTGCCTGTACGAGAATTTCCGCAGGCCTGAGGGCCTCTCTGTCTCTGCCTGCGGAACATTCCAATAGCGTCCCGCCGTTTTCATATCTGTCATTCCCGACAATATTTCACGTCAGCGCCTTTTTCAGTGTCATCGCATATTCAACCGACTGCTTTTTTTAGTATCTTGAGCAAAGTAAACTCTTGTCATGGACTGGGATTACTGTTCTCAGCAGTAAAATTCCAAGTCAGAAAAGAGTGGGACGGTGTGTCACATAAAAATTAGAACTGAAAGCTGTGATTTAATAAATTACTTTTGTCCAGTAATATGTTGAAAACAATGCAACAGCACATGATTGAAGCACTGATTACTAAAACCCCTCAAGTCAAGTCAAGTCAAGTGTGACTTACGGGGTTTCAGTAATAGGTGCTTCAATTTGTTGTTTATCCACCTAAACTTTATTCATTTTTTTAAAAATTAATACTTCAATTTTGATTGTTTACAACATATTTCAAAAAATGGATATAGTAAAGTATTTACCATTCCTTTTTACAACATTTAATAAACGTTTAGGGACTAAAGACATTAAGTAATTAAGTTTTTCAGGTGTGATTTTGTCGCATTCATCCTACGAACTAGTCTTAAGGTCTACAACAGTATGGGATCTTTATTTTGGCATTTTTCTTGTCAAAATGCTCCTGACGTTCTGGAAATACTAAGAAAATAGAACTGCGGGCAGGTCAGTTCTGCACCTGCCCCCTTTTTGTACAGCCGCAGTGCGTGCAGAATGTGGTTTTGCATCGTCTTATTGAAATATGTGTGGGCGTCGCTGAAGAAAATATTGTCTTTAAGGAAGCATATCAAGTTCCAAAATCTCTGTGTACTTTGTAGCATTAATGATGCCTTCACAGAAAGCAGGTTAGGTTTGCCAAAGGCTCTGACACGAGCCCATGCCATAACAGAGCAAGGCTTTTAGACTTGTTGCTGGGAACAGTCTGAATGGTCCCGGTCTTCTTTCATGTGGGGCACACTGCATCCATTTCTTCCAGAAAAAGATCTGAAATATTGATTAATCTGACCGCAACACGTTTCCTTTGTGTAACGGTCCGTTGTAGACGACTTTTAAGCTGAGCTTCGGGACACTATGAACATGATGTACTGTACCTTCATGTTGTTGGATGCGACAAAGGTTTTCCCAAGAGTCCTTGTGGTTATATCATTTAAAGGCTAAGGATGCTTCTTGATGTTTTGCCGGCTTGTGCCTTTGGCGTTAATTTGTAAAATTTTTCCAGAACGTGTTGAAATGTTCAAATCTCTTAATTTTTTTTCTTTTGAGGAGCATTATTTTTCAAATGTTTTTCAATGTCTTTCTCATGCATCTGTCAGTAAATTGGCCGTCCTCAACCTAACTTTGCTCCTAAAGGATTTTTTTAAGGTCTTTCCCGGATGCTGCTTTTGTACAAAATCATCACAATTGCCTGCTGACAGTCAACTTTTTCAAATTACATCCTTATTCATAAATTTTTTTACTTCATTACATTGCCGCATCCCAATTTTTTTAATGTGTCCCGGGCTTGAAAGGCAGGCATTGATTATATTTACATATAAATTCTGCTCGACCAGCCAAAACATAAAATTTCTTGTCTTCATATGGTCTCCACT
This sequence comes from Gymnothorax reevesii, assembly GCA_029721435.1. Lineage (NCBI taxonomy): Eukaryota > Metazoa > Chordata > Actinopteri > Anguilliformes > Muraenidae > Gymnothorax > Gymnothorax reevesii. Next base: position 166,168,891 of record CM056573.1, on the reverse strand, counting down.
GAAATAGCTGCCAGTTTACATTTAGAAATCACCGCTTTCAGTATTCACAGAAATTTTTTTTATTTTTATTTTTATTTTATTAGTTTATTATTACGAGGACAGTCCCCATCAATTAACTGTCACAACAGTAAACCGGGCAGCTGTAGCCAACATTGCTAATTTTCAGCTATTGTCCCCGGCCAGCTGACAACAAGGCTCCCTAAAAAAGAAAAGACACAGAGCAATGAGGAAATGAAAAAAAATGATAATACAATACAAAGCAAAGTATAAATGAGCACAGATGCAAACAAAATAAATGACATAAAATAGAGCAGCAGGCCGCAAACACAAGCATAACGCAAGTACAGGCACAAGTACAAACAATGATGCAAAATATATGAACAAATAGGTACGAACAAGGTAAGGGGGTCAAAGAAGCGAAATTAAAAGCAGAAAACGGTAGTGCAAGTCATGAAGTAAAAACAATTATAGAAAACAGGGCACCAGAGGACATTCACAACAATTCATCCTAAAAAAATGCAGATATGCAGGCAGTGAGCAACGACAGAAGGGAAGCGTCTATGGTCATGTCACATGCAACACACATACACCACATTCAGAAAAAAAAAAAAATGAATGTATGCAGTTTCCCGTACTGTCCTTTCTTTTTCCAACTTCTGAATGTGTGTATGAGATCTGCTCCTCTGTTTTAGGCTTTATTTAACCCAAGAAAACTATTACCTTGAATTGATTTAGGGAAGTTCTTTTGAGAATACGCTTCTCTTTTATCGAGGACACCCTGATAGCTGATGGAACAGGTTTTGGCTTTACTGAATGCCAATAAAGGATTCTTTAAATTGTAATTCTTTGTACTCCTTTCCTTCCTTTTATTAAACAGATGTGGCATTGAGATTGTGTAACTGGTGGTGTTGGTTGAGTCCAGATTTAGGAGGTAGAAAAAAGTCGCCACTGCAATACTTGAGTGCATAAAGTATGCATGTTCATCATAACTTCGAAGTCCTGCACCTGCAGAGAGTTTCTCGATTTACAGGAAACATTTTTTTTTTTCTTAAACGCCACAATCACAAATCGTACACTATGCTTCTCTCTTTGGGGAATGAGAGCTACACCTGACGAAGGCATGCTTGGGAAGCTGTTCTCAGGCTCTCATGTTGTGGTTAATATTTCAAACTGCCGTTTTTGTTTGATCGAGGCCTGTCCCATTATTCTCTGATCAAGCAGTAATTAATTGCCTTGGGCTACATTTAACCACAGAAATTCATAAGCGCTGTGGGTGTTGTAGTTTGAAGGCACGATGATTGACGGAGGACACCGCCCAGATGCCTCTGAAGGTGACGAGCAGGGTTTTCACCTGACCCCTGACCCTCTGCCCCAGTTCTGAAATGTTTTTACCTGTCCTGTCATCAGGAGAGGCTTGGGGCTCTTTGGAACCACATTTCTCCGGGCGGGAATGCTGCAGATATCTGCTTAGCATCAGGAGTCCTCATTATAAGTTGCTGTGTGCAGAGAGGTCATGTCTTCCTCTTCGACCTCGTGTGACTCACTGAAAAGGTTTGTCTAGTGTTCAGAAAAACAATACAAGTATTGTTGTATTTAATGGGGAAAGTTACAGAACATGTTTTGATTGCAGGGAGATATATTGCTAGCTAATGATTTCTACATTTGCTCATATGAAATGTGAATCATCAAGTGTCTGAAGAGTGAGGGTAGTTTTGCCTGCTTGTGTTTTTTTGTGTTTTTCTCCCTTCTAAATGTATTTAATCTGCCAGTAATGGTCTCATGGCCCTCATGTGTTTTTTGGAATGACTGAAATCTCTTACAACTGATTAAAGGAAGGAGTATAGTAAAGGCCATGGCTGTGTTTGGATTCACATGCTTGTTTATTACTCTGCACTAGCATATACTGCATACTTAATGGCACTCTCCATAGTGGTATATAGTAAAGTTGGCTGTATGACTATAGCCATGTCATGTATCACACAATGGAAGGACCACCAGAATAATGAGGTCTCAGGCGTACTTTACCATTAACCGTGAGCCAATGTTGAATACTGTACACTACGAACACAGCTCAGGCTGAAGTACTGCGAAATTTGGTCAGTGCTGTGTGTCATCTAGTTATCTTTGACATTCTGGTAAATGTCATGTTGGTCTCGTACCAAAAACCACTCACCACTTTTGTCATCGATGAGTAAGTATTCGGCGCTTCCGAAGTCCGCTCTTGTTTCTTTGTTTTTGCTCAGCAGCGTCCAAAAATAAAACTGCCCCATTCTGTTTAGTTCTTGACGCTCCAGTCGTCTGTGTCCGGCTCCTGTCAGCAGTGTTATTCCTGGTTCTGGCTCAGTCAGCTCTGACCAGTTTGGGCCAGTGAACTGTAGTGTCATTGCAGTGTTGTTTACGTATCTAAATAAATCAGTGCTGTGCAGCTGCATTTAAAGCTGAATGTGGTGATATAGGTGCGTGTGCATGATTGCGATGGTGGTCTTGTGCGCACATTAGTGTCAGTGCCTGCTTGTGTCTGTCTGTCTGTCTGTGCGTGTATGTGTGCTTGCATGTACTTATACTGTGGTTATGCGTGTTATTGTGTAAGCCATACGCTTGCACGCACAAGAACATACAGTCACGTACATGATGTTGTACACTGACTGTTCAGCAGATGGCAGGGTTGCTCTTTGCTGTGATGAGGTCCCTGATAGTACGTTCTCGATATTTGGCCACCCTTCCAGTTATCATGGCTTAAGCTGCCTGGAGGCTTAACGAGGCAGGCAGAGGTTTTCATCTTACACCAGAGAGCAGTATCGAGAGGTCGGGAGTCGCTGTGATACTGTGAATTGCATCAGTCTGTCAACTCCAAGACTCCCGACTCATCTTAAAACTGGACTGTGGGCTTGCACAACTATACTTTCCTTCCCCTAGGGAGAGGAGGAGCAGAATGGATGCCTGAAAAATCCTTACTTTATCATTGGTGACTCAGTCTGACACAACAGGAGCTTGAACTATGACGAATTTGCAATATGTCTGAATTATCACCGTTAGAATCCTGCAGGGGGTGCTGTTTCGCTTGTGTGGTGGCTCTTAGGCGTTCCAATTCCTTGAACCAGTGGTAGGTTAACTCTGTCCTGGGGGGACCCCCTGAGTGCACTGGTTTTTGTTCCATTCACGATTACATTTCAAGGATTTTAAGAACGTGTTAGTTTTTCTTAATTAGATGCTTTTCACGCAAGAGGGACGTGTCACCCTCTTAAACCATGTTCACAGAAATGGTGTTCCATACGGTTTTAAAGCCCAACATTAATATTGTGTTTATTTTGCAAAATTCCAGGTAAGGAACATGGAAAGTATGTTGTAACTGATCAAATTCGACTGGGGAATCAACTAGCTGCTAATTACGTTTGTGTATACTGGTGATAAAGCTCTTTCCATTTATTTTTTTTAAACCGTCTACCGAAATGACACCAAGCTGGTTTTACTCATTATACTATTCTTTGTCTTTGAGTTCTTAATTGCCAAAGAAATGGTAAGGTTTATTAGTCACGTCCACAATTTAAACAATTATAGGCCAATTAATTGTTCAGGAGTCAGAATAAATCCTTCTTTCCATGGAATAAAAAATAATTTGTAATACAAGTACAGTTGCAATATGGAGCGCTTTTGGACACGCAGAGCTATTTCTGACATAATGTGGTTTAAGAGGAAAACTAATCACTGTAGTCATGAGTAGCATAATAAAATAAAATTAACTACTGAACAACATTCTAGGACTGAAATTGTGGTTTCAACAAGAACCAGAGACCACAGTGGGTCCCCAGGACAGTTTGGGAACCTCTGCGCTGTCGGTTAATGTTTCTCTCCTGCTTCCCCTGACACACAGCGCTGAGACCAGGAAGAGAGGATACAGGTACTGCTTTGAGTCCAGTGTCACAGGCTGTTCGTGACCAGAGGAGATGAGCAGCACCCAGCTATTGCTTCTATTCTTAGCGGATTGTGTTTTTTCTGTACATGTATATACTTGGTGCTGGACAACATATTTCTGTTTTATCGATATTGTCATATGAGATTTGATATCATCTGGGAATTCAGATATTGAACTATTGTGAAATAACACGCATGTCAGTTTTTCTAGGTTTAAAGGCCGCATTGCAGTAAACAGATGTAGTTATTTAGACCTGCTTGGTCATCGTATCCAGATTACTAATGAGGGTTTATCAAAATTCTTATTGCGTAAATAATTTGAGATAGCACCACTGGTCATCCCTACAGTCCAGCCACGATATTGATACCGAGATATTCAGTTAAGAAAGTTGTGATATTCGATTTTGTCCGTATCGCCCAGCCCTATTACATGACGGGATGTGTCCACACTCCCGCATCTGTGTGATAAAGCTCAAAGGCGATGCTGTGTAAATAATGTTCTGTTGACTTCAGTGAGTGCCTCCCCTAGCGCTGATGCCTTGCACCTTGACAGTTGTGGTTTCGAACGCGGCCTGTGTGGGACCTTTCTGTGCGGAATTTGCGCATTTTTCCAGCGTTTGCGTTTCCTCTGGGTTCTCTGGATTTCTTCTCGCAGTTGGAAAATGGGCATGATTGTTAAATCGCAGATGCTAGCCTGCTGTGTGAATACGTGAGTGAGTGGCATGTTCATGTCCGGTGGATTGGCGAAATCACCAGGCTCTGCTCTAGCCTCCTGCCCATTGGATACTGGGATAAGCTCCAGTCGCCTGTATCCCTGACCAGCGGGTTATGCAAATATGCCATGGGTTAGATAATGTATAGGTAAATGAATGGATGGGTGGATGACTTGAGTGCATTTTGCCCTTGTTCTCGGGGAGCAGCATTAGTCTTTGGCAGGGGAAGCTATTTTCTAAGTACCTTTCATTGCGACCAAGTCTGACAGCGTGTTAATGGCTGAATATTCAGATCACAAGCCGGTTGAGGGGGAGGGGGAGGGAAAAAAAAAAACGAAGTCCATTTCGGTGGCTGTTTTTATCTGTCACACGAGCTGGGAAAGTGACCAGAGTTCAGTGACTCCTGGCGTCTGCAGGGGCCCCGTCAGGAGCTGAGCAAGGGAGATGAAAGGGCCCGGGAACAACTGTTCTTTTCTGCTTTTACGCCTGTAGAGAGGCCAGCCGAAGAGCACCGGCCCTCATTTACAGCAGGGGCTCGGCCTGCAGTCCCCTGGGGCCGTGTGTGTGCTGGTGTCTGTGTTTTCCTGCCCAAGCGTGGAGTTTGACTCACAGTAAGGGCTTAGCTTTGGACCACTGTGTTACCAATAAGGATGTAAACGTTTTAGATTTTCATGGTCAGGTGACCATTTTGGACATTTTCACGCTTTCACGGCATCATGGAACACCTTAAAATACATAATCATTATTTAATTTACAATGAACCTTTGGTTGAATAAAAGCAGTATTGCACACAAAACAAGACCAAAGGCTGAATTGGCTGCCTCTTGAAGGGACATCACTCACTATGGCTGTCTAAAACTGGAGCCTGAGATGCTTGATTCAGAATTTTCTAGAAAAATAAACACTGAAATAAATTACCTACATGATTCAGCAATTTTTCTATATCCCCCTTGCTCTCTCTCTCACCACATACACACACACACACACACACACACACACACACACATATATGCGGACGCTCCCTGTCCCCATCTCCCTCACTCTATTTATAATACATTATATTTGCCTGAAATATTGTCAAGTATGTATTATCAAAGCATAGAATTCAGGGTTAAATATGGCTGTAAAATTACAATCTCTCTTCAGTGTTTTTAAATTTAATGTCTTGAAAGTGCGCTGCACTGCTCAGCCCACACTGGCACGTTTTTCTCAAAGTGAGCCCATCAGCGAGGTTTGCCCGTTGCCTTGGAGATAACCCAGCGGATTCTCATAACCCCCTCCCCCCAGCAGTATCGTTCTAATTCCTTCATCTGTAAATTAACATACGCGCGGCCTCTCGGCTCCGGTTGGCAGGGGGCGGGGTCTGGCGGTGCCGGTGGGGAGCTGACCCTCCCAGCTGCCAGAGTTAGTGGCCACCAGGGGGGGAACAGGGCGAGAGATGCTTGCGGAATAGGATTGGAAGCAAATGGACGTCATCTCAGAATAATTGCTGACCCTCTTGCTCCCGCGCGAGCCTCACTCATTTAATGAGTCCGGGGGAAAAGAGGGGCATCGCAGATCTGGCCTCCTCCGCCGTTTTCTGCAACCTGCTGTTTGAGTCGTCGTTCCAGCCAGCCAGTTAATGGCTGCAGTTATACGTTCCTGCTGGCTGGCGGACCCTGCTTGCGCAAGTACAGTGCTGGGACTCTACAGATGGCGGTCAGGGACATGGTTATGAATTCCAGGATGCTGCTTTGGGGCCGTCATCCTGCTGAAGATTTGTGAGCCCCATGCAGCTGTGGCAGCCTGCAAGTGCTTCAGGGCTTGAGTTCTGGATAGCCGAGGGGTGGGTTACCTGACTGGTAACTATTTCGCCACCAGTTCGAGCTCCCAGTGGGGTTTGGGAGTCTGATTTGGTTCTGGAGAGGTCTGAAGTCGGGATGTATTCTGCCGTTGGACCCTTGAACATGGCCTCTGTCCATAGCCTCTGTTGAGGAGTTTTTATTGCATTAAATTTTATCAGGCGTTTCCCCCAGTATATTCTTGGAAGAAGAGAATTGTGTTCTGAATGGACCTACCATTGCAAAGTAAAGGTTAAAAAAGCCCTATGTCCCAGGGAGAATTGATTGACGTGGAGTGAGAGTACATCTATCGGTGGCATCATAGTGTTGAAGGTCGAAATATAACAGTGACAGGAAAGTGTTTGGGGTAGGATTGTCTCTACATCTATCCATAACATTGGGATAGATGTGGGTATAAAAATTTTTTTTTTAAAGGCGATTGACTGCATGACAACTATGTGATGATATTAATAGCATCAGAAGTGAAAAAATGAAAGTAACAAGACCCTCTATTTCCGAACGCATTTGTGGATATAGTTTGGTCATATTGCTGCCAAGAACTGGCAACATAAAAAAAGATTTGAGCTTGCCAAGAAATTCAAGGATTGGACACCAGTCGTCTTTCGGATGAACAAATGACAGTTTTCAACTTTTTCTCCCAAACGCAGCACTTATGTGCGACGTAGAATTGGAAAATGTTTCAAAAATGACTGTTAAACCCCCTCAGTAAAACATGGAGGTGGTAATGTAATGTTTTGGTGTTCATTTTGCTTGAAAGGAGCCAGTGATCTCAGAAAAATAAACGGAATCAAGGTTGAAAAGAAGCATCACAGCATCCTTGAGAGGCACACATTGCCATCTGGAAAGAGACTGATTGGTTGGAGATTTTATTTTAAACAAGATAATGACCCTAAACATACGTCTAAGTTGTGCAAGAATTATCTCTGTCGGAAAGAGACATCTGGTGGCATAAAAGTTATGACTTGGCCTGCTCAAAGTCTGACTGAGCAAATCTATTGCAACATCAAAATAATCTCTTTGAAATGAACTTCAAACCATATGGAATGGTTTAGCAAGTGATGAAATTAAAAAAAAAGGAAAACTATGCCTAAAAGATTAAATGCTGTAATCAAAGCAATGGGTGGCCACGCTCAATATTGACTTTTTCTCTGAAAAATACATTATTATTTTTGTTTTTACCATATATTGTCGTCTGTTTACTTATTTTCATCTACATGATCCAATATAACATTAAATAAATACTTGAATAGTACTGGTTTCAGATTAATCTTCGTTTTAAGTGTGTAATCATCACTGCACACTACTGTACATCTCTCACTGACAGCCTAGTGATGGGTTTAGTTGTATAATTACATCTATCAGTAGAGGAAGGAGTATAACTACATCTCTTGGTGTCACATCCTAGTGTTGATGTTGCAGTATAACTACATCTTCAGTGAAAGAATTAGAGTTGGGTGTTGGCATGTAAAGACCGCTATAAGTGAAAACTTAGTGTTGGAGGTTTAAGTGTAACTACTCTACATATATCAGTCACATAATACAGTGGGTTGGAGTGTAGCTACATCCATCAGTGAAAGGCTAGTGCTGGGTTTAGCTGCAGAACTATATCCATCACTGAATTCATAGTATAGTGGTAGTTATTAGTGATAGGATAGTGTCGGGGGTAGAGGTGTGACTATATCAGTTGCATTATACTGCTGGGTGTGTGAGTATACAAAAGTACATCTATCAGTGACTGGGTATTGTTTGGGGTAGAAGTGTATCTACTTCTATCACTGACTGACTGAAGCGGGCAGTAAGGGTGTTACGAATTCTGTTAGTGACAGCCTAGAGTTGGGGCACTATATCTGGCAGTGACTGCCTAGTGTTGATGGCGTTACTAGTGGAAGTACATCTATCAGTGACGGCTCAGTGTTTGGGGTGGGACTGTCACAATGCCTTACCTTTAAGCCAGGGTTTCTGTGGGCCTTTATTATCGGCGCCTCTGCTCAATGTATCACAGCACACAAACTCCATGCAAGCCAGAAATCCAGGCCGTGTCTTTACTCCGCAGCAAAATGACATCTCGAAACTGGCCTCTGCAGTTTGTGTCTTTTCTGACGCCTGCGAAACCGACAGGAGGTCTCGGTGTGAGGAGTTTTTGCGGGCATTAAAGACTCCTCTCATGTCTGCCTTTGGTAAAGGTCACTAACGAGTGGGTGGGACGTGTCGTGGAGAATAATCCCCTCCTGACATTTTACAGAAACGCCGCTCATCCATACCTCTCTCGCCTTCTCAATGGCCGGCTTGTCACATTGTGTTTCACACCTCAGTCCATTAGCCCAGGCTCTCCGAAGCCAAGCGGTAGACTTGATCTGTCGCTGGCAGTAGATTTTAGGGTGGGGTGGGGGGGGTTACTTCTGTTGCGTTCTCTAAAAAAGTCACTCCTTCACTGTCAGGTACCCGCTTTGTGCCCGCCATGTAAAATCTGTTAGCCATTGAGCTAGCTGCCAATACTCAGCTAATTTTAACTATGGGGCGGCATGGCTCAGGAGGTAGAGCGGGCGGCCCAGGAATCAGAAGGTTCCCGGTTCGATCCTCGGCTCCTCCAGAGAACGTGTCGAAGTGTCCTTGAGCAAGATACTGAACCCCGCACTGCTCCTGATGTGCAGGGTGGCGCCTTGCATGGCAGCCTCTCATATCAGGTGACTGTGAGGCAAAAAGTTGTAAAGCGCTTTGGGGGCATATCGTGACTAGGAAGCGCTATATAAATGCAGTCCATTTACTATTTACCATTTACTGTTGCCACTGCTGCGGTTACTGTGACCACCTGTGCTGCCACAACGGCTGCCTTAGATATGAATACCTCTGATAGTATGACTACTGTTACTACTACCTTTATAAGTACTACAACCTTTACCATCGCAACTACAATCACTGCTGCTGCCAACACTCCCTCAATACTACTATCTGCTGCTTATATTGTTATACTGCTTGTACTTGTACTTCAACCTCTATTTCTACTACTACTACTACTGCTGAAACTACTGCTATAGTACTTGTGCTACTACAATGACCATCACTGATGGTTTGACAACTTTGGGTACTACGATTATCATTACGATTGACAGCTGTTGCTGCTACTACATGACTGCTGGCATTAAGACCGTTACAACTGATGGGGTAACTACCGTAACTTGTCCTTGCGTCGCTATGCACTACTATTCCACCCTGTCAAGCCAGATGGCAGTATCTGCATATTTCTCAAAATTGGGAAAACCTGCCACTGACCCTCTGCAGCACCAGCTCCATCTATTTTTAGTACAGATTAGCCTGATCAGTACACATGTACAGAGTTACTGCATGTGCAAGTCAGCAGTGTCTACAAAAGTAGGGCAGGAGGTAAAATTTTAAGGCCAATTTTCTCACTTTAACTATTTTGCAGATACTGCCCTCTGGCTTGATAGGGCAGTATTGCTGCCACTACCTAGCTGCAGATATGGAAGTCATGGTAATCGATTATGTAGCTACCGGCATTCTGTCACCACGCCTCTACGTAATTGTTAGTATCAAGACTGTCACAGCTGATGTAACTACCATTACTACTCACTGTGACAATATGCTCTACTATTGCTAAATAATTACTGATACTGAAGCTATCACTACTCATGGTGTTACTACCAGTACCACTCGCTGTGTTCCCGCTCCACTAATGTGCTCCATGCACTTCTTGATGTATGCAGGGTGCAGACAAAATATGGAAAAGCCCATCGATAAATGGCATCAAATTTGATGCCTCAAAACGACAATTAGAACGAAAACATGTACACTGGCAATTTCTATTCATATGTACGGTAATCAGCTGCATATGCCTTCTTAAAAGGGGTCATACCTGTAGCATTTCTCTGGATAGGCTCCAAAGTGAGATGAGGATTTCTAATGGGGTGACATATAATTGGTGACAAAATTGCAATGGTCACAAAAAGGAGGTGAAAGGTTTGATATCTAATGGCAATATTGGCCAAAAATAAAAGAACTCAGAACATCTCTTGTTAGGATATTTCCAAATTATCACAGAAGTGCAGCTCTAAATATTGCCAGCATTTCATCGATCCTCATTTGCAGCAGTCTCGACAAGAACCGTTTCAAGTTTCAACACCATAGGCAGGGTGTAACTGGTGATGCATCTGCATGGTGTGAGTAAGTGACTGTTTGTCGTTACGCTAGTCGGAGGAATTGCATGTCACAGCATCCTCCTCGATAGGAGCAGGAGTTGGGCTTAGTTCAGGCTTGGAAATGTAGGGCAATCGAAATAAACTGTAAAATTACAGCACGCGCTGAGCTTCAAAAAGCTGTCATTTACGGCGCGATTTCCAATGATTTGCTCTGTATCATGCGCGTATTAACAGTTTAGTGCATTATTACTCCTGCCTTTTTGTCCTGCTCCCCTGTACAGAATGACAAGGGCCAGTGTCCCGCTGACGTCGTGCCCGAGCCTCTGGAGATGCCCCTGGAGATGGCGGATGCCGCGGCCCTGGCTAAAGAGATGCGTGCCCTCCTGAAGGACGCCCTGCCCCAACCCTGCGCCCCCATTCCGGCCCGTCCCACCGGGGTCCTCTCCGAAAAGGCCAAGGCCCAGCTCGCTGCCATGGGGATACGGATCGGCGACCGAGTGGTCATCGCTGGCCAGAAGGTAGTGGGACTGTACCTGTGTGTGTGTGTGTGTGTGTGTGTGTGTGCGCGTGTGTGCGCGTGTGTGCGCGTGTGTGCGTGTGTGTGCGCGCGTGTGTGTGTATGTGCGTGCTTGTGTGTGTCCATGTGTTTGTGTGTACCTGCACGAACCTGCGCATATGTGTGTCTGCATGAGTCTCTGCATTGGCGCCTGATTATCTGCGCTCTCGCGTGTTTGCGCGGTTGTGTGTACACGTGTTGTTACGGCAGGACATGAGGAATGAATGAGTTAACACTGTTCGGGCTGTGCCTTCAATCCCATTTAACAAGGCTCTCAATTGGAGAGTAACTCATCTCAGGCTCTAAGGCTGTTATAAGGCCCTTGGCGGTACTGCTGGAAAATTACATGGACACATTTACATATTCACATTCAAATATTCACGTATTCAGATGGCCGCCGCGGGGCTGTATTGGCTGATTGGCTGTGGCTGACACATAGTGGGAAGATGATTGGCTGATCCAATCCATCTGGTTCATAACAGAGACCCATTGGTGGCACACTGTGGCCTTGCCTAGTTACCTGTATGCAGCTAATTGATTTCATAAACGCTCAGGAGGGTGGTCTAAGCTGTCATCTGCTCCAGCTGCTCAATTTCTTCAGACCCTTCCTTCTCTCCATACACTCGCTCAAACTCCAGCTCCCCGAACTCATCACATCTTCTGCATCTACACGTCTGCGCAGAAGGGTTGGGCACATTTAAAGCAATTTCGTTGTGGCAAATATGGTCGCAAAAATGATGAAATAAAAAGGTTCTAATAATAACTGAGATATGTTCTGTAACCTGTTAAAACTGGAAATCGAATCAATGTTTGGTGCAACTACCCTTTACCAAAAAATTTGGGACACTGTCCTGTTGCGCATAGTTTTATAAGATGATTGGCATTTGCTTGTTCTATGCTGAGTGGAAAACTTGCCACCATTTTTCTCTAGACTGACTGTCTCACTTGCGTCTGTCTCTCCAAGGAATTACAGTCATGGTGATGATGACATCAAGGCTCTGTCAAGACTATAACATCTGCATTTTTCATGGAATGCAAACATGTACTTCTGAAACTTTTCTTCAAATTCATTTGGAATTTCAAATGTACTTTTTATCTTCAGGAACTCTAATAAGGAATCAAAAAGTAAACACATAATGCAGATTTAAATTTAAAAAGAGTGCAGGGTACCTAAGACTTTTGCACAGTACTGTATGTCAAATAATTTCTGTGTGTAATGCGAGGGCACCCCAAATCACAGTCCTCAAGGGCCAGTAAATTCAGGTTTTCCGCCCTCCCACGTGATGATAGTCTGACCAATCAGTGGCAATAATTGTTCACTTTATTGCCTGAAAGGAGAGAAAATCAGGGCTGGATTTGTATTTCAGGGCTATATTTAAGGAGCTCCGAACTCTATTACTGCTGTGTTCAGAGGGTGGTCCCATTGCCTCTTGGGAAGTGTAGTTCTGAGGGTTTGTGAGATCTTGTTTATGCTGTCAGGTGTGTCTCTTTGTGCAGGTGTGTTCATATTCATATGTATTTATTATTTTTGTTTGGTGGGTGTGAGGGGCTGTTGGCTGAAGTGGAGAAGAAACTGACAGAAGCCAGCTGTGAACTCTAGCATCGAGTGAATTTTGCAATGGAGTACATACGCTGCATCATGCCTCCCAGGAACTACATTTCCCTGGGTTCTCTCTCATCTTATGCCCCCTCCAAGGGGGACTTTATCCACCCAGACAACTTTGATTTTCTTTTGATTGTTTTCTTCAAATGTCATAACCATTCTATATTCCATCTTTTCAAAATAAAAAAGCACACTTTAGCAACACTGGTTCAGCTCAGAATTCCACTGTTACCTCCTTTTCATTGTGGAACAGGCTACTGAGAGGGTCATCTTGTTCTAAATTTGAAGCAGCAGCCCAGCTTATGGCTCATGGCTCAAAACCTTTCCTTTTATTTTCAATGAACTCTGAATCTGTATGCAGATCTGTGTGCTCATTATTTCTGAGCCGGATTTTGTTTAAATGGGAGTTGTGCCATTTTGCATTGTCGACACAGGGCAATCTGGTCACTGTCCAGTATGATCAGAAGAGTAATTATGCGGCAAATTTTTTATCTACCCACCCCACCCCCAGCCCTGCAGCCGTCACTTTTGACCTCTCCGCATATTCCCCGCCCTTCCCTAAACACTTATTTACTGCATACTGCATATGGCACCACAATATGCTTAACCCTAGTCCAGCTGGTTGCTGATATATAGAGGACCCCTACTCGTTTCCCTATGTGCCGGTCGTCAATATCATTTCCCGAGAGCGATTTCCCAATATACCAGTCCTCGATGATCATTAGCTTAGAGGCCAGACTAGGGTTAAAGCTACATGTGACTCCACAAAATTGTGTACAGTGTACTGGCCATTTTTGACAGTATCCGTTGCATACCACAGTGACATGACAATATGCAATATACAACACAGATGGCTATGGCAGTGTACTATAGAATTTGGCCAGTGAAGTACGTCACGCAGGTATATTTTACATACTGGTAAGTTACATGTTGGTTGAGTACTACAGATCTTAAGAAATTTACTAGACCACCTGTCATCAAAAAATAATAATGTGCTTAACTTTTTGCTTTTTGTAAAACATCAATTTGAAAAATCAGGAATAACAACAATTCTAGCATTAAAAATATCATTTCATTTAAAGAGCTTGCACATACTGGGGGATAAGCCATTACAGAAACATAAAAATTATTCTGGTAATTACCAACACTGTTAATTTAGGGCAGCTAAACCTTGCGTTGGGTGGTGGTCTAATATGCTCAGTATGTACTGCTTTCTGTTTATCCACGACCAGTACGTGAGTTTTACACTGCACAACTGAAGATTTGATCCTGATGTACCCAAAACATACAACCCCTTGTGAATTCTACAGAAAGTCCTGCCACAGGATCTGAACGACAGAATATTTTTAATTGGAGTGAATTGGCGGCGTGTCCTAACTAGTTTACAAGCTGTCACTTCTTTTACATTCAAGCTTTCTAGAAGCTTTCCAGTGAAAATAAATATTTATGCTTGGGAAAATGTTTGATTATTTCTTTAAGTTAATTGTATATCCGGCAAACTGTCCATACAATAATACTACAGAGAGTAGTGCAGATGTAGATGATATTCCTGGCTATGAAACTAAGTTGGTGTTTGTGGGTTGTTTTAATGTATTGAAACCAACTTAATAAATAATAGCCAGTCACAAGTAACGACTAGTGACTGTGTTACAAACTGCGGTGGAAAAACCCTTCGTTGAGACGAAAGGAGTGCTCCTAAATAACGCTCGTAAAACCTGACCGATATCGGCATATCCCTGAACATGTCTTAATTGGAAAATTCCTCATTCAGAATAAGGCCTAATTGGGGACATCCAAACAGAATAAGCTGTTTACATGACTTGTATCAAATTTAGACTATTTTTGGAATAAATCTAGAAAGTCATTGTGCATGTAAACATCCTGATCGCCCGATCCTTATCCTCGCTTTGAACCAGCAAGTAGGCTCACAGGTCTCACCTCATTCGACGGGAAACGACAGAGTAAAATAAGACGAACAGTGCGAGCACCCTGGGCAGCGGTGTGAGCTGCGGTCTGCGATACGTCCTTGACTAATAACGCTCTCATTGTTGCCTCTGGGCTCGCTGGCCGAGTCTGACAGGCTCACAAAGAAAGTGCCATTAATGAAATCTCTCCTCACACTGAGAGTAAAATCGCATGCGCTCGCAGCCTCAGATTGGCTAATCAAAGCCCCATTATGTTTTCTGCTGGCCGATGTCAGCTTGCTGCTGCGATGAACGTTATTTATTTCTATAAACCCGTTAGATGTTTGGACATTTAAATAAATAAATATGTTGTACATGTTTTAATTTACGGCTGGCTTTGTTGAGGCCCCCACGGCCTGTGTGCTGGCGTAAGTGAATAAAGATGGTAATGCTTTCTTATATTTCATAAGGAGAGACTGTGAGACTCAGAAATGAACTCTGAGCTCAATTTTATATGTTTTTAAGAACAATGACAACTAATTGTATCTCTGCCAGGAGGAAATATGTTTTACCAGCATTTGTTTTTTTTTTTTTGTTTTTTTTTCTGTTTTATTCCTTCCTTGTTTCATCAGTTAGCTGGACATCTCAAAACGTTATGGATGTGCGTCAATGAAATTTTGTGTGTCGACATATACTGCACTAAGGAGGAAATTATTACATTTTGGAGAAAATCCGAATGATATTCTTGATCCGAGATCCGAAAGAATTTCTATGCGCGTTGAGATGGCACTGCCACGACTTCTTTAACTCTCTCGTCCAATGATAAAGTGACGAGACGACGGAATTCGCTTTCCTAGTGCTTTCTAGTTCAGTTTTGTGTCTGTATATGTGCATCTCTATTTGTCTGTTTCTGTGCACTTGCACGTGTGTGTTTTTTTACATGCGTGTTCACATTTGGGCATGTGTGTTTTTGTGTCTGTATATGTGCATCTCTATTTGTCTGTTTCTGTGCACTTGCACGTGTGTGTTTGTTTACATGCGTGCTCACATTTGGGCATGTGTGTTTTTGTGTCTGTGTCACATGCAGGTGGGCTCCTTGCGTTTCTGCGGCAGCACAGACTTCGCTGGCGGCCAGTGGGCCGGGGTCGAGCTGGACGAGCCGGAAGGAAAGAACGACGGGTCTGTAGCGGGTGTCCAGTACTTCAAATGCCGCCCGAAGCACGGTATTAAAATGAGGGGCTCTGTCCCCCTTCATGTCCTCACAGAACCCAGCACAAACGGGACCTTATACACACGGGAGCCCTGTTGCTATAGGCGTAGTCTAAATCTCTGTTACATCCACACACAGCACAATGTGAACAGCACCTTGTGCTTCCAGGTGCCCTGTAGCTTGGGCCCAGTCTGTTTCCTTTGCGTCGTCACAAAGTACAATAGGATGAGCATCTTATGTACACAGTAGACCTGTAGCTTGGCCCCGTCTGTCTCCTGTGTGTTCCTTACAAGACACAATATTCTCTGGAGCTCTCTTGCTTGGTTTAGTCTGTCTTCTCTATATCTTAAAAAAATGCAATATGCACCTTTCATTCATTGGAACCCTGTTGTTTGGCCAAGTCAGCTTCTAGCACACCCTCACTCAACTCAATATTAGCAGCACCTTACACTCTCTGGAGCCCTGTAGTTTGGCTAAGTCTGGTTCCTGTACTTTAAAACAAAAAACAAAGCATTATGATTCTTTCATACAGCTGGGCTCCAGGCCCGGTCTATCACCCTCCCCTGGTCTATCGGTGCAATTGCTGCTTGGTGTGAGATGAGTTAACTCTTAGAGCACTGAGATAAATTTTAGAATAATATTATTTCATTATCTTGTGCTGTTGAAAACTTGTCATATGGCAACTTGTTTTAAAGAGCTCCTCTGTTGTAGCTCTTTTAAGCAAGTCTCCACATCATAGGTTTTCAGCAGCTTCCATTATGATATCTTACATCGTTGAGTAACAATAGCGGCATTTAGCACTGAGGTGTATACAAAGGTGTAGAGGTGTATACAAATACTCCAATTCCAAGGCAATTTTTGCATTCAGTGGGCCCTTTGACCTGATTCTCCACCCCATACTCTGTGTCTCTCTCCACCGCCATTCGCAGGTATTTTTGCGCCCCTGTCCAAAATAACTAAACTCTCGGAGCGTCGCAGGAACGTCCAACCGCGGAGCTCCACCCCACTTCGCTCTGCCCGGCTAGACCTATCCCACGTCACCTCCAAAGTAAACACAGGTAAGAACTTCACTTCATCCAAGCAATAATTTGTTTAAGATGGCAGTTGCTAACTTTTGGACTTATATTCAAACTTTCTGAGTGCACCACGAACGTTGGCCAACGTTGGCCACGCTAGTGGAGAAGACAAGAAGTTAACACGTAATTTGCCAATCATTTGGCAGCTATAATAAGCTGATATTTCCCAGCAATGAGTTGCAGTGTAATACCCATTGTGTCAGGAAGGTCACTGTCAGTAAAGCCCTCTGGTATTGCGAAAGCCATGGTGAAAATTGACCTTTTTATTTGCTTCCATTCCTATCGAAAAGCTGTTGCAGCAAAGTTTTGAACTGAAAGGCAATGTACAATAAAGATGGTTCAGATGTAAAAATTTTGCAGCGAGCATAGTTTTCAGTGCCACCTTTTTGTGCACAAATTTTGTGTACATTGCTTTAGCGGTCAGAAGGCCCTGCTGGTGCTTATGTTCTGGTCTGGGTGAGTAAACACACTTACGTAGATACTCTGCAGTGTGAAAATGGCCACTCATCAACAATAAAACTTTACACATTAATGAAACGCACTAATGTTCATTAAAGGTAATAATATGCATCAGTGCCTGCAGAAGTGTAGATAAGCTCTGCACTGGGGTTGTGTAAATAGAAACTCTCTGCATCTTCAGCAAACACCTGCTCCATCGCTCCTCCTGCAAGAGCTGTGTGGGCCAACTCTCTGGAGGAGTATTCAAATCCCACTGCGCACACACGCACACACACTCACACATTCATCTATGCAGGCAAACTCCGATCTGCACGCACACATGCACGCTCACACACTTGCATGCAGACACGTACACAAACTCAATCACACTCATATATTCATCTATACACAAGCACAAATTTTCATGTGCTCACCCACACAAACAAAACTCTCTCAGTCACACACACAAACCTTCGTCTACACATGCGCACACAAACGCATGCTCACTCACTCACTCACTCACTCACATTCACTCTCACTCACACAGATATACACCTACATACACATCCCCCTTCATACAACACCCTCATCTGCGTAGTATGCAAACACACACGCACACTAGGGTTGGGTACCGAAACGCGATGCCAATAGGGCACCGGTTCCGACGTAAATGGTTGTAACCAGACCGAATAAGAACGAAAATTTTGGTGCCTTATTTTGGCGCCTGACAATTTTTTTTACCACGCCTTGGTGTTCCGGCTTCAACTTGCAGTTGTTAAACATGACGTCAGTGCCGCTACTCAACAGTCAACACACTTGTTGCTCAGAACTGATAGTGAGAGGATCAATAAAGTTGCCAAAAGCAAAACGCTCCAAGGTTTGGCAACATTTCACGTATAAGGATGCAGACTCTGCGACATGCAACAGATTCCTTAAAGCAATATCATGCAAGGGGGGTAACACGTCGAATTTAATGAAACATCTGGTTACATGACCTGTGTTTGAGGCTGCACTCGATATATGAGGCAGGGTTTCCTCCAGGATCTTTTGAAACTGTGGCATTATCAGGTGTGGCCAGTTTTCACTAATCAGCAGATTCAGCACGTAGGCGATGTAGTAATTAAAGTCTATGTGGACGGAGGTTTATCAGTTTCATGTGCGTCATGGTGGATTTCACATATAATATGAAAAGCGATTATGACTCCGGAATTTAAATTAAATAATCATGAAGATAAAATTAGGTAGAGCAGGATGTGCTCAGATCAAACACAGAAATTGACATCGTAGTTTATTTTTTTGCAAAATATTTTTACTCTAATCGTTGCCCGCATTGCATTAAAAAGAAAGCAGCGTGTTTTACTGCCGATTGCTCATTTTTATTCATTGGAAAACATGTTCATCGAGCAAAATGATTGACAACAGGTCAAGAATTATTAGCGCTGATTTTAACTCAACAAGGAGAACTAGCAACACCTGATTGTCCTTTGGCGTGGCAGCTTTTATTTTGCCATCGCAGTGCATTTCATCAGAAACGTATAGGTAGGCTGGTTGGTATAACTGTGTTTTAGGCTATATCGAGAGGTAGCCACAGAGCAGGCCCAGAAAGAGACGGAGATCTACAAAGGCCTGCCAGCCATCCCATCTGGATAAGACCCAGTGGCCTGGTTGGGGGATAAGAGGGATACCCTCCCTTATTTGTCTGCACTGTCCGATATGTACTTGTGTGTCTAGGCCTCATCAAGCCCCTCTGAGTGGGTTTTCTCTTGTGCTGGGCAGGCTGTAAGTCAGGAAAGATGCCGTATACGGCCAGATAAAGCCAACATGGTGATACTCCTCCAGAAACAACGGTAAACTGATGTAAAGAGTGTCCTCACCAGTAACAGCTTCTTACTGTGCGATACTCTATCTTGTTTTATATTTGTATCTATTGTTATATTTAAGTTGTTGTATTGTTCAAGTCATTAGGACTCTAGATTTAAAATGAAGATTAGATTACCCTGGTAGTAATCTCTCCAGTATTATCATATTGTTTGATGCAATATTGTTTTATTTGATATGTAAATGTAAAGTTTTATTTTATATTGGTTTATTATTACCATATGTTTGTTGTATTTATATTTTGTAAAGTTTTAAGTTAATATTGTGTTCAATTTGGCCCGGGAAATAAAAGGGGTCGGGTTTTTTTTTTTTTTTTTTTTAAGTAATGGTTAGAGAACCGTCTAAGCACCGGAACCGTTTAAAAAATACCGAGTAGGCAGCGGTATCGGATAAAACGCAACTGATACCCAACCTTAATACACACACATAGACACACACACGCATGCCATCACGCAACTCCCTCATCTACGTAGTACACACACACATACAAACACATTCATACAAACACGCCCCACACTAGGAAGCAGAGAGGTGTTACGGCTGTAAGGGCAGTATATCTGCTCCCTCAGTAGAAGGAGGTGTGGTGTTGGTGCTCTTTCACTCTCTCGCTGTGTTACTATCAGAGCCAGCGATGATTAAAACACAACCGCTCTCATGCAGGCGTGACGCCAACACCGCCCCTCGCGACTGCCAAGGGGTTTTGTTTTGGGGGCGCAGAATTGAGCCATGCGGGGAGCGAGAGGCTGAGATTTGTGATGGGACCCCTCTTCCCCCTCAAGTCCTCCTAAATCAGTGTGTGGGCGGTGCAGTCTGTACTGCGGCAGTGAGAGTTCAGACTCGCCGCTTTTTCCCAGGGTGTTGTGCGTGAACAGACAGTGTCAACCTCAGATGAAGCTCAGCGTCAGGACCGTCTGTGAAATAAGCAATATCCTGACCTTTCACCTCCCTGCTGGGGGCGGAGTGTACCATCTCGGAGTGTGTTTCTGTAAGTTGCGTGTTTTCATGTGTGCGTGACCGTGTGCATGTATGTATATGTTCACTCATCTGTACTTGTGTGCGCGCACATGTGCAGAGTGTGAGTTTGTGTGTGTGTTCTTACGTGTGTGCGAATGCGGGTGCATATGTGCAAGTGCTCTGTTGGCTTGTGTGTGTGTGTGTGTGTGTCTCTTTTTATTTGTGTGCAACTGCGTGCCCTGGTGTCTATGTGTGTGTGTGTGTGTGCGAGACAGAGTGTGAGTGTGCATAGTGTGTGTGTATGTTCTTGTGCGTGTGCGCATATGGAGTGCAGGTGCATTCAGTATGTGTAGGTGCACTGTGGGTGGGTGTGTGTGTGTGTGTGTCTCTGTTCGTGTATGTAGGTGTGTGCAACTGCGTCCGCCGATGTGTTTGTGTGTGGGTTTCATTGCATCTGTGACTGGTTTACATTTGCATACATGCGGGAGGGATTGGGTATATTTCTGGGCGTATGTATCTTGAGGTGTGTATGTATGTATATATGTGCGTGTGTGTGTGTTCTGCGTACTTTTTTGTGTGAGTATGTGTAATGGTGGATGAGGGTATTCTTCCCTCCACTCTGGCTTTGTTAGACAGAAGTTTCCGGATAATTGAGTGGGGTAATGGTGTCTCTGGCTCTGTTCAGTCCCGATTGGAGAGCCCTCTGGAACCCTTGACTCACCTCGTCCAGACGTGACGGGAATGGCGGCTTCCAAAAGCTCTCCAAAGTTCTCTGGAATTCCCTGAATCGCCGCCTGATTGATAGCCCAATTAAGCCGTTTTAATAACCAAGCCATGGCTGTTCTGAATGCTCGGACTGTAATTCATCATTGGTTTAGGCGGGTTAGAGGGGTCTATTTGGGAGTGTGAGTATGCTTTTATGCGCATGAGCGTGTGTTTGTTTGTGTATGTGTGTGTATGCTTTGGGGTGTGTGTGTCTTTGTTCACGTATGTTTGTATGCCCTTCCATGTATACGAGTATTGGAGTGTCCAATATCAACTCCATGACTCATTGCTGTCACTCCCTGTGCTTTAGTTAAGTTTGGCATGGCAGGATGCGGAGCCTTTTCTAACCAGTAGAGGTGACTGTGCTGCACAGGAGCAGAGAAGTTTCCCTCCTTGTGCCCTGAGGGAGTATGGGTAATGAAGTACATTAGGCTATTTGCTTGATAAGCCTCTGCAGATGTATAAGTGGAAATTCATGCCATTCCACCGTGCTAGAACCATATTAAGGGTTAGCTCAGGGAAGCTTCAACAGTATATCTGGCAAGCTGATGGTAGACATGGCAATTTGCCGTTCTTCCGTTAGTCCTCAATTGCATAATATCCTGCAATCAATCGTGTTCATTTCCTTAGTAACATACATATGTTTGGTATTCTGTCGAAGGTCAAACGCATGTATGCAGTCAGCAGTAAATGACTCTTCTGAGCTTTGGCCCGGCCCCACAGCTCTTGCCCATTTTCCCGGGCTGCGATTTCAGGGCAAAAAAATAAAGGATCAATATCCAATAGGCGCAGCTAAGAGTGCTTCCGCCCTAGCTGTGGAGTTTTTGAGATAAATAATGGAAGACGCGTACATAAATCATTACTGCGACTGGATCCGTAGCTTTAGATGTTGATGGGGACTAATTCCTCCCCCTGTACCCTCTCACAGAACGGCAGCGGGATGAGTAAATGCTCATCGATCGGGCTATAGTGAGTAATCGCCCATTAAGAGAGATGGAAGATTACAGTTGATATATTTAATAAATGTGTGCAGTGTTTGGTACTGGATGGCCCTGACATCATTGGTACAGTTTTTTCAGTTTTCTCTCTCTGATAGAGCTGTATATGGTATGGTTTGGTCAGTATTACCTCTTGTCCTGCTGATGATATTTTTTTGGGCACTTGTATACTGCGGGAATACTGTTCTCCCTCCATCAGCAGGAACACTCATTAATGGCAGTAGCGATAGTCATACTAGCAGCAGTAATACTAGCTATAAAAACAGATGCAACATCATCATGAGTTGTATATTACACAGATGAGGTATTCACAGTGCCTGTAAAACGATAGCTGATAGTGATGCTAATCATAGCAGTATTGTAATAGTTGAATTTTAGTGACATTTCGAAGGAGCAGTTAAGTTATGGTAACAATAGTAGCATTAGCAGAAGCAACAACTGTATTAGCAGTATATTACCTGAAGCACTGTTAGCAGTGCCAGTAATTAAACAATAGCTAGTAGTGATGATAATCGTAGCAGTTTTGCAGTTGTGGAATTATAATAATGGCGTGAAACGGCTGTAAAGTAATGGGAACAATAGTAGCATTAGCTGAAGCAGCCACAGTATGAGCAGTATATTACCAGAAACAGCATTAGCAGTGCTTGTAAAACAATAGCTTGTAGTGATGCTAATCATCGTGGTATTGCAGTAGTTGAATTTTAATAATGTGGTGAAACGGCAGGTTATTTTAAATCATATAAAGAAAATAATATCTAAGAATTATTGCACAGAATATTGGAGATGGGGGAACACAGCGGAATATAATGACTCAGAATGCCTTCTGGTCAGGGCATGTGTAATTGCTTTATCTGTGGCTTCATCAAGGGAAGAGTCTGAGTGGATTTGAGGCTCAGGTACTCTAGACTGGCCTCGCTGGTGTATAACTATATTGCAGAGGGTTATTTAAACTTACAAGCTCTGAAAAGCTGTTTGTCGGCTTCCCTCGCAGGTACTATAAAAATACTCTTCCGTCCATTTCCCTCTGGAAGAGAATTACCGATATAATGCAGAGGCATAATATCCTCTAATAAATATTTGTGTTTCTGGGGTGAAGTTGTCTGCAGTAAAAAGCTAGTTTTGAGCGAAAGAGGAGTCACACTTTTGACGAGTGTGTTAGAGAGGATGTGGAGGTCCCGCGGCCCGCTGATAAGCACAGATGAGTCGTGCGGGACCTGGCTGTGGGACTTTCTCTCACCTTGAGCGGCGCGTGTTTGTTTCCGCCGAGCCGCACGGCTGCCATAATGATTGAGCCCCCGGCCGAGGATTCATTACAGAACAACCTACCCTTTATTACTTTTCTTACTTTAGTGTTAAATCAATGGTGTGCCTTCTGCCTCCTCCACCTTCTCCTTCATCTCTCTCCCTCCCTCTCTCTCTCGCTCTCTCTGTTTCTCTTTCTTTCTCTTGATATCTTTTTAGTTCTTTAGTTCATTCTTCTTCATTTGTTTTAACCCTTAGGGCCTGATTTACGAAGACCTTTAGCACATGCAAAATCTTTTTCCCCATGCAAAACCAATAACAGTGCCCATGACTGACCAGGGTACTTACCTTACACCAATCAGAGGCAATGTTATTGGTTTTGCGTGGGCAAAAAGATTTTGCATGTGCAAAAGGTCTTAGTAAATCAGGCCCTTTGAGCGCAAAGTGCAGCTATTGTTGCTCATTGATGTAGTATATCAAAATCAAAGCTGTTGAACACCTATCATGTGGCAACTTGTTTAAAAGAGCTCCTTTATAAAACTTGCCATATGATAGGTTTTCAACAACATTAGATTAAAAAACAAAATTAATTTCAGCGATCTATGGGTTAATATTTTCTTCTCTCTGACTGTAACCCACCTAATTCTCTTCCTTATGCATGTGATAATTTTCTGTATCTTTTTGTAAACCTTTTTTGCCCTCTCTCTCTTCCCTCTGGAGGGAAAAGTACACTACCTGCCAAAAAAACTGCAGAGACAGAGAAAGAGTCTGCTGCCCCAGTAGAGGGTGACCGTGACCCCCCGGTGGACAAGACAGGTACTGCAAGCCCTACAAGTTCTCCCCCCACCACCGCCCCTCATAAAAAGTCTCACTGCTGATCCAGACATCCAACCCAGGCCTGAAACACAGGCTTTGCCAAGCCCAAAATACCCACATGCTCATGCACAATCCCTACTGAGCAATCTTCACCTCTCTTATTCCGTTCTGCTGAGTTCCCACAGTCCATTAAATCCTTAAAAAATCCTTTAATAGACAAAAAAACAAAAACATCCATGTTCTGGATGCACTTTCTCTGAGATATTGAATTTTTTTATTCTATTATTTATTGTATTTTATGTAGCTGTGCTGACATTTGGAAATGGTCTTTTTACAGATTATATGGGTCTGTGAATTCGGGGCAGTGGGGCTTTTAAAGGATTTTAAAAGCTTTTGATTTGGTAGAGCGCTCATAAGGAGGGATCCCAGATGCACTGTATATCAGCTGCTGCTTATGTTGTTTTTTTTTTCTTTTTTAAGAGTTCCCTATCCCAGCATCCATTGAGGGAAAGACAGGAAAATGCCATCTTTTGGATGAGACGTTAAAACGAGGTCCTGACTCACTGTGGTCATTAAAGATCCCATGACACTCTTTGACAAGATAAAGGGGCTCCCTGGTGTCCTAGCTAAATTCCCAACCTGGCTCTTTCAACCTGCCACAAAATCATCCCCTGATCTAATTGTGTGCTTGTGGCCATAGGCAAGCAACACATTGTTCTTCTTAAGTCAGTTTATTTATTTATTTTTTCCTATACACACAATTTTTTGTCCCATGTCAACTGCCCAAGTTTTCGTGATAGAGACATGGTTCAAACGCTGCAATGTCCGGCCTGACCGTATCTCTGGGCTTTGTACAAATAATTGCATAGCCCCTTTCTCTTCTTTCGCAATCCCTGTTTTTCATCCCTTTCTATCTCCATTAAAAATGCATGGTGGAGTTCTGCCATTATGACATCACGAAACGCTAGAGGGCAGCCTCAACACCACAACCAGTGTACAGACAAATTTCAGAGCGTGAAGCGCTCAGAAATTTGTCCTTTAAACAATGTCAGATGATAACTGTGTGTGTGTGTGTGTGTGTGTGTGTGTGTGTCTGCTCTGCTATTCCTATAGCTGACATTTTTTTAAACTTTATGGTCAACATTTTAGCAAGCACTCTCTCGAGGTTCGTCCTGATTAAACGTACGTCTAGTGGGCTATGTAATTCATCCCCTCCCTATCCACCTCAAGCTGTTCTGTTGCTGAATAGCTGTCATCACATTGTCCATGTGGGTGCTGCACATCAGTGGTGGAGAGATGAGATTCCCCCTTGCGCCTGTAAAGCTCTCTGAGTGTCTATGAGAAGGCATTATATAAATACAAAGTTAATTCATTCATTCATTTGTAGACAGTTTGCCAATCAGTCCTTAGGCCATTTGCTCATTCACTCACACTCATGTCGGCGGGAAATTTAGCCTCGCAACTGACTCTTAGGACTGCACTGGGAGAAGACTCTGGAGTAGTCATCGGAAATAAAAAAGAAAAAACACCAACATTTAAGAAATTGGTCAAAAACTTGTTTAAAACTAAAAATTATTTTGTTATTTCATTGTTAAATAATGAACTGAAACCACTAAATAGTCGTACTTCACACATAAAACAAAATAAAGAAAACATATTTGGCCTCCTTTGGCCTTGAGAACAGCTTGCATTCAACCACTAAAACAATTTTGTTATGTAAATAACTGTTATTTGGCATCTAAATCAAAAAACAATAATGTGCTCAACTATTTTTTTTTTCTTCTTTTTTGTAAAACACTAAATTCATGGATAACAACAATAATTATATTTTAGCATTAAAAGTATTATTTGAGTCAAAGAGCTTGCGCATACTGGTGAATGAACCATTGCAGACACATAGATATTATTTTGGTAATTACCAGCACTCTTAATTTGGGGTAGCTGTGGCTTAAACCTTACCTTGGGTGGTGGTCTAATGAATTTGTTAAGCACTGTAGTCCAGGATGAGGTTGGAACCCACAACCTTCTGGCAGCTCTATGCACTTCACCACCTTGCAGCCCACGTCGGTAAACCGCACTTCTCGATCAAGTCTGCGGAGCTTCAAAACCAATGCAGAGCCAGCCGTCGCCGCTCTACGAAAAGGGCACCGCGTGATTCAGCCGCATAACCTTCTCCCTCGCCACCGACCGGGGTGTTCGCTGCCTTCGTAGCTGCTGCCAAATGTTTAAGAACCCCACTCCAGCCAGAGCACTGCATGAAAATGCGCCGGCTCCTATACACTTGGCACACGGCGAGCCATTAGACTTCCTGCTTGTGTAATTAATGAACTTGTGCGGTGGGGAGGTGGGGGGTTGGGGGGAGGGCTTAATGGTGTCAGACTCCTAAATGAGTTCTTAATGGCGAAGCGGGAGAGCTGGCATTCCTCGCCATTCATTTTCAAGTGTGGTAGAAATGAGGTTTCTTTTGCACTTTTTTTTTTTTTTTCACGCCGTTTTGCCAAGGTCTCTTCAGGATAGCTCGAGGCCGCCATTATTGAGCAGATTTAAAATGAAAAGGTGAGAGATGGCGTCCAGACTGTGTGATGAGATGGTCAGCCGGGGAATCGATGAGCTAAAACACTGCAGGGGGCTGGAGGATCAGCAGTAAGACCTGGAGAAAATTTTGCATGGAATATATCTACCCTTTCCGCTGTTTTCTGTGTGAACTACACTAAGTGTTTACCTACCTGGTAACCAATGTGCTGTGAGGTTTTGTACAGTGTGTCCCATGCTGGTTACTGTAGTGTGCCATCAGACTTTGCACAGTGTGTCCCATGCAGGTAGCCATAGTGTGCTGTGAGATCTTGCACACCGTGTCCCATGCTGGTTACCACAGAGTGCTGTGAAATCTTGCACAGTGTGTCATATGCTGGCTGCTGTAGTATGCTGTGATATTTTTCTTGCACAGTGTGTCCCATGCTGGTTACTGTAGTGTGCTGTGAGATCTTGCACAGTGTGTCATATGCTGGCTGCTGTAGTATGCTGTGATATTTTTCTTGCACAGTGTGTCCCATGCTGGTTACTGTAGTGTGCTGTGAGATCTTGCACAGTTTGTCATATGATGGCTACCGTAGTATGCTGTGATATTTTTCTTCCACAGTGTCTCCCATGCTGGTTGCCATAGTGTGCTCTGAGATCTTGCAGTGCATACCATGCTGGTCACTTTAGTTGGAATATCTGGCATAGTGTGTCCCATGCTGCTGACTGTGGTCTGCAGTTAAATCTTTCACTGTGTGTCCCTCTCTGGTTTCCGTAGCTTGCGGTGAGATTGTGTGCAATGTGTCCTATGCTGATAACAGCAGTTTGTTGTGATCTTTTTATGGACCTAATCGCTTTGAACTTCAAGAAGCTTTACTGTGCCTTTTGCGTTATAATGGTTTTTGTTTGTTTACCTACGCCCCCTCTCTCAATTCCTGACTCATTATTCTCAGTCTCTCATTCTTCCTATCCTCTCCAGGTACCCTTTCCCAGAGCTGCTCCTCCTCCTCGTCCTCACTGGACTCCAGACACGGCCCCGCCTCTCGACCCCGCCCACTTCCTCGACAACGGCCTCCCGCCCGGATACGCAGAGAGCGGGCGGCTCTTGGCTCAAAGCCTCCGCCCCAGACTGTTCAAACGTCAGCCGGTACGGAGCATAGCGCAATGCGCACGCAAACACACACACATGCATGCATCCGCACGCATGTGCGCACACACTTGCACAACGCATTCACTCGCACACGTTATACATTGTGGACACTTTCTGAGCTTATTAAAGCTGACTAATATCCTACTCCCTCTCACTCTTCCTCTGTTGTGTTCAACACGGGGAGGTCCGTGAGTGTCTCTTTGTAAATTTCACAGCCAGGAGTCACTGCTTCTCCAGGTGATGGATTGTGGGGGATGAGGAAGATTCTGGTGTGAGTGAGGATGGTGATGATGATGATGATGATGATGGTCATGTTCCTCCTTCCAGCAGGTGGCAGAGCGAGGACCCCGTCGGTGAGCAGCTCTGTGTGTGAGGGGTCAGAGGTCAGGCTGGGGGAGCGGGTTCTGGTGGTGGGCCAGCGGACCGGCGTGGTGCGCTTTTACGGCAAGACCAGCTTCGCTCCAGGTGAGCCACACCGCGTCACGGCAACAGCAGCCAGCCAACACCGGGGGTCCATTCCTGTCCCTCATCTTTTTCTACCGCCTTCCCTCTTTCCTTTCTTTATACTTTCTGTATTCCTGGCTTCATTCCTTTGTTCTTTCCTTCCTTCAAGCCCCTCCCTCTCCTTCCTCTACTCCTCTTCTTATTCCGAGCCTCAAACAACAATCGAGTTAGAATGGTCTGTTTTCTCAAAACTAAGTGAAGTAGTAATTTTAACTTTGATGGCTCCCCCTGGGCCAATTAGTCATGTTATTGTGTTACATATAAGATCTAATGGAGTTTTTTGGACGACTTTGGGGCATTTTGCCTCTGCAAAATTATGTTATCTTACATGCTTTGTTCACAAGTGCCAGACTGTGGATCTCTAAGCTGTTTATGGTCACAAATTTCCTGGTGTGTATATGTCTGGCTTAAATGTAAACAATGTGGTTGTGCCCAAAAGCTCCTCTTTTGCAGTGTCAAACAGCTTCTCACAAGCCCATGAACAACCAATGGGTGGCATCACTGTCCATTTTCTATATGCTATAGCATAGTCTTTATAGGAAAGTCTTGCCACTCTGCGGCCATCTTGGCAACGCCCCTGAGCAGTTATTTCCGACTAACAAGATGAGGCCTCTATCGAAATGAATGGAGAGAGCGCGATAACTACACTTTCAATGGTCTCTGGGGACATAAAAATCGCATGTGTCAAATCATCTGTAGAATCTTCTGAAAATCACTTAAAAAGTTAAGCGACTTTGCGAAAAATAAGGCTTGAAACACATTTTGCCTCACAGTATATACTTCTCCTACATATGTACAAGGTTTCACGAATCCTACGTCTTTTATTGCGTGCTGTGATGAAATGTTGTCAGCTCATCGCACTGAACGGAATGAAATGCGCTCAATAGGCTAATCCCACTGGAGCACTTGAATGAAAAACCACAAAATGGGTTGAAACCATGGAGGTTTAAAGTGTCGTTGACTCTGACCTGCGTGCTTTGTGTCGATGCAGAAATACAAGTGGCTAGATGTGTTTCTAGGTTCAGCTGTACAAAGCAGACGATTGACTTTTGTGGGGAGTAGAAAAAATTTTTACTTACTACCGCCATCTCTGGTGTTAGGGACTTCTCTATTCAGAATGCTTTCCGTGGTCTGTCTTTTATCTATGTCTCTGGCAATAGCGTGTGGGTCACATATGTTTTTTAAGGTCAGATCTTCAAACATAGGAACTCTGACTCGTTGCTGTAATGGGCTCACTGCTAAGAGCAGAACTCTCGCTGTTGCTACGTTAGCCTTGGTGCACTGGGCTTGTGATTAACCAGCAGAGCATCTTTGGCCCTGGTTCCCGTCATACATTTCCTTGCCTGAAAATCCTCTTGATGTCACGCTTTTAGCCTCGTCTTGAAATCGTTTTTAACCTCGAGCCGCGGGCGGGGCTGTATCTGATGCTCTGCTGAATTGCATCGCGTGGCAGCTCGTAACGCCGGTTTTGAACGCCTCTGGCGCTCTTTTTTTTTATTAGTGAATATGCAAACCAGATGGAAAATTCTGGAACGGAAATGGGCTGGCAGCGAAGTTTTCTTTTGTTTCGCTGGTGAGAAATGCAAGTCATTTTCTCAGCAAAAAGATTTGCGATTTATCATAAATGGGTCCTTCTCTGGGGCAGCATGTTTTACCGTCCTGGGCTCGACTGTTCTGGGTGGTGGGATGTTTTTTGAGATGGTGTAAACTCATCAGCTGCCTGTCGTTGTTTGTTGTCTGTTATTCGAGAACAACCTCTAGCGGTCACAGTATTTCATCAAATTTGACTAAACTTGGTGTACAATAGCACATAAACTACAGTGGAATTGCATTTAAGCCTCGATATCACAAAAGCTGGCATGCCAAGGTGCTTATATTGAAAAACTGAAGTTGTCCATTTTAAACCTTTCTTTTATCAAGAGCCGAAACTTGGCATGCAAGTGGTAAACAACATGTCCTGGGGCATGAATCACAAGTTTTGATCATTTCTGAAAAATGGCTTTTTGTGACCAATGAAATTTCTTCACCCATAGACACATATTTGAACGACCTGTTGCAGTCACAGATGTCAATCAAATTTGATAAAATACAACATCTTTTGGTCATCAATAACTTTGGTATTAAATTTCAGCCTTGCACCCCACTCCCAAATGAGTGTGGCAGGGTGGCTGACCACTTGAGTTTCAGGTTCATTGAACCTGTGGTTTATAGTGGGCGAGTCAGGTTCAGGTACCTGCTCTCTGATCCAAATTTTGGCTCTTGACTGATTCAATCTTCTTTGCTCAAGTTACTACTGGAGAGTTTAGGCCTTTTTTCATTTCTGTTCCTCTATAAGGTGTTTTTGTGATGGTATTCTCAGAAAAATTGAACTGAATCATCTCTGCTGGGCCCGATTCCCTCTACAATGTCGCTCGGATTCTGTATTTGGCACTGCTATACCTACAAGGTCTCTCTCTCTCTCTCTCTCTCTCTCTCTTTCTCTCTTCCCCAGGTTTTTGGCTGGGGGTGGAGTTGGACAAACCCAGCGGGAAGAATGACGGCTCAGTCGGGGGGGTGCAGTACTTCAGCTGCCCCCCCAAACACGGAGTCTTCGCCCCCCCGTCGCGGGTCCAGAGGTGTGTGAGAGAGGGGAGGTGCCAGAGAAACACTCATTTGTGTAATTTCCGCCCATTGAAAGCCTCCTTGTGTGCTGAATTCCTGCAATTCAAATTATCATGGTATACGTCTGTAATGTTTGTATCTTTGTCTGATTATCTGTATAAACCTTTATCTTTCATTCACTATGCCAGATATGAATGCATTTCTATTTGTAGCATTATGTTGCCTTCGGTGTTTTTAAATGCATTCTTTGAATATGTTTGTTTGTTCATAACCTATGGGACGATAAGCCCCGTAGATTCTGTGAGATATCACCATGGCCACTACAAATAAAATATTCTATAACAGCTGATCTGAGGTCAGACTGATGTGGCACTTTTAACAATGCAGTTATCCTGTGTGATCACCTTTATATTCTCTGATAAAATATCCACACCATGACGGATGTGGTGTCCTCCAGGATGGCCCAAGTCCCACAGGGCACAAGATTTCAGATCAGCTCATATGAGAAATTTTGGAACAATGTGTTAGTTGAGTGCTGTCCATCGTCATCATCATCATTGTCAAACCCTCGAATGAGGGAATATGAGACTCTTGTAGACTCTGTGTGTTGATGTTGATCTGGCAGCTCGTGGAGGCCAAAAGCCGAGACAGTCCATGTTGATTTTCCATTCATTGTTCACCCATCTGTATGTGAGCAATTGTAATGGGCTCATATCTATTCTTTTTAATGTTGTTAATAGTTTTGGATTGTTGTAGTGGTTCATTTTTGGGTCACACAGATGTATTTTATAGGCAGTCAGGGCTTTACAAAGCCCTGCGATAATGAAATATCCCGATGTAGGTGGACAAGCCAACGCTCAGATCATCTTTCTGAAATGCATTTTAAATCAAAATCTTGATCTGGCTTTGAAGTCTTCAAGTGCATATATCTCAGACTTTTGAGGTCATGAGAAATCAGATTTTTCTCAATCTCCCGATATGAGTATTTGGAATTAGTAATAAAACCGTTTCCTTTGATTGCGTCATAAGGTAGCGTCTGATTTAGCTGTATCAGTGAAAATACAATAAATGAAAGTCGGCCTGTCCTTCGCTCGCCTAAAAACGAAAAAGTCATTTCTGTTACTTTTAGTGAACTGCGCTCGTGACGAGAAGGTTATTAGTTCAGTTACTGGTGCGGTGCCACTATGGTTCCGAGTGAGACATTTGGCCTGAATGGCTAATTTATTCAGCTGAAACAGCGGCGTTAACGGATTGCAGGTTTGAAAAAGAAAAGGCCAAACTCTTTCATTCGCTCGGTAAAAGCATACACTTACCGCCAGAACATAACATTATTCATTAACTTTCAATAGCCCACGTATGAAACTTAATTGTTTGTTGCCGCTTCCTTGAAATCTTTGCGACGGAAATGCACACTAGAGGGCGCCAGACATTTTCGCATTGGTCCGGCCATAATAACCGCAACAACAAGTACAAAACTATAAATAAATAACTCCCGCGGAGAATTCGGAATGGCAGAAATTGTGATTTTATTATCTGACCTTGGGGGAGAGGGGCACTGAGGGTGGTTGAATCCATCCATCTTTTTCCCTTGACTCCATTAGCTCGCCAGCCTAATCTCATTGGCCTCTTCCATTCATTCTCTGTACACCTTTTTTGTTTTATTCCTGTTGTCTTTCGCTCAATCATCTTCGCCCCCATTGACCACCCCACCCCACCGACCCCACCAACCAATGCTGTTGTCTCCCACATTGACGGAGTGATAAGAGGGCTGTCTGGGGGGAACTGGGCTTTTTTTAATTAACCTGCGGGGCACTGGCTTTGATTGAATGGCTAGTGTAGCCCTGCCAGGCTAATGGAGAGCCGCTAATGTTGCTCATGCTTTTCACCCGCAGAAATACGGGCACTTCTCGGTATTGTGTATCTGCCTTTACTGAGGGGCTAGCAGCAGTACTTGAACATATATGCGTATATGTAAACAAACATATACATAAATAACTGTGTGTATATTAGTGGTTTGTTACTTCATGGTCATGTGGCCAGGTATGGGAAGTTTCTTGGGTTTGTGTCCACTGAGTGGGTTTGTGTTTGTATGTGAGCATGTGTCTGTGTTCGTGTTTTCATGTCTGTCAGGTGTTAGGTTTGTGCATGTGTGTGTATGTGTGGGCGTGTGTGGTTGCGTTCGTGTGTCACGTATCTTTTTGTGTTTTTGATGTGTAAGTTTCCATGTACGAATGAGGTGTGGTGCTTGTGTGTGTTGGTACGTGTGTGTGTGTGTGTGATTTGTGTTTCTCACGCTGTCTCTCTTCTCTAACCCCAGGATCCACGGCTCCCTAGACTGTCTGTCAGAGCTCAGCTCCTCTCGAATAAACCGCTCGTTCTCTGGTGAGCATTTTGCCCACAATGCCCTGCTCCCCCCCTCAGCTCCGCCGTGTGTTGAGTCACAGTGAAGCAGACGGTGGTGTCAGAATATCTGCGTATGTGTGTGTGTGTGTGTGTGTGTGTGTGTGTGTGTTGTTGCGTGTTTGTGTGTTGTTGCATGTGCCTGCGCATGTGCAGTTGTGCGTCAATTTCAGTCTGTGTGAATGTGCATGTCTGTGTCAGTGGGCATATATATATGTGTGTGTGTGTGTGTGTGTGTGTGTGTGTGTGTGTGTGCGGATTCGTAGGTGTGTTTGCGTGTATGTGCACGTGCGCGTGCGTGCGTGCGTGCGTGCGTGCGTGTGTGTGTGTGTGTGTGTGCGCGCGCGCCAGTCTGTGTATGAGTGTGGTTATGTGTATCTGTGGTAGCCTGTGCATTTGTCCTTCCTCATGTTTGAATGTGTATAGTTGTGTGCGTGCATGAGCTATGTCGATCTGTCTCTGTGTGTGTGTGTATGCGTCCGTTTGTTCACCTGTGTGTATTTCTCACACGCGTGTGCTGCAGGAATCCGTCGCAGTGTCAGCACCTCGTCCGCCATCGCCTCTCAGCGGGAACAGAGCCGCAAAAGTCCTGTGAGCAGGTGAGCCAATCCCAATCCGCCCCGCTGGGATTCCAGTCCGCGATTTCGGGCCATCCCGACTGCCATTTTCTGTTAACGATGCAGATTTAAACGGCATCCCACCAGATAGCTGCTCGCATGCCAGCAATTTACAAATCTTGTTTCTGGGAAACAAACGCTCCTTAGTGTAAGATCTGAATCGATATTGAATTATAAACGATGCGCGCGCCTTGCTTACACGTTTTATCAGTGAGACGCAGATAAACAGATGAGTGAGGAGGTGAAACACTTATTCCTCGACGTGCCCTCCTGCATTTTACTCACTCTTAGGCCATATCTGCGATGCTGACGGCCATGATGCGTGTTCTGCTGCCTACATCTCTCTCTCTCTCTCTCTCTCTCTCTGCTTGTCTGTCTCCTCCTTTCTCCTTCTCTCCCTTCATCTCTCCTACTCCCTCCCTCTTTCTCTCCCCTTCTTCATCTCTCTCTGTCTCCTGTCCTGTCCTCCCCATCTCCTTTCACCTCCCCCACTTTCTCTCTCCCTGCTCATCCCCCCATACTC
Organism: Gymnothorax reevesii; assembly: GCA_029721435.1. Classification (NCBI taxonomy): domain Eukaryota; kingdom Metazoa; phylum Chordata; class Actinopteri; order Anguilliformes; family Muraenidae; genus Gymnothorax; species Gymnothorax reevesii. The sequence goes on along the minus strand of CM056573.1, from coordinate 166,134,519 downwards.
ACATATCTCTCTTCTCCATCTTCACTCGCTCTTCCTGTCTTTCCTCTTTCCTTTTTTCCTTCTTTTCCATCTTTCTCACTGTCCATCTTTTTCCCTCATCTCCTCATTGGCCATCTCTACTCCTTCCCCTCTCTATCCTCTCTCCCCATCTCTCCACCTAACATCTTCCTCCCTCTTCTCTCCTCTCTCTCTCTCTCTCAATCCTTTCTCTCTCCCGTCTTTCTCACTCTTTTTCAAACTCTCCTCATCCCCATCTTTCCTCCTTCACACACTCCTCTCTCAATCTCTCCTTCTCTCTCTCCATCATCTCCCATTCCCCATCTCTCCTTCTTCTGCTCTCTATCAATCTCACTTCATTACCTCCCTTCTCCTCTCTCTCTCTCTCTCTCTCTCTTCCTCTGTATCACTCTCCTCCCCCCTCCCTCAGGCCCCGCCCCGCCCCTCTGAGGCGCAGGTGGAGCACAGCGAGCGGGGGCGGGTTCACCGGCGTGACGGGCAGCACCAGCCCCGCCTCCTCGGCAGGCACAGACCGCGCGGTGAAGCTGCACCCGGGCACACAGGTGCTGCTGACTAGTGCCAACGAGATGGGCATAATCCGCTACCTGGGCACGGCGGACTTCGCCCCGGGGCTCTGGCTGGGGCTCGAGCTGCGGGGCCCCAAGGGCAAGAACGACGGCTCGGTTGGGGGGCGACGATACTTCACCTGTCGCCCGGGACACGGGGTCCTGGTGCGGCCGAGCCGCGTCACCTACCGGGGCATCAACGGGAGCCGGCTGGTGGACGAGCCCAGCTGAGGGGGGGGGAGCGGGTTTTTTTTTTTTCGGGGAGGGGCAACATTAATTTTTCCTCCATCTACGTCCTCGATATCGCCGCTCGCAGCTGCCTGGCTGCTGCGCTAGCCTCAGACAGAAGTGTTTGTTAATTACATCTGAAATTACGTTTAATGTTTCATCTGTAAGCCGAGTGGTGCACTGTTAGTGGGCTGTGTAAAACATAAGCCTGATTGCCTGATGGAGCCTTGATGTGGGAAAGTTGGCAGTAAATGAGCTGTACTGCACAGTAGACGCACCCCCCGGTACTCAGTGACGGACAGGGACTCGTTTAGCTACTGTTATGAACAGGTGCCATTACCTCCCCTTCTTTAGCACCAGAGTCTGTCCTTACTGCCCATAACTGAGACAAACTGCCCCCGGTCATGAGTGTCAGCCATTACATCAGGCCAGTCCTCCGAGAGCTTTCCCACAATCCTCCATATTATAACCTCGCCACAGAATTACAGCACTTTAATTAAACTTGGTCTAAAACAAAGAAAAAAGATGACAAAGTGCAATCAGTTCACCAGTGTCTCCCTACTAAAGTATGTGAATGAGAATGGTGGAAAAATAAGCTTTGCACTTTGTGAAAGAGTTTCGACTGATGATTTGGCGAACACCGCTGATTTGTACACAGTTTCTGAAACCCATTTCTCACTTTCAAACTTTTTGACATATGGTAGGTGGATGGATTTTTTTTTAGCCAGTGTGGCAATAATGAGCGAAACTTGGCACATTTTGCTTAGCGGAAATGTGCCTAATGCATCAAATTAAAGTATTCAGTTGAGGAATTCTGTAGCTAGTTTTGCAGAAAGCCACAAGTAGTCAAGTAATTGATGTTATGTTGCAAATTACTCTAGCCCTGAATCTGCATGAAAAGGCTAAAATGCTAAAGCTTGTTTTTTTGTGTTTGTATATGTTGGTTTGAGTGAATTTTAGGTGTGCGGCACTTGTTAGAAAGCAAGTCTTCTGCTTTTGCTGTTTTTTGTTTAGCTATGCTATAAACTCTGGTCGTGTGGTGAACTCAAATGTTTTGTGGAAACCAATTCCCTCAAGAAAAAGTGTGTTGGCCAACTTGATTGCATTGTGTGGATGGAAGGAACTGAAAGAAAAGAAGTTTCATATTTTTTACATGTATATAAGTGTTGTGAACAGTTGGCATACTCAGTTTTTTTGAGGTTATCTGCTTCCACAAAACATTTGACTTCAGCACACTTGTCTGGGTTTACAGTGTATGAGTTTTTTGTTTTTTTTTTGTGTTTTGTGCTTACAAAGAACCACTCCCACCCAAGTCCTATTTTACCCCTGTTAATCACTTGGACCCAATTTCTGGATGGTTCTGACAGGGTATATAACCAAGTGTAGAGATGGTGAACTCCAGGCCTGAAGGGCTACTGTGACAGCTGGTGATTAGTGCCTTTTGGCTCAAGTTATTCAGTCAAGTCTCTGATTGGTTGAATAGTCTATGCACCTTGATATCAAGACCCAGCTGGGGGTAGACCTGCAGGCACTTGCGCCCCACAGGACTGCAGTTTCGCCTCCTTGGCCTTGAAGATTGTGAAGTTCTTAGTCCCCCCCCCCCCATATAATTTGCACAGTTGCCAAGCAAACGTTGGTAATGAAAGCTACATTTTCTGCTTGCAGTTTCTGTAGCTTGGGTGGTGGGGGGAGCTTTCATTGCTAAAATGTAGCATTTAACACACTGGAGGATAAATGGAAGCAATGGCCTGTTCAGAATCCCACAAGGCTCTCTCACAATTACTCATTGTGTTCGGATCTGTTTTTTTGGGCGAAAAGGTTGAAAATCGATAGGAGCTCCTGATATTATCTCGCTGCTTTTCAATTGTGTCGGTCCGCGTGGAGAGAGCGGTGCTGTTCTGTGCTTCGAGGCCGTATTGAGTGGTGTGATGAGGATAAGGCAGGTAATGTGGGCCTGAGGCGTTTACTCCTGGAGTCCGCGAGTAAAGGATCCGCCACGTTTTGTCTTCCGTCTGCGACCTCAGTCAGCTGATTTTGCTCTATATGTCATTCTACTGGCTGTAGTTATGCTACTGAGCAAATCCCGGTTGGGACGAAATACTGGGGCGGATTCCTACTTTCTGAACCTGGATTGTCCATCCCTACCAGATACGGTGTTTTCATGTGAATGTCTGTACATGCACAGGGAATCCTAACTCCTCTGCGTACGGGCCCAGTCGCTGCATTTTCATGGTGCTTGGTGTATGTATATCAGTGCTATTGTGTGTACCGCAAAATAATTTTTTTTCCCCCTGCGGTGAAAAATTGGTGTATATATTTGGTTAGTTGCTTCCATTGATCATGCTGTGTTTTAGCGGTGGGATACATCAGTGAATTACTTTCAAGTAGGCTGAGAGATATTTGTAAAATGAAAGAATAAAAAATGATTTCTATTCTAATTTCACTAAACCGTCGTCATGGTGTTCTTGCTGTAGAGTGTGCCGTGTGTGCGCACCTGCAGGTGTGCATTACCATGGGTGTTTGTATTATTGGGTGCCTACATGTGTGTGTGTGTGTGTGCATGCATATAGGTAGCTGTGCTTAAGTGTGTGTATCCATGACCTGCATAGCTGAATCATTTGAGAAACAGTGGGAAGAGAAGAGTGTTTGAAAGAGCTGCGACAAGATTGAATAATTTCACTGCAAAAAATGATAAGATAAAAATACTAGGTAAGATGAATTTACTTATTTTAAGACTTAAAACACTTATTTCCATCGCCATTTTTCTTAGTAAGACAAAAAAAAAATTCTTGTTTTGAGGTAATTTTTACTAGCTTGCCAGTGGGGTAAGTAAATTTCACATGTCAAGTCAAATTTTTTTCCTTAATACAAGTCACTATTTGACTTGACAAGTGAAATTTACTTACCCCACTGGCAAGCTAGTAAAAATTACCTCAAAACAAGAATTTTTTTTTGTCTCTCTAAGAAAAATAGTGATGGAGATAAGTGTTTTAAGTCTTAAAATAAGTAAATTCATCCTACCTAGTATTTTTATCTTACCATTTTTTGCAGTGTTAACAAAATGGCTGCCCAGACACTACTCCCATCGCATTGTTTGGGTGATAATCATTTTTGTGTTGGTTACGAAGGTCATCTGTACGGATAGTTGGTGTGGGGGCAGCACTTAGAGATTAGAGTACACTTGAAACACACACGTATTATTACACACAAGACCTGGCAACCACTGCCCTGCACTTGCACTCATATACACGCTGATGGCATCCCAGGTCATGACTAGTCTCCCATACTGCACTCTGATTTGATTGAATCTGATTTTCTCATAATTTGGCAGGTGATGCCTTACATGTCTGATGTTCCCTGGTCAAGCTAACGGACGCCTGTCCAAATTTCTTCCACAGGCCCACTGCAGCTAACAGACTCCAGTTCATATTTCTTTCCAAAGTAGGCCCAATGTAGCTAACAGAACATTCACAAGGGATTTTGAAAACATTTTATTCATGATCAGCCTGGTTGCCAAACCAGCTATATTAGTCATTTTATTTCATTAATTCTGCGGTTTATCCAAGTCGTAATCCAATGGAAACTTACAAGGTTTACCACAACCATAGTACAATGCTTTGTAATTATAACATTTTACAAGTTTTTTTTTGTTTGTTTTTTTTTTTTTTTACTTTTTACAAAGAGCAGAGTGGATGCAGAGCAGCTGGAATGTGATTGGAGTTCGGATTAAGTCAAACGGGGAGAATGATGGACCAACGGGCCTCTCCCGTAGATGGCCGATAATTCCTGACACACTGTAGTCAAAAGTCTTGACACTTACAAAGAGTTTGCGGCGTCGCCGCTGAATTCCCCAGCTGATTCTTCTTCTAATCACACCCACATTGAATTGGCTATAAAAATCCGTCTCTCTCTCTGCACCTCAGGTGATGTGTGGTGAGCGTTTTGGTACAAAATGGCTGCCGTGCATGACCCTGGAAGGCGCTGCACATTAGTGGTGTTTACTGCAAGCTCCCCCCTCTTCTCTGTAAAGTGCTTTTGAGGTGGGGAGAAAAGCACTGTAGAAATGTAACTTCTGATCATTAGGATCTCAAAAACAATTTGGTAATGGTTTGCTAGAAGTGCGCGCTGCATTTCTGATGCTGTGGTTGCGTAGAGCCCAGGAAAAAAAGTTCACAAAGTTTAACAGTTGTGTCTGACACCAAAAGACTTGATTTCATCAAGTATGACTGCTTTGTGGTAAAAAATATACATTGTGCTGGCTTATTTAGGCATTATGACGCAGGTCATTTCAACAGCGACGTTCAGAAATGAATCTGAGTTCAACAAAGAATTTAAGCCTGCTGTGCTCAAATGAAGCTAGCAATTTACATTTTAAGTAAAGAAAAAAAACATCTGGAAAATAAAATTTTCTTTACAACTTTTAATTTACAAAGCATGAAAACCTTCCCAACTGGATGCTCAAAAATCCTTTAAATGTTTCTTGGTTTAAGGAAGAAAAAAGAAATAATCCACTTCAGGGAGACATCTTGCGTGATAATTACAAACTGGGCCTTGTTTGTCAGCTACATGTCTTGGTAGCCACGTTTAGACTGGGAGATCAAAGGTCAGGGGTTAGTCATCCAGGATATTAACGTCTCATTGTAATCCTTCCTTTCCTTGATTTTCACCTGGACGCCGATTTAGGGCTGCCATCATTAAGGAGAATCTGATTTTTGTATTATTGGTAAAGAAATTCATACGAATTTAGAGTTTCCCACAGATATCTTCACTGAAGAAACCTAAGAGCATCCATTTTGTGGAAGTTTTTTTTTTTTAGAATTTGCAATAATCAACCATTAGCGTTATATCTCTCCTCCCGCTTCTGCTCTGACTTGATTGATTAAAACTGCCTTCTGAAGGAGTCAGGAGATACCATTTCACCTCCCACCCCTCCATCACCATCTTCACTTCCACTTGCATCCTTACTGGTTAGAGGAAAGGAAGGAAGGGAAGCGAGGAGGGATATGAAAAAGCCGGTCATTCCTCCATCCTGTGAGCACTGAGGAAGCAGCACTGGAGAGCTGCTCGTTAAAGATCCGGTGGGTGAATTTGGAAATAAAGCACAAGCGCGTGAAACGAAGCCTCCAGCTTTGAGTTACGGCTGGGGAGCGGACGTCAGTCAAACTCCCATCTCCTTCCGCAGCGGCGTTCTTTCTCCGCGCCGAAAACCTGCTGCGCGGCAGATGAGTCGGCCCAGCCATCAGGGATTTATTTACTTTGTTAAACTCCGTGTCGGATCAAAATTCCCGCAGTTTAAAAAAAAAAAAAAAAAACCGGCAAGAGTCCGAGAGCAAACAAAATTATGAGTGACTTGGATTTGTCGGGGGGCGGAATTACGTCCATAAATAATTTACAGATCTCCCAAATAATAAATTAACAAATGAATAAATAAATAAACAGGCAGGCAAGCAAGCATCAACAAACACATCATTTTCTTTTTTCTTTTCTTTTTTTTTTTTTTTTTTTAGAAAAGGAGCCAGATTGTGGCGTCCGAACCCTGTTGAGGGGCCTTGTTGAGTTAGCGTGATCCATCCTGTAAACGGTCCCTCCGTCTCTCTGTTCTGGGGAGGGCCAATAAGAGTGGGATGCAATGGCTGGGGCAGATGGAGAATGGAGAAGCGGAGCTGACTCCCAGCCCATCCCCTCTCTCTCCGCTACGCCATCCGACGGCTGCCGGCCCGGGCGTACGCGCTGACAGATGTGTGTACGTTTGCCCTGAATTTCCCATCTCTCTGCTTCAAAAGGATGCCATGGTGGACACAGTAGAAGGTCTTTTCCTCCTGCGATAGATTGGGAAACTTATACCATTGTGGCTTTAATTCACTGATGATACTTCTTAGCAAAATTCGGATGAAAAACTTTTTCTGTGACTGGTCAGGCCCTCAGCCCACTGACTTGGTTTTTGAGATCCTCTCAGACGCTCGGACGTGTTGCTGTGATTTTGTTGCTTACCGCGTCAACCATCAACGTTGAGTAGAGAGTCTTTTCTGAATGGTCCAGTAAGAATAAGCAAAGCTTTTTTTCTGGAAACTTCTGTCCCTCAGGAGCGCTCCAGCCCTGTCCCTTGCTGTGTGGCAGCGGACTGTCACAGCCTTGATCCTGATTCGCCCCTTGTACATTCTCATGCATCGCCACCTCCCGGAGCTAGACATGTAACTGTGAACCCCTTATCAGACTCCATTATATTTAATTACTCTAATAATCTGCTGGCCGCTGAAGAACGAGTTCCCTTAATATAGCCAGCCTCCTCTGGTGAATCCTGTCCTGTTTCTTTATCGTTTTTTTGACGGTTTGTCTCCGGATTGGGAGTTTTTCCTCGTTTGCCGATCTGGAGATTTAGGTCTGCCACTGCCCTTCCGCAGCACTGAAGGTCCTTGCGATGATCCTTTTGGAAAACCGCTACACAAATAAAACTGAATAACTTTAATACAACTGGTATTCCGTATCCAGCAATCTGGACGTTTAGAACTGCGCTGAATGAAAAAGTTTCCCAAGAAAGTCCTCCCAACACAGCTTCATTTTCAGAATTTTATCGATAGGTCCAGTTTGGATTTTTGGAAAAATTATGGACTTGTACAACTGGTGTGTCCACAGGGGTAGGCGTGTCTGCGGAGGTGGGGAGTTGGGTTGGTGGATCAGTTAAGGGGGGCGGAGCAAGCGCACGGCACAGTGTTCGGGTAGCCTGTACTGGGAGGGGTTTCAGGGGCGGGTTAAAGCACCGTGGCGTTGTGCCCCTCGATCGTCAGCATCCTGGGGTCCTGCTGGGTTGCAGCGGCTGTTCCCATGGTGACCAACAGCGGACGGCTGTCCTCTGCGACTCCGGCCTGGCCCAGGGCGGGCGGCCGCTGGGAACTGGAGGAGGGGGCGGGGGGCGGCGGCGGTGGAGGGGGCGGGGGCTGGATCGCGTTGACGGCGGATTCGTGCGGCAGGCCCTGCTCCTGGTACCCGAACCCGACTGTCCCGCAGGGGAACCGCCGCAGTCTGTAGAGGGGCACTGGGGGAAGGGCGGCCGAATCCAGGAGCAGAGGGGTGGGTGTGGGCGGGGGCGGAAGGAGGGGCCTGAGCTGGAGCTGTTGTAGCTGTTTGTGTCCCATAACTCCGCCCAGCTCCCCCACAGTCCGGCCCACGTGGGCGGGGCGCTGCTCCTGCCCCTCCCCTGGGGCCCTCGCTCCGGCCCCCCCCTGCTGCTGCTGCCTCTGTTGCTGCTGTAGGACCCAGGAGCCGTAGGTGGGGTTCCACAGGTTAGTGGGCTTCCCGTTCCGGCCCTCCTTCTCGGGGGGCTGATTCTGGCTGAACCCCAAATTCACGTGCCCCCCATCAGCGCCCTGCGGGCCATGGTGGGTCTTGGTGAGAGGCGGGGCTTGCGAGGGGTGAGGGTGTTGGTGTGGGTGTGGCTGAGCCGCTGGGGCGGGGTTTGGTTGAGCCTGGAGGGCGTGGCTGGGCTGGGTGGCAGGTTTCTCAGCCTCTCTCTTGCCCTCCTGTTGTGGGGGGGGTTGCAGCAGGGATGGGTTGATGGGGTCCTCTGAATTTTGGGCTGCCCGCTCCTCTTCCTCCTGGACAGGTCCATACTCCACCGGCAGGGGCACTGTCACCACATCAGGGTCCTGGAGGGACAGGAAAACTCATAATCCCACAATCCTCTGCTCTCAGGCACTGACCAACAATGCTATGAGCACAGAGTTGAACATTGCAATGAAAATAATTGGCTAGAGAAATGCACTGCGTTTAACCCAGATCCATCCAAATATTGACCATCAACTGAAAAAACTGTTTCACACTTAACCCTTTTATCCATTAAACTCAGTAATGCTGCTTTGTGAAAGACCCCTCCAGGTATTACCAGCTTGTGAAAAAATACAAGAGTGAGACTGTCTACGAGAGTCTAATCTTAGTTGTTAAATTTGTTTAAATTTTTGCTATATAAATATTCCCATTTCTGAGTAGCACGTTCAACACATGCTTTCTTTACTGAGAATTTTAGTTTGATTGGCTAGTTATCTCAAGTCAGGTGAAGTAAACAGAGCAAAGAAATGTTTCATTGTTGAGAAGATGAACGCTTCATTGAATGATTCAAAGTCTCAGAGAGGTTAGCAAAGTCAGAACATGGTAGATTTTTTGCATGGAATGAATTTATGAACTTTGTAAGCAGGTGAACTTTGAATAACTTATTTGTTGCATAAATTTACATTTACACAACATTAATGATTACCACAACAGCCATTCAAGTGGATATTTTTGCTTTTTGTTTATTTTTTCCAAGAACAGAACACCCAAAGCCTGGAGGTTCTTGGCACAGAGGAGAATTTGTATTTATATATCCCGATACTGTTTTGGGGATGTTATTACATAACACACAGTCTGGGTATTTTTATACAAGAAAATGACTGTAATTACTTTGAAGCATGACTGAGTGTGCGGTAGCGTCCGTGTAAGGCGTAGTGTGCGTTTCGGCGTCTCTGTCTGTACCTGTAGACAGAAGTCGATCCTCTCCAGGATGGTGGAGAAGTTCGGCCGGTCCTCGGGCTGGTGTTGCCAGCACTGCGTCATTATCCGATACCTTTTCGAACACACACATGAACATACACTGAGAGATGCTCGAAAGCAATAATTTATCACTCAAGTAGCATTTCCTGCCTCCAAGTACTTCGGTAGTTAAAGTGCTTCTGAAGTTATCAGGCGACACGGCTACTAACAGCCACCGTCTGCCATCTGATGGAAGACATTACGGATGGCACATTTGGATGAGTCAGCAAAGACCGGCCATTTCAGAGTTTTATGGTTTTTCTGGACTTGTTACTTGTCAGGTTGTGTAAGGCCATGAGTCACAGGAAGCACCACTCCAAGCGCAGTTTAGCTTGATTGGCTGCACCATTAAGCTTTCCGCTGCTTCCATTATTATGCCGAAGTCAATTTAGCTCGGAGAGCGACAACAAGTTTTCACATGCATTAAAGAAGAGCCACATGTTAGCAAGTTGCCTTTTTAAGGTGCCAATAGCGAAATGGTGATTTGCAAAAGGCTCTAGTGTCAGGTTATCGGGCTCTCAATCTTCAGCTATTTCCGCATTATCGTGTATTTATTGTGGAACACACTGCCTCAGAAAAACATTGCATTTTCTGAAGTCTGGCATTTTCGTAAACGCAGTAGGGAATGAACATTGGAATTGCTAATAGAATTACAGCTGAAGATGATGCTGCAAAATTCTGTGGCCTTTTTCTCTCATATTTACATCCGAATTGAAGCGAGCTATGACTCGTCCTCTGGCTGTTTTCAAGCCTGAGGACGTCGAACTGAACTGCTGCTGCTCAGAGAATGCTGTGCCGGGTAAAAGATTAATGCTGCTGCGTTCTGCCTCTCCTCTGGACAGGGTTTGACGACAAGTCTCAAATGAGCAGGTCAGTGTGAGTGCATGTGTGTGTGTGTGTGTGTGTGTGTGTGCGCGTGTGTGTGAGAATGTGTGTGAGATACTGAGTCCATGTGCCTTCACACACTTCAGTTTTTGATAATCTAAAAGACTGTGTATCTTCACTAGTGTCCTCCTGTGGATTTGTGTGTGAGACTGAAGAAGGCCATGTGCATCCATGCACGCAGTGAACACTGTCAGTATGAGAGTGCACATGAGTTTGCACATGGGTCCGTTTATCTGTCCAAGGTTGGAGGATTTTTACCCTTTGCTATACTCACACTGGCCCAGGGCAGTTTTTGGGCGGATCCATCCTTCCCCCATTGGTCACAAACTCCAGGACTTCCTGGTTGCTGCGGCTGGGGTACGGCATATATCCGAGAGAGAAAATCTCCCAAAGTAGAACCCCAAAGGACCTGAATACACGCATGCACGCACGCACACACACACACACACACAGTGCGAGAGCAGATGGTTAGAGAGGGAAACTCAAAAATATTCCTTAGATATCAAAGGCAGGATACTCCTTGTACATATGAAATATGAAGAAAACATTTTTCAGTAAAAGACTTCTGAAGACATCTTCCTTCTTCATCGTGCACTCATACAATAGGGCTGGCCATACCTGTTTGTGGAGAGCTGGAGTCTGGTAAGTTTTCACTCCAACTCTGACAAAGCGCTACTCAATCAACAGCTAGAAGTCTCTGTGAGCTGCTAATTGGTCTTGCTAGCCAATTTTGGTTTAAAGGAAAACCTACAGGACAGTAGGTCTCCGGCTGGGGAACAGACTTGTGTCGAGTCTTTGTAATTGTGGCTCACTGTGATGTGCTTTTCCGAGACACCCACAGAGAACAGCCACGGTATACATATCTCTATAAAATGTGCAAAGTAATAAAGTTGTAAAGACTAGATTTCCCAGGATTAAGCTATCACTGCTCAGACACTCATCTCTCTGAAGTTCAGAGACTTGCTCGGGCATTTGAAAGTGGCGATGTCGCCGCAGCTTATATCATGATAAAATGCCTGGTGTCATATCGAACGTTATCCACGGGCCCCGACACACACTTCTCGATGTAATGTCATTTGTCAAGTCCACCAATCGGCGTATCTGACTTCGGGCAGATGGGAGTCAGTTGTCTCTTTTCAATCAGGTACATCATTTTCGTGTTCAAATCCAACTGTGCTGGAGATGCGCGGTAACATTAATAAGTCATTCCCGTTGATGCGAGCTTGAATCGCGTCAGCAGTTTGAAAGTAAAGGTAGGCCATTAGTGGAAAAAAATGCATCAGCCTGGCGTGAAGTGCATAATGGCCTGTTGGATATGCATGTGACCTATATACAAGCTGTTTTCTGGGAGATGGAGGCCTGTTTTATGCTGGCGTACCATGTGTCCGTTTTGGAAGTGAAGATGCCTTCCATAAAAGCTTCCGGGGGCATCCATTTTACAGGCAGCATTGCACGGCCTCCCTTTCTGTAGTAACTGGCCCTGTGGGGAGAGAGACACATGTACGTACACACAGACATCAGCCCAGTACATCAGAGCAGCACCAGTATACCTACAGCCGTACACAGATATAGCTGTACACAGATATCTGCTGCAGACAAGATAGTCACTTAAAACGCCACTAAATCTAAGCCCTTATCTCTCGCTCTCTCTCTCTCTCAATGTCATAGTCACTCTCTCTCTCTCTCTCTCTCTCACACACACACACACACACACTTTCAGACACAGGGTGGAAAGTCGAGGCCAGCATTTGCCTGGCCGTTACCACGACGACGCAGGTGCCTACAGCGGCGACTTCCCGTGTTTCTACCCTCTGATTGGGTGAGTAAGGCCCCTCATCAACCCTCATCCCCATATTGGAGCATTGCACCATGTTCTTCAGACGAATCAGTAAGTCTGTGACTCCCCACTCTTGGAGCACTAAATCAGTTTTGCGAAAGACGAGTGCATGTAGCACAGAAATCTCGAAGGGGGACTCGATCTGTTTTTCTAAACAGACGTCACAGATATAAAGTCTTGTCCACACTTTGAACGATAACCTTGCTAAATCTGCACATACACATAGTGCCTAATTTGCACATTGCACCATGGTTGACCGAGCTAGCTTCCATTAGAATTTCTATAATGTACTGTATAGTGTGTTATAGTTGTTGCATCCTGTTTTACTGCTTTCAGTATGGCTGCAGGAACAACTTCCCAGGCAGTAATGGTTGGAACGAAAGATTCATGAAGGTGCACTCTTTTGGTGGCTAATTCACTGGGGACTTTGCCGGGCGGATGCGTTAGCCTAGCTCCTTTTGTATCTAGTCCGAGAGCGCATTTACGGAAAACCTTCTCAGAGAAAACGACAAATGAATCTTTTCCGTTCACAGTGACAGTACCATAGCCATAAGATATATAGCAGTCTGTGTAATGTGCTCAATATTATCATTTGTCTATGAGCACTGCAATCTCAGTTTAAACACATCATAAAAAAAAGAAATTGGTTTTTGGTTTTCCTTCGTTTTTACATAAGGTACAGTGGATGCGCTTTCAAAAAGCGTTTTTACTGATTACATCTTTTGGCTATCCGGTGGTGATAAATGCTTTCCCTGTGCTTTGAATTTCAACAGCAGTTTTGCATACAGTAAAGTCCCACAATTGCGAAGGATTTTGAGGATATCACTGTGAATCAGTCAAACACCTCTCGTTATTAAAAGATACGAGTACGGGGGGACATCCTCTGCTCTTTCGGGGCTGAAATTGAACAGACGTCTGAATAGCACTACATTTCCATATGCTGGCTGAGATCTGGAGAGAACGCCATCATGGTTCAGGGAGACAGATGAAAGATTGCGGCAGTCGAGGGATTGATTCCCAGATGTTTGAATTTCGAAATGTTTTGCGGGGTATTGGCAATCTGAACATTTTTTGCTGTGATAATTCCTCTGTCTCAACACAAATGTGAGTCAAAGTCCAGTTTATTCGAGTGCACGAAACATGCAAATGAAACAGGCCAAAATAAATAGATTCACAGGAAAAAGATCCTATTATTCAACAGGAAGTACTATTCAGGTAAAATATCACCAAAACAAGCACACAAAGAACACAAAGTCCATTGTGTTCTGCTGACAATGCACTGAAGACTACTTGAGAGTGAATGACAACTTTCATCTGAAGTGAACCACAATTGCCATTTAGGTGTTACAAAATATGGTTTTGGTAATTTTAAGACAAAGCTGAACTGACTAATAAATACTCAAACATCTGAATCGAAACATAGAATCCGCCATTTCTCCTTTGCCAGTGACATCAAATGTCCTATGGCTCTCTCTCACAGTAAGACGTTAAAAAAACACTAATGGAAGACCCTAATTTTCTGCTTTCCTGTGAGTGTTGTGACACCCACCAGGCGAACATACAGGCAATTTAATTTCAAATGATGTTCACCAATGCAACAAATGCTCCGCTGTATAATCAAACAAACACAACTGTCGAGTTAAGAAACCTATTGCACATACATAGTAAATCTAACAACGATGCCAGCAAAGCTAACCACCTTAGCTAAGACATTAATCAGTATAATAGCTAACGGTGTGCAATAGTCAAATCTGCAGCAAACTTCCTAGATCCCTGAACTATAAGAGGAGCAGCATACAGCTGATGGCTGTAATACCTGCATTAATGCAAATAGCTGCTCAATATAATGAATACGAAGGACAACTAATGTTTCCGTCACATACACTTTGTAGAAAAGAAAATAACAGTGAAAGAAAAGAAAAATCGTATAAAAATCTCCTGTAACTAGGCAAAGAACACAGAAAAAGAGGGGCAGCACAGACTCATGCATTTAACCAGTTAATTTTGGTTAAGCTATGATCAGTCGATGTCACAGTTATGTGACTGCCAAAGGTTCCTTGGCCTCTCACTGGCCAAACCTTTTTGAGGGATGGAAAGATGCCAACCTTTACAAAAATAAAAATTAAAAAATCGCAAAAAATCCAAGCCATGATATCTGGACTCCATATGGGTAATTCTTCTAACATTGGTTTTGTGCAGAAGTTGTCTTTCACTTTAAATAGCAGTAATGAGTTCGATGGTAGGGAACAGGTGTGGTTGATAATTGAATAATTGGCATGCTGAAGGGTGGTATGGGATAGAGCACAGGTGGGTACTGGCTTAAGTAGCCCCCTGTCTCATTTTAATATATAAAATCATAAGGAAGAACTGCATTTGACCTGAGCGTGAAATGTTTTGATGAAATTCATCCGACTTGTTGCTCCAGCAAACGGAAAGTTAGGATTCTTCATGTTAAAACAGTGAGGTATTTTAACGTTTGCTGTGCTTGCTTTTGATATTCAGAATGGTGAACATTACACAAGGGTGTTGGGTCACACAAGCGCAAGATTAAGTTAAATATAGTATAGTATACTCAGCAACAAAAGTTTCTGTGACACCATTTATGTGTATGTTATAAATGACACGCAAAGATCTCAATGCAATCAATATGTTTATTTAACAGGAGAAACACTGACTTTTCAGTGCCAACGTCACTCAAAACGAAAAATGTCATTTTCATGCGTCATGAAGCTCTTGTCTGACCTCTAACCAATTGTGACCTTCACACTTCAATACCGGGTGTGACTTCCTCGTGCCATGATGCAAGCAACGCATCTCCGGCGCATGAACCGAATCAGATGTGCCAGAAATTGCTGTGGGATGTCATTCCAAATCTGACGTAGACGTTGTCGCAATTCCTGGAGTGTAGCTGGCGGGTTATCCAACCGCCGCAAACGTCGATCCATCTCGTCCCAAAGATGCTCGATTGGGGACATGTCTGGGGATCTGGCTGGCCATGGCAGGACATTGACATGTTGTTGCATCAGATACTGCTGTACAATCCTTGCAACGTGTGGTCTGGCGTTATCATGTTGCAGCGTTATTCCGGGACCATGTTGCATCAAAAACGGTACCACCAATGGCCGTAGCACTTCATCGCGATATCTTTGACCTGTCAGATTTCCATCAATAACAAGCAAATCTGTTCTGTTTCTAGCCGTGATCCCTCCCCAAATCATGACACTACCACCTCCAAAACGATCAAATTCCTGAACACAGTTGTTGGTATAACGTTCTCCACGTCGACGGTATACACGTAAACGACCATCACATCGGTTAAGCATGAATCTTGATTCATCAGTGAAGAGTACAAGATCCCACTGACGTTGGATCCACCGTCGATGTTGTTGTGCCCACTGTAGACGCAGTCGTCGGTGTTGTACTGTGAGTATTGGACGTCTTGCTGGCCGACGTGGGACAATGCCAAAATGACGGAGACGGCGACGGATTGTCTGTGCAGACAGTCGCCTCAAACCAGGTATCGTTCTTGCAGTTATGGTTGCAGGTTGGAATCGATTTCGGAGATGGGTTGTTCGAATCCAGTTGTCCTGTCTGGGAGTGGTTACTCGTGGACGGCCGCTGCGAGGACGGTCTCTGACATGTCTTGTCTGCTGATGACGCTGCCATAAGTTCCAAATGGTGTTTCGGTGGACATTCAGGCGATGAGCAACTTCCCTCTACGAGGTTCCGGATTCAATCATCCCAATGGCCCACCACCGATCATTTTCAGACAGTCTTGGCATTTAGAGGGTAGAGTTCCTGATCCGAAATGGCTGTGTTTTCGATAAGTGATGCTTCCGTCGTTCATCAGGCACAATGTGAACATTCCAAAAATTCTCCTCTTATATTGCCATCCACAAGCATGATTTACGCACATTTTCTCGTGCAAAGTCATTTTCTCGCATTTTCATGATTTCCATTTCAATGTTGCGTTTACGTGTCCTGTTTCAGTCTGATATCACCATGTATGACAATTTCATAATTGCGTTATGAAAAATAATTAACAGTATTGGTGTCACAGAAACTTTTGTTGCTGAGTATATATATAACATAATTCCCATGCCCCCAAAAAATCTGTACTTTTGCCTTTTGCGGTGAGGGCTCTGTCAGCCCCGCGAGTCCCACACACAAAATCAGGAAGAGAGAGACATCATCTCTCTCTGACACGGAAGCACATTGGAAGTACAGTGCCGTGAAAAAGTATTCGCCCACTTCCTGATTTCTTTGCATATTTGTCACACTGAAATGCTTCAGATCATCAAACACATTTTAGTATTTGACAAAGATAACCCGAGTAAATACAAAATGCAGTTTTTAAATGATGATTATCAAGGGGAAAGAGCTATCCACACATGCCTGGCCCAGTGTGAAAAAGTAATTGCCCCCGAAACCTAATAACTGGTTATGCCACACTTGGCGACAACACCTGCAATCAAACATTTGCGATAACTGGCAATGAGTCTTTCACATCCCTGGAGAAGAATTTTGGTCCACTCTTCTTTGCAGAATTGTATTAATTCAGCCATATTGGAGGGTTTTTGAGCATGAACGGCCTGTTTAAGGTCATGCCACTGTATGTCAGATTTAAGTCCGGACTTTGACTCGGTCACTCCAAAATCTTCATTATGTTTTTTTTTGGCCATTCAGAGGTGGACTTGCAGGTGTGTCTCCAATCATTGTCCCACTACATAACCCAAGTGCGCTTGAACTTGACGTCATAAACTGATGGTTGGACATTCTCTCTTCGAATTTTCTGATAGAGAGCAGAATTCATGGTTCCATCAATTGCCACAAGTCATCCAGGGCCTGAAGCAGCAAAGCAGCCCCACACCATCACACCACCACCATCAAATTTGACTTTTGGTATGGTGTTCTTTTTATGAAATGCTGTCTTGGTTTTACGCCAGATGTAACGGATGCACTCCTTCCAAAAAGTTGAACTTTTGACTCGTCAGTCCACGGATTATTTTCCCAAATGTCTTGGGGATCATCAAGATGTATTTTGGCAAATTGTGTTCAATTTGGTCAGCGTTGGTGTTCGCCTTGGAACTCCCCCATGGTTGCCATTCTTGCCCAGTCTTTTTATTATTATTGAATCATGAACACTGACTTTAATTGAGGCAAGTAACGCCTGCAGTTCTTTTGATGTTGTTCTGGGTTCTATTGTGACCTCCTGGATGAATCATTGATGCACCGTTGGAGTCATTTTGGTTGGTCAGCCACTCCTGGGAAGGTTCACCACTGTTCCAAGTTTTCTCCATTTGCAGATAATGGCTCTCACCATGATTTGCTGGAGTCCCAAAACCTTAGAAATGGCTTTGTAACTCTTTCCAGACTGATAGCCAATTATGTCAATTTTTCAGTTTCTCATCTGTTCTTGAATTTCTTTAGTTTTGCGGCATGATGTGTTGCTTTTTGAGATGTTTTAGCCTACGTCATTTTGTCAGATACATTCTATTTAAGTGACTTCTTGATTCAACAGGTTGGGCAATAATCAGACCGGGGCGTGGCCAGTGAAATTGAACTAAAAAAATTAGGCTAATTACAGTCAATTCATTAATTAACAAGAAGAGGCAATTACTTGTTAAATTGGGCCAGGTAGGTTTGGATAGCTTTTTCCCCTTAATTGATGAAATCATCATTTAAAAACTGCATTTCATTTTTTATTTACTTGGGTTATCTCTGTCTAATATTAAAATTTGTTTGATGATCTGAAGCATGTAATTGTGACAAATATGCAAAAAAATAAGAAATCAGGAAGGGGGCAAATACTTTTTCACAGCACTGCACAGTGCAAGTACAAGAAGGGCTGTTGCTTTTATTTTCTCATACACTGAGATGCAGAGGAACCAAGAAAATAAAAGGGAGGGAAAAAAAAATCTAGCAGAACTTGGGCTCCAGGGCCCATTGCTCAGAGCCCCACAGCAAGTTTAATGCATTTTATGTCCCTGCAAACTACACCACCATTCCAGTCCACAGTTCTCACAGAGATACATATAATCCCACAAGGCCGGGGGTGTTGGGATGTGTGTGTGTGTGTGTGTGTGTGGGGGGGTGGGGAGGTGGTTAGAGGAAGGCCAGGTCGGGGTCAGCTCTCTGAAGGCTACAGTAATTACACCCCCCCACCAGTGGAGCGCTGTTCCCGGGTCAGTTCTGCTGACAAGAGACATTGTGCCCTGGCACTTTCCAGAAGAGGCCTTCCCTGGCCGCAGCAGTGTCAATATTGGGCGTGAAAAGTGTGACAGTTTTATTTGAAATGGGACATGACTGGGCGTGTTTTGAGTTTTTGGTCACCGCGGGGGTGTGCCAATGCTTTTTAGTTGCCATCCGAGCTGTCTGGGAAGGTTTGCGACAACAGCTCAATGCAACTGTTGTAGCACAGAGGAATCGGCAGCCAACTATCAATAAAGGGGAACGGACAGGACAACACAGGAAATACAGGGATGTGGACAACATGGAACAGTCTCCATAATCAAACATTTATTGTATATTGTTCTAAATCTGCGCAAATATTATTTATGCAACATAATGATGTCACAGCTTCAGGATTTGTATTTGTACAATAGCTGGAACTACGTTAATTCAACCTTTTTTACTGGTTGATTTTCTTCCAGCGATACAGTACCGCTTGGTGATTGTTTTTCGGCGCACAAGCAAAAAAATTACAATGATGTAACAATGATTCCTCTTAAAATCCAATGATACACATTTTTTGTATTTATTAACCAAAATTATGGTGCCAATAAAGACATCAGAGAGTGTATGAATAATGTCGCTCTGCGCGTAACCAAATAGTGATAGAAATGTCTTTTGAATGGCTGAAGGGCTAAGCTTGGAGGTTGCCAGTTGTAGCATCAAGTGGAGCCTTGCACTTAAGTCCATAACAAAAATACTTACCTTGAATTTTTCCAGGTAAAATATTCAGCTTTCCACACTCTTTTTTCTTTTCTTTTCTCTTTTCTTCGAGACAATATGCATTTACTGCAGTTGCTGAATAAAACATAGTGAGTGCTAGATGAAGGTGTCGAATGGTAATTGCATGTAAAATGATAGCTAGCAGTCGAGACGACCTGTTGCACGGCGGTTAAATACCTGTAAATGTCTCTGGCCATGCCGAAGTCCCCTATCTTAGCCACTCTGTTGGGTCCTTTGCAGGTTAGCAGGCAGTTTCTGGCAGCTATATCCCTGCAGGGTGGGAGATAGGACTGTATCAGCTCTCTCGAGGGAAGGGAAAAATATTCAGGGTAATCTGCATTCAGGAATACAGAAGAAAGCCAACATTTAGAGGGTTCTGGATGTTTCTGTGGATTCCCTAGGAGCGAGAGCCTTGAGGTGGAGCCGGCCGTTAGCCGACAGCCCGGCAATGTTTCGGATAAGCCCCCGCACCCCCTCCCTACCCTGAGCCAATCGTGATAAGCGCTCTCCATGAAATTAAGGGCCCGGGAGAATGAGAAGCGGCCATTTCATGCATATCGAAATAAGCATTCGCAAATAAATAAGCAAAGTACTGCACCTCCTTGACCACGATTTTCAGGTGGATTGATGAATTTATTGCACAGGTCCTGTAAATCCGTGTTTGATTCATTTTTAAAAAAAATGATTTTCTCTCACTCGTCACCTGGACCAGAGGAGAAATTTAGGGGATAGAACACTGGGAGGGGTGTGCGTGCATTTGTGTTGTATGAGTGTGTGTGTGTGTGTGCGTGTGTGTGTGTGTGTATGCCTACATGTGCATGAGTGCGTATACAGCATGAGTCTGTGCGCATTATTGTGCGCGCTCCTGTGTGTGCGTGTGTATACGTACAGTATGCATTTGTGTGGGTCAATGTCTGTTTGTTTCTGGGGGCATGGATGTACAGTATACACTTACATGTGTGTGTTGTTGCCTGAGCACTACTGTGAATGTGTCCACAATAAGGATTTGTGCTTATGCTTGTGAGTGTGTTATTGTCTCTGTGTTCCTTTGTGTATTTATAAACAGTATGTACAGTATTCATGCGCGTGTGTGTGTGTGTGTAAGTCTGCATATATTTCAGAACTAAAGAATTGGCCCCCGAGGACAGATGTTACATCACAACCCCTCGTCCTGCTCTCCTGGACTCTCGGCTCCAGCTCGTGACCCCCTCTCTGACCTGGAGAGAGACGCGCCCCGAAAACTGCCCCGGTCGCGGCAGCAGGGGCCCGTTCCCCGTGAGTCTCACCTGTGAATGAACTGATTCTCCTCCAGGTACTGACATCCCCGGGCGATGTCCCGCGCCACATTCAGCAGGTCCACCATGGACAGACTGGAGGGTTGTTCCTGAATACCGAAGCAAAGGCACACGTCAGAGACAAACAGACAGATGACAAACAAATCGATCGGAGAAACAGACAAACGGACAGCGAGGACACATATACTGCACAAAAACACACATCAGACATAAGAGACAGACAGACAGAGAGAACACAGAGATAGGACACAAAAATCAAGACAGGCAAAAAGACAGATATTGGACAAAAAGACAGACAGTCTGGACAGAGTAATTGGATAAAAAGATAAACGGACATCGAGACATATTGGACAAAGCAACAAACAGGCAGGCAGAGAGGACAAAGGTACTGAACAAACAGACAGATAAACAGAGAAGACAGACATATGTGGACAAAGAGACAGACTGGAAGACAGAGATCAGAGACATCGGACAAAAAGACAGACAAAATAAACAGACATTTTGCGTGAAGAGACAGACAGGAAGACAGAGAGGGCGGCAGTACTGGGCAAAAAGACAAACGGAGAAGACAGACATTTCAAGAAAAGAGAGACAGGAAGACGGAGGACAAGGGTATTACACTAAAGAGACAGAGAAGCAGAGACCCTGACACTAGCAGGAAGGGACACGCGCAGATATGCAGACAGACAAAATTTGTCAGTCATGTCTGACACTGTGTAATATTAAATCCATCCAATGTAAAGGTTTGTGTACACAATTTATTTTATGAAAATGCCTTGAGGGATGCAAACAAGTGCAACTGCAAATTGAAACAGGGCTGAGCCATTTCAATCAGGAAACACAGTGATAAAGCACTTAAGTCCAAGTGGAAGTCAGACATGGGTTTCGAGAGGGTCAATTTAATCAGAGAGTTCCTCAAATTGCAGATCTCAAACTGAGGCAAGTACACACTGAGCAAGTCATTTTCGCTGGACCATATTCTGTTATTATGCATCTGCGAGTGCTCTAAGAAATGGGGCATTATTTCCCAGCCTATCAAACGCCCTGGCTCAATCTCCTGCAGGCGCTCGGGGTTGCCTCCAGGAGGTGGCTCCTCCCAGTTTACCTGATTGGGCGAGTGTGTTGCATGGCCAACTGAGGGGACCAATCGCATCTAAGCTGGCGGAATCAAGCAAGCTGAACTAGTTCAGATGCTGCTAGCTGAGCAGTGCATTAGTTATTAATGAAATCAGAGTGCTACGTTCAGATGTCAAGGAAACACACGGTAATAATTCACCTTCTACCTTCTGACCCCAAGAAGGCCAACTTTTGGCAGGTTCAGAGGCTCGAGGGTAGAACACAAAATGGCCGACGTAGGTGTGAAGTACTATGCCTCCTATCTTGGCCAAAATGTTTGGCCTCTCGCTGGTTAGCAGGCAGTTACACGCTGTGAGCTACATAAGCTAATCAGGGCCATTCAAAATGCTCTTAGTACTGAGTACTCATTTGGTCTTCCCTCTATTAGCTAAGATTTGCTGATAGTTTCATCAGCTAAGGAAGGACTGATGTAAAGGCGACGATTTGGCCAGGAAATTCTAATGTGAACTATGAGAAACAGGGAAGTGGCTGAGGTGTGAGTAAAATACATGATGCTTCCTTCAACTGTCCTCACCCTGTCATTTCTGCTTTGGGTCTCTTTTGAGTCTGTCATCGTTACAGAGAGAGCTTTTCCCTGGTGACCAGACTAGAGTAGCATAAGAGGGAGCCTGGAGGTGAGTGCATGTTTTTAATATATGTGTGTGTGTGTGTGTGTGTGTGTGTGTGTGTGTGCGCGCATGTGTGTGTAATATATCTGTGTGTATGTGTCATGAGTATGTTTAATGTGTGTGTGTGTGTGCGTGTGTATGTGTAATGAGTGTGTTTAATATGTGTGTGTTTGTGTGTGTGTGTGTGTGTGTGTGCACATGTGTGTGTAATATATCTGTGTGCATGTGTCATGTTTAATGTGTGTGTGTGTATGTGTAATGAGTATGTTAAGTATATGTGTGTGTGTGTGTGTGTGTGTGTGACAGACTTACCAGTCTGGGTCGTGTCTCTCTCAGGAAGCTCTTGAGATCCCCTCCTGCCATCAGCTCCAGCAGAATGAAGCGCGGCAGAGCCTGCAGACTCACTCCTATACAGCGCACTATGTTCTGATGACTGAACTTACTGCAGAGAGGGAGAGTGTGAGAGAGAGGGGTGGAGATTGAAAGAGGGGTAGAGAGGCAGAGTGAGAAGGAGTGAGAGGGAGGGAAAGAGAAAGAGAGAGGGAGAGAGAGAGAAGTCAGGAGAGGTAGAGCGAGAGAGAGAGAAGGAGGGGAATAGAGAAAGAAAGAAGGAGAGAGGAGAGAGGGAGGGAGATTATGATACAGGATTAAAAGAGAGAATAAGAGTAACAGAAGATGGTGAGAGAGGAAGAGAGAAGGAGAGAGAAAAGGAGGGCAGGAAGAGAGATGATCATGAATAGCTGGCTTAAGTCACTTTTGCAGTGGTTTCCTGTCCATATGATACGTGACTGAAGAGGCTGATTTGTGGCAGGAGACTGCGGAGCCCATTTCTGCGTTCTTTAAAGTCACATGGGTCAGTACCCTTCTGCTCGCTGGGCAGTCATTTTTAGAAACCTCCTGAGAGCACATTTCTCATTTAGGCTCCCATTCCATCATTTAGCTTTATTTCCCCAGCTCTAGTTAATGAGGATTAGAACCTTCCAGGTTCAAATGGTGCTGCTTTGTTTGTTGACTGGTACCACTAACTGCTTTGAGTCCAAACAAAGTTAAGTGAGATATGTGTGGAGGATGTGATTTCTTACACATTCATCCAAATTTTTTTAAACTAGTCAGGTCCTTTATGTCAGAAACACTTTATTAAAATCAAACGGCTTTCAGTTCTTGTAAAATTATCGTTTTATCTAATCTTAACCTGGGCTCAGGTTAAGCCTTGCTTCACTCAAAATACAAAAATAAATTTCAGACTTGAAATGACTTAAGCTTGAAAACAGCATCGGCGAAGGGCAGGCGCCCAGCATAACTCTCCGCTTAGTTCCTATAGCAATCTAAAGAGATTCATTAATGCGCGTAAAGGTTACTCAGACAGGAGGACAATTTTCAGAAGCCAATTTCAGTTCGGTTGCCAGGCAACAAGCATGTTCCCGAACGTCAGGAAACTGGAATTATGGAGGGCAGCGTTGGATAGGTGGCAGAAGAGTCTTTACTGAAGGGTTGGGGAACAAACGGGATGAACCTATATCACAGTGAAGGTCAGGCAGAGACAGACACGCGCTCGGATGAGGATACATTACTGCCCGCTGGGCCTTAGCTGGCAGTGCATCAAAGTGCTCTCTCTATCCCGCAGGAGAGAACCAACTGGTGTCCCGCTGGCACGCTAGCATCCTGACAGCTTATTTAGTGGAGTAAATAAGCTAGCTGGCTCGCGTTCCAAAAAAATGCTAAAACGCCCGCTAAAAAGCATTTCTGACAAAATGTGCTGATTGAAGGTTATATTATTGATGTAGAGGAGACACTGTTAAATGCAGACGACCGTCGCTGTGTTTGTTTCCAATGCTGTTAGCATTTGGGAAATGCATTTCGCTATTCCTTTTGTATTTTTGCACGGTGTTGGTGTTATTAAATGATGCAAATTGAGTAGGATTGACAGAAAGTATCAAATGCCTGGGAGTCTTTTTGTGTCTGTGTGTGTGCTGCAAAAACAAAATCCTCCCGATCATTTTAATGTTGTATGTAGACTGAAAACATTCATTTCATTCTCTTTTTTTGGGAAAAAAAAAAATCTGCCTCTAAATGTGAGATCAATGTGACTCAATTTTAGACTTGTCTATATGGGGAAAGAAAACTTCACCACCCCCAAGGATAAATCCAAAAATTAGTCAAAATTATCTCACATTAGTGTCCGAATTTTTATTTATTTCTTTTTAATGAGAAAAAAGGTAATCAAATTAAGAGTTTGAAGTCTAACTACAAGATTAAAATGCTGGGTAAACTTTGTTGCAGGGTGCGGTTGTGTGAGTAAGTGTGACTAAGTTTGTGAGATTCCGTCAGTCCTCCTGCTTGTGCATGCGTGTGTTTCTGTACATGTGTTTCTGTACATGTGTTTATGAGTGTGTGTGTGTGTGTGTGTGTGTTAGCATGCGTGCCCGTGAGGCTACATCCACAGTTGCATGTTTTCATTTTGGAACTGCATTTTAAAACAAAAACTGTCTCTGTCCACGCTAAAATGCAATCCAAGAGTTTTCAAAGTATAACAGGGGTCAGAGGTCAGCAGCTTTTTCAAAGGTCTCCATTTTAGCGGTTGAAATGTGCGGATGGAAATGCGCGGATGCTAAGCGAAAACATACAAAAAGTTATGCGTTTTAAAATGATAATGTGTATTTAGCCTGAGTGTGTGCATGAATCTAAGTGAGGGCACAAGCATATTCTCATTCATCTGACCTGATAATAAGCGCCTCCATGAGAAAATCCAGTTCGTCCTGCTCGGAGCACACTTCCGGCAGAGTCTGGAGAAAAACAGAGAGACCATTACTGCACTGACTCCATGTTCAGTAAACACAGTTAACAGACTCCAGGGACAGTATACAGTGATGTAGTCAGATTGTTCCTCAGATTCTCTCATCTACTCAGTGATTTTTTCCGAGTAATTTGATTCAGCTTCCAACCATAAGAGAGTTTTACTTGCAAGCTTGAGGGGTTTTACTTGTGAGTTTAGGCGAGTTTTACTTGCAAGCTTAGGGGGGTGCACCTGCTACATTGGTAAGGTTCTGTGGCACCTGGATTGCAGACACAGATTTGGCTAATGCCGCTTAATGGCGATGGTAATGCCCAAAACGATAACGGACCGGGGGCTTACCTTCACAGCTACCTGCATTGGACTGGGCTCTCCTGGGATTCCCACCGCAAGACCCTCATACACCTCCCCAAACGCTCCGTGTCCAAGACCCCTGAAACACACCCACACCCAGACGCGTACGCGCACACAACACACACACACACACACACACACACACACACGCACATACACACAGACGTGTGAGCGAGAGCTTTGACATTTTGACTCAACGTGATTTGATTGAGGCCTTTAAATATGTAGAGGGGATTAATGATGTAAAATACGTGGGATTATTTAGGTTAAATTCTGTTTGCAGAACTTGGGGTCGTAAATTAAAGTTAGCCTACGGTAAATGTAGCTCATTAGTAAACATTATTTCACTCAGAGAGTAATCACAGTGTGGGATAGCTAGCCTGGATGGTCTAGAGACAGAGACACTAGGGACTTTTCAAGACCAGTCTTATTAAAGAGCTAGATATTGTCTAGTCCTAAAGTATGCTTTAGTTTAAGATATACTTTTGTGGTAGGAAAATAGCAAGGCTTGTTGTTCTCCTCATATTATGTTATGTTATGCTAGTCTATGTCATGCTATGCTATGCACCCCAACCCTCATGTTAGCTCAAGCCGTAGCTAAAGCTTAAATTCTAACTTTGAACCTCCATGTTAGAACTTTAGAGTGCCATCCCATTAAGACACCCCTGCAGAACTTGATCTGTTTCATTAAAAGATCATAAAAAGACCCGAAGTTAAAGGACTGAAGTCTGTTAAGAATGTGTGGTCTCCCCACATGCACTATTGGCCCAAGCAATCGCTCAATCCGGTGGAAAAACCATGTACGGAACTCACATCAAGCGGCACAAAAATCAATAGTCACTGCAATAAATGGCACAGGAAGCATAGCTTTAGCAAGCTGTCATATGAAAAGCGATGACAGACGATAAGGTTTAAAAAAGCGAGTAAACAGACCGGTGAAGTGTTGGCTTCATCAGGAGATATTGCTGTGGAGTATAAATAAGTAAAGTAGCGCTGCGTCCCCGCAGGCGAGAGGAAGAGGAGGGTGTTTCTCTGACCTGGTGAGGGAGATGTTGCGGCGGGGCACCTCCTTCAGGTCTGTGACGGAGGCGGTCTTGCCTGCGAAGCAGTAGTTGGGGTTGTAGTCGGTCATGATGGTGGAGGCCCTCAGTTTGCTCAGCTTACAGTCCGGGCTCTGCAGCTCCAGCTGAATGGCCTGCAGCTCTGTGTGTTTACGTCTGTACACTGCACACACACAAACGCACGCATGTACACACACACACACACACACACACACACGTACACACACATACACGTACATATGCACACATGCGCGAACATGCACACATAGGCACGCACACACACACACACGCACGTACACATAAACATATGCATACGCATGCACACAGAGAAGCACGCACACAGACACACTCATAAACATATGTAGGCACACACATAGGCACGGACATACACATACACACCAATGCACGCACACACAGGCACGTATGCGCACACACGCACACAAACACACACACACGGAGTAATCAAGAAAACTGAGCTGAATTCCCCTGGCGAGCAGTAAACATGTTTGCTGTGAAAGATGTTGTTATTTTTTAATAAAGTAGTAATGCATGAGTGCTGTCAGGCTGTCATTAATCTGAAATCCATCACTACCGTATTTCATTCCTTCAGCCCGTAAATCATGCGCTGATGTCTTTGTAAGAGAGTGACAGTGCATGTGTGTGCCTAGGAGTGTGTGTGCGTGTGTTCATGAGGTGGGTTATGTGCGTGCATGTGCGTTTGCAAGGGCATTAAAGCCTGCGTAAGTGTACATATGTGTGTTAGTGTGTGTGTGCATGTGCTTGGGCGTGTACACTTCAGTATGTGCGTGTGTATGTTTGTGCATTTGTGTGTGTGTGAGTGTGCTTGTATGGGTAAATGTGTATGGATCTGTGTGTGTGTCTGTGCATGCATGTGTGTATGTGCTAGTGTAAGTTTTCATTTGTGTGTGTGTGTGTGTCTATGTTTGTATGTGTATTTGTACGTACGTTTCTGCATGTGTACCTGTGCATTTCTGTGTGTGCCTGTATGAGTGAACGTGTGTGCGCATGTCAGTGTGTGTGTGCTGGTGTGTGCGAGTGTGCGTGTGAGTGAGTGTGTGTGTGTGTGTGTGTGCGCGTGAATGTGAGAATTTCCGCATGTGCATGTATGAGTAACTTTTTGTGCGCATGTCTGTGTGTGCGCGCTGGTGTGTACGAGTGTGTGTGTGCGCGTGTATGCGAACGCGTGTGCATTTCAGCTTGAGCATGTTTGTATGAGTGAATATGTGTGTGCATATCTGTGTATGTGCGAGTGTGAGTGTGTGTGTGCGTATGTGTGCGTGCATGCATGCATATGTGTGTGTGTGTATATGTGTGTGTGAGTGTGTGCTTGGATGCGTATGTGTATGTATGAGTCAGTGTGTGTCCGTGCCTGTGCGCATGTGTGTGTTACTCACTGATCATGACTCCAGACACCGCCAGCAGCAGGGCAGCGATGAGCGCCGATGTGCCCACGGAGAGCCCCAGCGCCAGCTTAGACAGGGGCAGGTGGGGGGGCAGGGTACTCCGCTCTGCATGGGGTGGACATCCCTGTTACCCATAATGCTTCATGGGAAATATGCACAGGATGCCCTACCTTAGAAATATGCCCCTCCTCTGATCTCCCAACAATGTATTGCCATATGCCATTTGACATGCAGATCCATCTGCCTCCAATCAAATTTAATGATCTTGGGCTCCAACTAACACCCGGCGCAAAGCGACTCCGCAAAGTGTTATTGTGAGTTTCAGACCAACATTGTCATCAAATTACCCGTCCAGTGCCCATGTTGTTGCCCAAACTGAGTGCCTATGGGCGTGTTGGTCTGAAAATGAGGTGTGGTCAGGTACATTGTTGGTTGATTGCTATCTTGAGGCAGTGGAAAGTGATTGTACGATCAACCAACACAAATCTGCTCTAAAGTCAATGGCTAGTATTTTACTGCTACTTAAATGTTGCCTTCTTAATAAAGTAATATGCACATAAAATTATCCTGGATCAATCCCTGACTCCTTTATACAGGCAAACTCTGAAATTCCTGCAGCCTTGCGGGGGGTGGGTCCCACCTGAAGGGGTGAAGGTTAGGGGTCAATGATTTATCTTTGAAGACATGGCTGATTACACCCTGTATCACGGCAACAACAGTGAATAAATTATCCTTCGACTGAGTACACACAAAAACACAAACACCTGGGAGTGTTGGAAGTACACCTCAAATGTTTGAATAAGTCAGATGGAACGCAACAGTACGGCCCTCTGAAGGTCGGACCATCTTTTGTGGCATGTTTTGTGCAGCAGAATATTTTCATGCGTCACGGATGTCTCCTGGACATAAATCAGGTCACGTTACAGAACTAAATAAGGTGTGATGCTTAATTGCACGCACTGATGCCGCTGAACCCAGATATGCCTGCAGTAACACACGTGAGCAGTGATCAGCATAAGAGTTGCGTCTTCTTTACCCTGGTTAAAAAAAAATAAAAATTGAAAGAGCAAAACTTTGTGCTGGGAATACTGGATTTATTCAGTGGACTGCCATTGCCAATATTTAACGTCACATTTCATTGCTTAATTACGCTAAACCTCTCCAGTTCTCTTTGCCTGATTAGCAAGTGTTAAGACTAATTGGGAAAAAAATTACTGGCCAATTAGTTTTTGTTAGCATTATTGCACATTGCATCACAAAGTTATGAGGTGTTTCCCCGCGTGCATTAAATGACAGCATAAAATGTCAAGATGTCTTTTGAAGATTCTGAACTCGCGTAGCTCATTGGCGCAAATATGTGTAAATTTGTTTGCAATTATTATTGTAATTAAGGCCTTGCACCCAAGAGTTCGGTATGGTCCACTTCACTTAGATTTCTTCCACTTCACGTGTATTTCTTTATTTATCCTTTATCTCACCAAAAAAGTCCCGTTGAGATCAAAATCTCTTTTTTTCAAGGGAGACCTGGGGCTTGTGATGAGAGGAGAGGACAAGTTGCATAGCTAATCAGATCAAGGGGTGATGAGGTGGCAGTTTGAAGAGCCAGGTTGGGACTTTAGCCATGAAAACCGGGGAACCCCCTACTCTTGTCTTAGAGTGTCATAGGATCTTTAATGACCACAGTGAGTCAGGACCTCGGTTTAACGCAGGGATGGGCACTGGCTTTCACTCCAACTTCTGACCTTTAATTGCTTAATAATTTTAATTAGCTTAATTATCGATTAAATTTTACATTTCGGTTGCATTTCTTTAAATTCTAATGAATGACCTCAAAAAACTGTTTTTGTTTCCCAGAAAGAAAAGAAATTGTCAATCTAATATATGAGCAAATCCGTGTTTGTGTATACCACCAATTTGCTCAATTAGTCAGGATAATTGGCTGAAACAAAAACCCGCAACCACACCCACCCTCCAGGACCAGAAATGCCCATCCCTGGGTTTACCGTCTCATCCGAGAGACAGCGTTTCCCATCAGAGGGAAGATCACCAACTACTGGCACACCAACACCTCTTCCATCAGTAACTCATTTCCCTGGTGGTCTCCCATCCAAATACTAACCAAGCACATGGCTGCTTAGCTTCAGCTAGCAAAGTAGTAGTCTTTTGGATGCTCTTATCATTCTGAAGAAATCAATTGCAATCTTGTGTTTAATTGCACTGCTGAAAAAATGCAATAATGAGTTGGAAGTCTGAGAAAGTTTTGAATTTTTGTGATTGAGTTAGACTATTATCATCAAAACATCACATCCATACAAATGCAAAAAATAGCCAATTACTTTGTCACTATTATTTTTTAAGTATTATAGGTGTCAGAAAGAGCAGAACAGGGCCGAGTGCCGCTAAAAAGATTAGCTGAAATTGGCCTTTATTGACAAAACTGAAAGCCAACTTTAAGAGCTTTCACTGCTGGGAAGTTAAACACTGGGCAGTCTGTGGTCAGGCGGAGGCAATCATAGTCTCCAGGATGAAGGAAGGGTAAAGTCAAAGGGACGAGTTTGGGGTCAGTATCTGGGATGGCAAACCTAATTAACCAGGGCACATTGGAAAATGGAGTGAAATTGGGACCAGAAGAAGCCACTCACCGCAGACTCTGGGAGGCAAAGCCTCATTGATAGATTCTAGCTCCTTGGTAGATTATTCTTTGAAGTCAGAAGACACAAGACACTGACGCGATGCAAAAATCCAGCAGAGGGAAGAGGAAGGAAATTAACTTAAAGGCACACTAGGCTCCCACAGATTTGTTACAATTTTTTATTCTACAATTCTTATTCTACCTCTACAGTGATCGATAGAGCTATGAAACACAAGATCTTTGACACTGGAATGTAAGGGGCAAGTGCCAAAAAAAAACAACAGCCAATCAAATGTACGACCATCTCAAATGATTGGAATGATACAGCTGTCGATCAAACCCCACGCGCACAGGTTGGTTTTCAGGCATGGCTTTGGAAGCATCAAGGTGTGCTGCGATTGGTGGTGGGCGTAGTTGCATTGAACTGCTGAATTTGAAAGTTCCGCCCTGAAATCTACGAGCACCTAGTGTTACTTTAAATCAAAAGCGAAAATTTACAATGAGGGAGGACAGGACAACACGAGAAGGGATGGCAGGAGGAGGAGTGACAGATGAGACTGTCATTAAACAACCACAATCAATTACTGGAGCATGTCTGAAACTGACACAGACAGCTGGATTGCTGAGTAAAACAATTAAGGGAACACTCAAGACATAACAAAAGGGCCTCTAATTGGTTTTGATTATACAGCGAATAAATTATTAAATTGCTAATAAGGCAAACAAGAATTTGAGTAATCAAGCATTGAAAGGGAGAGATGAGACACTGATTGGTCTATTTCATGATACACCCAAAACAGACCCATGATTAATAAAGACAAAGTACAATCCATTTGGGCCATGTACTTTTTCTGCTGTTGATAAGTGGATTTAGATACAAACTAAATACACTAGTACCATGCACTTTAAACCATGCGCTAATAATGTTGAAGTAATAGTCCACGTGTTCTGATAATCAGCAGGCATCACAGCTGAAACACTGAAGTTTTTTAATCTTTAAATGTCAATGTTTTTTACAATTGTAACGGGAGAGCAAGGTTCACACTTTTCACACCCTCCTTAGTACTTTCTATATTTTGGAAGCCTTTGCTCAAATTGGGTTTTCGAGCTCTGCGACCTTCAAAATCATGTTGGGTCGAGAGCACAAGGGACTTAGTAATAATTAACTGTAAGAAGATTATTGAATCCTATTGGCAAGGGCTACTTTGAAAAATAGGTTTTTTTGTTTTTTTACCGCAATGGGTCTCAGCTGGAGAAATAAAAGGATAAATAAAAAGTGACATAAAATGAAGTTCCCAGGTGTCTGAGAGCGGGAAAACGTGTGAGGAATTTTACATTTGATGTTCCGCGATACGCTTTCAGTTTATAACAGAAACTGTGATGGCTTCTGAGTCCAGCTGGATGCCGTGCCAGGCTGAATGGCATGTTCTTATCGCTGTGCTGCAGTGCATTGTGTAAAATTACACAAATATTAATTTATGTCCACAGCTTATTGACAAATCACACATTCTTCAACACCCTGCCTGAGGACTTCAGAGGGCCAGAGAAAAGACTGCCCCCTAGTGGCCAGCTAATGCCTATTCCTGGAGCGACCAGGCTCTCCCGAGAGGTACAGTCCAAAGCCAGTCTTACTTTGCTCAGCTGTTTGACATGATAAAGCTCCAGCCTGGACTAATCCCTTCCAGATTCAGGATAATTTGTTTGAGTGCAACAAACTCATTATGATTGCGGAGTGTTTATCCAATCAACCGCCAGTAAGTCTCGACAGAATAACTGACAGTATTTTTTGTGTTCTGCCTCAGGATACTGGGAGAGATATTGCGGATTTCAACTAAATTACAGGCTACCGGCATCAAATCATTAAAGCCTTCATGCTACAAATCATTACCAGCCGCAAATCAAGGCGCCAGAATCAGAGTGTCATAATTATGAATGGAAGACAGAATTTAATCTGCTCCTACAGCCTTAAACCATCTCGGGGCCACACAGAGTCAGCTCGGTGAATCTTCTTCGCATTCGCTCGCCCGTTTGTGATTTTCACTGGAATTGACGTTTGGGGCTGTACTGCTTAAGGATAAAGAAGCAGCCTTGCCTCCTGGGGATGCAAATCTATTACCATCTGAATGCTAAACAGCTTGTCTCGTGCAAGCATATCTCATGTGTTAACTGAGGGGGACGAGCATGTACCAGCGCTGTTAGCCCTTCAATTTTATTGTTCATGTTTATTGTAATCTGTTTTTTTTTCCCCTCTCAGAATTCAAAGACTGTATTCCATAGAACTCTGCTGCTTCCAATTGTAAGTTGTGATTGTTATATTGGCATTAGAATGTCCATTTTTGAGCACATTCCGATCAAGTATCATTTGCGTGATATGTCAAGGGGTTTGGCATGTTCTTTTCTGCATTAAGGCCTGCAATACTGCGGAAGAAAACTGGGGACTGTAAATGATATTAAGTCAGACTGAGGGACAGTATATCCCGTAAAAATGTAGTAACGACTGTGGCCTTTAATTGCCTACCATGTGAGTAAGACCGTACCAGGGGACGAAGACCTGGCTGCTGTTGGAATCAAATTTTATATTTATTTTCATGTTTTTTTTGTTCCAGGCAGACAAAATCTACAGGCTTTTTATAAGAGCCTGATAGTTGCTGATAGTTTTACAGTGGGTATGCGTGCGCTGATGATGCTGATAACCAATAAGAGGTTTTAAAAGCACACAAACACCTATAAATGCAAAAACAATGCAGTAACACCGCTGATGAACCAGAGAGTTTAAAAACCCCAGCTTGAGTATATCCATTTTCACTGACACAGGAAGTGACCTCGTGGGGGCCAGTCGGTGGACGCGGCGCACTATTACCTGTGTGGTTGATGCAGGACACACCGTCCTCGTCCAGGACCAGGTCATCGTAGCAGGTGCACACCGTCTCTTCGCCGGTCCCGTGACACTCCCCAGACTCGCAGTGACTGCAGTTCTGAGCGGGAGCGATGATGACCTCTCCGTGGCTCTCCATGCCTGTGGAACGCAGGAAAGAGGAGTGAGAGAAGAGGAGAGAATGCTAGAATGCAGGATGACAATAGGTTACCAGCGTTGGGAGAGCGAGATAATCGCTCCTATCCTCCTCTCTCAATGACCACGTCCCCCCCATTAACTTTTCGCTCCACTGGCTTCAATGAGCAGAAGTTTCCAGAGTCTCCCGCTCCCTTTTTCGCCTCTTTACCCCGTCTCAGCCCCGTCATCCTGAATATATTTCATCTTGCCCGGTTTTCCCTGAGGTGAGCTTTCGGAACCTTCTGACGCAGCTGACAGCTGGAGTCTGGCAGCTCGCGGTTTTATATAAGCTTACCTTTCAGGGGCTCGATGAAGGTCACGCCATCCGGGCTGATGAAGGAAGAACCGTCTTTTCCGTCTTTCCTCGGGTCGTTTTCCGCCGGCGTGCTTCCACCTAGGGCCGACGCGGGGAATTTCAGCCGTTAAACGCAACGCGCAAGTCTGGGCCAGGAAATTCCAGTTCTGGAGGGCCCCTGTGTTCCTCAGTTTTTTCAATGTTTCAGCACATGCGATTCACTTTAACCGATAATTGGCTGAAGCATTCATGCACATTGTTTTTCGTGGCATTGATTGACGGTCAATTGAAAAGAGACCTCAAGAGCCCACAGAAACTATGGCCCTCCAGGACTGGAGCTCGGAACATTCGTGATATAAAGGCGCATGAAATTCAACCCTTGAAGGGGTTTGACATTTACTGACTAGTAATGTGTCTCTAAATTTTGAAATGTGATTTAAGCCATTGATTGACCAGAATTGACAAAACTTCTTTGAAGGGCCTAAACTGACAGCCTGAAAGGAAATCACAAAAACATTCAGGTCCCCGGAGTAGGTTTTGGTAAGGTTGGAGAGATGAGTTAAAGCCCCAAAAAGGATGGTCTTTGTGCACTTCAGTGGGTTATTGATGCGCATCTGAGATGCCCTTTAAATCTATGAGACTAACAGAGAAGGCAGTTGAGTTAAAACTCTCACTTACCTCTGTAACCCCCTCCTCCCCCACCAGACGAACAGGCCCCTCCCCCTCCTCCAAAGCCCCCTCTGGTTGGCCAGCCGTACTGACAGGCCTGCCCACCCTGGCCTCCCAACAGAAGAGGTCTGCCCCCTCGGGCCACTGGCAGAGTGTCGTTCCAGCCTCCGCCCCCACCTGCGAGACGGACACTCCCATTAGGAACGAAATTCCAAAAGGGAAGTGTTCGTATGCACGCATACACACACACGCACATACACACTGTACATTATAAGACACAGCGTCTGGTGGTTTCAACACAGAACCAAATGTCTATGCTTCGCATTTATTGAAAATTGAATGAACAGTCAGGTTCATAATATGTGAAATCCCTTGATAAAACTGAAAAAGTGGGAAAACTATTTACATTCATTGAAACATTTTTCCTCATGTTTCTAAAACTAAGGGTGTCAAATCGAACATCACTTTACAACAGATGGTATGAACCACAGAGAAACAACACGTGTTCTTACATAATATCCATTCACAGACTACTAGTGCTGGTCAACGAATTAGAATAATTTGAAAAAGCGCAATCGTTAAATTTTCTTGATGCATTTTTTGTGCAGAAAGCAAATCAGGTGCTCACCGCGCCTGTCCTACTTGTTAGAGTATTCACAGAACTCGCTACCTGTAAAAAATCTGCTCAGCTGAGCTTTCCAAAAGGCCCATTTAGGCCATTTTACTAAATGTCTGCATCGTCAATGAAAGATGACAGCAGAAACAGCCCATAAGAGAACTGAACGGGCAACCTTTCAGTTATCTAACCCTGATGCCGACCCATTTTTCCACACCATCACCAACAGACACTGCCCACCACAGCGCATTATCAACAGTACAATATCTCCTATGGACCCACAGATGTGCACATTTCCTCGCACACGCATGCAGACAGGCACCTACATGAGAAAACGGCCGCAGCAGTCACTTGAAGGACAGCTGATTCGTGGCCTCTGCTCAGTTAAGCACTCAGCAGACTCACGCAAACACTCAATTAATCCCTCACACTGCTTCTATTTTGGCCTAAACCCATTTCCAGTTGTTTCTTTGTGATCTGAAAGTAAGCCGCAAAAGAACAGCCGGTGGCGGCCAGATAAATCTATCCTGAGACATAACACAGTCATCTGAGGACAGAAAATCCTTTGGATCCCGTTACCCTCACGTCGACTACGCTGAACTGGAAGGCCTGTCCTTTCGGATCTTCTCACATTCCAGTCGATATGTTACACCGGACAGAAAGAAAAACTAACATAGCTGTGGAAAACATTGTCTTCTTCTTTCTTTTCTTTTTTTTTTTGCAGAGCAGAGGTAAAAAATTAGAATGTTTTGGAAAATTTGTGGAACCAAATTAGTGCTAACTGACCTTGTTCCAGGAGATTTGCCGTGCTGTTGGGTCTTACTTAACCGTAACAAAGCAAAGCTCATTTAACAGTTAGCGAACACACTGCTGCTCAATTCAAGGACAAAGCATTTCAAAAGTGGAGGGACAGATCAGTGTGGAAATGGTGGAGGGTGGGGGGTGGGGGGGGCGGCAGAGCAGAATTTACACAACAGTTTCCAAATATTTAGTAGGAAACAGAATTACATTGTTTTTAAGTGGATGGAGGGTGAGCGTCGTCTCTCCCCTACCAATTAATTCATCAGCTGCGCCCTGCTCACTGGATTATTTTTCATAACCTAGTTGGGGAAAATTTCTAGATAAATACAATTTGATTGGCTTGAAATTCTGTTTTGGTACAATCTGATTGGCTAAAGTGTGGTTCAGCGCAGAAGTGGTAGCACAACTCCGTCAGGAGAAATAAGCACACGTCCCCTGGTCCAACCCTGCCCCTGGAGTCTGACTGTGTTGTGGGTTTTCTCTCCAACCTGAGCATAAACAACTTATTCAGCACCCTGCAGAGACCCTGTAGAGCTGATAATTAGTACAAGCTGATGTCCCAGATTAGCTCTGAAATCAAAACATGAAATCAAAGGAACCCGGTTGGTTGCCCACAGCTGTAAGTGACGGCTTAAGAAGGCAGAAGAGACAACAAACAGACTGTAGGAAAGAGGAGCGCAGCGGAATCTGGTGATATAAATCATGGCAGGATGGAGGGATGGATGAATCGAGGCTGGCAGAGTCGGCTCAAGAGGGCGTCGGCATGTCGCCAAACGTCAAACACCTGAAATGTGGCAGTCAGCTGGTGATAAAATGCCCCGCTTTTACTGAGGACTGAACATGCCGGAGAGAATTACAAATATCCGACTCATAACGCGAGACTCAGCACTTACACATTCTGAGTGAGGCAGATGGAATTGATGGCAGCTTACTGTATATCCTATTACATGTGGCCCTCACCATTGGAGATAATATACAGCGTGTATATATATATATATATATATATATATATACACACACACTGCCTGGCCAGAAAAGAGGCACTACCTGGGTGAAACTAAGCAAATAGGTAAGAGTCTTCCATTGGATAATTACTACAGCGATTAATATGATTCAGCTGGCAGGAAGTTATTTACCCCTAACTAATGCAGTGTGTAGCTTCTCATTTCTTAAACAACCGTGTTGGAAGATACAACCTGCGGTCTGTTTCAGATGGGTCAATTTATTGGCCTGTATCAAGCACAGAAAACAACTGAGGAGACTGCTGAAACAACCAAAATTGGGCTAAGGGCTGTCCAATGAATTTATAAAATCTGGAAGGATCATCATCTTCGAGGAAGGAATGTGGTTGGAAAAAATTCTTGAATGATCATGATCAGAGATCATTGGTGAAATCCAATCACTTAAAAAAAAAAAAAAAAAAAAGTAGAACTCACAGCCATGTTAGCGGAAGTAAGAGCATTTCCACAGGCACAATGTGAAGAGTAGTCAAGGGATTGGAATTCAACAGCTGTGTTGCCTGAAGAAAACCACTTATCTGTGTGGCTTATCAGGAAAAAAGACCTCAATTTGGCTCTGCAGCAATAGGAGAAGGTCACGTGGTCAGATGAGTGCAGATTTTCCCTGTTCAGACTGATGGGCGCATCAGAGTAAGAAGACGGGAGCATGAGGTGATGCGCCCATCATGCCTAGTGCCAACCGTACAAGCCTGTGGGGGCAGTGTGATGATCTGAGGTTGCTTCATTTGGTCAGCTCTAGGTTCAGCAATAATATATGCCCAAAAAATGAGGTCAGCTGACTACCTGAATGACCAGTTTTGTCCATAAATTTTTTTCTTCCCTGATGGCAAGGGCATATTCCAAGATGACAATGCCAGGATTCATCAGGCTCGAACTGTGAAAGAG
This sequence comes from Gymnothorax reevesii, assembly GCA_029721435.1. Taxonomy (NCBI): domain Eukaryota; kingdom Metazoa; phylum Chordata; class Actinopteri; order Anguilliformes; family Muraenidae; genus Gymnothorax; species Gymnothorax reevesii. The sequence continues at coordinate 166,096,851 of CM056573.1, read as the reverse complement.
TGGTTCAGGGAGCATGAGACCTCATTTTCACTCATGCATTGGCCACCACAGAGTCCAGGTCGTTACCCCATTAGGAATCTTTTGGATGAGCTGGAGAAGGCTTTACGCAGCGGTCCGACTCTCCCATCATCAATACCAGATCTTGGCGCAAAATCAATGCAACTCTGGACAGAAATGAATGTTGTGACATTGCATTAGCTTATCAAAACAATGCCATGGCAACTGCTGCACTAATCAAAGCTAAAGGTGGTCCAAAGTAATATTAGTGTGTGACTTTCCTTTTTTTTTTTTTTGGGCCGGGTGCTGTATTTTGGTTTTAAATTGTCTTCATTTAACCTGGACCATACACAAAAACCATTAATCTTAGTGGAGGTCACTTATGCCAGATTTCGCTATTAGCTAGTTTTCATCTGCAGTCCCTGGGCAGACACGCACACACACACACACACACACACACACACACACAAAGCAATCACCAGACACAAAAACAGTCATTTACATGCAACACCATTACATAGACTCAATCACACTAACAATTATACAAATAAATCCACACACATACACACACACACACATTAGCATATGACAATACTGGCACATTCATCCAGTACAACTATGACATTACAAGTCATTACAATTAAAAACCAGGTTCAGGGTCAAATTAATGTTGGCATGACCGGTCACTGAGCATCCATTTTTTTTTTGCACCACGGGAAAAAGAATGAGAGTCTGTGTGAAATTTAAGCTCTATTTGACGCATATTCTAATGTTTGATGGCCGTACATGAGAAAGCAGATTGTCCACAGGCAGTGCGCTGCAGAGGGATGTTTAATATTGAGTTCAGAACAGATCGAGAGGCGCTGATCATTTGCACGGAGTGGAGCTGAAAAACTTGTTCTAAAAGAATCACAGTCTGTTTCTGCACGTCCTTTCCAGGAGGATATACTGTACAATAATGAATCATGACTTGCAAAAATGTTTGTTAACGAGATGCCTAATTTAATAATATTTTTCAGTTTTTTACCAATCTTTTTAATGACTTCCAAAGTCTAATAAGAATTCAAAATCTTTCCTAAATAGCTAGCCTCATTAACATTTTTGATTATTTGTTCATTAAAATAAATCATCATTGTTTTCCTTACATTCAAAGAAAGAGACCTGTCACTCAGCCAACTAGTGACTTGGTGATGAGGCCTTAATAGGAGTTTGGCGGCCACTTGTTCAGCATCTCTCCCATGGATGTGCATGACAGTGTCATCAGCATACATCTGAATATCCCAATCCTTGCAAATAGACAAGAGATCATTGATGCATCAACAGTGACCCCAGAATTGAGCCTTGTGGGACTCCCATTGTGTGTAATTTCACTGATGAGAATGAATTATTTAAAAGAACACGCTGCGAATGATGAGACATATAAGACAATAGCGAATTCAGTGCACTCGCTGAAAGTTTGAATCTGGACGAATGTTTTCTAAGTATTAGATGACTTGCTCTAAAAATTATTTATGCAGGTCACAAAACACTGCTCCTACCATCCCTTTTTCAAATCAAATTTAGTCTTGATTGCATCTAAGAGGTAGCAACAAACTGATGTATGTTGTTATGCTCTGTACCTCTTCAACGACTTCACGAACTAGAGGAAGAATGTTGCTGGGTCTATAGTTGCTTACATCTTGTTTGTCACCAGATGTATATCCTGGCATTACAATTAGCACTATTAAAAGCTAATGGAACTGCACTTTCTTTGAATAATTGACTTGTTGTATAAGTAATCGGTGTGGCTAAGTTATTTTTTTTCTTTTTTTTTTAAATAAAGAAAGACTTTGTCAAGTCTGAGTGATCCCTAGCCCAGAGAACTTAAGTCAGATAAAATGTTTATTTTATTCACTTTTTTTATTTTTTTTTATTTTTTAATTATTAGAGCAAATTATTAGTTCAAATACAAAACCCAAAACCAGTGAAGTTGGCACGTTGTGTAAATCGTAAATAAAAACAGAATACAGTGATTTGCAAATCCTTTTCAACCTATATTCAATTGAATACACTGCAAAGACAAGTTACTTAATGTTCGAACAGGTAAACTTTGTAATTTTTTGCAAATATTAGCTCATTTGGAATTTGATGCCTGCAACATGTTCTAAAAAAGCTGGCAAAAGTGGCAAAAAAGACTGAGAGAGTTGAGGAATGCTCATCAAACACTTATCTGGAACATCCGACAGGTGAACGGGCTAATTGGGAAAAGGTGGGTGCCATGATTGGGTATAAAAGCAGCTTCCCTGAAATGCTCAGTCATTCACAAACAAGGATGGGGCGAGAGTCACCACTTAGTGAACAAATGCATGAGCTGATTGTCGAACAGTTTAAAAACAACATTCCTCAACGAGCTATTGCAAGAAATTTAGGGATTTCATCATCTACGTTCCGTAATATCGTCAAAAGGTTCAGAGAATCTGGAAAAATCACTGCACGTAAGCGACAAGGCCGAAAACCAACATTGAATGCCCGTGACCTTCGATCCCTCAGGCGGTACTGCATCAAAAACCGACATCAGTGTGTAAAGGACATCACCACATGGGCTCAGGAACACTTCAGAAAACCACTGTCAGTAACTACAGTTCGTCGCTACATCTGCTAGTGCAAGTTAAAACTCTACAATGCAAAGCGAAAGCCATTTATCAACAGCACCCAGAAACGCCGCCGGCTTTGCTGGGCCCAAGCTCATCTAAGATGGACTGATGCAAAGTGGAAAAGTGTTCTGTGGTCTGACGAGTCCACATTTCAAATTGTTTTTGGAAACTGTTGATGTAGTGTCCTCCGGACCAAAGAGGAAAAGAGCCATCCGGACTGTTATAGGCGCAAAGTTCAAAAGCCAGCACCTGTGATGGTATGGGGGTGTATTAGTGCCCAAGGCATGGGCAACTTACACATGTGAAGGCACCATTAATGTTGAAAGGTACATACAGGTTTTGGAGCAACATATGTTGCCATCCAAGCAACGTCTTTTTCATAGACGCCCCTGCTTATTTCAGCAAGACAATGCCAAGCCACATTCTGCACATGTTACAACAGCATGGCTCCGTAGTAAAAGAGTGCGGGTACTAGACTGGCCTGCCTGTAGTCCAGACCTGTCTCCCATTGAAAATGTGTGGCGCATTATGAAGCGTAAAATACGACAATGGAGACCCCGGACTGTTGAACAACTTAAGCTGTACATCAAGCAAGAATGGGAAAGAGTTCCACCTGAAAAGCTTCAAAAATTGGTCTCCTTAGTTCCCAAACGTTTACTGAGTGTCGTTTAAAGGAAAGGCGATGTAACACAGTGGTAAAAAGGCCCCTGTGCCAACTTTTTTGCAATGTGTTGCTGCCTTTAAATTCTAAGTTAATGATTATTTGCAAAAAAAAAAGAAAGTTTCTCAGTTTGAACATTAAACATCTTGTCTTTGCAGTGTATTCAATTGAATATAAGTTGAAAAGGATTTGCAAATCATTTTATTCTGTTTTTATCTATGATTTACATAACGTGCCAACTTCACTGGTTTTGGGTTTTGTAAATTATTAGTTCAGTTTAATTATTTTTGGTTCATCATTTAAACCAATAAACTGATCAGCAACAGTTCAGCCCAATAGCAAAACAAAACACACAAATACCTTTTTAAACTGTTTGCCACAAGCTTTTCTGTTGCAGATTCCCATTAATTATGAGCTCTGTATTCTCACTTTTAGGTTACTCTTTTCCCTTGAGTTTTTCAATACTTCTCCCAAGCTTTTGAGGATTCCTTTTTACCTGTTGAATAATATCTGCAGAGTAATTTGCCTTGGCCATCATTAATTGTTTTGTTACTTTGTTTCTGAAACTTTTGTTCAAGCGATCTGTTTCTAACCCTGATTTTAAAGATTTTTAAGCACTGCATCCCTCTTTTTCATTAATTACCATAAGTCTCTGTGAAATCACAGGAACAGTTCTTTACCCACTTGCCTCTGGGACATTGTTTATTTATATTTAGCCATGGTTTATGGTTTGTTTTAATTTGAACCCTAAATTATCACAAGTTCGCCACTCATTATTTTTACCATGTGTTAAATCAATCTAGCCAGTTTGTATTATTTCATTAATCAGTAGTTCCAGGTCTTGCTTTGAAACATATATAAGGATATAAGGATTGATGACAGAGTTACTTTGTGGCATTGTAGCATTATGATAATTCATGTGAACAGGAGGAGGGGTAACTGGCGTATCGTTGGTAGAAAGCGAGAACCTGCAGATTGGAATTGGGCTCTCTCTGGGCACAGCACAGCCATGCGAGGCCAAGGTGCAACAAATCGAGAATCTATTAATCAAAATCACAGCTCCACAATTGCAAGACACCCCCTCAGTTAATGTCGTAGACACAGAGTGAAAATTAAGGGACTTCAAGCCCACCGTTTGATCAGAGTGCGGATGTAATCTGAACACTGCCACTTGACATTAGCGGAGCATGTCCGGGTCTTTCCACTCTAAAGAAATTATGTGTTTTTGGATGCATTATTATTCGTCATTGTCTTCTCTGTCTTGCTGTGAAGTGTTTTGAGACATATGATAGTGCAATTTAAATAAATTTGCCTTGACGTAGCTAATCAAGGCGAGTGCTCACCTGCAGCTCCAGACCGCCCATTGCGTCCCGGTACCCGTGGGTCTCTATCCAAAACCTCCACATGGCCTTCTGATTGGTTGCTCTTGTACCCCCTCCCCCCGCCTCCAGCTGCTATAAGCAATGGCACGGGAGTCCCTCTCTCCATCTGAAAGACCAGAACCATCAGTCAGGTGAGAAATAATCCCACTGGAGGTGGAAGATCCAGTTTCACAAAATCTAAGAACTTTGTTCCAAGCACCAGGACTGCAAACCAGCACGTTTATTCAGTCAGTAGTAAGAAGTTCCTAATGAAATCAGTTGGTTGTGTTCAAGGGAGCAACACTACTTTCATTTTTTTTCTTAGATATGTTAAGGCCCTTTCAGCTTTATTTGGTGGGACAGTCTCGAGCACGGATCATCCAATCAAAAACCTTGAATCAAAACGCAGACCTGATTTTATTTTCTCCAAGATAACATATTCAAGAATTTATGCTTTTGATTGGCCAGTTAGTCCTCACATCAACAGTAACTCCCAGGTAAAGGGACAGTATAAACCAGCCGTTCTCAGACTTCGAGGACCATAATTTGATGATCCCAGGTCCAGGGAGAGAAAGACAGGGGCACGAGAGAAAGAGAGACAAACAGAGAGGTTTGAGTGGATGTATCCGAACCACTAACGCTGCACCTAGTGAGGGGCACGAGGAGAGTATCGCACACAGTGAAAAGTGTCAGTTTTAACAAATATTTGAACCTTAACGTGAAACTTGACGTCACAAGTTTTCTCTCGCGAGTAGAGAGTATTTGGTTTATTTCAGATACCACGTGCTTGAGGAGTGCAATTTCCTTAACCCCGGACAAATCTAGAAATCAGTCAAAATTATCTGATATCGGAGGCAGAATTTTTTTTTCCCCCCGGTGAAAAAAGGTAATTTCATCAAGTGTTGATATCAACATATGAATATGGACAGTGCCCCATAAGCTCTGCTAACAAGTCACTGAAACTTCTATTTTCTGACCCTTGGGCCTTACCTCACCAATATCTGAGACGATAAACCCCATAATGGCATTCGACACCCTTACCTTAAAGACGTAGGTGGCCCCGCCTCCTCCACCACCGCCGCCCGGCCTGGCCAGAGTTTTGTTATATATCTGGTCCGTACAGATCTTGTTGAGGGCACGGTCAGCCTGTGAGAGAGGGAGACAGTAAAGCATTTAAATCAGACTTGACATCCCACAGTCAACTGGCACAGCTGATGCTAGACAGGTATTCGTCTTCATTTGCGTCAACAGGCTATACAAAACAACTCAAATTTTATTGTTCTGTTTTCAGTTTTTTTTCTCTTTTTGAGAGGGAAAGACAGAATGTGCTGACATTTATGCTTGTAGCTGGGGGATATGATGTATCCCAGATTCTCAGAATTGCAAACATCAGTCTCCTTCACAGCTCTTGACATTTTCAGAAATATCAAACTTTTTGATCGGGCTCTCGGTTGACCGGCTGTCTTGGGAGATTGAAAGGACCCCCACACATGCAGAAGACTGGGGCGGAGGAGGAGAGCAGACAGGCGAACACCTGCAGCCTCGGGTCACGCAAAAAGCGAAGGGAAGAGTCGGAGGAATGCTAACGCTAGTTTGCTACAGTCTGACGCTAGCTCTGAAAGCTAATGAGGAAGGAGGCTTAAGCAGCATACTGCAGCTGTACTTTTGGGTGTCACCCCTGCCGAGAAACAATTTCACGCAGAATTATCCGGACCACGTCCTGCCCCGCTGGGCCCACAGAGGGGACATGGGGTCAGACTTTTGAGCCCAGAGCTGGGCCAGGCTCCAGCTAAACAGCACGACCAGCAGGACCGAGCCAGCACTGTTTAACGTGCTAATGCTCCCATGATTTATACTGTAAACCCATTAAACACGGTGGCAGGCTTCAAATGCCTTTTACAGTACAGGCCACTGAGCTCTGTGTTCAGGATACCGAGGATCAAATGTACTGCCTGTGCGTATGGATTTACAGAGAGCGTGTGTGTGTGTTTGTCTGTGCATGTGAACATGAGAATGAGTGTGTGTGCTTGTGAGTGCTTGTGTGCATAAGTGGGTGCAGTTACAGTGGACCCGCACTGGGACAGGTTTGTGTATGTTTTTGTGTGTGTGTGTGTGCGTGCGTGCGTCCGTTCGTGCACACCAGTGTGTGTGTGTGTGTGTGTGCGTGTCTCTGATTGTGTTTGTAATTGAGATGCACGTCAGTGTGTGTGAAGTAAAGTAACCTTGGACCCTCGCATTCGGACAGACATTGTGTGTTCATGTTGCACGTAATTGTATGTTCACACAGTATACCTACACTGCCCGGCCAAAAAAAAAGTCACCGTTTGGAAATTATTGAAAAAATTCTATAATTGGATAATTATTGCGGTTATTAATATGTTTCAGCTGGCAATAATCATTTTAACCCTGAATGATGAAGCACGTCGCTAGTTATTTCTTAAAAAATCATGTCAGAAGACACATCCTTTGATGGTGGAAAAGATGTTACATAATTTCAGAACGGGCAAGTTATTGGCCTGTATTTAGCAAAGAAAACCATGAAAGACAAAAATAAGTATGAGGAATCATTTTCACAAACAAATTTGCCACCACAAATTCTTGACCTTAAACGCATTAAAAGTTACTGGGATGTGCACAAGAAAGACTACAGAGTGGTTCAACCTCTATGTCAAGAAGACAAGATCTCAGCCAAAAATTATGGCATTTCTGATCGAAAATAAATGTTCTGGGATTGCATTAAGTTGTCAAAACAATGGCAAGACGAATATGGACTGTAAACGAAGCTACAGGGGTTCCAACTAAATATTTGAGTCTGCAACTTTTTTTTTGGCCGGGCAGTGTATCTTTGTGCGAGCTTAGTGTAAATGTGTATGCGAGGAAGAACTACAGTAGCCTCTTTCATTGGGACAGGTATTGTTTGTTTGAGTGTTCATGTTTCTGTGAGTGCACGCACGCAGGTTGGGTGCGTGTGTGTGTGTGTGTGAATGTGTGTTTGCTCGCGAATGAATTTAAACGGACTCACATGGGGCAGGCATTGTTTGTGCATACTTTTGTATATTTGTGTGAGCATGTGAGTGTGCGTATGTCAAGCACAGTTTAATTGAACTCTCACATTGGGACAGGCGTCCCCTCCTTGTTGCCCCACCAGGATGTAGAGCAGCTCATCCTTCTGTAGCAGAAAGTCAGCCATCATGTAGACACCATGTGACCTGGTACTGGCCAATACGCTGCGGCCCCCAGCAGCACCGCAACCCGTAATCCTGTTTTGAACACACATGCACGCACACACATTCACGGACAAGCGGATATGCAAAGCAACAAAATCATTCATCAACAAAGCTTTCTTGAGTAGGGAAATTATTTTTGCGATGCTAAAAATGAAACCGCTTTTTTTAACAGTGTCATCTGCATGTGGAAGTCGGAGACATAAAAGAGTAAAGATTATTCACACATCTGTGCATAAACCCATAACTCATACACCAAACAAGGACACTAAAATGAATATGATCAAGTTGTTTCTTTTTTTTTTTTTTTTTAATGTTTTTAACTTTGACTCAAAATACTTCTGAGACCTGAATTGGACTCTCTCATTTCTGAAGTTTAAAACTCGAATAATTTCTAGAATAAAGCTGTTTACATCATGACTTCAAAAAGTCTTCATTCTGCAGTCTTTTTATATGCGTCAATTTTCTGACAGAATTTTTACTTTGATGTTATTTGAGGTCAGGGACTGATAAACTGAAGCACTTGAAAACGTTTTCAGAAATAACTGGCAAGCCCAAGATTTTTCTTTGTGAATTCGGTAACCCATTGGCTAAAGCTTGTGGCAAAACAACACGTTTAGTCATGAACAAGTCGACATGGTCTACAACATCCCCCTCCAATCGTGCACTTCTCATTTTCGAACTCAATCAAGGCCTTTATGGTCTGAAGCTACACACCAAAGTTGGTTACTGTATCTGTAGTAGTTTCTGAGTAAAGCTGTCCCCTTTATCTCGGAGGGACGGACGGACGTACACACGGACGGACGGAGGTCAAACCTATATCCCCCTCCCACTTCGTGTTGGCAGGGGATAATAATGAACCAATCATGCAACCTGTAGTAACAGCAATGCTTTGAAAGATGCTGGTCAGAACCATATGTGTAAGAAATTGTGCTTGTGCCTGTGTGTATGTGTGTCTGTAAACAACTGTGTGCATGTGTGTATGTGCAAATATGTGCATATATGTATCAGAGGTCACATTAACTGAATATTTTCCGTAATTGAAGGTTTTTTTTGAACAATGACGGAACAGTTTGAAGGCCATCCGTCATTTTGACAGAATGTAATTCACACCCCCGTCCAATTGGTGGTGGGTGTCATACTGTCTCAAGCATTGTCATTCATCCGTATGACAGAGATGCCAAATCTCACGCATTTGTCGTAGGCCTCGTGCATTTTTTAGGCTTTTTCACAGTAGTCCGCAATTATTCAATGAAGGCTTACGCTGCATTCCAGAAAAGCGGGAAGTCGGAGTTTTCCAACCTCCGACCAGGAAAATATCATTGGAATGCCACTCGAACTGGGAGGTCCTAGTCGCGAAGTCGGAGAAAAAATATCTACCCCGACTTCATCGAGTTGCTTCAATCTGACGTCATTCGACAAAATGGCGATGCCCATGGAAACACAGACCGTGAATGGTAAAACATAATTTACACGAATATAAAAATATATTTATCTGTATCTATTAACTATTAAATCAATTTAGTTATTCAACACAACTTCACGTAACACAATATGTCATCACAGAGAATAATAAAGTATTTTCTTGTTATCTACATGTACTTGTATCACGGTTCAGTTAAATAAAGAAAGCGTCAGACAACATATTAATGACACAATAATGAAGTTATATTACGTTTCTTTGAGACGCCATTTTTCTCATACAGTGAATTATCTTAATGAATTTTTAGATGATTTTTAAATTGACTTTCAGCGAGGATGTAACTAAAGAAGGCAGTTTACAGTGTGTGCTATTTACCTCAGCCGCCGATTTTCAGCAAGGATGTAACTAAAGAAGGCAGTTTACAGTGTGTGCTATTTACCTCAGCCGCCGATTTTCAGCAAGGATGTAACTAAAGAAGGCAGTTTACAGTGTGTGCTATTTACCTCAGCCGCCGATTTTCATCCACTATTTGATTGCTTGCGAGAAGGCAGGTTTGCTGGAGGTCAAAATGTCTTTTGATGAACAAAATAAAAAACAAATTTTCGCGATCAGCCATTTTTGCAGTTTACATTCGCTTGGAACGCTTTGAGGTCGCAACTGGTACCATCCGAGTGGGATAAGTCTGACTTCCCACTTTTCTGGAATGCAGCATTATTATTGAGATTCTCATGCGGAGTTAAAAGCCTTGTGCATTGAAGTTTCCGTTTCACTTGCGTAAAGGTGCACCTTATTACAAGTAACATGGAAAGCGATTATGACTCCGGACTTCCCGTGCTTCTCTTTACTCAGGGATTGGAAACAACGCATGTGTATCATGATCATTTCAATTGTTAAAATTAAATAAGACCATTTGAAAAGTCTTTATGTAATTCCATTGCTTTAAATCCATCAGTAAAGACAAGCGTGAGAATTCCCGAGTCATAATCGATTTCCGTGTCACTAGTGGGGAAATCCTCAGTAATGCACAGGAAACAGATTAACTTAATGCACAATGACTTGAATTCCACGAGTGAATTTCTTCAGTTTGCGTTGATTGAATAATTGCTGACTACAGCACACGAACGTGAATGCCACTAAGCCGAATGCTTGAGACTTGGCATCTCTGGTATGATCCTGTATTCCTCATAGTTTTGTAATTTGATCATTTGCTCTTCACTTGTAAAATATGCTGCTCTGCTGCCGGTAGATGATTGGTCATATGGAACAAACGCCGTCTCTGTTATGTGAACACGCAGATATCTAGGTCAGGAAAGCCCCTGTTGACATAACGAGTTGATAAGCAGCTTCACAGGACCGCTTAGGGAGACTGCTGTTGTTTGGCTTAGTAAAGCCCAGCAATAACTAAAAGCATTGTTCATTCGTGCACTGTTACTGTGTGGGGGGAGAAATCACTTGTTATGTTTTGTAAAGTTCATACAGCAGTAAGTTTGAATATCCACGCAGTGTTTTATTTAACACAGCGCGCAACATGTGTCTAAATTAATCACTGTCGGCATCAGCTAATGTGTAATCTATACATTATTCTGTTTATTTTAAAAAAATGATAATCATTTAAAAAAATAAAATTACAATGACGGACAATGATTAATTATGACGGAATTTTTATGCCCCTGTCTGACACAATGACGGACAATCATAAAGTCTAACGCGACCTCTGATATGTATGTATATATGTGGGCTCGCATTTGTATGTAAGAGTGTGTGTGGTCAGTGTATACCATATTTCTTTGTTTTTATGGGAACATCTTCAGGTCTTCATAAAGAATTGAGCCATTTTTAGGGTTGGGGGTAAGGTTAGGGTCAGGCTAAGATTAAGGTTAGGTTAGGTTAGGATTAACAGTGGTGTTGCCAGAGGGGGGCAAAGACACGTCCCTTTATGACAGCAATTAGTCCTGGCTAGTTCGCAATAATTTTCCTTTGTTGACGCGTTTACCAATTATTGTAACTGGCAACTGAGGACACGGTTTCTCTTCATATGTGATCTAACAAGGATGAAATCATGAGCTAAATTCAGTACAGCAAAATAATTTACTAATTGATAGGCTAATGCTTCACGTTGATTGAACTGGTCCATGTTCTAATGAAATATCGCCTTTCACTCTCTGTATTGTGTGAGTTAATTGCCTCAGCCAAGGAGGTTATATTTTTGCCTGGGTTTGTTTGTTTGTTTGTTTGTCTGTTGGTTTCCAAAATAACTCAAAAAGTAATGAACCGATTTTGATGAAATTTTCACAGAAGGTGGGTATTAAGTCAAGGAACCGCTGATTAAATTTTGGCATATCTAGGGCAAAGTACTGCTGAGATATTCGCCAAAGTTCAAGATTTCTACTCTTTCCAATAGGTCGGAGTTCCAATCGCCGTGCTCTTGGGTTTTGTTGCACCCTGACGGAGGTCTGCGCTCTCTGAGTGCTTTTCTAGTTAAAAAAAAGTGGCACTCGGCAGTTCAATAGGTAATAAAAAGTGTGCTGCTCCAGCTATTTGCACGAGAGTCGACAGGTTTGCAATTTTGAATAACGTTGATTTAAATACAGCAAATTTGCGTCAAGATGAATGATTGTCATCTTGCCTAATAGGGGAGAACAAGCAGCACCTGTTAAGTTAGGAGAGCTCTCGGTGTGAACCTTCTGTTATGAAAATGACTGAAAAAAGGTCAGGACTAATAACTGTTTTAAACGGAAGTTTTTTGAAACCTAATTCTCTGTTCTTGTTCCGCAACAGCACTGAATTTAGCCCATGATTTAATCGCCGTTAGGTCGCATATGGAGAGAAACCGTGTCTTCAGTTGCAAATTACGATAATTGGAAAACGCTTCAATAAAGAAAAATGATTGAGAACTAGCCAGTACTAATTATTGTCATAAATTGACGTGTCTTTGCCCACCTGCTGGCTTTGCCACTGAGGGTTAGATAGGGACTGTTTGTCGTTAAGCTCAGGGAAAGGGGTTTTGGGAATAAATGTAAGTCAATGGTATGTCCCCACAAGACGTGTGGGTGTGTTTGCATGCGTCTGTGTTGACTATACTGTAAATTGTCTGTCCAGGTTTACCAATAATGCCGTGGAAACAGCTCTCACCTGTATGTCCGTGTTTCAGGAACCCTCCACACCTGCACGCCCCTGAGGGGCCCCTCGGTCAACACGGTGACGTTGACGTTGCTGTTGTGGTATGAGTTGGTGCACTGGATGCGGTTGGGCCCCTCGGGGCCTGTGGCCCCACAGGTGTGAAACATCCATCTACTGTTTGCTGTTGGGGGAAGAGAAAACGTAATCAACACTAGGGGCCCCGCGGAGGCCTGGGTTAGCTCTGCAGGTGTCTGCGTGTCCCCAGCCCGTTATCTGCATTGCGACCAGGAGTCCTGACTTTTGTCCAGGGTGCCTGTGCTCTCCTGAGTCTGCAGAAGGTGCTTTAAACGCACTGGGAAGTGCTATGGGGCTTTACATACGAGGAGATGCAGGAAGTAGAACGCGTCACTGAAGGTTTTCATCAGACGTCTTTGTTGGGGGAGAGAGAGAGTGCGCATTCAATGAATGAACAAAAAACTCCTTTTATCCATTTATTATGTGACATAGGTCATGTATATAAAAGAAAGGCAACATTAACAAAAATATTATGACAGGTTTCAGCTAGCTTTTCTCCCATCTCTCTCTCTTTCTTTTTGTCTGCGTGTCAGTCTGTCTGTCTATCTCTCAGATGAAAGAAAAAGAACAGCGCTAAGGGTGAACAATGTCCATAAGCATAACTCACAGGCATGCTGCTAATAATACAGTAAGCCTACCTTAGCAAGTGTTTCAGCCATGTTATGACATGTACTATCTAATATTTATTCTTGTTTCAAGCTATTTTCTGTTGTTAAGTGAAGTTCCAGCGCACATAAAGTCAAACTGTTTTACTTCAGAGTCTTATTTAATCAAAAATGACAGTAATGAGATTCAAAGATAAAAAACAAGTATTTAAGCATCAAATAATGGCTAACATGTTGGTTATTTTCACTTATGCAGGGCATAGACTTCTCACGGCAGCAGGCCTGTCTAGACTATAACTCTCAAATACAAATGTAAATTCATGGCTCAGTTCATCCTGTCTTGGCTCCTGAATGCAAATCTGAATATAAAGTCACATCATAACCTTTAAAGATTAATTCCTCAGAGTACTCAGTAGGTTACTCACTTCTGTTTTAATGAAACACTCAGGACAGTTCTGCACTGTACACAACTGACTCTGTTTGTCTCTGACACTTCCGTGACACAACGCTTCAGCCGCAAGGCCGGGTTTTCCTAGAGCACGGTTCTTCTAGAATTGTACCACAAAGGAACCCACATTTAACGTACCATTAATGTGGAATCCTCTATGGCTCAACCATAGAAATGTCAGGTGCCAAACGGACACGCCTGAGCAAAATTTAGCAGACAACATGGGCGATAAATTCTAATTTCATAATCAATCCGGACGTGAAGGTTAAGCGGTGGAAGAAAGCATTCCAACAGCAGTGGCTCCCTCTGCTGGAACGGAGAGTGAGAGCGGTACACTTGGGTGGGTTTGGCTCGCTAACAACGCTGCGCTACCTCCCACCGGCGTCAAAGTCACTCAGCCTGAAAGCGAGAAGGTTGCCCATCTGCACCTGTCTTTAACCCCTTCCCCCCCACCAAACTCAGACTTTGTTCTCCTCGCAAAACGAACCCGCCTTGGGGAACAAATGCGAGCATCGATTTTCATGTTCCTGCCCTTAAGACGAAGCGTGGCCGGAAAGCTCTTAAGCCCCATTCATCACTGGCGAGGTCGGCCAACGCTACCCCATTCGAAGCGCTCCTCCAAGTCCATGGGTCTCCCCAGTAAATCCACCTGCTTTACGATGTAGTTTCCTGACCGATCAATAACGCACACCCCCAACAACAGCACCCTGACCGGGCAACAGGACGGCAAGGACACAGGAGAAAAGACTGATTTTTTTTCACCCCTCGTCTCTCCATCAGGCCCAGGGCGCTGTCAGCTAGGGAGCACAGACAGGTGTACGTCATGACGCACTCGCGTCTAACGCTGGGAGATTCATCACTGTCACAAACCTGAGTGAGTACACTCTCCTCTCCTCCACACTCCTCCTTTTCGACCTGATCCTCCTCTCCTGTCCCGTCCCGTCATCGCCCCCCCCCCCCTACACGATACACATCACCACATCCACACCTGCATATGCAAAGCGGTTTGTTTCCCATTTCAAAATTGACGTGACTTTAAAGGGCTGTAATCCCTACTCGGCTCACTCGATACTGAAGTGAAAACCCTGGAATTAAAAGAGTGAGCTGTCAGCTTTGATTGGGTTGGAGCTGAATGAATATATTTACACCCGCAGCAACTGAACCTTTATGGAAGCACAGAGCATTAAAATCGTGCTGATGTGGAAATATTCACAGACTTCAGTATTCGGTACAGCGTGTAAGTGTTTGTAAACAATGACAAAATTCTTGCTTTTTTTTTTTTTGCAATTCAGCACATGCTAAAGTACTGGTAGCTCAAAGGGGAGACTCAGCTTGAGTTTGGGGGTATTTCCATGTGTCCTCGCTGTCCGAATACTAACGAACCGCGGCGCACTTCTCCCTGGGTACCCGACGTAATCACAGCCCCTCATACGGCTGATCTCATTTGCTTGACTGCTCTGCGATTGACCGGACTCCGTCCCCCAGCTCTGCTGCACCCTCCAAATGAGCCTTTCTGCACTTAACAGACTAAACAATATATATGTCTGCAGAGGGCCTGTAAATCTGCCTCAATTTTTCATTAAGATGTTTGCCCGGGGGAGCAGTGGCGGTCTAATAACACTGAGCAGGGAGAGGGACACAAATCACTGCCCCACCCCTCATCCCCCACCCATCCACACGCGCACACACGCACACACACCCCCGCGGGCCATCTCACCCCCACAGCCCCCACCTCCTAACCAACTCCACCACTCTGGATTGCTCCCCATCCCCACTACAGAAACATATAGACTCCCTAAATTTAGCATTTCCAATAAAATTCAAAAGGCTACTGATTTAGGGCAGTACTGCCCAATCATGGGGTGCGGCCGAGAGTATGTAAGTATTTATTCCAACCAATCACTGCAGCAGCTGATTAGCACACCCTTAGGCAGAGAGGAGGGAACTTCTCGGTGATATCAGCTGATGTAGCGGCTGGTTGGAATGAAAACCTGCAAACTCTCGACTCTCCATGGAACATGATTGGGCACCACTGATTTAGGGTTTCCAACTCAGTAAAGGAGCTTTTTTTGCGAGGGGTCAGAGTTATTACTGACCCTGTGGTCCAGGCTGCATGCGTAAAGGGAACAGGGTTAGTTAAAGGTGTGGTCCAACTGCTTGGAGCAGGGCACTGCGGCCATTTCCCAAACAGCCAAACCCAGTAGAGCTCAAGGTGAATTTATGGAAAGCTGTCACAACAAAATATCACTGCAAATCTAATGGGAGCATGCACTCACATTGGGTAGGCGTATTTCTAACACAAAAAGCTTTCGACCCCCGACAGATAACTTTAAATGCGCAAAACAAAAACAAAAAGACAGTCGCTTCTTTTCTCACAGGGCCAGATTTTCTATCTCATCATATTTTTCTTCATTTCTTTAGTGTCCCTCGCTTCCTCAGTCAACTAAAA
Source organism: Gymnothorax reevesii (assembly GCA_029721435.1). Lineage (NCBI taxonomy): Eukaryota > Metazoa > Chordata > Actinopteri > Anguilliformes > Muraenidae > Gymnothorax > Gymnothorax reevesii. The sequence continues at coordinate 166,080,855 of CM056573.1, read as the reverse complement.
TCACGTCCTCTGGGTATTGCAGACAACTGAAAATGTGAGTCGAGGGTGATATAAGCTGCCTGATGTCTGAGGGAGCACGGATCCCCCCTGGGGTGTCCTAAAGGGAGTGGGATTGAGGGGTCTCAACGGGGTCAAAATTGTTTGTTAGGATTTGGCAAAACTGCTTAGCAATGGAGATAATGGTCAGCTAGCGCAAGACTGTAGGGACTCAACTGGAATGGGACACACTGTACAGTACAGTAATCATCAAATACTTTCCTTGTCACTTGCACTATGCAGTAATCATCATCCCTTTGAGACTGATGGTTTGGACAGGCTCTTGAGGATATGGGGATTGGGATTTGCTGTTAGTTTAGAGCCGTCGAGTTATGTCCCTGTGGAGAGTGCGGAAGATGTATGCGGGGGACACTTGTCATGACCAGCTTTCTTTTCCCTGTGAGTCCGTGTGATGCTCGGTCCCATGAGAGTGACAGCATTTGAAACTGGAGCAGTGGGAGTTTTGATGCATAGCTGGAGAGAGCTATGATTGGTTGTTTCCCACAAGAGGGAGGGAGAGGTGCAGGCAGGAAGGCGCATGGGAAGACATTTGGGCTCTGGCAAGGTAAACATCGCGAAGCCTGGCGCGGGTCTGCTTAAACGCTTTGTCCACTCGACTGCATGCTCACTGAGCAGGGCAAGTGGAATAAAGACTACAATCCCAAGAGCACCAGGGAAAACTAAAGACCGGTGTGTGCTCCTGGGAGGAGGAATGAGTTGGGAGATTGACTAATGGAATGATTACATTTGAGTCCTGCTGGAGTGTGTGTTTGAGTTAGTGTATGTGTGTGTGTGTGTGTGTGTGTGTGTGTGTGTGTGTGTGTGTGTGTGTGTATATTTGTGTGTGCGGGAGGGGGCTGTTATCAGGAACCTAGATGTATATCTGTGCAGAAAATGGAAGCAACACAGATTCTGTGAATTTAAGCACAACTTCCTTGACTGAATGGGGAATGTTTAATTAAATTTTTATTTTTTTAAATCAACAGTACATATAATGATCTTTACATAAATTAAATAAAGCACTGCATTTAAAAAAAATGTTGAAATAGAACAGGCCTGATAAGTTCAGTAAAGTAATTAGTGAGCAATTAATTAGTCAGTGCTTTGCTACGAACACTTTTTCCATGAAATATTGTATTCATTTTAATTAAAATTGAACCTGGGTTGCTACTGGCATATCTATCATCGAAACACGTAGGCAACACATTTGGGAGGTCAAAAATAAACTTAACAGGGCCCATTGGGGCAGTCATTTTATATTACTTCTTTATCATGCTTGTTGCTTGAAAAATGCTAATTCTGTTGAATTAGTTAAAGAAAGAGGCCACAGAATTTATATTCATATACACTGTACAATATAGTTTCACAAAATGTAATTATAAAAACCATTGGATATACAACATCCCCTGATAACAAGGGCGTACATATGTGCATACACACCAGCAGGCATGCCTATTACTCCAACCAATGAGGCAGGAGCGCTGTAAAGCAGCGGCGATCGAGGCACCGCATTGTGTAAACGAGTCACTAAGGAGCTGGCAACCGTGGGCGAAATTCGACTGGTACAAAAAAAAAACCCTTCTCCCCTAATAATACTTCCCAGGGCTAAACACAAAATCAGCCTGCATGCCCATTCGGCGCTTTTACCGCTACCATTGTCCGCACAATCGCTACGAGCAGAAATGGGAACGGTAATGCAAATTCGGCCGCTGTCAGGGCTCGAAATGAATGGGCGAATGCCGTCCTGTGGGGGTTAGCCTATTTCGGTTTGTAGAGGATGAGGGTGTTGTAATTGAAAATGCATCAGGGAGACCCACCACTACTCAGCACAACAATCGGTCTCCTGTCTCTTTCACCGGCAGAGCTAATAAACTGCCGCTGGCGGTCACGAGCTCATCGCTAAAGGGGGCACACGCGATGCATATTCAATCACAGCCTCCACAATAACAAAACAACTGTGGCGTGCCGTGTACTGTAAGCGCGGCTAGGACCATCCCCTGCTCACTGCTAACGAGCAGCGCTAAGCAGCATATTAGTCCATAATCCTAATTGATGAGGGCTCGAGAGAGACTGCGGGCTAAAGTGTCACAAACATCCGCTCACTGCTCGCGCGAGCGTATGCAAACAAGATGGTGATTTATGCCGCCGCACCAAAATCCAAAAGTCGTTTGTTTCCTTTCAGTGCGGTGCCACGAGTAACTGTCCACATTATTCAGATATCCGCATGCGTCAATTCATATGGGTGTGGCTCACAAAAACGACCCTACCCCTTTTTATTTTGTCCACTGCCTATAAAATCCCTATAAAACAGAATTAATTTAAGATTATAGGCTTGATGGAAAGAGCATCAGTAGAGCTCCAAGGACATATTACTTTTATGGGTCTATGACCATTATTTCACCCTCTATAGCTACTTAAATTCATCTCAAAAACCTCAAATACCAGAATTTAAGCATGTCCACAGGCAATGTATACATGATTAAACATGTTTTTTTAGCATGTAGACCACTTTATTGACTAAAACTAAGTATCCCTCAAAGGTATAGAGTTTTAGCCAGTGTGACATGCAAATTAAAATTCCTGCTCTTGACTCTGTGTCCATAGCATTCCTAGGTAAAATGTCCATGAAATTATGTAATTTACATTATTCCTGAACAGCTATCAGTAAAATAATCTAGAATAAGCTTTAAACACTCCACTGTTATGGCCCCAATTTGTTATGACATTTACGACAGCAAGGGATGACAGACAAAATTTTAAAACTCAAACCTACAATTTACACTACTGACCAAGATTGATAATATAAAAGAAAAAAATATCTTTACACCCCCTTGAGATGGGGTTGCTTGGTGATGTTCCGGGTGAGGAAAATGCTCCAACACAGGCAAAAATCCACAAAAAGCTTCACAGGTCATGAAAAGAGTGACAGGTCTGATCAAATGTATCCTTCTCTTTGCAATTTATCCAACTACTTTACTCTCTCAATTTCTCTTCTTATATTCTCTTTTGCAGCCCCCTCCCACCTTTAAGACTTTTTTTATTCTCTGGGACTTTCCCCTCTCAGACATGCCCAGGACATGCCCAAACCTAGCTCCAGACTGGGCTTAACAAAAAAATACTGCCATCATCTTTCCACATTACACCACCAATACTCAATATTATATAGCCAAATAAGCAGTTATTAAGGAATTAAAGCAACAGTAACCCTATAGGTACTGGGTTCAAGATGGTGACCGATCGTATCATGACTTCAATGGCGTACGGTTTCAGAATGTCACTTGTGCTATCGACATGGTATCAAACCTAGTTGTTCTTTTGTACTTCCAACCTTTTAAACCCATCCAGTCGTTCCAAAACACCACAAAACATAACCATGATTCGCTTTGACATGTATAACAGCGTCTCCATAGCCCAAAATATTAAATTTATGTCATTAACGCTATCTGACATTTACGTTATCCAAAGCAACATGGGAGGATTTCAGCCATAATACCGTTGTAACCCCTCTGAATTTTATTGCGCTGTCTTTTGCCTTTTCCGCGGGCCTCCCTTTTCTTGTCAGGAACGTCCCCACGCTGTTTTGGGTCGGAGGACCTAAGCTACATCGAAAAACGTAAGTTTTTTGCCATTTACACTCTGATTGGTGAAAATGACAGTGTTAGTGTAAAACAAGTGTCAGAGATTCACTATACCGAAGATACAAACTCTCTATGATGTTTTTCAATGGTTAGACCGAAAGAAAGTTTTGTTAATATGTCTGAGTTTCAAAACATTGCACCGAATACAACGCTGTTGACTCGATAATTTAAATGACCATCTACATTGTAAATTACAAACTTTTGTGAGAAAACATGACGGGAAAGTTGTTTGAATGTAAATTCTTTACATGATATCATCGATGGGGATGTCTAAATGCTGTTCAGAAGTATTTTGGTGTTGTTTTGGCCCAGGATCGTTGATTATGTACCCAGGATCGATTTTGGGATAACGTAAATGACATTTTTGTTCGTTATTTCAAACGCCCAGTTTTCAATGCTTGTAGGTCTCTGAAATGACTTGCCAGCTTACGTTCTTGTATTTGAATGAGATTATATAAGTGTTATCTTCATATTTACTGCCTATTTGTGGTGTTTGGAGTGAGTTTAATACGAGGAGATTGAAAACAAAGTAAGCACATCAGGATAACGTAAATGACATCATCTATGATTTAAACTGAGATGCGGAGTCTCATGCATTCGGCGTAGGTCTAACGCATTTTTTAGTCTTATTCACCGTGGTCCACAATTATTCAATGAACGCTTATTAATGAGATTCTCATGCGGAATTGAATCCTTGTGCATTGAAGTTTCAGTTTCACTTGCATGAAGGTGGACCTCAACACAAGTAACATGGAAAGCGATTATCACTCTGGACTTCTCGTTCTTCTCTTTACACAGGGATAGGAAGCAATGCATGTGTTTCATGATCGTTTAAATTGTTTTAATGAAATAAGGCCACTTGAAATTGCATTGCTTTCAATCCCTCAGTAAAGACAAGCGTGAGAATTCCCGAGTCATAGTCGATTTCTGTGTCACTAGTGGGGAAATCCAACATAATGTATGTGAAACTGATTAACTCATTGAATAAATGCTGACTACAGCGCAGGAATGCCTATGAGATGAGACTTCATCATCTTCAATCATCTCTGTGATTATTGAGATTTTTTTATGACGTTAGATACCATCCATGTCATTTGTCATAATGGTTCTAATGTCCAGGTGGTTTTTATAACTATATTTAATCAGTTTAATGTAAAGAATGCCATTTTTAGCTCCAAATGGGGGTGCTGTAGTGATTTTCTAAAGATTTTCATAACGAGTGTTATCTACATTGTCCGTGTCATTTACATTATTTGGCCTGCTTTCTCGTGCAGTCATGACTTCTGTAGGCTGCAAAACTAATGTAACTTGTTTTAAAAAGTATCAAGATGGATTTGGGGGGGGGGGGGGGGTAAAGTGGGCAGATAATGACTTGAGAGGTTGTTTTGATACAAATTTCAGACGTTTTGGGTTCATTTTAACTCTTCAAAGTCAGCATGAGTGCAGGTGAACTGCACCAGGGGATGGCATTTGGGGTACCTAACCAAAGATTTATGGATATGTAATACCAAAATGTAGTTTGATTGCATACAATAGCTCTATTAAATGATATAAAGGTATTTTCAGAACACATAGTTGAGACGCATGATCGTGTCATTTATGTCATCGTTTGGCACCATTCACAAATCAACCTTGTGCGCCAAGACATTTAGTACACACTTAAGGACACATATGATTAATCACAAAGACCAACACTTTAATGTAAAATAGCTAAAAATTAATAGGCAGGCAGTTGCACCGAACTAAAAGTAATGGAACAGTTCAGTTTTTCAAGTTATGTGGCGGAACTAACATGCAGATTTTCAGGCCAAACTTTACTACTATAGGTGACACATTACTAAAATGAGGAGCAGGCAGCTTCTCTGTGTGTCAATTTCATTGTTGGAATGTCAGGTTAGCATAAAACAGGTTTCCACATGGCTAGGAATTGATTAACTGTACATCGAGCTTCATTAAGACAGGTGTCAGCCGATAACGTAAATGACAGGGCCAAATTTGACTTTTGAGAGGGCCTTCAAGGACATGCCCCTGAAAAACTATTGCCTGTTTGATCACAAAGTTTTTTGCATATAAACTCAAAACACTTGTACTTTCTGAATAATTATTAGCAAGATCCAGCTAGGAAAAAAATATCTTTCAAAGTCATAACCTGGCTGGGGTAGTTTTCGTGAGCCATACCTATATACATTTCATTATTTTATTCATTTTTTAAACTTACTGCTTTATTTGACAGGAATTGGTGAACTCTCTCTCTCTCTCTCTCTCTCTCTCTCTCACTCACACACACACACACACACTCTCTCTCTCTCTCTCTCTCTCTCTCTCACACACACACCCACACACACACACACACTCTTTCTCACACTCACACACTCTCTCTCTCCCTCATACACATGCACACTCTCACACACACACACACGCACCCTCTCTCTCACTCACACACACGCACTCTCTCTCTCTCTTGCGCTTTCAATTCAATTTCAGTTTGATTTAATTTGCTTTATTACCACGACAAATCAATACATCTACATGTTGCCAAATCATAGGAAATATAAAAAAAAATAATAGGTACATAAATAAATAAAAATTTTACCCCTGCCCCTCGCTCTCTCTCGCAATCCATCTCATAAGTTTGTTGGTTTCTTTAACTTCAAGGGGTTGAATATGTGTTTCCTTGAGTCGCTGTACCATCTGATCCCTGATGGGCACTGCTTGTCACACAGTCAGCAGATGAGGTCTGTCAGAGCAGTGAGGGGAGGGGCTATATTTTGGCACTTCCGGGGTCTTTTCTCTGGTGCCTTCTGGGGCTCGTTCTCAGCGATGTTCTCTCCTCCTCTGGATGGATCCTTTCCATTCAGCACAGTCCTCAGCCAGCTCCTCTCCTGTTGACGGGCCAACACCAGCTCCCTTGAGCTTCCTGTGAAGGACATTCCATCTCCACAGTCGCTGGCCGCGTCATTTTATCGGCACCTCTGGACAGTTGGCCGTACATTATGTCCTTGGGCAGTCTCCCGTCTGCCATTCTGACAACATGTCCAGCCCACTGCTGTTGGGCCAACATCATGAAGGGTTGAGAATGCTTGCACTCCAGCTTGGGACAGGACTTTGGTATTGGGGACCTTGTCTCGCCTAGTGATCTTCATGACTGAATGTAGGAGACGCTACTGTATTCGGTCAAAAAAAAAGTGCCTCTGATACGAGCACCATGTCTCACGTTCGTAAGGCAGATAAGACAACAGCTGTGTATACCACGCAATTGGTGGCTAAACTGATGTTTTTTGACAGAACTACATCTTTCAGCTGACCGAAGGCAAAGCAGGGTTTTCTGGTTTTATTATTTTTATTTATTTAACATTTATTGAACAGGAACAAATGCATTAGACATTATTTCATATAAAGTGCAAAACAGATGTCCTGCTTGAGATTCAATTTCCATATTCAAAAGAACAGAAGGATGTCAACATGCTGCCCAGCTAGCAGAACTTGGCAACAACATTAAGTTTGGTGTTATGAAATGATGACAGCTGGTTCTTCAGTTTTAAGAACGGTGCATGTTAATTATCTATAATAATTATTAAAAGCCTGAATCACCAAAACAGGCTGGTAGGCTAGCTCGGGTTCACTGATGTACTGAAAGCGAAGGAAAAAGGAAAACATGAACTCTTTTCCTCTGTTCTCTGTTAAATTGGCCCCTTCTCTATTTATCACTCCTTGGGTCATGAGCAATGACAGATGAGTCCTGCCCAGGTGAGTCTTAAATACTGAGCCAAGACTTTTGAGTCGAGTCAAATCAATTTTGTGTCATTCTTTTCACAAAGAACTGCCACAAACGGGCCTTAAAAATGACTAACAAATGGGAAATTCAGGGGAAAAACTGGGCCCCCCAAAAAATCAAGCATTGAAGAAACACAAAACTACCTTATAGGAAGGGAAAAAATGCACACAAGCGGAAAGAAAAATGTGACTCAAGAGTCGTGATCTTCCTCTTCTGAATGAAAACACACAGGTTGGCAGTACCTAAGTGAAAATAACACTGGATTTATTGTGAGTTTATTCAGCCAACAGTATGCTGTATTATGCCAGGGTAGCACTGCATCCTCAAACCCATTCTTAAAAGTAGGAGCACATTATTTAAACTATGACATTATCATAAAGCCTCTCGTATTGACTGTGGCATTTATCTTTATGTAGTAGGCTTATAAACTGATAAGCACTATCAGTTGTGATGTCTTGGCATTGGCTGTGCTAGTTTAATGCACTTTTGAGAGTCACTCTGCATAAAAGTGCCTGATGAATTTCAAAATAAAATGTAAATTTGATCTAAAGCCGTACAGCTGTGGCTTGATGTTACAGGTACTGTGATTGGCCTACTTTACTTTCTGGCTCTGCTGAGGAGGGTCTCTCCTTTAAACTAGTGATGGGCATTGCCTGTCTTTCCAGAGGGTCGGATCACTCGGCTTTGTGCAGCTGTGCGGACTCATAAAAGCAAAAATGAAATGAGTAACGCTACGTTTTGTTAAATGGATAAAGTAATCCTTAAAAATGAATGGAACAAGGTATCTTTAGTGTGTGAGGTAAGTTCGCAGACCTTCTTTATCTTATAGGACCCATATTATGCTGTTTCCCATTGTACCATATATTTTTAGAATATACTATAAAACTCTTAAAACTCTCAAATGAAGTTTTATAATCTTTTTAGAGAGAGAGAGAGAAAAAAAAAGACAAAACCAAAATTATCAGGCCATTGCCTGTCATTTTCTCCCCTCTGATAACTAGGCAGTTTTGAGTGGGCCTCATCTTATCTATAAAACCCAAAACCAGTGAAGTTGGCAAGTTGTGTATATCGTAAATAAAAACAGAATACTATGATTTACAAATCCTTTTCAACCTATATTCAATTGAATTCACTGCAAAGACAAGTTACTTAATGTTCGAACAGGTAAAATTTGTAATTTTTTGCAAATATTAGCTCATTTGGAATTTGATGCCTGCAACATGTTTCAAAAAAGCTGGCACAAGTGGCAAAAAAGACTGAGAGAGTTGAGGAATGCTCATCAAACACTTATTTGGAACATCCCACCGGTGAACGGGCTAATTGGGAACAGGTGGGTGCCATGATTGGGTATAAAAGCAGCTTCCCTGAAATGCTCAGTCATTCACAAACAAGGATGGGGCGAGGGTCACCACTTAGTGAACAAATGCGTGAGCTGATTGTCGAACAGTTGAAAAAAAAACATTCCTCAACGAGCTATTGCAAGAAATTTAGGGATTTTATCATCTACGGTCTGTAATATCGTCAAAAGGTTCAGAGAATCTGGAGAAATCACTGCACGTAAGCGACAAGGCCGAAAACCAACATTGAATGCCCGTGACCTTCGATCCCTCAGGTGGTACTGCATCAAAAACCGACAGTGTGTAAAGGACATCACCACATGGGCTCAGGAACACTTCAGAAAACCTCTGTCAGTAACTACAGTTCGTCGCTACATCTGCAAGTGCAAGTTAAAACTCTACAATGCAAAGCGAAAGCAATTTATCAACAGCACCCAGAGACGCCGCCGGCTTCGCTGGGCCCAAGCTCATCTAAGATGGACTGATGCAAAGTGGAAAAGTGTTCTGTGGTCTGACGAGTCCACATTTCAAATTGTTTTTGGAAACTGTGGACGTCGTTTCCTCCGGACCAAAGAGGAAAAGAACCATCCGGACCTGTTATAGGCGCAAAGTTCGAAAGCCAGCATCTGTGATGGTATGGAGGTGTACTAGTGCCCAAAGCAAGGGCAACTTACACATATGTGAAGGCACCATTAATGCTGAAAGGTACATACAGGTTTTGGAGCAACATATGTTGCCATCCAAGTAACGTCTTTGTCATGGACGCCCCTGCTTATTTCAGCAAGACAATGCCAAGCCACATTCTGCACGTGTTACAACAGCATGGCTTCGTAGTAAAAGAGTGCGGGTACTAGACTGACCTGCCTGTAGTCCAGACCTGTCTCCCATTGAAAATGTGTGGCGTATAAATACGACAACGGAGACCCCGGACTGTTGAACAACTTATGCTGTACATCGAGCAAGAATGGGAAAGAGTTCCACCTGAAAAGCTTCAAAAATTGGTCTCCTCAGTTCCCAAACGTTTACTGAGTGTTGTTAAAAGGAAAGGCGATGTAACACAGGGGTAAAAAGGCCCCTGTGCCAACTTTTTTGCAATGTGTTGCTGCCTTTAAATTCTAAGTTAATGATTATTTGCAAAAAATGTTTCTCAGTTTCAACATTAAACATCTTGTCTTTGCAGTGTATTCAATTGAATATAAGTTGAAAAGGATTAGCAAATTATTGTATTCTGTTTTTATCTACAATTTATATAACGTGCCAACTTCACTGGTTTTGGGTTTTGTATGATAATTAGCCCTGCTCTGATTGGTCAGAAGAGCTAAAAATAGAGAAAGTTTTGTGAGTGCAACCAGGGTCAGAGGGAGAGATCGAGCAAGGCAAACAGACAGGCGGACATGAACTGGGTGGAGCAGGCCTGTTTGCTACGCAGAAAACAGCTGGAATTTCAAATTGCAGGTTTCAAACTTAAAAGTTGAAAAGCAGCTCAAACTACTGAACCTAGGTCAACAACATCACCCTTATCTGGCCTATTAGATAACATAGAGACCACTGCATAAGTGGAATAAACTGAGCAAACACATAACAGCCATTTTAAAGGCTTTTAAGCACTAATTACATTGATTAAGGCTCAATATTGTATAAATGGATAGAACACGAGGCATTTAAAAGGCTGGATATTCACTGAACTGATTCAGGATTAGTGCCGTGCTCGATAACACAACGGCAGCTCCTCCCCTGGGACAAAAGTCTACAACCTTGGAGTTGCAACTTTCGAGACAAGTCCCCTGAACATTCTGCCACAGATATCTCCTTACACAAGACAATTCTTGACAGATAACCTTGTCGATTCATATTTTTTGAGAAATAATGTTCAGTTAGATTTGTCGTTCAAGGTGAATTAGCCATGTGTTCCGTCAATTAGCTGCATAACTGCAACACAACAGGCGTCATTGTGATGTAAATTATGCAAGAGAAAGAAAACCGTGACGATACAAGAGATTACATTACAGGATACTTGACTGACACTCCTTTACAGCAGTTGAAGCAAAAGACCCATTCATCACATCGAGGGTGTGTTAGAGAGACCTTCTAGAACCTTCCTGAATTTAAGTCCACTCAGTACATAAAACAGCTCCACTGTAGTGTTTTTCTATTTATACTGCAGCTAATGGAAATCGTATATTGAATCCTGCAGTTGGTAACAAGACACTGATACATGATTCCAAGGTTAACAACCCCTATTCATATCATTTAAAATTACATATAAAAATAAAGCATTGAGTGGATGCAAGGCACAAAAACAGCAATAAAATTAAAGTACTCAACAGTAAAAGCATGCTGCTTGACAATTACCATTATTAACACAACATATTAAAAAGTAAAGTGTATTTAGAAGCTGGCTTTGTTCTATAAAAGATGCTGAAATTACACAGAAATGGTCCTTATGAGGACCCATAACTTCATATGAGTATGTGTATCTACAGTACAAAGCTCTGTATCAGATTACATCATCTAACACTGAATGAAAGCAGCATGGTGCCACTGGAACAGAATTAAATGCCACAGTTTGAAGTAATCACAGCTCTACATTATTTAGTTCTTCTGAGTGCACTTGTGTGCACATGAAGCACATTCTGAACATATCAGAAACATATTACAGTCAATACAATAACTGTCTGTTACAAGCGGGATTGGGCGCAGCCACCTTGCAGAATACAAGAGACGAGTCACTTACAATGATCAGGCAGCTCAGGCTTCGGGGTTCTGGAGTCACTCAAATTTCTCGCAGTGGGAGTGGTCATCCTTATGTTCTGATTGGTGACCACAGGTGGAAACTCCCCATTGGCTGTTGGAAGAGGAAGAGGAGGAAATAAGGGCATCGCTGCTTTAACTTGACTGAAATTGGCTCTTCTTCAATTAGACAATTCAAATGAATTTCACACTCCCCCTGGATGATCAAATTATAATTAGATTCTCCGCCAGATTCAAGCTTGGCTTGTTAATGCATCCTGTATTGCCTCCGAATGCAAATAGCATGAACCAAAGCACACATTTTGCATGGCAATGTACGTGCACAAATTATCTCCACCCCAGAGCCAGAAAACGAGCGTGTCCTGTAAATGAGGACATGTTGGGAGGTTTCCTGAAACTGCAAGCACGCTGTAAACAGTCGATGGCGGTTGTGTAACAGACTGTACAGAGTGAGAGAGTCGAATGAGATAAAGTCTGCTTAATTCTAATTATTTGCTGAAATACTCAGCATAGTTTTGCATTTGAAACTGGTCGGAGGCCATCGTGGTTTATCTATACGCTGGAAAAGTGGTGACGTAATTTTGAGGTCAATTTGCCGTAGCCATGGCAACTGGTTCACGTCGAACTAACCGAACCATAAGCAAAGAACTAGAACAGTGTTTATCACCATGGTCCTTGTGTCTACGTATGGAATTAAGCTTAACTTTCAGCGGACCAAATGACCAATGACCAAAATGTGCTCATTAACCCAAAGTGTGCTCAACACCAAAGACCTGGAAACATTTCTCACTACATCTTTGATCGTCAAATATTTAGCTATTTCATGCCGTGTGTTAAGTGTGCGAGTGAATGTGTTGCTATGCTGTGAGCGTGAATCATTGTCAAGGAAATGAGTGTTGACCCCAGTAAAAGTGACCTCACACTTTTTCAGCATATAAGGGGGGAAATTGTGATACATTTCGCACTACCTGCAGGCCTGGTTAGCCATAACTGTGTCCAGAAAAGCAGTGTTTTTTAGTGTCTGCACCTTTGCATGCGTACAACTGCAGATGTGCAAATATTAATTATATATTGTTCTTTAAAGGTCTGCTGTGGTGACAATATAAACCAGGTTAGCCCTGGCCCCTCCAAGGCACACACTAAACAGTGTGTTAGAGAGCCCTCAATCACCCTCAGTTTGCCCGTGCAGCGGTGCTAATGGCCAAGCAGTCACCCTCTATTAGGTTGGCACTCATCCATACTGCATCAGTTTTCAGCCTCCTGCAGTGTGCCAGAATAATACAAACCTGCAAACCAGCATCATATCTTTCCTCCCTGCACCATCTTCAGAGGAACAAGAACAAGAAGAAGTAGAAGATCTCCTGTGATCTGGAAAAACCTGGTAAATTTATCAGTGGCAAGTATTCTTGCGAATGAACAAAAACTTCTGGATTCTGGACTTTTCCCAACTGAAAAAAATAAAAAGAAGCGGCCCATGGGCCTTAAAGGTCACCTGAGTTGTATAAAAACCAATGTTATTGTTGTCAATGAACCAAATATACCCAAAAGTATAATTTTCCTATATAACGTATAGTAAATTTCACCCCCTCCCTAGGGGCAAACATGGAGCCTGGGGGCAATGAAATTAACAATCTTGATGAAGCACCTCAAGACCCTTCCATCTATGAAGAGTATTGGTTTCCAGCCTATCTGGGTCTGGAGAAGAAGATTGTTGACATTTTTGGCAATTTGACCACTTTTAGCCCCGCCCCTCAAAGAACCTGGGGATGGGCACCATATAATTCATAATTTTGGTGCATATTTGACCAAGGAAGGTTCCTGCAAAACTTTATTGAAATCGAATCAGCGATTTCTGAGGAAGTCGTTAAAAATGTATTGACCAGTTTTAGCCCCGCCCATCAGAGCCCTTGGGGGTGGGCACCATATAATCCAAAATTTTGGTGCATATTTTACTAAGGAAAAATATTGCAAAATTTAATTGAAATCGGACCGGCGGTTTCTGAGAAGTCGTCAAAAATGTAAATTGTTTACGGACACATGACAGACGACGACTGACAAAAGGCGATGAGAATAGGTCACTTTGATACTTCATCTCAGGTGACCTTAAAACGTCTGTTATCTGGAACACAAAACTGTCCGTAACACTTCATTTTGACAATTCAAGTAACACTAATAGCTAAGTGTTTTAAGATTCTCACTACTCTTAATTACTGCAAATGAGGTTCAAACTGAGTTTCTCCCAAAAGTGACATATGTACTGTGTTTTTCCAGATGACAGAAGAGATGATGACTCCTGAGGCAGGAAAAAGAGCAGCAATGAGAGCCAAGAACATACCACAAACCCATTGCTAGAAGAAGAAGAAGAAGATTATGATGAAAATGATGTTGATGATTTATGCTCCCCTTGGTGACTTATGACAGCAACTACAGTTACCGATTTGCGCCTGACTCATAAGTAATTGGAGAGTGGAAGACCTCAATTTCTAAGCCAAGGAAGACTTGCACAGAAATAACAAAACCATGAAAAATTCATCCAAAACAAAAATAGAAATTAACAATGTTCATGAGTTAATTATTAAGAATTAGACAACAGCCGCAACGATGCGGCTGGACCTTTTCCGCCCGCGGCGGCTCAACAGCCCTGATTATATCAGCAGTGCGTCCCATCGCCTTCTGCTCCCCGAACGAGACGAATCTCTGTCTGGGGATTTCTGCTGAGCCCCACTGCAAGCCATCTGCATCAGCATGCGAGCCGTCAGCTGGCCGGGCTTCGGACGGCAGGGGCCAAATGGAAAAGTGCAGAAATGTGTACACACATCACAAACCCCTGCCTCCTGTGATTCATCGCTGCGGACTCAGATGCTGGAGTCGGGCAGGGGCTTTCGCCGGGAGGGGCAGGCAGAGGAAACAGGCCCTACACTCCAGTTTTTAAGGAGATGCAGATCAGACGAGAGACTGCGCTTGACATCATCGCAACTCTGAGGCTTCAAAAAGACTCGGACAGAGGAGGGAGGGTGGGGATAAAGGGGAGGGCACTTTTTAGTCGTCACAGATAATGTAAGTTTGAGGTCTAGGTTTAGGAAGTAGCCGTCAGGAAGGAAGTTCTGGAGAAGAATCCTTATTTTGGATGCACCACCAAAGCCTAAGCCCATGTTAGGAGATGCTCAGAGTGGGTGCTCAATTTTTAATCCCTGAATACCAACGAGAAAGCAACAAAAAACACCTGAGCAAGTCAGGTCAGGGGTTTTCAGCATATTTCGAGATTAAGAGAAGGGCCAGGTCGTGGAGGTCGTATGAGGCCACTTCGGGCCACACGAGGATCAGCCTTACACGGAAACAGATGAGGGGCCAGTGGGTCTGTTGCCCTCCTGATAAAGAAGTCAGACGAAGGGGACGCAGGTCAATCGATTGCTCTGCCCTCCATTAATCAGGGCTGTAATCAGGTAACAGCTAATCCTTTCAGGATGGTCAGGAAACTCAGGAATCCAACGCTGATAAATCACATTCCAATGAACAGCCACCCCAAACACCAGAGTTTGAGTAAAAATGCAAGGAGGGGGGAAATGTTGCAATGGACTGATATGCGAAAACTGTTTCTCCCATTTCTCCTTCAGAAGTCTCATGAATGCGCAAAATTTTAAAAAAAATTGAAATAAAAAGCAGTCTGGTTTGACTGAGCAGCTGTTCACCTTGGGAGTTGTCAATATTATGAGACCTCCTTTTCATTTTAGAGAGACAGCGCACAATGCATGTTTTTACTAACAGGCACCAGAAGATTAGGATCTGCAAAAACCTCAACGTGTTAACAGAAATCTCAAATATATTCAAATATTTATGGCTAAATCCCAAACTGCCCGGCTCTGTTTGCACAGTCTTTCTCAGTCTTTTACTCTCCCCATCTCTCTCTCTCATGCTTTCATCGAAGCAGAAGATATTTTAATCTTTTAAATCTTTTGATTAAATTTCCGCAGCTAGTCTCAGGCCTTCTTATTTGGCCCTGCTCTCTTTTAACCTTTTTTGTTTTTATTTCTTTCTACCCGGAATCAAGAAAAGAGCTTCGCCACTGAAGTTACAGATCTCCTTAATGTTTGCGCCACTTCTGTTTATTTTGCTAGCGATTGCAAACCGCAGATTACTATGCAGCCCAGCGCATCCCAGCTCCTCTCTGCCCTGATATGTAGAGTGTAGGCAGAGCACGTTTCTGGCCTGGCGGCCGAGCTGCAACAGCTAGACTTCACGCCACCCCTGCGAATCGGACTCACGGATCAGCACAGAACTTTCTGGAAGGCCATCGCCACTTGAGAAATACGCCTGACGGAGGAAGTAAAAAAATGAAAAATAACAAGATGATGCTACGGTGGGTTTGAGATCAACCAGGGAAAAAAAGCATGTAACTGTATTTTTAAATCATTAAAACATTTACTGCATATCAATGACTGATTTTTTTTTTTTCTAGGTTCGGGACAATAGATATGTTTGTGTGTTTACAAACAGAGAGGAAGCGCGCATAGCTTCGAGGCAGACAGTGTTCCATTCAGCGCTGTTAACTGTCACAATGACAAGTTCATGTTCAAATTCAGCAGTATAATTTCTTTTCTGTCAAAACTGACTTTTTGAAACAATAAAGTCCTATCATTTGGGCAAATACCCCATGTCTCCTGTTTTTTTTGCTCCAGATGTGCAGATTGGTGCCGTACGTGGTAGCCTCTGCCATCAGGGTGAATGTGAGGCAAAATTGTAAAGTGCGTTGCCTCATGTGACTATAAAAGCACTATATAAATGCAGTCCATTTACCAATTAACATTTTTTTTTTGTCGAAGACAGTTGGTTTTGTTCACATCAAGAAGTTCTGGAGAAACAGAGCATATCGATGGATGAGTTATATATGAGAGTTTAAAAGTAAACAAGTTGCTGGACACAGTTCTTTATGTGGACAAAGTTAATTACGTCCTATGTGGCTGAGATCAAATACTATGGTGCTCTCTTCAAAAACTCTGCCCTGAAGCTGTGGATGTAGCTCAATTGTCTCGTGTGCTAAACCCATCTATCTGCGACCAGTTTCCCAACCACTGGCCCCTTCCCCTGTGTTTGTGGGTAGGATAACATGGTTGCCCGTTCCTGTTCGTAAGCCAAGACGTGGACAACTTAGCATTTTTTAGCTCAAACACCGGCTCAAGGCTCTGTTTCAGCTCAAAAATGCTAAGTTGTCCACGTCTTGGCTAACAAACGGGAACAGGCAACCATGTTATCCTGCCCACAAACACAGGGGAAGGGGCCAGTGGTTGGCAAACTGATCACAGATAGATGGGTTTGGCACACGAGACAATTGAGCTACATCCACAGCTTCAGGGCAGAGTTTTTGAAGAGAGCACCATAGTATTTGATCTTAGCCACATAGGACGTAATTAACTTTGTCCACATAATGTACTGTGTCCAGCAACTTGTTTGCTTTTAAACTCCCATATATAACTCATCCATAGATATGCTCTGTTTCTCCAGAACTTTTTGATGTGAACACAACCAACTATCTTCAACAAAAAAAAATGTTAATTGGTAAATGGACTGCATTTATATACTCTGTTGTAATTACTTCTTTAAACAAAATTGACTTCATTTAATCGGAAACATGATTATCGTTAATGACTCGAATGAAGGAAATTCTGGGCTGCGTTCCAATCCGAAAAAATGCTTGCTTCATCGTGTTCACACGCCCTCCAATCGAGGAGGCAATCTGCAAAAAATACCAGATGTAAGATGGCTGCCACTTGTAGAGTCGTTCCAACCCCGTTTTGCGGAGGGAAGGGCACATTTTCACTTTCTCAAGCCCTCGATTATCTTCCCGCAAACGAAGCCAACAACGAACATCCCTCAAAGCTTTGATATTGCCCAGAATGCTTTTCTTATTCTCTTTCGGTAAAAACTTCCTGTCCGCCTTTTTTTTCTGCTGGTAAAAGGAGGAATTATGGCAGGGAAATTACCATCCAAAGTAAGAAATATAGTGTGAATAGTGTGTAATTTATAACATAACATAACATAACATAACATGAATGGCAAGAACTGGCCTTTCAGCCCAACCACGCTCGCCAGTTTCTTTATACTATTGTGAATACAAACCTTCAGATACTCAGTGACTCAATGGTATCTAGCTTTAAGTCAAGCCTGCTCTTGAAAACCCCCAAGGTCTCTGCCTCAACAATATGGTCAGGCAAACTATTCTACATTGAAATTACTCTTTGGGTGAAGAAATATTTCCGAATATCAGTGCTAAATTTACCTTTGGTCAACTTCCATTTGTGACCTCAAGTTCTACTCACAACACTTGATCGAAGGAGTCCTACATAATTCACTTTGTTAATCCCTTTAACATATTTTAAGACCTCAATCAAATCACCCCTTAGTCTCCTTTTCCTAAGACTAAAGAGATTAAGGATCTTCAGCCTCTTCTCATAGCTTTCATCTTTTATACCTGGAATAAGCTTAGTGGCTCTTCTCTGAACTTTCTCTAGAGCTTCTATATCTTTCTTAAAGTATGGTCACCAGAACTGTACACAATACTCCATATGGTCTGACGAATGTGTTGTACAAAAGAAGCATCGCCTTCTTAGATTTGTACTCAATACTTTTGGTAATGTATCCCAGCATCCGATTGGCTTTTTTAATTGCTACGGCACAATGGCTAGAGCCTGTGAGGGTTTGGTCAACAAACACTCCCAGATCTTTCTCGTATACAGCACATTCCAGTTTTAAACCTCCCATGAAGTAATCCCGTCTAATGTTTTTATTACCTACATGTACAACTTTACATTTTGCTAGATTAAATTTCATTTGCCACATTTCTGCCCAATACTGGACTCATCCAAATTGTCCTGAATCACTTTAGTGGACCCTGAACTATTTGCCAAACCCCCCTTTTGTAGTATCATCTGCATATTTAACCAATCTGCTCTCAATATTACTATCAAGGTCATTAATGTAGATGAGGAACAGCAGGGGCCCCAACACCGATCCCTGGGGGACGCCACTCCCCACCATACCTAGCTCAGATGAGATACCACTGACCACCACTCTTTGTGTTCTGTCCTGTAACCAGTTTTGAATCCACTCCAGAATACCTCCTGTACCTCCAATGGAGCTCATTTTAAAAATTAGTCTCTTATGCGGTACTGTATCAAATGCTTTCTGAAAATCTAAGTATATGATGATAAGCCCTGATCTGGTCATAAGTCCTGGTGGCCTCTTCAAAAAATTCCAGAGGGTTTGTCAGGCATGATCTTCCCCTACGAAAACCATGTTGGCTGTCCGTCAAGATACTGTTCCGTTTAAGAAATAAGTCCAGCTCATCTTTTATGATAGATTCCAAAATTTTGCACGCAATGCAAGTCAAACAGACTGGCCTGTAATTTCCTGGCTCGGTACGGTCCCCTTTCTTATATGTTGGTATAATATTGCCCTGTTCCCAATCATCTGGTATTTCTCCAGTTTCTAAAGACCGCCTGAAGATGGTGGATAGCGGCTTAAAGATAATCTCACCCACTTCCCTGAGCACTCTAGGATATAAGCCATCAGGACCCGCCGCCTTATCTGCCTTTAGTTTATGCAACTTGTCTAATACTTAGTTATCCCGAACCTCAATTTCTGCTAAATAATCTTGAGCATTTAACATGCCCTCTGGCCAAATAAAGACCCCTTCTGAGGTAAAATTCTCAAAAAAGTAACTGTTTAAGGCATCCGCAATATCCTTGTTATCAAATAGCAGCGATCCATTTTTAATCTTTATGCACTTAACCTACTCTTTAACTTTCCTTTTTCTGTAACAGTACTGAAAGAAGCGCTTAGGGTTTGGAGCAAGTGATATGCAAATGGCGAAGTTTGGGGCTGAGGTGCATCGGTTTTGCATTATTTTAGGCTTGTAACTCTACATTCAATTTTTGCTGAAGCTAGCCTATAGCATCTGCGAGGACTGTTGCGGAGCTTTATTTTCCCATAAAACAGTCACAAGTGCTACAGCAATCAAACGAGCTCGCCGTCTTCTTCTTGCCATTAACATGCGATACAGACTCAGCGTGAACTGTAAAAGGTGAAACGCACAGTCAACTAACTCAGTCGGTTCCATGGTAACACAAACTTCCCGTTGGCTTGTTGACAAATGTCGAGATGCAGAGGAAACGAGCACAAGGTTGTTCTAATCCAATTTCCCACAACCCTCCCCCTAAGTCCCCTCCATTGCCCTCCCTCGCTCACGAAGGGCTTACTTCCCTGCTACGTCATTCGAAGGGCTCACTCGAGTGGAGGGAAGAAGTGAGGGGAGTATTTTATTTTGGATTGGAATGCCACCCTGGTCTCATTCAGCCAAGACTATCCATGAATACGGCTAACATAACTATTGCACATTCACTGAGGTTTCCTCCCAAAATGTACGAAAGATATTGAGCCCCAGAGTCCAGAGATGAAAAATAGTCTCCTTGAGCCCTGTGGCTATTCATAGGAATGTTGCTAATGTGCATTAGCCTTGTCAAAAGATGTGCTGGTTTCAATCGGGCTACTGAGGTAGTGCTAAAAGGATCCCACTAATCCGTGCAACTATCTCATTTTGGGTATGAGACCACTACGTTAAGAGCACAAAGCCATGTGGTGTACTGTGTTTATCCACAGTGCCAAAGCTCTGCATTAGATTACATTATCTAGCATTAAGTGTTAGCAGCATGGTGCCAGTCCGACGGAATTAAATGCCACAGTTTAGATTTTAGCTCTCTATCACCTAATAGGACAAAAATGTATCATTCAAAACCATGGTCTAACCAGTGCTGAAAATAGGCAGGGCAGAGAACTTCCTTTTAAACCAGTTATCAGACCAGTTATTTTCTATATTATACCACTGCCAGGAGGTAACATGTTTTTATGTCTCAAAAAGTTATGGACGAATGTCAATGAAATTTTGTGTGTTGATAAATGCTGTACTAAGGAGGAAGTGATTGAATTTTGGAGAAGATGCAATGCATATTCTCGATCCAGGATCCAAAAGAATTTCTATATGGTGAAAACAGCACTGTTGAGCATTGGTGTCACGGGAGGCAAACTTTCATAGCAGCCGTCAGATTACTTCTTTGTAAAAATGCTTTATGCCAGGATAAATCAGAATCCAACCTCCTCCACCACTGCATTTCAACAAGGCGGAGGTAATGCACTCTCTGACTGCCTTTTAGTCAACAATACAGTTACTCCAGAAACACTCTACACTATCAGGTGTTGTCAGTTCTCCTTGTTAAGGTCAGACCAAAAATGCAACTGTTTATTTGGATGCGCATTTTGGTACAAATCGGCGTTGTTAAAAATCATGTAAAGGTGTTTCAAATCTTTATTTACTTTGATTTAATTAAAACATTCGTAAAGAGCAGCATAGATCACCTGCATGGCAGAATGTGCTAAAAAGTTCCTCCGTACCTCAACTATTTTCATAACGTGTATTTTGTCGATAAAATATGTTTCCTGAATTGAATTTGGTCTATAGTTTTATTGCCCTTACATTCCCAAAAAAAGAAGCTGTCTTCATATGCCCATGTATTTTTATAGTGGGAAAATGTTTTTTTAAGCGCAAATGATTGAGAGTGGGTCAGGACTTAACATCAGTTTAAAGGGAGAGATTTTGTTTCCACCCTATTTTCAGCCCTGGCGATGCTAATGGTTCAAATCCATACCTGTACTGCAAGCTAAATTATCAGCAATTACAAGTCATAAAGAACACCCATTTTCTTTAAACCCAAAAACAAAGAAAGTTAAAAGACAAAAAAAAAAAAACATCTTTGTAATGCCATCATAAAGCGTGCTTATCCATTCGGAGCAAGGGGACACATTTTCAGTTTTATTAGGTTTTATTAGGGGCATAAAATCAATATGCTAAGTATTCTAGAAGGAAAACAAAAGGCAAGATCAATTTCAGAACCGAAGCACACACAGGTAACAGATGGGCATGTTTACAAAGTCTTGGTCCATCCTGCGGTGCATCTGTCGGGCTTTTTTTAAATCTTGTTCTATGGTTTTCAGAGTCAACCTGGGCAATTTTGAATAAATCGACCAGACATGAATCTCCCTCCTCAGCTGAGACAAGGCTCGAGGAGGCCAAGACTTTCCAAACCTTCAGAATAGCTTGAGGGGGACAGACCAGCTGAGTACCTTATGTCGCAGTACCTTTCTGACATTGCATCCTCCACTGCACAGGCGGAGAGACAGCTCAACTGGCTGTAGAATTCCAGATCCTTCAACACCTCCAAAGGAATTTTTTTAAGCCGATGAATGTAGCGCACCCGAGCAGTATCACTGAAAGGATGGAGCTTTAGTTCATTGATAAGAATGTAGTAAATCCTCTCAAATTAATGCTGACAGTCTTTAACATCATACTTGCTGATTTTCAACCTAATATGCTGGAACACAGGGCGAATCAGCAAACACTGTGTCATTGGCCAACTGTGCCATAGTTCAGACAGTATCACATGAGCTCTTTTGAAGCCTTGCCAGATTCCTCAAAACATTGCCAGTAATTATGTAATGAACATGCTCATCGCAACCTTCCTTCTTCCAATCATGCCTGGCATCAGAATGGCTATGGTTTGTAAATACAACAAGAACAGACCTGTTTGACTCCTTTTTACTGAAAGATAAAAGCAATAAGAATAAACTAGTGACATCTAACATTAACATTAACATTAACATCTTTAGCCTCAGTCAAAGGAGATTTTAGGGGTAATCTGATTGAGGTCTTTAAATATGTGAAAGAGATTAACAGTTATCTATGCAAAATGAATTCTGTTTGCAGAACTAGGGGTCGCAAGTACATGATAGCCAAGGGTGAATTTAGCATCAATAATAACGAGTATTTTCTGAGGTAGAGAGTGGTCAGAGTGTGGTGTAGCCTCCCTGGGCATGTCATAGAGGAAGAAACTGGGAGTCTTCGAGACCAGGCTTGATTTTGTTCGAGTCACCACCCAGTTCTTCAGTATTGGAAGTGATAGCGACACTTTAGCAATAAGAACATGGTGAGGCAAGTGGGGCTGGATGGCCAATTCTCAGCACTCATGCTACGTTAAGGTGGCAAACACAGCAATCAAGTCTACAAGCAAATGGCAAAATTAGCATAAAGCCACTTTAATCTCCAGTGCGCCAAAACCTGTGAACCAGGCTCGCGCTAATCAGGCTCAGGTTTCAGGAGCTAATGGACGTTCGCGGGGGTCTATTACATTTCAAGCACGTTTCCACAAAGTGCTCGGTACCCGACCGTCCTTCAGTCCAACTCCTCAAGGTTGTAGAGTTTGACAGAGAAGCGCGGAGAAACAGACTTAATGTACACGCACTTGCAATCATCCAAGCAGAATTATTTTCCCAAAAATTATCCAAAACCTCCAGCTGGGCTCCCGGGACGATTAAACAAACTCTCAGACAATAACTATCTTTCTCCATGTTGACCAAAAACTTGAGCAGCACATTCTTAATCTTTCTAACAGCTCTCATTGTAATGCAGAAAAAAAAACAAAAGACCTTTGCTATTTTAAGGAGTGCGCAGTAGAAAAAAAAATCCCCATTTTTCATTCCGCAGTGTCACAATAAATAGCATTTATTTCCCATGGGTCTGTATAGCTGTGTTCAGTGTCAACTCAGAAAAGAGATTGGTCTCCACCCACACAAGGGTATACATACAACAAATGCAAATGTGACACTAAGGACTGCCAGCTTGAGAAGAAGCCTTATCCGAATGTGTAAGTTTGATGTAGGCACTCTCCCTATCTCCTTGAAGTTACCTTCTGCCTTGTTTTGATAATGCGTTGGATCACTGTGTTCTTGATGGGGATGGTGAATACATGTTGATAAATGGCATACTACAAGCAAAGAACAAACACACGTAAAAAAAAGAAGAAACTCTGACACTGCAGACCTGCATCGAAATTTGCATTTCCTTATTTGTCCTAATCAGTGCTATCTGACAAGCATTAATTGGGTAACACTCGGCAGTGCAAGATTAGCTCAATAAAAAGCGAGGTTCCTCTGAATTTAGGAAACCATCTACAAATGTAAAGGTCAAATCTACTATAATTCATGAAGTGGTATTTCAAGAAAATAAAACTTTCAAGTGCGGGAGACAGATCAGTAGATTTTATTATTTTATTTTTTAATAGCCATATAGTGCAGGGGCCAGCACTAACTAGGTAATGAATAGATGGATGAATGTTATTTGATTAATTAATTAGCCATATTGGCGATGCTTGTGACAATGAGATCTCTGCTCAGTCATTTGACGTGTGAGGCAGGACCTGCTATAAGTGAATACTCTACCCCTTAAGATCAGGGTTATATTTCAATGAGCGTGCAGCCAGTTCAAGATCCACAGCAATGTGCTGCTTGGCTGCCGCTCCCTGTTGTGTAAACAACAAATGTTCAAGACAAAATGTCGCTAATGCTCTGCTAAGGACATACTAACATACCTCTAATGCTCTAATGCTCTGCTAACGCCTTACTAAACCCTCCGCTAATGCCATAGCAACTGTCTGCTATTCCTGCGCTCACGCAATGCTAACCCTCTGCTAATGCTTTGCAAATGCCATACTAACCCTGATGATATGTCCATAATGTGTCTGTGGATGTAAATTAGCTTCAGTTAGGCCCTCTTCTCTTCCCTTCTCCCTTGTGTGGAGGCAATCTGGGCCACAGTGGGGGGAATAAACGTTCGTAGAAAAATCACTTCGTTTTGGTAGCATTTACAACTTCAAGTCATTGTAATCAGCGTTTTTGTATTTTCACTCATCTAACATTATCTATTCTTTCAGTCAGTCAAAATCTATTCTTCATCGGTGTAAGCACGCGCACCATAAAGGCTGTGCCCTTTCCGCAGAGACCTGGGTTCGGTTCCGGTTCGGGTCATTTGTTGCATGTCTTCCCCCATTCTACTCCCAAGCCTTCCTGTCTCACTAAACTGTATAACTATTAAATAACAGAAAAATTCCCCCCCAAAAAAGAAATCTGTTCTTAATTTTTATGCCTCTACGCCCGTGCCTGTAGAACAAGCTTTCATTTTTCATTCGCTATAATATTGAATTTATTTTGCTGAAGCGCTAAGGCTATCCTGCTATTGCAGCTACAGTTATTAGAAGTTCCCCTTGAATAATACCACCTCAAGAACAGGTCATTGCTCAGCATCAGCAAAGACTTGATGCCATATGACTCCCCGAATGTTTGGATATGCAAACTTCTACCATCATAATACCCCCTCTTTGATCGTTTTCAAAGTGTCCCGTGTCCTCGTATCCCTCCAATTCTGACAGAAGCTGCCGTCCATCACAGCCCTGCGTGATCTCTCATGCTGGTGAGAAACCTCGCGAAGGCCTCCACTGTGCAAGCACCTTAGTAGCAAGGAGGTTCATCCATCGCTTCACTTCAATTACAGGCTTGGAAGAGTCATTCTTTCTGCTGGCGGAGCCGGCAAACCAGCTGTGACAGTTATAGCGGAGGGAAACTCTTTTCCCTTCAGTACCCTCTCTTATTTCCTTGGCTGGCATTCATTTTAGTGGAAGGCAATCCTTTTTGTCGCCGTTTCACTTTATCTACTCGTGTCCGAGGTGCTTTGTAAGAATTGGGCTTTAATACTGCAGAAATGATTGGAGTCGTCCTGGCATGTGGATGGACTCAAAACCCTCAAGTGTTTCACCCGGAAAATAAAATCCAATCACCCCGTGTGGACAGCGTGCGTTAGATATCCTGCGGCTTCCCCCACCCCCTCCCTGCAGGGTGATGAGAGATCTAACCCCATAAGTTACGGTCTGAGTTACGGTTTAATTTAATCTTAATTTAATCACACTGTGCAAGACCTCTAAAGCACAGACAGAGAGCCTCCAAGACTATTCCCTTCGTACAAAACACAGGTAAAAGGTGCAGCCATTTGGAAAAAACAATATATTTTATTGTGAGAGACATTTATCCCCAAAGGCTCTTACCTTTCTCTCCACTAAAAGAGACAATTGCTCACACACACACACACACACATACCACACATACACACACAGCCACATTCATAAAAGGACACATACACACTCATATGCGTGCTTGCACCTACACACACACACACACGTGCGCGCACACAAATACAAAAATACACACACGTTAAAGCACATACGTACGCACGCACGCATGCCCACAGCCGTTCATATAGCTGAATGCGCGCACACACACAAAGACACGCGCACACACGCAGAAATCACGGCTACACATAAAGCCACGCATATAAATACAGACACACACACACACGCACACAGCCAAACAGAAGCATACACTGACACAGATGCACACAGAGTTATTGGAGGCTCCAGTGAAGGCCACAGACTTGATATTCTCCAGCTGTTTGAGCAGAACTCATCCTCTTCAATGCAGCACAGAGGCTCTGCACTTTGGGCAGCGAACTACAGCAGATCAGACGCTGCTGCCAGTGTTGTTCTGCAGAGCTGCCGCACAGATGCCCAACACCCAGGACAAGAGTCCAAACATCTAATCCACAATGCGCCCTCCAACTGTCAGCCACCATTATTATTTACTCAAACACTCAAACACCCGCTCCTCCCTTCTGTGACATTAAACCTACGCCCAACATCTCAAAGTTCAGGACTCGCCAACACATTTCCAGCCCTCAGTGCTGAAACTCCATTTTAAAAAACTGGGAGCTTACTTCCACGCTGTCCATTATCGACAAAAAATACACTCCCACTGCATGAATCCAAAATAATAATGAACCTTAGGAAATAGCTCCGTAACCGCATGCTTCGCAACATTTTTTTAGAGAATGTTCTGCCTCATAATAACACTATACACATATTAAGGACTACTTTGGAGAACAATGGCACTTTTCTGGCTGCTGTAGCAACATGGCTGACTTATAGTGATATAAATACTATCAAAATATAGCTGATGACCCCACTGTAATTTGTAGGTAAAGTGGTATGTCCACAGGGAGGGGACAGCCATTTAAAAATGTTTCACAGTAAGAGTTCACATTGCTGGCTGTAAAAAAAATTGCAAACCAGGAGAAATAGTCTATATTCATACAAAACCAGTTAGCAATCATGAGCCCTTTTTTTTGTTGCTTCATAGAAAGCTCACTGCAACATGTGGTCCAGCAACAAAGTTGATGTGTCCTCCCCCCAACCCCCTCCAGAAAAGACGCCTGAGAGGTTGTCTGCATAGTGTAGTCCGACTCCATACCCAAGTGTTGAAGGTGTTTGACCAGGATTTGGAGGTAGTGTTGGTACAGTAAGGTCAGAATAGCCTTAAACTCAATTGCTAAATGTTGCCTGGTTAGTATGAACACGTGCTAGTTTGTTTAGATAAAAACATCAGCAAAATAACTGCAGTTAACACCTGCAAAATTCAGCAAAAATTATTCTTTGCAATTTTCATGAAACTACTCACAAGAGTTTGACTTCCAATTAGAGGAGCGCATTTATTTATATCTTTGCTTACTGCTACAAGGAAAACAAGTGAACTGTGAAAAGCAGTTGTTTTTTTTTTGTACAGGGACTGCAGCTTGTACTGAATGCTTAACTATAGAGCTCTCTGTCCATCTGGCTGCTTACAGCTGTACCAGGAATATATATTTATTATTTGCTTTGAATGCCCCAGGGACGCAAATGAGCGTTTCATAAATAAGCGTAGAGACACAGCATTTTTTTTTCTTTTTGGAACACCTGCAATGTTGTTGACTAGCTCCTTTCAAAACTAATGCATTCCTGCTAATGGATTAACCAGCGTTTTTTTTTTTTTTTTTCGCAAAAAAAAAAAAACAACTGGAGGTAGAGGACATCTGCACTGAATGGGAATGAAAGGAATAATTATATTCAGTTAGCGATAGGTGCTAATGATAAATAAGCTAGGCTTGTAAAATTAGCACTACATAACAATTATTTGTCCAGCTGCCATTTACTAGCTAACAGTTAGAAATGGCATGTGAGGCAGAGGTGCATGATACATGATGTTTTCCATATCATGAAGCTGGTTCACTTCTTAGTGTGGTACGTTGCCGCGGTAACTTACGCTGAACGCCTAACCTGCTCCGGAGCAGGTTAAGTTCAGGATAAAAACTCAGCGGGTATATAAAATCACCTACTGGCCAATCACTGTCTTGGAAAAATGACCTGCCCATTTCTTGAGAATCCCGTAGAGGAAGCCGCACGGATAGTGAGAGGATCACTCCGGAGAGAGCACATGTTCCGTGACCGGCAGGACCCGTTCGATTTCCCCGAGGAGGTCCTGTACGAGCGGTACTGATTTTCTGAGTGGCCTACACGAGAAGTGGCAAAACATTTTTTTTCTCAAATGTATGATCAGCAGCAACAGATTGCTTGTAAATGTATATGACAGTTTGTATTTACTGTTACCTCTATCAAGGACACATTTGTGTGGGTGGAGGTAGCAGTGTTTAAGTGAGGGTTCCATTGTGTTTTAAAAGCAGCCCAGTGTTTTTGGCGTACTGAAACATACCACATACATATGCCGTGCCTTGTGAGCTGCTACCTCCACCCGAGACTGATGGGACTCCCTTCCACACCCTCCGTTATGGGGCGACCCTTATTATAAGATAAGGCCAACACCTCCGCCGGAGTGTACGGTTGTGTTGGAGGACCCCTCCTCTGCAGGAGTGTACAGTTGTGTAAGAGGACAACTCCACTGCAGGAGTGTACGGTTGTGTAGGAGGACCCCTCCTCTGCAGGAGTGTACGGTTATGCTGGAGGACCCCTCCTCTGCAGCAGTGTACAGCTGTGTAGGAGGGCAACTCCTCTGCAGGAGTGTACGGTTGCGTTGGAGGACCCCTTCTCTGCAGGAGTGTACAGTTGTGTAGGAGGACAACTCCTCCGCAGGAGTGTACGGTTGTGTAGGAGGACCCCTCCTCTGCAAGAGTGTACGGTTATGCTGGAGTACCCCTCCTCTGCAGCAGTGTACAGTTGTGTAGGATGGCAACTCCTCTGCAGGAGTGTACAGTTGTGCAGGAGGACCCCTCCTCTGCAGGAGTGTATGGGTATGTAGGAGGACCCCTCCTCTGCAGGAGTGTATGGTTGTGCAGGAGGACCCCTCCTCTGCAGGAGTGTATGGGTGTGTGGGAGGACCGCTCCTCTGCAGGAGTGTACAGTTGTGCAGGAGGACCAATCCTCTGCAGGAGTGTACGGTTGTGTAGGAGGACCCATCCTCTGCAGAAGTGTACAGTTGTGCAGGAGGACCCATCCTCTGCAGAAGTGTACAGTTGTGCAGGAGGACCCATCCTCTGCAGAAGTGTACAGTTGTGCAGGAGGACAACTCCTCCGCAGGAGTGTACGGTTGTACAGGAGGACCCCTCCTCCGCAGGGGTGTACAGTTGTGTGGGAGGAGCCCTCCTCTGCAAGAGTGTATGGTTGTGTAGGAGAACCCCTCCTCTGCAGGAGTGTACAGTCGTGTAGGAGGACAACTCCTCCGCAGGAGTGTACAGTTGTGCAGGAGGACCCCTCCTCTGCAAGAGTGTATGTTTGTGTAGGAGGACCCCTCCTCTGCAGGAGTATATAGTTGTTTAGGAGGACAACTCCTACGCAGGAGTATACGGTTGTGTAGGAGGACCCCTCCTCTGCAGGAGTGTACAGTTGTGTAGGAGGGCAACTCCTCTGCAGGAGTGTACATTTGCGCAGGAGGACCCCTCCTCTGCAGGAGTGTACGGTTGTGTAGGAGGACCCCTCCTCTGCAGGAGTGTACAGTTGTGCAGGAGGACTTATCCTCTGCAGGAGTGTACAGTTGTGCAGAAGGACCCATCCTCTGCAAAAGTGTACAGTTGTGCAGGAGGACAACTCCTCAGCAGGAGTGTACGATTGTACAGGAGGACCCCTCCTCAGCAGGAGTGTACAGTTGTGCAGGAAGACCCATCCTCTGCAGTAGTGTACAGTTGTGCAGGAGGACAACTCCTCCGCAGGAGTGTACGGTTGTACAGGAGGACCCCTCCTCCGCAGGGGTGTACAGTTGTGTAGGAGGACCCCTCCTCTGCAGGAGTGTACAGTTCTGTAGGAGGACAACTCCTCCGCAGGAGTGTACAGTTGTGCAGGAGGACCCCTCCTCTGCAAGAGTGTATAATTGTGTAGGAGGACCCCTCCTCTGCAGCAGTGTACAGTTGTGTAGGAGGGCAACTCCTCTGCAGGAGTGTATGGGTGTGCAGGAGGACCCCTCCTCTGTAGGAGTGTACAGTTGTGCAGGAGGACCAATCCTCTGCAGGAGTGTACGGTTGTGTAGGAGGACCCCTCCTCAGCAGGAGTGTACAGTTGTGCAGGAGGACCCATCCTCTGCAGAAGTGTACAGTTGTGCAGGAGGACCCATCCTCTGCAGAAGTGTACAGCTGTGCAGGAGGACAAATCCTCCGCAGGAGTGTACGGTTGTACAGGAGGACCCCTCCTCTGCAGGGGTGTACAGTTGTGTGGGAGGAGCCCTCCTCTGCAAGAGTGTATGGTTGTGTAGGAGGACCCCTCCTCTGCAGGAGTGTACAGTTGTGTAGGAGGACAACTCCTACGCAGGAGTGTACAGTTGTGCAGGAGGACCCCTCCTCTGCAGGAGTGAACGGTTGTACAGGAGGACCCCTCCTCCGCAGGGGTGTACAGTTGTGTGGGAGGAGCCCTCCTCTGCAAGAGTGTATGTTTGTGTAGGAGGACCCCTCCTCTGCAGGAGTATACAGTTGTGTAGGAGGACAACTCCTCTGCAGGAGTGTACGGTTGTGTAGGAGGGCAACTCCTCTGCAGGAGTGTACAGTTGTGCAGGAGGACCCCTCCTCTGCAGGAGTGTACGGTTGTGTAGGAGGACCCCTCCTCTGCAGGAGTGTACAGTTGTGCACGAGGACTTATCCTCTGCAGGAGTGTACAGTTGTGCAGAAGGACCCATCCTCTGCAGAAATGTACAGTTGTGCAGGAGGACAACTCCTCCGCAGGAGTGTACGGTTGTACAGGAGGACCCCTCCTCCGCAGCGGTGTGCAGTTGTGTGGGAGGAGCCCTCATCTGCAAGAGTGTATGGTTGTGTAGGAGGACCCCTCCTCTGCCGGAGTGTACAGTTGTGTAGGAGGACAACTCCGCCGCAGGAGTGTACAGTTGTGCAGGAGGACCCCTCCTCTGCAAGAGTGTATGTTTGTGTTGGAGGACCCCTCCTCTGCAGGAGTATACAGTTGTGTAGGAGGACAACTCCTCCGCAGGAGTGTACGGTTGTGTAGGAGTACCCCTCCTCTGCAGGAGTGTATGGTGGTGTTGGAGGACCCCTCCTCTACAGAAGTGTACAGTTGTGTAGGAGGACCTCTCCTCCGCAGGGGTGTACAGTTGTGCGGTAGGAGCCCTCCTCTGCAAGAGTGTACGTTTGTGTAGGAGGACCCCTCTTCTGCAAGAGTGTAAGTTTGTGTAGGAGGACCCCTCCTCTGCAGGAGTGTACAGTTGTGTAGGATCACAACTCCTCTGCAGGAGTGTACAGTTATGTAGGAAGACAACTCCTCTGCAGGAGTGTATGGTTGTGTAGAAGGACAACTCTGCAGGAGTGTACAGTTGTGTAGGAGGACAACTCCTCTGCAGGAGTGTACAGTTGTGTAGGAGGACAACTCTGCAGGAGTGTACAGTTGTGTAGGAGGACAACTCCTCTGCAGGAGAGTACAGTTGTGTAGGAGGACAACTCTGCAGGAGTGTACAGTTGTGTAGGAGGACAACTCCTCTGCAGGAGTGTATGGGTGTGTAGGAGGACCCTTCCTCTGCAGGAGTGTACAGTTGTGCAGGAGGACCCCTTCTCTGCAAGAGTGTATGTTTGTGTAGGAGGACCCCTCCTCTGCAGGAGTATACAGTTGTGTAGGAGGACAACTCCTCCGCAGGAGTGTACGGTTGTGTAGGAGTACCCCTCCTCTGCAGGAGTGTATGGTTGTGTTGGAGGACCCCTCCTCTACAGAAGTGTACAGTTGTGTAGGAGGACCTCTCCTCCACAGGGGTGTACAGTTGTGCGGTAGGAGCCCTCCTCTGCAAGAGTGTACGTTTGTGTAGGAGGACCCCTCTTCTGCAAGAGTGTAAGTTTGTGTAGGAGGACCCCTCCTCTGCAGGAGTGTACAGTTGTGTAGGAGGACAACTCCTCTGCAGGAGTGTACAGTTATGTAGGAAGACAACTCCTCTGCAGGAGTGTATGGTTGTGTAGAAGGACAACTCTGCAGGAGTGTACAGTTGTGTAGGAGGACAACTCTGCAGGAGTGTACAGTTGTGTAGGAGGACAACTCCTCTGCAGGAGTGTACAGTTGTGAAGGAGGACAACTCTGCAGGAGTGTACAGTTGTGTAGGAGGACAACTCCTCTGCAGGAGTGTATGGGTGTGTAGGAGGACCCTTCCTCTGCAGGAGTGTACAGTTGTGTAGGAGGACAACTCCTCCGCAGAAGTGTACGGGTGTGCAGGAGGACAACTCCTCTGCAGGAGTGTACGGTTGTGTAGGAGGTCAACTCCTCTGCAGGAGTGTATGGTTGTGTAGGAGGACAACTCCTCTGCAGGAGTGTACGTTTGTGTAGGAAGACAACTTCTCTGCAGGAGTGTACAGTTGTGTAGGAGGACAACTTCTCTGCAGGAGTGTACAGTTGTGTAGGAGGACAACTCCTCTGCAGGAGTGTACAGTTGTGTAGGAGGACCCCTCCTCTGCAGGAGTGTACAGTTGTGTAGGAGGACCCCTCCTCTGCAGGAGTGTACAGTTGTGTAGGAGGACCCCTCCTCTGCAGGAGTGTACGTTGTGTAGGAGGACCCCTCCTCTGCAGGAGTGTATGGGTGTGTAGGAGGACCCCCTCCCGTCTTTTTCTTGTCACATTTTTTCCTGTGAGCTGCACACAATATCAAATCAGTTCCATTGTAATCATTCTACATCAAAGAGATGATGTTAAAGGTAAAGCTTTGTGCATTTGAAGTGTAGACTATTTTAGATTATGTATGTATATTGTTCACATCATATATGTAGCCTGGAAGATATTATTATGAACTTACTGATCGCTTTGAACTATGTTCTTGTTTTTATTTAATTTTTTTTTTTTTTTTTCAGTTCTTTTGGCTTCGCTGGGGTTGCAACTGAAATGATGAGATTAAATTGTCAAAAAAAGAAAAAAAGAAAATCGAAACAGGCACATACATTTGAGAGACACGCAGTGGTGATTTAATATTACAATCCCAGTAACTTAAGCATTGACAGAGTCGACGATTTTTGCCAAGATTCCTTGCGGCTTCGGGCAGCTGCAACAGCGCTGCTTTCTGCCTGAATGATGTCTTCATATTCTTCATACATCCTTAAAATTATTGGTTACTCCTCCGTCGAGACATAAGTTGCTCTCTGCGGCCTCTCTATGGTGCGCAATTGGTCAAATTGAGTTAACACTGCCCCTTTTGTGTGCACGAGCAAAGATCTAGGTTGGAAACTCCTGGGTTCATTTAACAAGTTGATAACCGGCTTCGTGAGACCGATGATCAAGACTGCGGATGTCTGGTTAAGTGCAGCTGGGTAACAGACGGAAACCCCCGGGTATGTTAATCCAGCTTCGTGAGACACGCCCCAGGACAAACTTATATTATTTACAGCAAAAAACTAGAAGGACACTCGGTAGAGCGCATACCTCCACCACGCCATATGTCAGTATTAATGGTTCACCTGGCTCTAGAATCCAAAACATGTTCCCCATCACTTCCAAAACTGAATCAACTCTTTCTTGGACCGCCACCTACCATCCAACCAAATTTCATGCCAATCTGTTCAGAACTTTTTTAGTTATCCCGTAAACAGACAGACGAATAAACAATCAGGAGTGGAAACATAACCTCCTTGGCGGAGGTAAAGATTGAGACATTGACAGAATATTTATAGGTTGCAAACAGTCTGTTACTAATTTGAATAAAATGTCAAAGTATTCAGAAAAATACAAAACCCCAATTCTGAAAAAAAGTTGGCAGTTCATAGGAAATGTAAATAAAATCAAAAAGGGGTGATTTGAAAAGTCAATTTACCACCCTAATACACTGAAAACACCAAAACAGCACTTTTTTATGCTTAACCTTGAGAATTCCATAGTTCACTAAAAATAGATGCTCATTTAAAATCTGATGACTGCAAAAGACACTAAAAAAGTTGATGCCGGAGGAATTAAGGACTGATAATGAGGTGAAAAGTAGTTCTAATAATATAAAACAGATAATGTGAAACAGGTGAGCAAATTGCGCTGAAGTATAAATGCAGCCTCAAAAAAAGGCCTTGTCCAAGGATTACATAATCAAGACCTCAAATCCAAATCTAGCCCTGGTTTTTGTATTGCCCGGTTGATGAACTAAATAACAACAACTTCTGCACCTGATTGGCATAGCGGTCTTTACCCTGGACTTGCTGGAAAAGTGAGTAAGAAAAACCAGCAGTTCTTGGACCTCAAAGAGAATGATTCGATGAACTTTGACCTAGTGTCTCGAGAGCAAAAATGGGTCGCGGTTCATCAGTTTTCCAACAGATGCTTTAAGCTTATAATCATTCACTTTGAGAACAATGTTTCACCCTCTACAGCGTATAATACAATTAAAGATGGAAAGGATCCGCTTGAATTTCAGGGCTCTAAATTTGTCGACCAGGCGCAGGCCCGGCGAATGGGGGGAGCACCGCGCCAACGGGGTGTATCCAGGCGTATTTTGCAATTTCGTGCCCGGTGCAGCCTGGCACAAGTACTCCTCTGTCCCACCTCTGTCCCTCCTGCGGGCGCAAGTGGCAAAGAGGGAGGAGAGAAGGCATGTTTGGGTTTAACATAGCCGAGTCAAATCTTCACCAATCAAACAAGCTCCTCTCCTCACCTTTAAAATTAGAATAAAGAAGGCTCTGTCCTACATCTGCATAATGCGTTAATGTTGCATTTTACTTTTCTGCTTCAGGCATGTTTTCTGCTCCGCTTATATCTATATTAAGCATTATGAATATGAGTTAGCTGGCTAGCTAGGGCATTCGCAAATTATCACCATTAGCGAACTTGAATTAAATTTCAAAACGAAACTACATCATGTCATTCAAACTTATGAAGTCGGAATTAAATACGACGGTTGCTCATTTATTTCTTCCGCCTGCATCATTGGGAAGAGAAACGATGGATAGCGTGTTCCTACTATTACACCCTCTTGCTGCTTAAAATTTTGGGATTAACATGCATGGACAACAATGCAAGATACGTTACATATTTATTTTCAATATGTGATCTTAACTCAGTACGAGATTATAGCAATCAGGCTGTTTTCCCTTCCCCCACTAAAAACGATAAAACTTAAGTGACAATAGTAGTATTAAGCCGCTTGCAAACTGGACGCAAAATGATTTTTTTGCACAACAGATTACATTCAAAGTCAATGCAAAGACGGGAATACACACGCCCACATGTACACATCAATCTCTCTCTCTCTGTCTCACTCTCTCTCTCTCTCTTTGATCTGACATCAGGACAATCAATATAGATACTATAATTTATGTCCTGATTCAGATAGCGACATTAAATAGTGGTTGCTATAATTATTTATTACACTGAAATGTGCCTGACGTTCTGGAAACCTGCCGGTAAGGTTTCGGTGACGTGTGCACACTGTGCGCCGGTCGCCAAATTACCACTGCAGAGAGAGTAAACCAGGTTGGAGCTGGTGAGCACTCTGCGCACTTGCAGCGGAGCCTTTATCCACAAAATTGTCACTGCGTCCTGATGAATATGTGACACCTCCCCCTTCTACGCCGCCACACCCATCTCGGCGCACGTCCCTCTCCCAAATTGCCAAAGTAGTTGCGCACGGTGTTGCATTGCACAAAATTACCACTGCGCGGGCTGCATTGGATGAAATTACCACTCAGTGGGCTACGCCACCCTGTGCCACCCTGCGCTGTGCCAAGATAGTAGAGCCCTTAGTGTCTGAAGGGAAAGGCTGACAGCCACTTCTGAATGCGCACGATCTTTGATCACTTAGATGTCACCGTTTTATGGACAGTCATGCAACAGTGATAGGCATATGCAAATACTCTTTTGTAAACCTTAAAGACTGAACACCAAAAACAAATCTTTACTATGCAAAACCTAAGCTATATATTCTCAGCCAAAATAAAAACTTCACACTCATTTGGAGGTCGATAAGTTGAACATACCAGAAATGAGGTTTTAAATAATGATTTTATTTAATTCTGTATTCATTAAAGATGGTTTATCATAAAAATAAAGTCCATAATCTAACCAGTTCCACCAGAAATGCTATAGAAATATTTAAGAGCAAAAATGGTAAGTTAAAACTTGAATAAGAGCAGTGCGCAGGCGATTACGTATGGTTTGGGCAGCCACACGACCTCTAAACAATTCATTCCTAGTGGACGTTGCAGTGACAAATCAATTATGCAAATAACGTAAGACAATTTGTCGGTCTTCTGCTTTTGACATCACACGTGGGCTACCAGAATGAGGTCGGTCAGCTATGGTGCCAGTTTGTTGGAGACGTGTCTGAAGATCATGGATAGTCCGTCGACTGCATTCCATGAACCTTGCAACGTCAGTGACGGACGTTTCTGTATTTGGCACGTTCACGCTGAATGTTTGACAGCCACGGCATTGAAAATCAACAAATAATTAACTGTAAAAACTGGTTTTTCCGAGATGTCACTCTAACGTGCTAACGTGAGCTCAGTTGCACATCTCTCATATGGTCACATGACCAGGAACACGAGAAAACATGGTTTAAGCTTAAAGTAAGCTTGCACGTGCTATGCACCTGTGCACGTCGGAGTTGATGTGTGTCATGATGTCTTTGACAACGCATTTACCCCTAGTGATAATAAAAACTCTTTTATTAAAAGTTTCAAGAAAATATTTACAAATTTATGAGTGTGAAGTTTCTTTTTTGACTCCGTATACTTTCCAAAGGTGCCGCCAACTTCTCTGAGCTCGCGGTCATCTGAGATAAGCAGTGGCACAGCAGAGGTTTTGTGGAGAGTCAACATTTAAAGTGCTAATTGGAAAAAAACAGCCACCACGCTTTACGATCCAAAGACGGCAAGGACAACCTTGATATCAGCATCTGGTCCAAAAGTCAGCATCTGCCATGTTATGGGGGTCTGTCAATGCACCTGGCATGACTGACTGACACATTTCTGAGTGCGCCATTAATGGATTAAATGTATGAGAAAATTTTGGAGCAACATATGCTGCAATCTAAATGTTGTCTGTTGCATGGACGGCCCAACATTTTCTGGATCATGAGTGCACGGCTTTGTAAGCAGAGTGAACATGTGCTAGATTGACTTGATTCTCTGAATAAGAATGTAAAGCACATAAGCAAAACATACGGAGACGACGGCCCTGTATAGGTGGGCAGCTGAGGACCTCTGTAATGGAGAAATGAGGGAATGCGCCGCCTGCAAGACGTGACCCACTGGTGTCTTCAGAGCTGAAACTTTTATTTAGTATAATGAAATGGCAACGTATCGCAGTATCACTGAGGTAAGCAGACAGCAATGCCAATTTTTTCATTTAGTTGCACTCGTCAGAGTATATTATCAATAAGCAATTAAATTCACGTTTGAACATCAAACATACTTCATTTTCAATATGCAATTTTTTTGTCAATTTTATGAAAATGTTTCATGATGGGGCAATTTATTTATTTATTTATTTTGGAATTCGGATTGTTAATGTGTGCATGATATGTGCATGTGGGCACGTGCGCGTGTGTGTTTGTGCGTGCATGTGTCTGAGGGTGCCTGGGCGAGAGCCTGTATAGCTTAACATGCAATAAAATAATGTATCTTCCTCCCCTCCCATGGCCTCCTTCTCCTGGTTGGCAATGAAGGAAAGAAGAATGCATCTTATGACTGTTACGCACTCCCGCTATCTTCATATTCTGGGTTAATGTTCTCTGTTTTCACAAGGTACTAATAGGCTGGGTTTTAAAAAGTAGGAGAGATGTGTGATGGGTGTTGAGATTTGTACGCCAAAAGCAGCGGCCGGAATTAAAAGGCAAAAACCGCTGAGAGCTGACTAAAAATGCGAGACTCGCGCTACCAACGGACCTGGACGCCGTCCGAGGTAGAAAACAGGCGAGCTCAAAGACACAAAAAGAAAAGGGAAAAAATAAAACAAAGACTCCCTTTCTAACCAGTACAAAGCCTCAAATATGCAACTAAGTCCTCGAGACCTTACCGGCTAAAGCGCAAATATAACACTGACACTCTAGCAAAGGACGCAAGGCGAAACTGGAGCTTAAATAGAGTCCGGGCAACGCCCCCAATTAATGCCAGCTGGCCCAGGAATCCGATTGGGAGCAAAACGATATCGTCCCGGACAAGAGCAACAAATAGAGCTCTCAAAGCTTCTAAACCATGACAAGATGTAAACATAAACAGAGATCTGAGGGAGTTGATTTACTCAACTTCAAGCCATCGCAGTTCCACAAACTAATTTTTGAAATTGCTTGGAACTTGAAGCTGAGAAAACTATCCTGTCAGACTTCTGCCAAGTCTGCTTCAGTGTGTCATTTTCCTGCGTTACCCAGAACAAATTTCACCTTCCACTTCTCTTACATGAGAAAGATGCGCGGCATAGAAAGTAGAAGCAATGTTAGCCAGCCAGTACTTCTCAAAAAAAATAAAACCAGAGATAATGGCCACTCCCCCAATTGCTTTTAAGGCCAAAATGCTGTATTCTGAATGTACAAAGCTGGCAGCATGGCAAAAATTGCCGTGTCCTCTCGCTAAATCACTGACTTTTCTCTGTAGAGATACTACTAGAATTTGATTTGCAGTGATTCTAAGACAGAATCCCTGAGCTGCTGCTCCTATGGGGATGAAACCAATATCTAATTCTAATGGTTAATGCTACAGCGAGTTGAAGACTACTCTCCTTTTAATTTCCATAGTGTCTGCTGCAGCGATGGACATTTCTGATGTCGCATCTGCTACAGGAATTTACCTCAGCCACAGTAAAGTGAAAAACTGTACAACACAGTGAAACAGAACCTGGGATGTCTTGTACATTACCAAGACACACTTAACAGTGTTAGCCTGTTAGCCTGTGTTTTTCCCTTCATTCAGTACCTCACTTTAACCTAAAACATTATTTTCGTATCGATGCCAGGACTAGTTTTAAGGCCAGTTGTAACCCCA
This sequence comes from Gymnothorax reevesii, assembly GCA_029721435.1. Classification (NCBI taxonomy): domain Eukaryota; kingdom Metazoa; phylum Chordata; class Actinopteri; order Anguilliformes; family Muraenidae; genus Gymnothorax; species Gymnothorax reevesii. The sequence continues at coordinate 166,042,149 of CM056573.1, read as the reverse complement.
GACCAAAACCTAGCCCTTGGCCCAGAATTAAACCTTTTCCTTATTGGGACCTTTGTTAGAAAGTGAGGATAAACATTATACACTCAGAAAAATATACACACGTACATTCACATACAAGTGTGCACACGCACAAAAGCACACATACACGCACACACACAAACATAAATACACACACAGACCATCTCACATACACAAAGGCACACATACACATACACATACACATACACACACACATACACACACACACACACACAAACACACACACACCCACACCCACACAGACCATCTCACATACACAAAGGCACATGCAGGCCATCTCAGAGACACAGTCCCTAAATCACAAACACACATTCACAAACACACAAATTCTCGCTTAGACAAACATGCAACCACGCACGTGCATACTCATTCACAAACAGACACGAAGATATATACTCTCATGCACACCAAACACACACACACACGCACACACACACACAGCCTTATACAATGCCAATTCTGAAATAGTTGGGACAAAGTGTAAATTGTGAATAAAATCAAAATGCACTGAATTTCAAATCACACCAGCCAGTATTTTATTCACAATAGAACAGAGATAACATAGCAAGTGTTGAAACTGAGAAATTTTACAATTTTATCCACAAAATGAGCTCATTTCGAATTTGATGGCTGCTACAGGTCTCAAAAAAGCTGAGACAGGGGCCTGTTTACCATGGCGTAGCATCCTCTCTTCTTTTTAACACAGAGTGGAGGCGTCTGGGCATTGAGGAGACAAGTTTCTTGAGTTTAGCCATTGGAATTTGATCCCATTCTTGCTTAATAAAGGCTTTCAGCCGCTGAAGTTTTGGGTCTCCTTTGACTTACTTTTTGTTTAATTATGTGCCAAATGTTCTCAATCAGTGAACGATCAGGACTGCAGGCAGGCCAGTTCAGCACAAGGACTCTTCTACAACGAAGCCATGCTGTTGTAATGGCTGCAGCATGTGGTTTTGCATTGTCCTGCTGAAATACACAAGGCCTTCCCTGGAATAGATGTCGTCTGGAGGAAGCATATGTTGCTCTAAAACCTTTATATACCTTTCAGCATTCATGGTGCTTTTTAAAACATGCAAGTGTCCTACACCATATGTACTAATGCATCCCCATACAATCAGAGATGCTGGCTTCTGAACTGAACGCTGATAACAGGAGGGGTTGTCTTTCTCCTCTTAGCCCGGAAGACACAACGCCCTTATTGCATGATAGAGTATTAGGTGGCATCTGTGGATGGCAAGGCGGACTGTATTTACTGACAGTGGTTTCTTGAAGTATTCCTGGGCCCATTTAGTAATGTCAATGACAGAATCATGCCGGTGAGTAATGCAGTGGCACCTGAGGGCTAAGAAGATCACGGGCATCCAGTAAAGGTCCTCGGCCTTGTCCCTTAGGCACAGAGATTTTTCTAGTTCCTCTGAATCTTTTGATGATGTCATGCACTGTAGATGATGAGACCTTCAAAGCCTTTGCAATTTGTTGTTGAGGCAAATTGTTTTTAAAGTATTCCACAATTTTTCTACGCAAACCTTCACAGGTTGGAGGGCCTCTGGTCATCTATACTTCTGAGAGACTCAGCCTCTCTAAAACATCCCTTCTAGAGCCAATCATGTTACACACCTGATGCCACTTAATTACTTGATAAATGTTCTTTCAGCTGATTCTCTTATATGTTAATTGCTTTTACAGCACTGTTAATGCTAAGCACACACATTTGTGTTACTGACCGACAAATTTCAGGTGCAAATTTTTTGTAGTTTTGCAGAAATTAACATTTAAACATATGCCTGTCAGGGCGTATATTGTATATCACGGACACCACCATAAATTAATCGTCTTGTTTCACTAGATTTCTAACATGTTGTGCTCTATTGGATAAAAAAAGAACATTGTTCAAGAACACTCTTATACACATGGTATATTAACAGATGTATATAGACATGGGAATTAACTGACAGCAGGTATCCTTCATATCTCCGTGACAGATGGTTATTCCCTACTATAAGGAATGGTAGTAGGGAATGGTATACAATTGAACTACATTTATGACCAAAAGTTGTCTTACCATCTAGCTTGACACAGTGTGAAAAGATAACCCCTTGGCATAAATGCTGTTGGCTCTATATGGAGATAAGAACACGTCACAGACACTACAAGTTTTTTGGCAGATCGACTGTCTTCCAACTTGAATGGTTGTGATGAAAACACATGCATTATGTGCATACAAAGCTCACTATACCATAAATGCCAATCTTTTGGTAATCAAAATGAGACATAATCTTGTTGTATAAGGTATTTTAATTAACACTGGGTAATAATACAGTGATACATGTTTAAATTGGTGAAATTCTGTAACAAAATGCATAATTTCCGTAAATGCGTGTCATTTTGGATATTTCGCTCCGATTTTGATTATTTTTTTTTGCACATATAAAAAACAATATATAGTTACAGATAAATGTTCAAACTATAGCAGGTTTACCACACAAAACAAAGAATAAACACACAAAAATAAACATTAACACCTGGTGACTCGTCATAACGCTAAAATGCCCGATTGCCAGGCACCTTCACCAGATCCACGGCATTACCCAAAAATGTCTAGCATCAAGTATCAATACACCATTGAGGCGTTCACAGAAAAGAAAACCAATAACTACTTGTAATATGCTATTTACATATTAAAATAGTCATGTTATAAGACTATAACATCCAGTAAAATTGTAATGCACCCTGACTGTGACCGACCCGATACGGTATTCGGGAATGTATAGATATGCGACTGCTAAATAGAGGCATTATCAGGCCTGTGAAAGTAGATAACTGAAGTGAGCTGTGCTCAACACAGAAAACAAGCGCTCATCCACTCGGATTTATAACTCTCGTATAAATGTTTTCAAAACACTATCCCGCTCCTCCACTCCCGGGGGTCTACACAGCTACAATCCAGACTTTAAAAAAGAGGGTAGCTGCTAAATTCCAACAAGCAGCCAACATCTTTGCATACATCTCGGAAAAGATGGGGCTTAACTACAGTCTGGCTTCCCTGCGCACTCACATCAGCCAACAGCGTGATTTATTCAGGCCAAATGCTGCCTTGGCATATGCAATTCCTAAGAGCGACATTTCCACAACCAAATACATCGGCCAAAAGTTACAGAGGAGTTCTGCTCCACCCACGGGCTCAGGACAGCTGTCATCTCCGCAAAGCAGCCATGGGCATGTTTACCAGCTTCTGGCACCGTTAAAAGAAAAGTTTAGCATTTTTATTCTTTTTTTTTTTTTTTAACAAGAAGCCAAAATCAAAACAAATCAATAGTACCGTACGACCGCAACCCAGCGTATAATTCAGCCCCTGATCTCTTATTGTCAACGATAACAAGAAAAAATGATCTGAAATAGATAAATAATTAGAGCGTTAAGTGCCAGCATCCAAGGTCGTTTGGGCTCATTTAGGAACACAATGGAGTCTCTGGAAGACAGAGAGCATGGATTGTTATTCAGGGTAGAGCTGAGACACACAATGGCCCCTCACTGTCATTTAAAATGGTGGATTCACAGAAGAAACAATAAGGACAAAACCGCTGGGAACGCAAACGCAGAAACAATGATGTAGGGCAGCGGTTAGACAACTGGGCTTAAAATTCCAGTTTACACAATAAAATGGTCAGATCTCAATTGGGTCCTACAGACTCCATACAAACTGTACAGTTCGTACCTATTTGAACAGTGATCCTGCACAGAAGAACCAAAGTTTCTGTAAGGTATTGACAATATGGATGTTGATATGCACAAATCAAAGCATATCTTTGCATGCTCCAATATCCTGCTGGTCATTGCTTTCAAAGACACTGTCCTGAAGAACAGAGCAGATGTCATCGTAATATCTGAGTATAAAGATCAAATACTTGCACACAATAACGTACAGCCCCTTCAGAGCAGTAGGCACTAGGCACTTTCAAGTATATTAACCCTGGATATTTTGCCGTGAAGGTTAGAATCCTACATGTGGAACCCCGGCCTATCCTTTATGAAGGCCTCTAACCTTAATTACTTCCGTGAAAACCCAGCTGTCTAAATGAATTAGACGTAAAAACATTACCAGCATTACTCACTACGGCTGAAAAAATAAAATAAAATAAAATAAATAAATAAATTGAAAAAAGGAGAAAAAAAAAAACATCTGCTCAATTCCCCAAATGTGAATGTAGTGTTTGGCCTATTGGCGATATCCGTGCTCCTAATGAATACGGTTAGTGCCAAGATGTTAACATTTCAGATTTCAGATAACAGATAAAGGTGGGTTTTAGTGTTACCATCTGGAGCGGTGCTTAGGAGAGTTGTTGGTCAATAAATATTTATGGTGAGGGAGAGGTGAGTAAGAGCCTTTTATAACAGTGAGGAGAGGAGGGACATCACTCCACTGTTCTGTGGCTCCAGGCCAGTTAGTGTCCTTCATAAACACTAAAAACAGGCTACTGGATGCAAATACTTAGATGCACGAAGACCACTCTTCATCTCGCACTTCAACGAGGAGAAAAACATCGATGCCAGCCTTGAGAAAACCACGTCTTGAGAAATGAAACAAAATGAAACACCCCTCTACAGTGCATCACATAATTAAAACATTAAAGGAATTTGGAGGAATTTCTGCACATAAAGGGCAAGAGCTCAAGACTAAGCCGAATTCTTATAATCTCCAGTCACTCAGATGGCACGGCATCGAGACCCGTCATTTATATGTAAGCGACAAGACCACATGGGGTTAATATTACCTTGGCAAATCCATGTCAAGTTCTGCGGTATGCAGTCAAATACACAAATGCTACTTTTCTTGTGCAAGAAGGAAGCCTTATATTGGCAGTGTCCTGAAGCACCGGTGACTGATCTGAGCTCAGAGGCACCGGGGATTCACCGTCGCACAGTGAAAACATGTACGGTGGTCACAGGAATCAATATTTTTGGTATTTTTTGGAATGGATACTGTGTGAATCCAGACTGTTAGTTGCAACAAGTCCAAAAGCCACGCTCTGTCATGGTATGGGGTTGTGTGAGAACCTTTGGCAAAGGTAAGCTGCATTTCAGTGAAGACACAATTAGTGCTAAATAGTACACTGAAATCTTGGAGCAACATTTGCCGCCTTCAAGACCATGGGCTCTAATTTCTTGGCGCTGCGCAGGGTGACGCAGCGTGGCGTAGAAATACAAGGCCTTCTCTGGATTAGATGTCTTCTGGAGGGGAGCGTATGTTGCTCAAAAACCTTTATGTGCCGTTCAGCATGCACGGTGCTTTTTAAAACATGCAAGTGCCCCACACCATATGCACTAATGCATCCTCATACCGTCAGAGATGCTGGCTTTTGAACTGAACGCTGATATCATGAGGGGTGGGCTTTCTCCTCTTTTGCCTGGAGGACACAACGCCCATGATTTCCAACAAGAATGTCAAATTTGGACTTGTCTGACCACCAGACACTTTGCCACGTTGCTACAGTCCATTTTAAATGAGCCTTGGCCCACAGAACATGGCGGCGCTTCTGGATCATGCTCAACAATGGCCTCCTTATTGCATGATAGAGTTTTAGGTGGCATCTGTGGATGGTATGGCGGACTGTGTTTACTGACAGTGGTTTCTTGAAGTATTCCTGGGCCCATTTGGTAATGTCAGTGACAGAATCATGCCGGTGAGTGATGCAGTGGCATCTGAGGGCCCGAAGATCACGGGCATCCAGTAAGGTCTTCGGCCTTGAGATTTTTCCAGTTTCTCTGAATCTTTTGATGATGTCATGCACTGACGATGATGAGACCTTCAAAGCCTTTGCAATTTGATGTTGAGGAACATTGTTTTTAAAGTATTCCATAATTTTTTTATGCAAACCTTCACAGGTTGGAGAGCCTCTGGCCATCTTTACTTCTGAGAGACTCAGCCTCTCTAAAACATCCCTTTTATAGCCAATCATGTTACACACCTGATGCCAGTTAACTTAATTACTCGATAAATGGTCTTTCAGCTGATTCTCTTATATATTAATTGCTTTTTCAGCCCTTCTTTGACTGTGTCCCAACTTTTTTGAGACCTGTTGCAGCCAGAAAATTTTTAATAAGCTCATTTTGTGGACAAAAATGTTAAATGTCTCAGTTTCAAGGTTTGAAATGTGTTCTGTTGTAAATAACACATTGGCTCATGTGATCTGAAAGTCATTGCATTTTGATTTTATTCACAATTTACACTTTGTCCCAACTATTTCGGAATTGGGGTTGTATTATTGTCACTTACGTGTTATCATTTTTAGCAGGGGAAAGGAATACAGCATGATAGCTATGATCTCGTACTGAGTTAAGATCACATATTGAAAATAGATGTGTAACGTATCTTGCATTGTTGTCCATGCATGTTAATCCAAAAATTTTAAGTAGCAACAGGGTGTAATAACAGGAACACGCTATCCATCGTTTCTCTTCCCAATGATGTAGGCAGAAGAAATGAATGAGCAACTGTCGTATTTTATTCCAACTTTATAAGTTTGAATGATCTGACATAGTTTCGTTTTGAAATTCCATTCAAGTTCGCCAATGGTAATAATCATATTTGTAATGCTTAATATAGACGTAAGCGGAGCAGAAAACATGCCTGAAGCAGCAAAGTAAAATGCAACATTTACACATCATGCAGATATAGGACAGAGACTTCTTTATTCCAATTTTTAAAGGTGAGGAGAGGAGATCATTTGATTGATGAAGATTTGACTCGGCAGTGTGTATACCCAAACACGCCTTCTCTTCTCCCTCTCTGCCACTTGCGCCGGCAGGAGGGACCGAGGCGGGTCAGAGCAGTACTTGCGCCAGGCTGCACCAGGCACAAAATTGCAACCTACGTCTGGATACACCCTATTGGCGCGGCGCTCCCCCCATTCGCCATGCCTGCGCCGCGGCTGTGCCTGGTCTACGAATTTATAGCCCCATATCTTTTTCAGGGACGTCCATGTGTGTTTCAACAAGACAATGCAAAACCACATTCTGCATGTATTACAAAGGCATAGCTGTGCAAGATTAGGGTACGGTTGCTGGACTGGCTTGCCTGCAGTCCCGACTTGTCCCCAATACAGAAAGCGTGGCACATTTTGAAACAATTCATCCCTTAGTGTCTTCAGTCCCAGAATGCATATTGAGTGTTGTGAAAAGGAATGGCAATATCACAAACAGGTAAATATTAATCTGTTCCGGCTTTTTAGATATGTGTTGTTAGAATCAAAATTAAATTGATTTTGAAAAATACAAAAAAAATTACTAAGGTTTGAAAGAATTTTATGGCATATTATGCAGGAATATAAGGTAATTTTGTAGACCACACAGTGGATTATGTGAGAATTTAGCAGTATACAAAGGTAATAGTTGGGTCTTCCGAATGTATTTACTTATATAAACACCTCATTTCAAAAGTCTAAATTAGCCCTTCGTTCTCCATAGCAATTTTAAGCCCCCCCAATTAGCCTCAATCGCAAGTACTTTTCTTGTGGCCATGCAGCTGTTCAGTCTCAGTCCTGCAAGTTCTTGTTGCATTATGCAAGTGGAAATTCACTGAACTTCACAATTAAAAATAGCAATGAGTTCTTCTGTTGATTTTTTTTTTTTTTTTCTTTTGATGAGACCTTAGCGAGCATTTTAGTGATCATTCCTATTTCTTTCGAATCCATTGGTTCCGCAAAGATGACAGGAAACCATTATCCTTCCAGGTTTGATCCATGCATCGGTCACTTCTATAACCAGTTCCAGTGTTTTCAGCAATACCCGCCGCTGTTTCCTTAGCTTGATGTAGGCCAGTAATTTACCCCCCTTGAAACACAGTAATATCCTTTCCATGATCATGGGATATGTCTCCCGATATGGTTGTTTCAGAAAGGAGGAGCTACACACTGCATCAAGGTTATATGAATTGTATCAAGCTGAAACATAATATGCACTGCAACAGAGATGCCAAGTCTCACGCATTCGATGTAGGTCTTACGCAATATTCAGGCTGATTCACCGTCGTCTATAATTATTCATTGAATGCTTAATGAGATTCTCATGCGGAATTAAAATCCTTGTGCATTGAAGTTTCCGTTTCACTTGCGTAAAGGTGCACCTTATTACAAGTATCATGGAAAGCGATTATGACTCCGGACTTCCCATGCTTCTCTTTACTCAAGGATTGGAAATAATGCATGTTTTTCCTGATCGTTAAAATTGTTTTAATGAAATAAGACCATTTGAAACGTTTTTATGCAATTCCATTGTTTTAATCCCTCAGTAAAGACTAGCCTGAGAATTCCCGAGTCGTAATCAATTTCCGTGTCACTAGTGGGGAAATCCACCGTAATGCACGTGAAACTGATAAACTTGATGCACAATGACTTAAATTCCGCGAGTGAATTTCTTCAGTGCACTTTGATTGAATAATTGCTGACTACGGCACAGAAACGTGGATGCCACTGAGAGGAGGAACTTACGCCTAAGACGTAAGCCTTGGCATCTCTGCTGCAATAATGATTGGATCGTAAGCGTTAAAGTATTTCCCTATTAAAATCTGAACTTTGACCTTTTTCACCAGGCAGTGTAAGTAACTATGTTATCAATAATGTGATGTGAAATTAGAACAAGAGAAACATCATCTTGTCTCTAGAAATTTCTGTTTTGGAACTAGAACTCTGATTACCTCAACAGTGTAGTTAGATTTATTTAAGCACTGAAGTCCAACATGAAGCTTTAAGGGCATGAAGATCTACCAGAATACAACAAGCAGGAGCCTCTGATAGCCTATATCTTTATCTTTAATATTATTTGCTGACATTAGATTTTCTAGGGCTAGTTTAATGCACTATGGATTTATAACTGATAACTATTTGGGACGGTTTCAGGACCACAGTAGAGCTCACTGCACATCCACACCTAGTGAGGGTATCATCAGGGCCGGCGCTAGCCATTTTGGTGCCCTAAGCATAAATGCTTTGTGGTGCCCCCCCTCCCCCTGCCACATACCCACCCACCCAAACCCACCCCTGACAGAAATGAACAATATCTGAGTATTTGTCAGTTTTGCTTTATTTTACAACTTAAGTTGTTAATATTAATGGTTCAAAAACTGGGATAGAGATAAATAATAACAATAATAATAAAGAGATAAATAATAATTAAGTCTTTATAAAACAGTAACAATGTCACCAAATACTCAAATAAAAATAAATAATCTAAATTTAAAAAAATAAATAAATGCCACGACTATTAACAAACAAACATCTGCTTTTAACTGTAAACACAGTTCTGAGAAAGGAACTTTAAATACAAATTTTAAAATGCAAGCACCAGTTGTTAGAGGCCCTACAGAGGCACACGTCTGAATTTCCGGGCTGCGAAATCAGCTATCAGGTCATCATATGACAGATTCTGAGCAATTTCCCCATTGATGCTGATGACAGCCACACTACTTAAACGCTCCTGGCCCATTGATGAGCGCAGGTATGTTTTAATGAGCTTACGTTTGGAGAAGCTCCGCTCAGCAGAGGAAAATGTGACAGGCCCATGTATACGGTTAATCCGATTTCTTTCGTTCTTTATCTGCGAATGTGTACAAATGGAAAAATGGATGTAGCTAACTTGAGACGCTTTATTGAAACAAAACTGATTCGCTATCAGCCTTTACTCTCCCCAGCTAGCGAGCTCGTATAACGCAATCGCCACTCGCATTTCTAGAGGTACAGCGGTCATCTCTTCTGTGCTCATGACATCCTTCATCTGATCACACAGTTTCACGAATGCTCCCCGAGACATCCTGAAATTCTCTCTCCATTTTGAATCTGAAAATTCATTGAGCACCACGCTCTCCCACCAGTCCTTACTCCAAACGCACATCCAGTAAGCACGGGTTTTTGGCAGGAGTGGAGAAGGCCTATGCGAGACCAAGAGTTTTACGTCATGTACTTGGAAAGAAATCGAACTATTGACTGAACACGTAAACCAGGTTTTTCCGATTATCGCATTACTGAAGTACATGTAAACGCGTCAAATCAGATTATTTCCATTACCCCATTATTCCAAGTTATTGGATTATTGTGGTCATGTAAACGTAGCTGTTACAAAATAAATAATTGTTAATTAAAACATCGTCTTACCTGCAAGTGACGCGCGAGCATCATCTCGCAGTTTTTTTTTTCTTTTCCACCCCCGACTCTTGATGCCTTTTCGATGACATGTCCAGATCTCCGGAATAAACTTCTGCCAAATTTGCGATTGAAGCATAATGGAGCAAACTACTAGGGAATGGGGGAGGGGGGAGGGGCACCAAAGGTAGACCGATGAGAGGGCCGCACAGGAGATGAATCTTTTTTCGCGTAAATAAGCCTACGTTATTTTTGTATTACTTATATTTATTACCATGCTTTATAAACTTTTATTTTAAATATCAATAAATACTGTAATACTGTTTTTTTTTTTTTTTTTTTTATGGGCTTGATTTTTTTGGTGCCCCCCAGGCAGTTGGTGCCCTACGCGCAGTGCGTGATAAGCATATACCGAGCACCGTGTCTGGGTATCATGCACTTTATTGCAATAGATCTCCCTCCCCCCTACCCCCCTACCCTGTCTTTTCACCATTTCCCAATCGATACCTGGATAATTTAATTCTCCCATGATAATAGTCCCTCCAGCTCTACAAGCTTGCATAATCCTCCTAAAAAGTATGTCATTGATTGTATTGTCCAAAGCTGGTGGTCAGTAGCATACTCCTATGTTTAAACCTATCTCGTGTTTGCCAATGAGCCTGACCCAGATATCTTCACAGGGCAAGGGATGTTCAATTGCGGGAATTTCCTGTGCATTTATGTTTTCGTTCACATAGAGTGCTACGCCCCCTCCTCGCCTATTGCATCTATCCTTCCTAAAGAGCTTATAACACTCTATATTATATTCATCTCCATCCTCTTCACTTAGCCATGTCTCTGTAATCCCAACTACAGTACAGGCCAAAAGTTTGGACACACCTTCTCATTCAATGCGTTTCCTTTATTTTCACGACTATTTACATTGTAGATTCTCACTGAAGTCATCAAAACTATGAATGAACACATGTGGAATTATGTACTTAACAAAAAAGTGTGAAACACCTGTAACTGAAAACATGTCTTATATTCTAGTTTCTTCAAAGTAGCCACCCTTTGCTCTGATTACTGCTTTGCACACTCTTGGCATTCTCTTGATGAGCTTCAAGAGCTAGTCACCTGAAATGGTTTTCACTTCACAGGTGTGCCTTCTCAGGGTTAATAGTGGAATTTCTTGCCTTATCAATGGGGTTGGGACCATCAGTTGTGTTGTGCAGAAGTCAGGTTGATACACAGCCGACAGCCCTATTGGACAACTGTTAGATACAAACATAAATAAGTGTTCATTCATAGTTTTAATGCCTTCAGTGAGAATCTACAATGTTAATAGTCATGAAAATAAAGGAAACGCATTGAATGATAAGGTGTGTCCAAACTTTTGGCCTGTACTGTATGTCATAGCCCTCACTAATCTTATTTTTTTATGCTTCTTGCATTTAAATAAAAACATTTCAGGTAATTACTAATGCTCTTCGCCCTTGATTATGAACCTAAGCCAGCTAAATTTAATTTTTATTATTTACGTAAACATACTGCTACAAGCTGCCATTCAAAATAAACTTAAATGTGCCACAGAAGTTGTATACCTTTAAGCTAAAACCCCTTTTATATGGAAGCATATACTTAACAAAATTAGAATGAAAACGCAATGTCAGAAATGCATTTTCATTTTCAAGATACAAGCGCATTATTTGTACCATCATGAAAATGCAAATGTAATTCTCCACTTTGACATAACTGTTTATTGTGGTCAGCCCTCGATATGCCAGCCTGTGGATTAATCGCAGAGGTAGACTGAGCTCAGAAAGGGACAGATACATCCCGTTCTCTTGCATCCTGCTGCCGCAGAAGAAAGGCTTGCGAAATTTATAGATCTCTGATTTCTCTTATTATACCATAAAGTTGCTTGTAATAATATTTTGTCGTTCGCCAGCGCCACATGTCGACACAATGATGTGTTTCGGCCAATCAGTGAGTTCTTCATGAACAGTCACATCGTTAGACTAACGCGAAGTTAATTAGCTTGCTAACTACTTCTCTGCAAGATGACGAACATTACCAACAACTATAGCATAAAACTTGCTTCCAGTCCATTTAAACTTGACCAGATTATGATCAGTTTCGCACGTCTGTTTTATGTGGTAACATGCTTGCAGCAGGATGCGTCTCTCTCCCGCAGCTCAGTGCACCCCTGCCATTCATTCGCAAAACTGCAGCGAGGCACATCGACTAGTTGCGTGCGTACGGAGGTGGGGTAATGACAAAAGTAAGTACTCATTATCATGTTTCAATACACCCCAAGTCAATTTCACTCCCGAATTCGCCTTTAAGGTAAAGAGACGAATAGGCACTGGTGTATGAATATGAACTGTTCTTTCACTCCAAATTTGTGAAGAAAGCAATGGAAGTACATGAAGCCCAAGAGGGCAGGAGTGTATGAACTTGCTTTTTAACCGACTGAACTACTAAGCAGATGATGCGCAGAAAACCCATCCGAAGATCGACAGGTCTTAGTGTCAGCGCACAGTTTTAGAGGAAGCAGCGCTAATCCAAGTGTACACGTAATTGAGTGTGAGAGCAGTGTCGTTCGGGGGAAAACTTTAGCTATACTCTCAGTCAAACTCCGCAATGTCCAGGTAGGCGTTCATGCACAGTCAGTGGCTCCCACTATGTAAGTTAGCATTTGTGCTTTGACTTAAAAGTTTGTGCAGCAGGAGTTACCCTCTGATTGGTAACCAATGAGATCACTTGTATTTGTTAATATCCAATCCATACCAAATTGTGGGGGAAGTCCCGCCTTCTCACCGACAGGCCACACTGAACTAAGGAGGGTATTTTCTTTTTAATTTTGTGAGGAAAAGCGCCTGGGACCTCGAAATCAAAAATGCAAAGCCAGGCAGTGCAGTCTATCTCGAAAATGAAAAAGGTAAGTGGCAAACTGCGTTAGTGATTTAATTATGAAACAGATATCGCGTCTGCTTCTTGAAAAAGAGAAAGCATTTCTGAGAATGTATTTGCTTTATGAAAGTAGCATTTTCGATTTCGTTTTGTTAGTGATATTGCGGGGCACTTATTGAAAATGAAAACAGTGCCTACATCAGTGGTTCTCCAACTCGGTCCTGGTGCCCCACTGTGTATGCTGGTTTTTGTTCCAGCCGCATCTGCAATTCTAGAATTTTAAAAAGCTGTTACTTTGTCTTGATTCGCAGCATTCAATGTTTAGAGTAGTTAATTACCATCTTAAGTCACATTTGGATGGACTTATCCATTCTACCATGAAGAATAGAAACTCTTGAGGATATTGTGCTTAATTTTCAATATGTAAGGATTTACATTTCAAAAATGTAAGGATTTTCAAGTGAAAACATTTCTAAACAGATCAAATTAGACTCTGAGGAAATCAGTAAGCTCCAAATTAGGTTTCTGAAGACAGGGGTTTGAGTTTTTCCCAAATAACCAGCCTGAACCAAAAATCAACACGAAACACAACAGGTGTGACCCCATTGTTTGCCAAGTAAATTGTTGGTTTGCCACCACGAGGAATGAGGAACCTTTTGATTATTTATGTTGATTAATTGTTTGGTTAAATTGTTTCCCTCTGCAGATCATTACAATGTATCTCAATCTGGATATTAGCAAAAATGCACTTAATTAAAACAAATCAACAGCTCGTGAAAATCCTAAGATTGCAATTGTGGTTGGATCAAAAACTAGCATACACAGTGGGGCGCGAGGACCGAGTATGAGAAACACTGGCCTACGTGGACTTGAAAATGCAAACGCAAAGTGAAGGATTACTTTAGCATTTTCTTGATGATACAAATAATGTGCGTGCTTCTCGAAAACGAAAAAGCTTTTCTGAGAATGTATTTGCTTTATCCGTTTAGCATTTTTGTTTTAGTTTTGTTAGTGATATTGCAGGGCACTTCTCGAAAATGCAAATGAGGAATGTATTTTAATTTTCCATTTGTTATAAAAATTGCACACATGGACTTGAAAATGAAAATGCAAAGTGGGGGATTACATTTGCATTTTCATTATAATACAAATAATGCGCTTGTGTCTTGAAAATGAAAATGCGAGCTGCCGGGTGGCTCACACGGTTAAGGCACTGCTCTGCAGTGCAGAGGTGATCACCGCGTCGCGAGTTCGAGCCCCGGCGAACCCATCGGCAGGGGTCGGCAGCTTTTTCAGAGTAGCGTACAATTGGCTATCGCGCTACAGGGTTTCAAATTGGGAAGGGACTGCCAGATTTGGGTGTACAATAACAACTTTGTTCGTTGCTCCAGCGCCTCCTGTTGGCCAGACGGACGCTCGTCAGGAAGACTCCAGGTTGGTTCATGTCCGCGTATCCTCCGCCCTAGTTCTGAACTTGCGAAGATTCAACCAATGAGTGTATAAGAATCAGTGGCAGACAGGCACGTGCTTCGGAGGAGAGCCGTGAACTGTCTCACTACCCTGAGTTGGCAGCAAGGGGTCGCATACGAGCAAGCTTTGTACATAGTTCCCCAATTGGGCATTCCAGATTCGGGTGGGATTGGAGATGCCCAATTTATTTAAAAAAAAGAAAATGAAAATGCATTTCTGACATTGCATTTTCATTTTAATTTTGTTAACTATATGTTTCCATATTTTTAATCCATGGATATGACGGAGGAAGTAGTTTGGCACAGGAAAGGAACTTGACTTTGCTTGCGTGAACCTGATCCGCTGCATGATATTACTGGAAACATTAATATTCAAACGCACAAATTAATGTTAAGACCTGAAAAAAGTTTGAATGATATTCAAAATTTCAATATTTTTGACAGCCCAAAAGTGTAAAAGTGTTTCAGAGAAAAAAACTGCTTCAGAATAATCATTCTCTTCAGATTTCATTTTTGACTGGTAGGTGAGCAGCAGCTTTATCACTAGTATTGGGCTTTTTTTATTTTATTTTTTTTAGTTTAATGCGGGGAGATGCGGAGGATGTGGGTGTTGGGAAATTAAATTATGCGGATCCGCTCTGCCAAATCCTGTCACATGCCCCGAAAGATAATTAAGAAATCATGGCCTTCAGTTTTATTTTTAACATACAGTCCCAACATTCACCGATTTGAGGTTGTACAGAAGAAAACTTTCAAGGTTAAAATTAGGGCAGCGGACTAAAATAAAGGGTTATGCTTGCACTAACAGTAACATTGACTGATGCCTTGGGGAGAACTACAGGCATAGTAATTAATGTTCAGCAATAACACTATTATAACAAGGCAAGTGAGGCAATGAATATCAAGCATGAATTAATCATTATAGTTGCATGCAAAATTATGTAAAATGCAGTCGGTCCTTCAGAGAAAAAAAAAAAAATCCCAAATTCCTGCTCGTCTCTCATCACCATTAGAGCATGTGAACGGCTGACATATAATTCATCCTCCGCAGATTCTGCTAGGCCAGATATCAAATCAGCAGAACGAGGAAAGAAAATCATTTGCGCTTAAGGAGGAGATTTGGATGTATAGGAGAGGCCTGAAGCTCATTCTAACTCTTTTAGTAAATGAAGTTAAGCAGTTTAATGCGGCTCTTGTTTGCCTTAAGGCCCGAACTGTGCCCCCAGCCCCAGTTTCTCAGTTCGCCCCCACCATTTTAATTCCTGCACCCTCCCTCCCAATACTTAACTTCTTTTGCCTTTTTTTCTGGCATTCGGGAGATTTAGACGACTCACTAAGAGACGGTTGCCAGATAAGGTTAGACTCGGTAATTGACCTCATCAATTAGCTCTACTGTACTTGATTAAGCCAACTAGAAGCGGAGGATTTCGGCCCGTGCGCTAAGTATCGACTTTCAGGAAATTGACCTGAAGTTGGACTGAATTCACCGAAGTGCTCCTGTCCGCTCAGCAGGGCAGCTGATTAAAGCAGTTACAATAGAAATGCAGCGCAAGTGCCGAATCGATGAAGTACAGGGAAAAGCCAGCCCTCCAGCTGACCTTTAAAAACTAAAGGCATTTAGAATTCTGCATGAAGTACATTCAGATGAAACGGCCTCGACCATTTGGCTTTTGGCTCGGAAATCTTTGAGCGCAAGAGAGAGCGTATTCTACGCTCGGCAGGTGATCATTATTGCGATGTAGATGCTGTGATATGGGCGCCACAGAACTCACATGTCAGGAAACAGTCCATGCTGAGAGAGATGTTGTCCAGTTTGACGTAAGACCCCCGACCGAAGAGACCGTTGGTGCTGAACTGCAGCCAAAACCTGCCAGAGGAAGAGAGGGCTGAATTAATCTACCAGTGACCCGAAAGATCCATCGACCCAGACCGGGCATAGCAAATACACAGTGGCTACCTGACCGACAGAGATTGAGCACATGTTCAGGTAAGACTGAATTAAGTACACCTTATTACTCTCCCAGCTGAATATAACTACAATATAGACTCATAGACACTGAACCAGTGCCTCCCAAAACTGGTTCTGGGTGCCCTTCGTGTATCCTGGTTTTCACTCCAACCACAGTGGCAATTAAATTACTTTAACAAGCCATTAATTTTTCAAAACAAGGTGCTTTTCATGCGGGATTACCTAAAATCATAGTAATATTACATCACAAATACCTTTATATGTTATGTCTCATAACATCTCTATGCATATGTAGTGCCCTTTGGGCACTATTGCAAACATATGCTGACACAAATTGAGACTGAACTGAATAAGTGGGTTGCTTATTCTGAAAAGTTCAGGCACTGCCATCCAATGACACAGTAAATGATAGTGAGGCAAATCAGCATTGTTTTGATGTTTAAGAAGGGAAAATGATTAATGCCAACCAAGTTAGAAGCCTGTTAACACCAGTGATTAATGCGTTACCCCTTTTCAGTAATTTTTTTCCATAATGCTAAAAGCAAAATATCAACACAATTGTATGAATTGCTTGTGGTATTACATTTTTCTGGCAGAATGTTCATCAATAAGACAATTATTCTCCTCAAAAATCAAAAGTCCTGACTTTTATTATTTGATTTCCATTGTGTTTTGAATTAAAACCAGTAAACACAGGTCCTCCCGGACCGAATTTGGAAACCACTGCACTAAAAAATCAAGAAAAAAAAAAAAAAGATTAAAAACAGTGTTGTGAACAGCAGATGGAATTAAAGTACGTATAGAAGTGCTGATATCAAAAAATGAAGCAAATGCTGTTGCGCAGAGCATAGCCTTACGCTGCCCTCTGAGAGGAACAATGTTCTGAATCTTGTTGAGATGCCTGTCGGAGCATTAAACCAGCTTTCGAATGCGCTGAGCATACTCTAGTGCTCAATGATTGTTTTATGGAGAGGGGCAGGTTGTTTTTAAGGACAGCTCTGATTCAGTGCCTCGTCCCATCCATCTCCATGTTCAACGGTGAGCCCAGGGGACTTGAGAGTTCATCTTCCGAAAAAATTCCCTCTTTGAACAGTACAATTGTAAAGCCTCACTAGGGATTCAAAACTGCAACCCCTGAGCAGCACTGCTGAGTAATACTGTTCTTAGTCAAAATGTATGACTGCCCTTATATTAGATTGATAAAGAGCCCTTACCTAGTGCACTTAATGACTCATAAACTCTGCCGGAGTTAAATTGACACAGACAATTTCACTGTGTGACACGTTGACCCCCATCAAAGAATGCAGTAATAAATATTTTGTGCCGTAGATGCAGTGTGTCCCAGAAATGGAAAGTCCAGCCATGTTTTTGTTCCAACCACAAGCTTAGACAGCTGATGGCCAAAGAGCTCCACTAACTATCAAATCCTCAACAGAAAACTGAGAGAGATTTTTGGAACTTTGGCACTGCATCTGTAAAGTTTGGGATTATGTACACGCTATACATATAAAATGAAATCATCATTTAAAAACTGTGTTTTTTATTTACTTGGGTTATGTTTGTCTAATATGAAAATTAGTGTGATGATCTGAAACATTAAGTGTGACATATATGCACAAAAAAAAAGAAATCAGGAAGGGGGCAAATGTATAAAAATATGCAGTACTGAGGAAAAGTCTTTGGCACCCAACTTTTTCTAAAATTTAAATCTGGCTTTAGATGTTTACTTTTTGTTTTTCACATTGGTGTTGCTGAAGATAAAAAAGTCCATTTGGAATTCCAAATGCTGATTTAAAGAATTGAAGCTCTTATTACTAAAACCCCATAAGTCACACTTAACTTGACTTGTGGGGTTTTAGTAGTCAGTGCTTCAACTGTTCAATAATTTTTATTTTTTTCTTTTAATTTCATTGAAAACAGTTGATACAGATTACAAATAATATAGCCTCGACAGAGCCCTGAATTCTACATCATCATAGCTGTTAGCAATGAGTTGGGGGGGACTGACGTAAGTGAGACAGTCAATCTGCAGAAAAACAGTGACAAGTTTCCACTCTGCTTGGAACAGGCAAAAAGCCAATCATCTTATAAAACTATTGCACAACAGGACAGTGACTTTTTGGGAAAGCACAGTCGCACTATATATTGGTTTGATTTATTTTTTCACAGTTTACAGCTCTGTATGGTGTAATTCTCTGTCATTAGAAACCTCTAATTTCACTATTTGTGCAAGCATATTAGCCCAACAAAATTCCTTTAAATGTGCCTTAGACATTTGCACAGTATTGTACATTAAAATATGCAAAAAATGACTCCAAAGAAAATAGTAAAAACTGAAAGAGTGTATTTAAGGTTAGAGGCTTAAGCCTCTGGTGGGGCAATCCTGCTGTGCACTTCAAATATGTTAAAGGGATTAACAAAGTTAACTATGGAGGATTACTTGGGCCAACTCCTGTTAGCAAAACTTAGGGTCACAAATGGAAGTTAGCCGAGGGTAAATTTAGCACTGATATTAGGAAATATTTTTTTTTTTCACACAGAGAGTAATCTCAGTGAAGAATAGCTTGCCTGGCCATACCGGACAGGCAGAAACTCTAGGAGTTTTCAAGACAAGGCTTGACACAGTACAAGGTCCCACATAGTCCTTTAATATCTGAAGTTCTAGGTTTACTTTTGGAGCGGGAAAATGGCAAGACAAGTTGGGCTGAGTGGCCTGTTCTCGCCTCTCATGTTATGTTACGTTGCATTACTTGAGGATTTCGTGAGTATTATGTATTTAAATGGCTGAAAATTTTACACAATTTACTCCAAATTGATGTACGTACCCTGACTTAATTAAAGAGCGGAGAGAGAGGAATAATTTTAGGGTATTTCATCCATAGTAAGCAAACCATGTGGGAATGCCGTTCATTTCATACTGTTTCACTGTACAAGTATAGACCTGACTGTGTATCCAGCCATGAATTTTTTCCTGGAATAACTATGTTTGCTGAGCTGTTGTACCACCCTAATTCTGAAATAGTTGGGACAAAGTGTAAATTGTGAATTAAAAACAAGATGCAATGATTTGCAAATCACACCAGCCAGTATTTTATTCACAGTAGAACAGAGGTAACATGGTAAATGTTTAAACTGAGAAATTTTACAATTTTATACACAAAATGAGTTCATTTCTTATTTGATGGCTGCTACAGGTCTCAAAAAAGTTAGGACAGGGGCCTGTTTACCATGAAGCGTCTGGGCATGGCGGTGACAAGTTTCTTGTTTTAGCCATTGGAATTGGATTCCACTCTTGTTTAATACAAGCTTCCAGCTGCTGGAGAGTTTTGGGTCTCCTTTGACGGACTTTTTGTTTAATTATGCGCCAAATGTTCTCAATTGGTGAAAGATCAGGACTGCAGGCAGGCCAGTTCAGCACACGGACTCTTCTACTACAAAGCCATGCTGTTGTAATAGCTGCAGTGTGTGGTTTTGCATTGTCCTGCTGAAATACACAAGGCCTTCCATGGAATAGATGTCGTCAGGAGGGGAGCATATCTTGCTCGGAAACATTCATACTCCTTTCCGCATTCATGGTGCTTTTTGAAACATGCAAGTGTCTCACACCATATGCACTAATGCATCCCCATACCATCAGAGATGCTGGCTTTTGAACTGAATGTTGATAACAGGAGGGGTGGTCTTTCTCCTCTTTAGCCCGGAAGACACAACACCCATGATTTCCAGCAAGAGTGTCAAATTTGGAGTAGTCTGAGTACAGGACACTCGCTATTTTACTACAGTCCTTTTTAAATGAGCCTTGGCCCACAGAACAGGGCGGCGCTTCTGCATCATGCTCAACAATGGCTTCCTTTTC
The DNA here is from genome assembly GCA_029721435.1 of Gymnothorax reevesii. NCBI lineage: Eukaryota > Metazoa > Chordata > Actinopteri > Anguilliformes > Muraenidae > Gymnothorax > Gymnothorax reevesii. The sequence continues at coordinate 166,021,791 of CM056573.1, read as the reverse complement.
GCATGATAGAGTTTTTGGTGGCATCTGTGGATGGCCCGGCGCACTGTGTTTACAGACAGTGGTTTCTTGAAGTATTCCTGGGCCCATTTAGTAATGTCAATGACAGAATCATATCGGTGAGTGATGCAGTGGCGTCTGAGGGCCCGAAGATCACAGGCAGTCAAGTAAAGGTCTTCAGTCTTGTCCCTTACGCACAGAGATTTTTCCAGTTTCTCTGAATCTTTTGATGATGTTATGCACTGTCGATGATGAGACCTTCAAAGCCTTTGTGATTTGACATTGAGGAACATTCTTTTTAAAGTATTTCACAATTTTTTTTACGTAAACCTTCACAGGTTGGAGAGCCTCTGGCCATCTTTACTTCTGAGAGACTCAGCCTCTCTCAGACATCCCTTTTATAGCCAATCATGTTACACATCTGATAACGTAATTACTTCTCAAATGTTCTGTCAGCTGATTCTCTTATATATTAATTGCTTTTTCAGCCCTTTTTTGCCTGTATCCCAACTTTTTTGAGACCAGTTGCAGCCAGAAAATTTGAAATAAGCTCATTTTGTGGATAAAAATGTAAAATGTCTCAGTTTCAAGATTTGAAATGTTATCTATGTTCTATTGTAAATAACTTGTTGCTTTGTGATCTGAAAGTCATTGCATTCTGATTTTATTCATAAGTAACACTTTGTCCCAACTATTTCAGAATTGGGGTTGTATGTTAAAGGGACATTTCACAGAACGGTGTTCAATTTCATTTGTTTACTACCATACAACAAATTTTGTTGTTCTTTATTCTTCATCCAGGAAGGAATTCGACCTCATTTGTCATCCTGACTAAGGATACATAATTTGAACAGAAAGGAAGTCAAATGAGAATTCAAGCGTGCAATAGTATGCTAGCCATTTTTCTTTCTTTCTTCGCCCATATTTTTTTCCAAATGCCTTGACTTCAGTTTGGCTTAAGAAAGAGCTCAAACTTTCCGCAATTTATTTCCTTCATCGAAGCAAACCGATCGAATTCGACACAACAGCCTGACCTGAAATCTCCCGTCTGCATCTAGACACAACCTTGCTCAATTTATGTAGCATACAAAATGGCTTCCTTCCACAGCATAGCAAGCAGCCACTAATCTAGCTCAGCTCGCAGAGCACAATAACTGTCTGGATGGAGGTCTGGGAGGAGCTGAAGTCAGGGTTTTCCAGGGTTCAACAAACGGCTGTCACCAGCCTGAGCGGTGCACCGAGGACACATATTTCTGCATTGGGGTGGAGGTCGCTGGGAATTACCAGGCTAATACTCCAACCAAAACGACTCTCTCAAGGGCCCCCAGATTCCTCTTTAATCACCCTCTCAAGGCACGACTGAACCACTGCTTCCAAAACAGTGTGATGTTCCCAATCAGCCACTCCAAGTCGAGAAAAAAATTCTTTTGAGTATTAATTTTTCTTTTTTAAATTCTGCTCTTCAAGCTGTAAATCAAGTGCCATGGCTAATTGGAGGCGAGCCTGAATGAACACATGATCTCAAGCTTTAATTGAGAAGCGGCAGAAGGCTTTGAATACAACGTGAGACCCCTTCCTGAGCTCGACCCAATGGGACTCATTAAGCCTTACGCCGTAAAAGTAGGGGTTATCTCAAAATACAATATTTTTTTGCATAATTTGCATTTGAAAAGGAGATGGTGATAAATGACTGCCTTTATTAATACAACTGTATTAAATGTAATATCAGGGCAATTTTCCCCACCAAGTGCAGCCCCGTGGTGGGCAATTCAAAGTCTTTGTCTCCTTGATTAAGTGAAATAAGTCTGTTATCAGTTATATAAGTGGATGATATATGCAAGTAATGGCGATAGTAATAAAGCATAAAGCATAAAGATAGCATAAAGATGGCTGCGTTAATCCGCAGTGACAAGTCATACCAGTCCGATAGGTTGTACAGGGGGACAGTGACGAGTCTCCAGCCTGGTTCCCGGTCATCTTCCATGCCCCTGTACCACAGTCGACGCAGCCTCTCCGGCCCAGTGCTGTTCTCAGCCAGCAAGAGAGACAACGCCCCCCTCTGGGGCCCTCCAGAACACAGCCAAAACCGCACCTGCAAGGTCAGACAAAAGTCAGATTTTTAGTTCATCTGGAAAATCAGCATTTTTTTTTATTTTCCAGAATGCTTTTAATACACTTTTGATTAATTAGAGCAGCACATTGATCAAACATCGATAACTTTTGCAGTAGTTTAAATTGTCTCTTGGTCATGGAGCAGAGTTATATTGTGAAAGTGAATTTTTTTTTTTTTTTAGTAACCCCGCTCAAAGGGGGAGGGGTATTTTTTTCAGCGGCATTTGTTACCAAGCAAAATTTCCAATTTTGACTTGCTGGTTGATCAGTATGATTTGCTTGTTGCCAGGCGATACTTCCAATTTAGACAAGCTCATTGGTCAGTTGGGTTTGTTTGTTTGTTTAGTTGGTTGTCTTTTTGTCTGTGGACTGCGTCGCCCTCACAATTTAAGACTAAACATTGCAAAACTTCACAAGAAGGTCGGACGTGCTCAGTGAACACCTGCTGTTTCTGGTTAATCTTAGCCAAAGTTCAAGGGAGAAATAGGCCAAAGTTCAACAATCATTTTCACAAAATAACTTTCTTCAGAATCGACTGATCCACTATGAACCAAATAAAAATGATACAGAATTTGATTCTGTGTCCTCTCACATACAACTCAGGGTTGAAGGTGTCACAGCCTTTTTAGTGGAAGGGGGTGAACTCACTCACTAGTGACATGCAACTACCTCTCCATACTCTTCCTGATCTTGAATGACCCGGAAATTTCCGCTAACCGTCAGTCTCTGACTGAGTCTATTGGTTTCCATGTTTGCCTGGCAGCAGTGGAGCTGGAGTTTTCAGGAAAAGTGTCCAGTGGTTCATGGATCTCCTGATTAAAATTTCGAGCTAATTATGTCAAGGTCAAGGTCTCCAAAAAAGTGTACATTCTTTGTTACTGCTTCCTGCCATATGCTACACTATGGTGTGACCTCATTAGGCGCATTAGCAGTAGGGGTCAAATGTCATGAGGTCCCAGGTTATTCAACACTGAAAGCGCCAAAATCTCTCCCTCGAGTGGGGTATCCAGTGCCGGCGCCACTTGTTTATCGAGCTTTCAGTAGCGCAGCCTCGCGGGTGATGGCGAGCAGGATGATGCGAGGACGTTGGGAGGGGAGAGGGGAACGCAGAAATCGTGGTGATGTTCCGGAATTATGACTCATCCTCGGGTTCGTGTCGAAGATCGTCACAGCTGGCGGCTCGTGGCTCGTCCCGGTGTGGCAGGAGAGCGTGCGGTCTTCCATCCGTTTCATCTGTCAATCATTCTGTCCTCACTTGAGGGATCACCCCTCCTCATCCCTCCCTCCCTCCCTTCCAACCTTCCACCAAACTGGCAGCCGTCGCTCCGTCATGTAGTGCACCAGGGCACAGAGGAGTCAAAGTTCACACAGAACGGCACATAGTTAAAGTTCGTTTCACCTTCACAGTAAATGAAAACTCAATGCAGCATTCAGAAATTTGAATAAAAAGCCCCGTTTAATGATTTAATGTATCTTCGTGCTTATGCTAACCAGAGAGAATGTTTGCACTCCCTTGTGACACTGAGGGAATGACAGATGTGGCGCAGTGCAGAGATGTTGTGTGCATTGGCGCTCTTACCTCACAGCGAGAGTTTCTGAGAGGTGGGGGGTACAGCGGGCTCCTCATTGACGCTGCGCCCTGCGGCCCTTTAGCCTGGCTACTGTCCACAGCCATCACACCTCCTGCAACACACACACACACACGTGCTCATACACATACAGACATATTAACATACGTATATATGTACAAACATACATACACACGTATGCGCACATACATATGTAGATATATAAATACACATATGTGCGCACGCACGCACACAGGCACATACACACAGGACAGGATTCATATTTAGAAAAATAAATTTTGCTTCATCGATATTACATTCTGTCCTTGTGTTAACAGCTGTCATAATCAGACAAAACTCTGTATATCGAGGGCTGACTGCAATAAACAGTTATGTCCAGATGTTATATATTGCACTTTACTGTTTATTGCAGTCAGCCCTCAATATAAGGTATCAATGATCACTATCACTTTCACTACCACGGTCATGTGACCATTACCTGAATAGGCACAGCCAGGTTTGGCGCCCCCTGGCTGCGATTCAGCGACCCTCCATTTTGGGCCTCTGAGTGACACTGGCTGCCATCCGCAATCACCGTCTTCAAAAGAGCAATAGGTGCCATTCAGAAACTGACCTGAGAGAACGAGAGGGAGACAAAAAAGAAGTTTAGAGTGGATGGAGAGATAAACGACGAAAAAAGAGCATCACAGCTGTGATGGGTTGCATTACAAGGAAGAAGGGATGGGGAAAAGAGGAGGGCAGATTTGAGGGTGCTAATTAGGGCACTGACATCCAAAACAAAAGAGCTGAACAAGGACAGAAGGGCCAGAGAAAGAGGGGAAGTGAATGACAAGGGGGTAAGGACAAGAAAAGAGGAAAAGGCAGAAGGAGACAGAAGGATATGAAGGAAAAATCGGGGGAAGAACTAGCCCTGACATGCTAGCAGAGGGAGAGAGAGAGAGGAGGGATCTGAGAGTAAAGAGGAAGAAAAGACTAGGAAAGAGCGAGAGTTGAGACGAGGTAAAAAGGAGAGAGGAGAACAGGAGGTGGACAGAGGCGGAGAGAGAGAATAAGGGTCAGAGAGTATAAAGGGTACAGTTTCAAAGAAAGTAAAGAAGATACCCAGGTGCTACGGAAGGAGACAACTGAGGACAGGAGAAAGACAGATCAGACTAATGCTCAGAGGAGGAGAGAGGAGAACAAACAGCAAAGAGTGAAAAACAGACCAAAGTGAAGACGAGGGGGAGATGGGCAGGGTGATGGGTGGAGGAGGAGGAATAGAGAAATGAAGGGCCGGTAGGGGAGAGAAAGAGCTGTAGGACGGACTGAGCGCGGCGGGGAATTGGCAGGCTCTCTGGGATACGCGATGCTGGCGGATGAGACAGAAGAAGTGAAGTGTGGCGGCGCAGACAGGGAGCCATCGATAGATCACCGCCAGCCGTTTTTCCCGGACACAGCCGGGGCTGTAGAGATGATGAGGGGCCCTTACGCTACATTACCTGTTCGAGAGGGACCCCCACCCCACCCCCACCCCGATCGCACCATTCAATACGGCTCGGCCGCGGCTCTCAGATGCCGCAAATCCAATCCAGTCGTAAGGAGCGCAGTTACAGAACATATACTTGCATGCACAAAAGCTGGTATTACAGAGAACAAATGTTAACACAATTCAAATGGTGTTTACAACACGTCCTTGCTCATTAAATGTCAATTACTATTAAAGAGAAACCTGAAGAGCCTCTACACTCTCCCTCTCTCTCTCTCTCTCTCTCTCTCTCACTCTCCATATTTCTCTGTCATCTTATTTCAAACACTGAAAGGTCTATAAGCACAAGAACTCCGACTCAAAGGTAGAGGGCAGTAATCCCGGCATATGGCTACGCATTCAGTGAGTAAATAGCCTATAATTAAAGCTGACATACCGCAAAGTATGAGAGAGCATTTACACTGTCACACCATTAATCAAATATGTATTACAGCCCGTGAATATTGTGTGAATGTACAAACACCTACACTCACCGCACCACTCCGCTCCTCTATCTCCCTGTATATTTTTCTTTACTTCTCTCCCTTTGTCCCTATTGTTCTCTCTCATTCACTCCCTCCTTCACTGGAGATGGGTTACGTTGGTGAGGAGAGCAAACAAAAAACTTATTCACCTTTGTGCCTTCAAAATGGATTCCCGTCAACAATGAGAATCCCTCGCACGGACTGAACAACCAAGGAGAGATAACACCATTCTACCCCCAAGGAGTGACATCCATACACCTCTCTTATCAGTCCCTCAATTCACAGCCCATTTTCAAACTCTTGTGTTATTTTCCAAACCCAGAAGGGCCCTTTTTTTTTTTTTTTTTTTCCTACACCTGTGATGCGAGGGGATTTGTTCCTTGAGTGGAATGAATCAGGCCTTGATCTGATGTCAGCAAAAGCAGGGCGAAAAAAAGGCAGGTTCACCTTCCAGAGCAGTCCGAGGCAGAGAGCGAGACGGAGATTGTTCTGGAAAAAAGCGAAGCTCCCAAAAAAAAACAACTTTTGATAAAATGATGAACCAGTAAAAAGGCTTGGTAGAAAAGCGCTGAATAAGAGGGAGGGCTTCCACTCCATTTTCACTTCCAGCTGCGATGTCGCCGAGTTCAAGAGACACCACAGAGAGAAGAAAAAAAAAAACTCTAAGACCCTTTCTCTCATTCACCTGAATGGAGGATGGAAGTCAAGTATTTGTGGGTCAAATATACACACTGTAGTCCAAAAGCGCAACCTAAATGCTTGAAGAATTAGGACAAGGTGTAAAATATAAATAAAAACAGCAAGCACTAATTTGCAAATCCCCTAACCCGTATTCAATGGAAAGAGTACAATGAGAATAGTAGTTACAGTTTATCTCATCACCTTTATGTATTTATTAATGTTATTATTTATTTATTTGTGCACAATTCCTATTTTGAAACATGTATTCCAATAAAGTTGGAACAGGAACATGTTCAACCAATGTGTAACATCCCCTCTCCTTTTAATAAGAAACTATTCGTTGGAGTTTTGAAAGCGAAATATTGCCTGATAAATAACTTCAGTCAGTCGGCAGACTCAGGTCTCCATTGTAGCATTTTTGCGCCTCACACTTCGCCACACGTTCTCAGTGAGCGACAGGTCCAAGCTGCAGGCAGCACTCGAACAATAACAAAGATGGACTCATCATACCACAGCCTTCTATTCCACTCTGTTTCAGTCCATATCAGATGAGCTTCAGCCCAGAAAAGCCTGTTTTTGGAAATAATGGCCATTGTGTTTTCAGGGCCAAAGAGGAGAAGGACCATCCTAACCGATATCAGCAACATGCCAAAAAAAAACCAGCACTTGTCATGGTCTGGGGTGCATTAGTGCACCCAGCATGGGCAACATGCACCACTGAGATGGCAAAATCAACACAGAAGACCATATGTGCTTTTGAGAACGTCACATGTGCCTTCAGGATGCTCTTTTTCAGAAAGAAAAGTTCTAGTAGGATAACGCCAAGCCACACTCTCCACATTTTACAACAGCTTCGCAACATAGTGTCAGAGAGTGGGCGCGACACGAGCCTGCCTGCAGTCCAGACCTGTCTCTCCAGACAGTTGACCAACTGAGGTCCAGTACTACCATGTAAGAATGGGAATGAATTCTACTTTTGAAAGACCCAACAATTAATGTCCATAGTTCCAAAATGACTACTGAGTGTTTTTAAAAGGAGAGGTAATGTTACACAACGGTCAATGTGCACCTGTCCCAATGTCATTGCAACGCAGATATCACATTTTGAGATAGGCATTCTTTAAAAAAAAAAAAAAAATGAAATGAATTAAAACACTATATCTTTTATCTTTGAACTATTTAAAATTGAAATAATGATAAAAAGGGAATGGCAAATTACTGATTGTTGTATTCTATTTACATTTTACACAGTGCCAGTTCTTTTGGAATTGAGATTTTATTTGGGCTGTGACTATATGATAAATTTTTAAAGGTTCACATGAAATAGAAATGATACCTGTAAATTAAAGTTCATACCTTCTCTAAGTTCATGATCATGTTTTTAAATCCAATGTGCTTGAGTACAAAGCCAAAAAAGCCCAATATGTTCAGATACGTACCAACTGCACAGCATGTCGCAAGAAAAGGCATGAGTACAATTTGTAAATTGCCTCTGATGATTGACTACTGTGTATGCAGTCTGACGCCAACTCAAAAGAAATCATGTAAGGACAATACCACTTCTATTTACTTTACATTTCTGGAGGAGTACATCATGGAAGAGACACATGGCATGTATAGCTCTACTTTCTCTTCAAAAATGGTGTTAATATGAAATATTTCAGATGAGAGAAAGCTCATATAAACCATCTCCCTTTTCAATCCACTGGGGTGACTTTTTATGAGGAGTAATTGGAAAAACAGCTACTATCGCAAAAATAATTAAAAATGAAACAATTGAGAAATAGAGGTGAATACACGTTCACTTCATTTTATGCTCATGACCTAAACTTACTTTCTGATCACCACAAGAAAGCGTAAAACTAATTATTGATCAGATTTTGAATGCTAGGGCATACAGAACAGGGGACAATAGATGTCCTTGTAGAATCAATGCCACTGAGCTCATACGTAAACATTTGACTGCCGGTGGGTGATAAGGTGTGGTGGCAACGTGATCCTTATTGGTTTCTGCTGCTGCTTAGTGTTGGACTCTCATTTTTCATTGGTTGCGACAAATGGAACTGGATGTCTTACTGTCCAAATCATCGATTCGTGAAACGGTTGTCAAGGGAAACAAATATCCGAAGTGCCACGAAGAAGTGAGGGACACGGAACTTATAGCTTGGCCTCCGTGAGCGTACAGCACATATCGACCCTGAATCTCTTTGTTATCCATTCCTCTTGAGTGGCAAGAGCTAAACTCTTTAAACTTTTTTTTTTTTTAACTTCAAATTACACTAGAGTGGCAACCCTTTGCCAGTAAAACAAACTCAAGCTGCAGATGAACTAGAGCTGGAACAAACAGACCAAGTAAGCAGAGTGAGGTTTGGCACAGCTTTAAAGAAATGAATTGTGGAGAAAAAAGGGGGAAGTATGCGTGCGTGAGAAAGATAGAGAGAGAGTGAAAGAATAAGAGAGAAAGAGAGTACAAAGGTAATTTTCTGCAATTGATGGCATAATATGCCTCCACTACGCTGGACAATTAAATTCTGCCAGCATTGCAATGAATAATTTGCAATCAATGGTCATTGTCATGTAAATTTATATGCTTTAATTTAGTTAAATACGGAATTTCTGTCATTATTTCTTTGTATTCCGTAACATGAGCAAAGTATTTCTCTGCATTGGACAATTGCATATTAAGTACAAAACATACTTGAAGTTCCATTAAAGCCAGCAGCAATGAGTGTACGTATGAACAAGAGAATAGAATTGAGAGAGAGAGAGAGAGAGAGAGAGAGAGAGAGAGAGAAGAGAATAGAATTGAGAGAGAGAGAGAGTGAGAAGCTTCGCAGTTTGGTGGACAAGAGAGACAAATGGACATTTTGAGAATGAACTACATTGACAAATGATAAAAAAAGAAACCACTGAGTAACCAACCCTTTGCAAATAAAAGCATTGACATGTCCCTCTGTCTCCCTTCCTCACTGCAGTCTGGAGGAACCCAAACATGGACAGATCTACACTGCCACAATGCTTCCTGATCTGTTCATTCACAAATTCGTTCTCAACATTTCACTATTCTTTCAAATGCCACTGATCGTACACATGCTTCAGATCTTGTGCAAGCCACTAATCATACCCATGTGACTTATCAGGCATACTGATACCGATTTTCAGTATACTGACTTTCATATGCTATCGATCCTCAATATCACCCAGGTCTGGCACACGATGCAGCTCTGTAGCATGTACAGTGTACATGTAGCACTGATCTTATATATAGTACTTATCCTACATGAACACAAATGACGCAGATCTGATACACGACACGGTGCTGCACTTATACATGGCACTAATAGTACCCTATTCTCTCACACACTACATATCTCACACACCGTACTGATGTTACACATGGAACTGACTTTACAAAGCTAATCTTATGCCACCGACCTTGCATTTGGTTGAGATATTGTGCATAAAACGGAGCCTCTGATAGCCGCTGCTCATAAACATGAGAATGGTCCTACATTAAATATTAAGCAAATACTTATCACAGAGGCACTACCATATCCAAGGGCGCACACACACAAAAAAACACTGTAACTCACTTATAGCTTGCGTCAGAGTATGTGTTTTTTCTTTCGGTTAAAATAGGTCAGCACTCCCTTTGGCTCATTAATTACTATATCTTCCAAGTATAAATTAAATAAGCAGTATCAGAGCGAGGGGAGGCATTCGGCTTTACAGAGAAACTGTGCAAGAGGATCAAGGAGAACAAAGTCTCAGAAGTAAGCGGTTATATTTTCTCCTACACATCTCCTCCTAGAGAGACCGCTGTCCCATGGATTGACATGGCCAACCAACTACCAGTCGCCAATAATTAGAGGCATCACTTCAATTAAAAAAGCAATTAGACTGGATTTATGGCCTAAATGTAATGTGGGATTATCTAACTGCTTTAGCTCTGACTTTCAACAGACTGAAACATGACTTCCTAAATCTGTCAGCCTGGACTGACATTATTACAAACATTGCCATCACGATCGTCAATGACACCATTATTACTTCACACAAAGACACAAACACACACGCTCACAAAGACATGCGTGCATGCAAACAAGCACACACACAGAGACACAGACACACACATCCACGCGTGCCCACATACGCACACACACACACTTTTGTATAGCTATACTTATGAAGGCATTATATTTATGAACATTCATTCTTCACAGCCTTTCCCAAACCTTAACCATAGGTCTGACCCAAACACTAACCTGAACCTAAGCCTAACTGTAACCATAACCCTAACATTTCACTTTGCCATAATCCTCGAAAATACTCCTTAAAACCACAAGTACCCTCACAACATCTGCAGTTTCTTAAGAGTTGTCTCTCACAAGTATGGCAAAACAAGCCTATGCACACACACATACACACACACACACACACACACACACGCACAGACTTGTCAAACTTTTCAAACCCCGTTGCAGTGCCACATTGTGTAACCCCACTGTGGAGTCACTTGCCTCAGATAACAGTGACATCCAACGGTCACTCTATCTACTGATGATACTCACGGCACATTTCTCCCTCGTCGTCCCCAAACGGGCAGTCCACGCTGAAGTCACACTTCTGCCCCATGGCGATCTCTGGGCCCTGGTGGCACTGGTACTGTCCCCGGAGTGGGATCTGGGGGGTGGGGGACGACCCTGAGGTGGAAGAGAGATAGGGAAACGTGATTGACTTTGCTTGGTATTATTCCCCAAGGTGATTTCACACAGTACGGCAATGCTCCAAGGGCCTCTCCTTGAGCAAACCCAACATGATCCAGGTATTTAATCTGTTCTACCTCAAAGCACTCCTGAAGCTACTAACCAAGTTTTATTAAGGGGTAAAGCTTTGGCGGCAAGAAGGTTGTGGACCCGTATCCTGCCTGGGGCCTTTCTTTTGAAGGTAGCTTGTTGCCCCCATCTTTGCATCCAATTTTCCTCGGTTCTTCGGTTTTCACCCAAATTCCAAAGACATGGATATTTGGCTGAATAGAGACTCCAAACTGCCATTAGATCTGAGCATGTGAGTGAATGAGCTGTATGATCCTAGTGAAGGATTGTTGAGCTATTAAGGGTGTACTCCTGATTCTCTCCCATCGTGTCCTGTAATAGGCTTTATCACCAAAGATCCAGATCAAGATCAGGTGGCACAGATAAAGTAAATGGATCTGCCAGCATGTACTCAATAAGAGTTCTGTGAATCACTCGCATACAGAACTCTATACTCCAGAACTGCCCAATCCTGTTTATGGAGGTCAACTTTCCTGTGTGCTTTCATTTCAATTTCATGTAATTTGGCACAAGTTATTCCACTTTGAGATCTCTAGCAGATGAAATGCACTTGGTCAGGGTCACAGTGAAAACACTGTGGTAAATCTTCAGGAACAGAATGAAGCAGAGCTAAGTTCTCAACAGGGAGTCTGTGGGCTGCTGGGGGGTCCTAGATGGTACCGCAGGGGGTCCCTGGCCAGACTTTAAATACTTTGGCTTCATACATATAATTTGCAATGACTGTATATTTCAACCCTCATATGACCTATAACCCTTCTGAACTTGTGACAGGGTCCCTGGGTGCTGAGCGGGTGGAGGTCCACAGTTCAGGAAAGTTAGAAAAGCACAGATCTATTGCAATTTTTCCTTTTTAATCAAAAAGTGCACCCTCGAGGCCTTTGAGATTAGAGATTGCACAGTTCACAGTCAAAGCCTGGTCATCAGCGTGCTCTGGGGGAGAGGTAAAAGTATCCCTTTCAAAAGCAGTTGAAGGTGATGGCAGGGAGACATATGAAATTCTAACGAATTTAGAGCTCGCACAATCACATCTGGACTTATGTCCTTCGCTTCATCACACTGCCTCACATATTTTGTTTCCCTTGACATCCACTTCACATATCAGCTATTTCCAGATTAGAGACTTTGCTAAAAGTAAAATGGATTTTAGGTGGCATGTCCAGTTTTGCCCTCCTTCTCAATGTATACTGTAAATACACACACACACACACACACACACACACACACACACACACACACACGTGATCCTGTCTCATGGAGGATAAAATCATGATGTGATACTTTGCACTTTTTCCCCCCAATTTGGATACAAGAGAGGAGAGAAATAACATTTATCAAATGAAAATAATCAAAAAAAAAAAAGGAACATACCAAATAAAAGTCAAATCATACATGCCACTACATCCTACTGTCTAAAAAATAACGTCCTCCCATTTTAGAAATCCTACTGAACAGCAATCCCCGAACTCTTTCGATCAGGACCCCACTTCACCAACAGGACAGCTGCCTCCCACTCGTATATCCACCTCAACAAAACTCCTTGTCTTCTCTTTGTCTTCCCAGCGCACACATGAACAAATGACACAAAGGAAAGCAATGCAATATGGGGAGTGTAATGGCCCTGATTTGCATACTAGTGTGTTCTGAGGACACGGAAACCAGACAACAACAACCTGGCTGGCAGACAAAACAAAGAACAGATAGAGAGAGTGGACCCACCAGTGCTGGAAAAAAAAATAAATGAACAATACAATAAGATATCATCGGCCTCCTTGCGGAAAACATATCTGAGGATTTGCATATCTATGCAAATAGCTCAGCCCCATCTCGACCAGACTCATAAAAATGGCCCTCCGTTTGTTGGTATCAGCGGAGGATAACAATAATGTAAAGTCGGGACCGATTCACTCTTTTTCAGCAACAAGCTTTTAAGGGCTGATTTCCACAAACTGAGCTGCTGCAAACACGACAAGGTGAGAATTAGATGGCTTTGCAGATAGATGCTTCCACAGGCACCATTCGTGGTGGTGTTTGAGTGGAGGGTCTTCAGCTACAGCCTCATTATTTGCCGTGGTCCTTTTCAACACCAGTTTAATAAAGGGGGATCAGAGGGTGATTAAGCACGAAAGCATTAGAAAAAACATCAAGTGCCTGGTTTTCTTGTGAAGTTCTAGAGAACACTTGGAACAAAACCAAAGGTTTGTAAAAAAAAATAGTTTAACAAACGCGTATTCATGGGAGTCTACCTGCTTCAGTACAATGAATAAACTTTCCTGGCAATTTCACTTCCTTTAAAGGGAATAATTACTGTCATTATGAATACATTGACTAAAAAGTATTGGTTACACCTTTTTTAATTAATAATCATAAATAATGGCTAATTTAATCATTATTACTTGAGCCTTTCATGAACAATTTCTCTAGTAGGTGTGAAGAATAGATGTTACAATCTTACAGTAGATCTTGGTGATATTAATTACTATTTTTTTTTATTTAAAGTTTGAGCAAAGTTGCAAAAAGTACAGGATTTTTCTTTTTTTTAAAGTTTCGAACAGAAATGCACCATGTTAGCATTTTGCAAACACCTGGAAGAACTGTGCAGGTAAAATGACCTTTTTCAGATTAAAACATGTGCTGGCTGTAATGTTCCTCCCCACCCTTACCCATAACACCACCCCAGACCCAGATCAGCAGAGCTGGATCACAGCCATATTTATACGCTGCGAACGCAATGCATGAGCCCAGTGACGGTCACAGTAATTAATGAGCCTGTTTAACAGCCTCGCGTGTGATGCCGGTGCGGAGCCCTCATCAGCCTTGCCCTTAGTGGCCATTTTAATCACCAGCTGCCGACAGCAGAAGCACAAAATAACGAAAATTCGAGAGCAATTGGGTATAATGGCTATGCCTGTCATCTGATTCAATGTTTGCTTGTGTGTTCTCTTACCAGTTATTGCCCCTGCTATCAGACATGATATATCAGGAGTAAATTGAAATGAAAATCAATTTAATCTCTCGACGTGCAAGACCAGGAATACGTGATTAGAATGGTTTTAAACACACACTCCAAAACAGATTTGCCTATGCCCTGCTTATAAATGAAAGCACTGGCCTTTGAGAACCCGAAAAAAGCATCAAAAATGACCACTTTCAGAGATGAACTATAAATAGTAGTGGTTATGGTGTATTGATTTTTAACCATAGCTTGCATTCAATGCTATGATCAGTTGAACCAACTGTACACAATAACAATTCAAGGTCGTCCTAGCATTGAGCCAGGAGAACATCCTTCCATCTGGATGAACATCTGCTTATGCCTTTGCCCTAGTGTAAAATCTCAAACAGCATGAGGAGCCATGGGCCTGGAGGTCCAAGCCCCCCCCCCCACCCCCCAAACAAAAAAGCTCTGCTCCATTCCTTTTTGGCGATTTGAGGTTGACAAATGGCGCCAGGCAGTGAGTGTGTAGTACAGGGCTGTCAGTTGTCAAGGATTTCGTTGTTGGCGCTCCTGTGTTTGAATTCGCTCCAGGGATAGCGGGAAAGTGGTGGTGACAGGCGAGGGGGTCTCTGCTCTCACGGCTGCCCTCTTGGTGAATGCTAAACCTGCAGAGGTCTTATCACTCATGCCCCCTCCCGTTCCTCCACACTATGACATCTGCTCAGACGCAATGCCTGCTGCCACCTATGGAGGGCAGCAAAGAGCAGCCCAAATGACAAAGAGTATCACAGAATGCGAGAGCCTGAAGCTGCTTCTCAATGGCTGGGCTGCCCATGTAGGACACGTTCTTCGAAGGCTGAAACCTGCAAAAGCTACAAAGCAGCTATGAAGGCTTTTCTTGTGAGACGGTCAATCCAGACCCAATGTCTACATCATATAAGTTATCAAGCTGTCTGTACTTACTGAAAGTGCCAGACTTAGCCAGCTGTTTTCTTTTCGTATCTGTGTGCGCCTGTTGGTTTTTTTTTTTTTTTTTTTTTAAATGTCGTTGGTATCATGCATATAGAAATACACTTCCAAGGTTCTATTTTCCATATGTTGCATTTTTATTTACATTTATTGATGGACTCCACTGGAGCTGCATCATCAGTGCTCTCCACTGCTTTTTTTGCTTGTTTGTTTATTTGTTTGCATTGAATGGGCACAGGATTGTGGGATACATTACCATTGCGAAAATTTCATTGGCTGAGAGCGAAGGGAAAAATAATCGCTCCGCATTACGCTAGACTCTTAATGTTTAGCTGAACTGAATACCAAGTGTTTTGTTGGTTAAATCGGTACATTTCTGCACTGTAGCGGGCTTGCTAAGTGCCTCTCTTCTAACTACGGTAACGTTACTAACCTAACTAGCAATGATGCATGGTGTACCATTCCATAACAATTTTATTACAGTCGTTTGTTTGCTAGATACTCAGTAGACAGTGAATTTAAAAACAATGGCAGGTTCAAACGGGAATGTCTGTGACTCGGGGACTGATAGAGTATCACTGTGATAGAGTTAGCACAGTTATAAAATAATGAGAATTAGCATTAAAGCGTTAACAGGGATTACATTTTTTTAAATGAAATTACACGATTGTTATTTGATAAACAAAATGTCATACTCTTGGTCGCGTCATATGAAAGTTATGACTCTCGTTGAGTAGATTTATGGGTTTGTTGCTCACCAAAGCTAGCAGTAGATGGAAAAAAATGTACTCAACTCGTTCCATGACCTGCTCACTCGTATAAGATCCTCTATTTCTCAGCTGTTTTAGTGGTCACCTCCTTCACATTGGAACAGCTTTGATGACGTAGCAGCCAAGAAATTCTGCCCATCTGTGCTGCAGCCTTCGCTCGGACAAGCAGCAATTGTTTGTGGCTTTTTCCTGCACCACAAGCACATCACTGCCGAGTTCCCCACCGAGTGAAGTCTCCCTCACAGCCGTGGAGGGCATCCTTCATTAAGGGAAGGTTTAGATATGCGTGTGATCTTTGAGATGCACTTGCCTCCAGTCACAGTGAAACGGATGGCGTCAGCACCGCGGCTTGAGATAGACACGCTGCGTTGAATATGCCTTTTCTTCCATTGTCTTGCTTCCAGCAAGCGCGAGTGAGACTGGGAAGTAAGCATCGATGCAGACTCGCTGTGGGAGGGTTTTGCTCTCTACAACCACTTGGTGCAAATTAGATTGGGACGGTGGTCTGTTCACATGAATGCCTAATTGGAGGGGGAGTGTAGTCGGGGATTAGGCAATCAACCTGCGCCCATCACGACAAGAGGGTAAGAGAGAAAAAAAGAGAGTGTACGTGTTTGAATGAAAAAAGAGTGAGTCCTTTTGTGAAAGAGGGAACGAGAGCTTGCGTGAAAAGACAGTGCATGTTTCAGAGAGAGAGAGAGAGAGAGAGAGAGGGCACAACAGCAATGGACGGATGTCTTGTTTATAGAGGGATGTCTTGATTTGACAGTTGGTTCAAAACAGGAGGTCAACTGCCCTCTGGCAGGCAAATTTTCGGTGCAAGAGTATGATTGCTAAAGAGGAAATTGCTGGTGTTTTGGATGGGGTCCTCTAAAAGCAAGGGCCAATCTATGCTAAACGTCTGGCCTCTGCACTGATAATCAGGCTGACAGAAGGATGAACTGAGGCACTCTGTTCCCATTGAGCTTTGTTTAGCATTATGCTGTCAAACGTAATAGTCCTGGCTGCAAAATCAAGATAGATCACTATTATGCTCTTCTTAACGACTCGGATTGTTTTGGTTCAGGAAACCAGAAGCCGAGGGCAGAATAACCTTTGTTAAAACTGATCGTTAAGGACAATGAAATGTTTGATCAATTATGTGCTCTCAAGAATAGCCTGGCTCATTTTAAAGCAAGCTATTCAAAACTTTGAAAAGAGAATCCCGCTATACAGCAGTTTTAGCAAAAATGATCAGCGTTTAGCCAGTTTGTGGATGTTTGCACAAAACAAGGCATCTGCCAATTCAACCCAAACTCCATTGATTATTTCTTTTTAAGTCTGACAACAGTTTTTATATATTTGTTTGTATTAAAGTGGAATTGTTCTTTGTTTTGTTGCTCTCGAAAAATGAACAACTGCAGTTCAGGCTGTGTGGGCTGCAAACAGAAAAACAATACCTTATGAAAAAAAAAGGAAGTAAGCAGTGACAATTTGAATACAACAAACCTTGAATTTTGAATGTATAATTACAGTGTTATTTGAATAAAGTCACAAGATTCTTTGTGGGCTTCAAGGAAAAAACAAACAGTGGCAGCTTCTACAACAGCCTAGAATTTCAGCTCTCGGGAAAACCTGTTGGTAGGCTGCCAAATGTATTCTTATTTTTTTTTAGATTAAATAGTGGCTTGTCCAAGTGTTTATGGCCCTCTGTATAGTGGGCTCCACTATATCTATCAGTCCAAAAAATGTTGACTTTGAGGATCGCCCAGCTAAGCCTTCTCTACTACAGCATTTGTACCACGACTTTTGAAATTCCACCTCCATCCCAGAGAGTCCTGGTCCACATATTTCACTCCTATCAGCTCCGCCCCTCTCCCTTTCTTGTACTGCAATATTTTTTTGCCCTTCTTAAGTCTCTTGCAGCCCCTTTCACTACTTGTGGCTTGTTTATGTCAAGTTCAGTGAAGACATCTGAGAAAACAGCTAGCTAAACACAGTAAGTATGCCACTGTCCATAGCTAGGGGCAAAGCAAGGCTGTATTGTCTATACAGAATGAGGGTAGGTACAATGCCAGGTTTACAAAAATGTTATTACTGAAGGATGGCTCCATTCAGAGTGTCCCTAAAGAAACAGAAAACCTGGAATTGGATCCTTCATACTTAAGTAACACGTAAAATGTACTGCTTTATTTCCAATTTCTGTTAATATTTAAAGTGCGGGTAAACTTGCATTAGCAACTGTATGTCATGCTTAGCTGAGTAGGCCTACGTAAGTGCCATTCTCAAGCTGTTTAACCAGCAGACATTACTCTTCGACACTCATAGCGCACTCATTTATATTTATTTATTTCAGTTCATGCGTATTTTAATACTGTTGCTATTGAAGCCACAGTCATGAATTACTAGTAGCACCCAAAAACCGAGAAAGTGAACCCTTCTCCGAGAAATTCCAATAAAAACGTAGAATACACCAAAGTTTGCTGAAGATTTGAGGTCAACTCAGTTAACCTCGGAAAAATTTTACAGAGGAATCCCAAATAGGCAGTACTGGTAATTTGCATAATTAATAATTGTTGTTTGGACTGCAGTACTGGTGGGAGGTCTTTAATGAGGCATGTGTTTTGACTGTCTTCACACCTTCCCTTTGTTCTGGTGTGAGCACAGGCCTAGCCAGACAAACTTCGGTCTACCTCGGTGGAATTTTCCTGAGGAATACCGATGTGGTCTCTGAGCTTCAGTGGGCCCGACACTCTTCGTTGTGTTTCGGGAACATTGAACTGAGGTTTACTGAGGAGTTGTCTAAAACCTAAGTAAACTGGACAGACTTAGGGATACCTGAGTTGGCCTCAAGTCTTCAGTAAACCAAGGTGTATTCTAGGTTTTTATAAGAATTTCTCAGAAAAAGGGGCACTTTCTCAGTTGTTGAGTGCTACTAGTGAATCTTGACATATTATTCGCTATCTGTTGATGTGTAAGGGACCAGTTGCACTGTTTACTGGCCAATCAGAGAAGAGCTCATATTCATAAGGCACTCTCACTCAAAACCACTGTTGGGCAGTAACGCGTTACTGTAATGCCGTTACCAGTGGCGTAGCCAGGGGCGAGGCCAAGACACGTCCCTTTATGACTGCAATTAGTAGTTCTCAATCATTTTCTTTTATTGACACGTTTTCCAATGCTCGTAACTGGCAACCGAAGACACGGTTTCTCTCCATATGTGATCTAACAGCGATTAAATCATGGGCTAAATTCAGTACTGCTGTGGAACAAGAGCAGAGAATTGGGCCAAGAGCATTCCACAGTTAACAGGTGCTGCATGTTCCCCCAATTAGGTACAACGACAATGATTGTCGTCTTACCTAATCGTGGAGAAAAAGCAGCACCTATTAAGTGTGGAGCGCTCTCGGAATGAACCTTCTGTTAATTATGAAAATGACTGAGAAAAGGTCAGGACTAATAATTGTTTTAAACCGAAGTTTTGTGCAACCCAATTCTCTGTTCTTGTTTGGCAACTGTAATGAATTTAGCCCACGATTTAATCGCTGTTAGATCACATATGAAGAGAAGCTGTGTCTTCGGTTGCCAGTTACGATCATTGGAAAACGTGTCAATAAAGGAAAGTGATTGAGAACTACTAATTGCAGTCATAAAGGGACGTGTCTTGGCCCCCCCGCTGGCTACACCACTGGCCGTTACTTTTGTAACGGTAACTAATACTTTAATGCATTAGTTTTATACAAGTCGACATGGTCTACAACATCCCCCGTCAATCCTGTGCTTATTTTCGAACTCCATCAAGGGCTTTATGGTCTGAAGCTACACACCAAATTTGGTTGTTCTATTTGTAATAGTTTCAAAGAAAAGTTGTCCCCTTTCTCTCAAACGGACGGACGGACAGACGCACGCACGGACGGATGGACGGACAGAGGTCAAACCTATATCCCCCTCCCACTTTTTGTTGGCGGGGATAAAATTGTGAATAAAATCAAAATGCAATGACATTCAGATCACATGAGCCAATATGTTATTAACAATAGAACATAGATAACATTTCAAATGTTGAAACTGAGACATTTTACATTTTTATCCACAAAATGAGCTTATTTCAAATTTTCTGGCTGCAACAGGTCTCATAAAAGTTGGGACTCAGGCAAAAAGGGCTGAAAAAGGAAATAATATACAAGTGAATCAGCTGAAAGAACATTTAGCAAGTAATTACGTTTAAATAAAAAATAAATAAAAAACTTTTTTTTAGGTTACTATTACATTATGTTGACTGTTGCACTATTTACAGCATATATATTTATGTGTATGTGTGTGTGCGCGTCGTATGAAAAAGTTTGGGCACCCCTGATCATTTTCAAGATTTTCCTTTATAAATCATTGGTTGTCCGGATCCGCAATTTCAGTTAAATATATCATATAGCAGACAAACACAGTGATATTTGAGAAGATAAATTAAGTTTATAGGATTTACAGAAAGTGTGCAATAATTACTCAAACAAAAGTAGGCAGGTGCATAAATTTGGGCACCCTTGTTGTTTTATTGATTTGAATACCTTTAGCACTAATTATTAGAACACAAAATTTATTTGGTAAGCTCACTGACCCTTGACCTACATACACAGGTGAAGCAAATCATGAGAAAGGGTATTTATGGTGGACAGTGGCAAGTTGTTCTCCTCTTTGCATCTTCTCTGGAGTGTGGAAACATGGGAGCCTCAAAACAACTGTCAAATGACCTGAAAACAAAGATTGTTTAACATCATGGTTTAGGGGAAGGATACAAAAAGCTAGCTCAGAGATTTCAGTTGTCAGTTTCCACTGTGAGAAACATAGTGAGGAAATGGAAGACCACAGGCACAGTTCTAGTTAAGGCCCGGAGTGGCAGGCCAAGAAAAATCTCAGATAAGCAGAGGCGAAGGATGGTGAGAACAGTCAAACTCAACCCACAGACCAGCTCCAAAGACCAACAACATGATCTTGCTGCAGATGGTGTCACTGTGCATCGTTCAACTATTCAGCGCACTTTGCACAAGGAGATGCTGTATGGGAGAGTAATGCGGCAGAAGCCTTTTCAGCGCACATGCACTAACAGAGTCCCTTGAGGTATGCGAAAGCACATTTGGACAAGCCAGCTTCATTTTGGAATAAGGTGCTGTGGACTGATGAAACTAAAATTGAGTAATTTGGACATAACAAGGGGCGGTATGCATGGCGGAAGAAGAACACAGAATTCCAAGACAAACACTTGCCACCCACATAAAATTTGGTGGTGGTTCCATCATGCTGTGGGGCTGTGTGGCCAGTGCAGGTACTGGCAATCTTGTTAAAGTTGAAGGTCGCATGGATTCCAGTAAGTATCAGCAGATTCTTACGAACAATGTTCAAGAATCAGTGACAAAGTTGAAGTTGCGCCGGGGTTGGATACTTCATCAAGACAATGACCCTAAACACTGCTCAAATTCTACTAAGGCATTCATGCAGCGGAACAAGTACAATGTTCTGGAATGGCCATCTCAGTCCCCAGACCTGAATATTATTGAAAATCTGTGGTGTGATTTAGAGCGGGCTGTCCATGCTCGGAAACCATTAAACCTGACTGAACTGGAGATGTTTTGTCAAGAAGAATGGTCAAAAATATCTTCAACCAGAATCCAGACCCTCATTGGAAGCTATAAGTTACTAGTAACTGTAACTAATCACTATTTTTCAGTAACTAGCACAACACTGCTCAAGACAGCCTGTTCTTCAGAGTGTAGAGAACTACAGGCTGGGAATGGGATGAAATAACAGATTTTTACCAGGTTTTCTGCTCCACTGTGAACAAATCTTGTGGTGTTTTTTGTAAACCGATTACATTGGGTAAGCCAATTTAATAAGCTTGTGAGGGTGGTACTTTAAAAATAAATAAATAAACAAATAAAAATTTTGAATTTTGAAAAGTTACTTGACCATGTTTTTTAAGTGTTGTGACCACAAGATTATTAAGTTGGCAGATAAAATTTAGGTAATCGGTTTCCACAAAACATCTGTGTGCATGACAATGTCTGGAGTTTAAAGAGTAGTTTGTTAACCCCCCTTTCAGACATCCATGAATAAAACATCTTGCTAAAAAAACAGGGTGATATGGGAACTTTAACCTGACCCGTTACCCCATTTTAAAAGCATCATTTCTCAAGTGGACTGGGAGGGTAATGGCTGCTCACCCTCATGGTGCCCTCTCCCAGACGGCAACCAGATTGCTGCAGTTCAAGAATTCAATTCATTCATTTGTTTGACATTTATTTAACTAGGAAAAGTCAAGTTAAGATGAAAAATTGCCTTCAAAAGACTGTCCAGGCCAAGACAGGCAGCAGCACATTACACACAGTTTCAGAAACGCAACATACTGTACAGCGGCTGAAGACAAGATTTCAGATCACTGTATGAGTATATGAAATAAGACTCTGGTCAGCTCAGGTTAAGTGGGCTAAGTCTTGCTTGATTGGGCGTCAGCCCGCTCAACCGGCGTCTGCCTGAGAGCAGGCGGAGGAGTAGAGCTAAAAGCAGGGGAAGAAATACAAAAACAGGCGTACAGCGAAGCTCGAGTCATCAGCGCTAGCAGCTGCATGAGAACAGGGCAGAGGTACCATTAATTCCCTGTCACAACATAGTGATAAGATGCTTCATGTTTTAATGTCCACTCAAAGCCATTAATTAGTCATATCTTGTGAGTGTAAAAAAGGCAGAGTATCCATATTATTCTAATCCAAGAGCCTGTTGACACACAAATCAAAGGCATCGTGTTCATGGGGAAACCAAGAGAATTGTTTCAGTGATGCATTCAGGCTGTTTTGTTTGAGCCAAAATTGGCAAATGTTGATCCATATGATGGGCCGATTGGAATCGCATATGCAAATTCACAAGTGGTGATTGTCAGAGCTTAGATGCCAACTATAAATATTGCTGTCCACAAGCTTTCATTGGCATGGAAATTAAGGATCAAAGGATTTGGCTGGACTAGGCCGACTGTTTTTATAGCACCACTTTCTTCTGCTTGGTTCTCCTGAGGTTGTTATAGATTTTAAGCTCTTTTTAGCACTTGATGTGAAGGTGGTCACTGCATTTTCACATCATTCCCTCCTGAGACCATGTGTCCTCAAATGAGGGCATCACACTTAGACTTTTCACTCAACACTGAAATCTGGACCTCAGAGCTTAATATAGGGATGCAGCTCAACTGATCGTTTCACTGATCAAAAACAATTGTTTCACCAAGTGATAAAACAGTTTTATTCTAAGCTTCTTGTCATGCCAGATCAACTAAGTCTGCTCCCTGAGCTTAAAGCTCTTGTTTTGATGCGGTTTCAGCATTTGCTAGTTTCATTAAATTAAGAGCAGGATGGGTCGTTTTGTTAGTTGGGGCGCGCTAGATGTGCTATACAACATCCATGCTATTGATGAGAACCTGGATAAATTCATGGACTAGCCTGGCAGCCATGGTAAGAATGTTGCACCGCTGTGCTGTTAAATAGCTGTCCGTTCTTGGACTTGTCCAACTGCAGGGCTACTGGACTGTGGTCAGGGGTGGATGAAAAATATACTCGGCCCCTGCTCTTCTGAAGTGATTCCAGCGCCCTAGCAAGGGGAGGAAAATTCTGCCCTGTCAGTCTGCTGACCCCCTACTTCACCCCACCACGCACAGGAACACACACACACACACGCACTCGCATACGCTCTCTCGCCCTCACTGGCATACAATGACCCCACGGCTTAAAGGGTTCCCCTGCCCGAGCGTGAAATGGCAGAACTTGGGTCACAAGTGCAGAGAATGGCTCAGTAAGCTCTGAAATGCAGCATAGAGGCCATTTTAGGAGAGGATTAGACACCTTGGGCCACAGAGCGTGCAAAGGAGCAAATAAAGACCTCAGATGCCCTCTAACCTGTAGCTACACTTAGCTTTTAGTTTATTTTTCAGCAGGATTATTTTTCACAGGTTACCAGAGGAAATTTAATGACAAGATAAACAGTTTCTCGGTATGAGCTGCCATTAACCACTTGCTGTGATTAAATCAAACCCTTTAAATTTCAAATGACTGGAAGTTTTTTTTTTTTTCCCGATGATTGACAATCAGATTAAACACAGTTCTTACAAGTGAGAGCTGCACTCTCAGTGTCATTTATAAAACTTGTTTTTAATTTTTATGTCAGCATTAAGGACAAATGTTGATTGAATCAAATACATTATCTCTGCTTCCAACGTTCAACACCAAACACAATCTAGCATCCACAGTTTCCTCATATTTCCTGAGAAGTGTAATAGAGCAAACTGTACTGCCAAAAAAAAAAAAGTCATTTAAATGTCCAAGTAAACTTGGAGTTAATCTGCTGCCCCGTGCTCATTACAAATCCTTCGTAATAACTTAAGGTTAGATCATGAGGACCTAAGTATTACAAATTGGGCAGCTGGTGGTGAGGGGGGATGGGGAGAGGCAATTGCAGGATCTACTATGAGCTTCTAGGACACATTTATAATGAGCAGGATGAGGAGAAATAGAAGACGGCTAGGAGAACCAACTGTGCCTAATAATTTGTTCCCAAATAATTGAGTTCCCTGGAAAAGGACACGAGGGGAGATAACTCTTTCGTGTTAGAACCCTTAGAGTAAGGTTTTGGAATAAGACAGCTCCAACTGAGACAAAACCAGAAACCTACATACACAGGACAATCAAAGTAGCTACAGCTGATCACACTAAGGTAATAACAAGACAGTCAATGAAATAACAGAAACAATTCGCAAGACTGTTGAAACAGGGGGAGGAACCAAATTGGCAGGCCGCAGTGGTCTGTCACCTAAGACTGGAAATATGATCTCAGACTGCTACTGCATCTTGACAGAAGTCAATCAGACCCGAACACCAATACTTTAATTGGCTTGCAGTACACTTTAATGCAAAACAGGCACATTCTGCAGCCAGTGCTTTGACATTTATAAACCAATAAAAACACAAAATAAGGTTAATGCAATCTTCAGTAAAATTTTTGTTCAGCAAGAAGTCAAGCAACAGGCAGAGCCTTCACTCACAGAAAAGAAAGCTTGAATGATTAAAAAAAGGCAATGTGAGGCACTGTAAATCAGATGGTTAATGTTATTGCACAAAGAAAAACGTGAGTTTATCATCTGTAATGGAAGTTTCATCTCGTCAAACAGAAAACTTTCCAAAGAAAAATTCAAAAAGTCCTCAGCTGACACCACTCTGTCTTTAATGCGACAGCCATTTTTTAATCATATTGTTCATCAGAAATGAGTAAAAACAAAGCAAGCAGGCAAGTGTGTAAATCAGTGAATAAATGGACAGGAAATTTGTCACTTCATATAACTGCATTGCAATTTGTTTTCGTCTCCAGCCACACTAAGGGGAATTAACTGAGGGTGGGGGGCATGCGGTTTCCCAGTCGTATGTCCAAACGTCACCCATATTTTGTGTGCACAACATCTACTGAAGGGGTGGAAAGATTTTGACCATTTCAGACACGGTAGATCCCTACGGTGGTTATATGAGCTGATTAGGTTTTGGAGGTCATCGTTTTAAAGGTCAAGGTCTCATAAGGTCAGCTGTATTCAGGGACTGAAGATCAACTTTTTGGGCAGATTAAGCTATGGCAGGTAGATGCATAGCAATTGATGCTATGCGCTGATTTCTCCTTTGTTTTCAAAAAGTTATACTTTTTATTGTACGCCCGTCATAAGACGGGACATATTATGGAATCATGATTTCTGTCTGTCTGTCTGTCCTTTGCTTGTGTTCACAATAACTCCGCCAATTATCAATCGATTTTATCCAAATTCACACAGCATGCTCATATCAGGTGGAAATTTGATGAATTCGGAAATCAGCCTGATTGGATCACTCTTCTTCTCAAAATTAACCCTTTTATGCCCAGACATCAACAAAAAGAGTCTGTCCATTGCTTATGTTCACAATACAATTCACAAAGCATCACCATATCAGGTGGAACTCTGATGAGTTCAGAAATCGGCCTGATTGGATCACCCTCTTTCTCAAAATTATCCCTTTTATGCCCCTAAATCAACTAAAAGAGTACACAAAGTAAGGCGACAGAATGAAGAAATTCGAAAGAGAGAAGCTAAAAAACATGCTGCGGTAAACAAACTAAGGAGACACAGTGAAGATGTACCTTCCCATCAAACTGTTGCGTGAGAGGCGTATATTGCTGTCTCTGACTGCTCTTGTTAAACTATAAGGTGATGCTCAACACAATCCAGAACTGTTAAGAGAAGAATGGAGGACAAAGACTGGCGTGGAGTCCAAGCTCGACGGGTGGTATAGTTAGTGCGTAAAAGATTGAAGGGAAGATTCTGCACCAGGTCTGGGTAACAGGGTAGGACTGAATGACTATCATTAACTGGGTACGATAGACAGGTAATAGGTCCTCTCGGATTGATTCATTTGCAAATACGATGCTAACTCAAAGACAGATTGCTCAGTAAAACAGGCACAACTGCTCACGCAATCAAAATCAAAATTACTCTCCGCATCATCCTGTCATCTGGAGTGTATTGTTTCTATTAAACAATGTTGCTATGCATTTCACAGATGAGCGACTTCTGTCACGTCATTACATTAATGAATACATCATAGCTCTTGAGAAGAGCACAAATAGTCGCAACTGACTGGAGACTTCTGTGCTTAAAGACTAATCCAGACTTTGGTTCAATTTAGCCGTGGAATTAGCATTCGGCATGCTGCCGAGGGCAGGGTAGGTTTTTTTTTTTCTTTTTTCTTTCTCCTTGGGATTATTAAATGAAAGCTAAAGCAAAGATGCACTGGAGAAAGTGCGATGGATCGGTCTGCGGGCATAGAGAGGCTCAATTTTTACAGGCTATTTGTCAAACTGGCCTGCAGCACAGATCAATGGCGGATAAGGAGGGGAGACTTGGCAACTTGTGAGGTAAAGAGGCAGCGATGCAACTGTAGGACAACTCTCTCCCTCTCTCTCTCTCTCTGTCTCTCTCACTCTCTCTCCCCCTCTCTGCCTCTCTCTCTCCCTCTCTGTCTCTCCCGCTCACTCTCTCTCTCTCCCTTTCTCTCTCACACTCTTGCCATTGGTCTGTCTCTTTCCTTCTCGCTCTCACATAAAATCATACACATACATATACACCCATGCACACACACACACACACACACACGCACACACACACACACACACACACACACGCGCGCGCATGCACGCACACACACACACACACACACACACACAAATGCACACACGCGTACAAACACACACACACAGAGAAAACCATCCTCATCTCAAAACAAAAAGTTAAATTTGAAAGACGAATTCCGCCAGACCAATCGGTTTCCCTGATAAAACTACTTTCTACATCCCTGCTTTGACCTACAATGATAACTGATGTCATATTGAAAGATTATGTAAAGGTTATTACCATAATTACCAGTCTGCGAGCCTGACAAAGTGAGCTAGGCCATTCCAAAAATCTGCATATTAACATCAGTTCAACGTTCACATGTAAATGTGGGTAAAAAAAGGTGGCGAGTGCTGTAAAAAAAAAAAAAAATCAGTATTCATCCATCACACAGTCCCAGAGCAGAATGGCTGACAGTAAGGACAATGCGGTTGTGATTATCATTTGCAAACAGCACTCATTGTTCCCTGCCTAACCTCGTTTGCCAGCAAACAAGCACTGAATTAGAGCTCACGCAGCCCAGCGGCTCAACCGAAACAACCATTTTCCTACTGGAGCCGCTTATGATGTAGACTAGCGCAATATATCATCAGGGTCCCTCTCTTAAATACATACTCGTTGTCGTCAAAGTGAAGATTCAGGAGAAGTGAGTCGAAAGGGAATTTTTTTAACCGCCTGTCCCAATATTTATGGAGTGCATTGTGTTTCTCTCTGTGGATGAGAATCACTGCAGACTCGTGACCAGAAAATGACAGATTCTCAGAGCAAAACTGCCTCCTTAACTTCCACTTAAATTGCTTTCAGCACTGAGCTGATACACAGCACAACCACTCTGACCTGCAATCTAGAAATCTAGTATAAGTACCTTGGAAAGCATGCAATTAATTTGGCTGACTAATTAAAACAATTATTATTCTCTGTGTTCCCTCACCCTCACATTTGTTATTCAGAAATTAACACTGTTTGAAAATGTATTTTTTTCTTCGCATTTCGCCAGATCATGCCCACTGTACTTGTATTTATATCCTTTAAAACATCCCTTATTTTGCCAGTTAAGACCCAATATATATGAACCAATATATTTATACCCAACTTTGTGATGGTATTTCATCAGATCCAAATATACACTGAAGCCATCGAGATGGATATGTCTAGGAGACTTTACTAGAAGGATAAAGGATATCAAATGAATTTCAGAGAGGAAAACTCAATTATTCATCAAGTATGGGACGGAAGTTTAGATATAAATTATGGTCATGGTGCTGGACTAGGAGATAGTTCAAGCCCCAGGAAGATCTGATCTGTATTTGACCCATTGGACCCAATTAACCAAATAAACTTCATATTTCCGTGATTTTTTGTCATTGCTCATGTCCTAGATTAAAGAGATACCCAATATTGTTTTTTTTTAAAACAGCAGGGTCTATTTAGTTGAGTAGATCAATCTAACGCCAGGCTTCAGCCTCTCTAGTCCTGTCATTTGTATGCGGCTGACAGATCACAAGCACTACAGGTGTCATCAGCCAGTAAGATTCCTTGTCACTCTCAAAAATGAGCCTGTTACACAAGCGTCAGCTTTTAATTAATCGGAACACTCAATGGCCCCTTGACAAACGACAATGAGGTGGCATGTTAAACGCAAAGAAAACAGAGTGTGATTAATTTAGCCCTCAGAGCTAATAGCTGCAGGAAATTCAAATTTACATTAGCAAAAATAATCACTATTGTCTGATCAAACACAGGATAAACATAAGACGCGGAACAAAGTGATCGCAGTAATAAAGTTTGGCCAAGCGATTTTCAGTTGACATTTTGAGTGAACGCTGAGATGATGAAAATCAGAAAGATCAGAACTGGTGTAAGGCAGGTGCTTATTAAACTCTAGGAAAGGTGCAGCTTTTTCAATACCCCTGGGCAGTCACAATCAAAACGAGAAGCCGTTTTCTCATCAAACGACAGAAAATGAGTTTTCCGACGCCGCCGTAGCTGTACAACTTGAGGATCCAAAATAGCGCTTGGTGCCACTGACAATCACGTCCCACGCAGTGAAGAAAAATCAGCGCAGCCGTGGGCACAACAATGGACATCAACAGGTGCGCAGGACTCTCAGAGCGTGAGAATTGTTACCAGCTCGGGTCTGCTAATAGGCATTATCGCAGTAATTAAACACTGGGAGACAGACTTTGACAGCGTGGCCTGCAGTCGGTATACAGCCCACGGATGCAATTACAGCACCAGTGAGCAGAGTGTTGCAGAGGACAGCGTTATTTTCTGTTTCTCTTTTTATGCGGGCAGAAGACGGCGATTTGCAAAGGTACAGCGCGTTTATAAATAATCTGTGCGGCGCAGATGTTACCCTTGAAGTGTGCGGAACAGGGTGAGTGTTGTAATATCCGAAAACCAAGTGCGCGGTTAATGATTTGCATAATGAGTAGACTAACGTTTAGGTGTAAAATATGCGATTAGCGCCATTTCGAGGAGGGGAATGATGCGGTGCGGTGGGCCGATCTCCAGGTCTATAGGTGTCATGACCGAACATCCAACGGTCCGAGAGAATCATCGCAGATCTTCGCAAGCTGCAGAAACGAAAAGTGTACTTTCGTATCCCTATACACGCGATTACAAAGTCCAACTTAAACGGCGGGTTATTTATTTAGGTATAAATGTATTTGCTTGTTTGTTTGTTTGTTTGTTTGTTTGTTTGTTTAAGCGGAGAGATGCATGATGGGACATTATATAGGCTAGTATATCGTATTTTATACGGTGACCCGCATTATGACAGCTTATCATTACTATTATCAAGCAATTCAGCCGAAATGCCCTCCACCAAACACACACACACGGTGTAACACATGCATACAGTGTCACACACACACTTGGGCTGAAATTGTGTATCTTTTCCTGACTGAATGGAGCTGTGTTTCAGCCCGAAATTCAATGCCATTCTCTCCCCAGAGTATATTGACAGATTTCGTTTTATGTTCAGCCTCCCTCGGACTGAGAATAGCATTACGAAGGGGGAAATCAGAGGAATTCATTCTCCAAAATGCAAACAGGCAATAATGATTTGCTCTCTGGTTTGCTCTCTCCGCACTAAAAAGATGAGTACTTTACAAGGCTGAAAGCGCAGTCAGTCCATTAACGGCCCAGTGGCTGCAGTGGCACGTTCACCTTTCCTTCATTTCCTCATAAACCTGTCTCATTACAGTCTGTCGTTATTGGAAACACAAATCAGCATCGCACCTTAACGATCTACAGACGGGAAGCAAATATCACACATTGGCTCGAGGCAGACAATTTTTTTCCGGACCAAATTAAACAAACACAGTAATCATAATGCCAATGAATGCAGAACACTTGTACAGACTTCAAAATAATCTGTATTTGGATTGAATTTTTGAAATACCTCCAAAATGTCAGTGCAATTTGCATTGACATCCTTGTTTTGAGATTGACATCTGGTTTGGGTACATGCAGTTATCCCGTGGTTCGACTGTAGCCAACTCCCTCAAGCATGCATTCGGGACAGTCCTGCTCAGTCTTACACCGGCAGATAAGGAACAATAAAACATAATCCTGTGTCGTCACCACTTTTGACTGTCTTTCAAAAACAGTGGTATTTCAGGATAAGACAGGTTGCTTGAAAAGTTATTTAATTTTATGGAATGCCTCCAAATTTGCCATCAGCTGCGTAATGTTAACAATTTCAATCACACTGTGTATTTCAAGGGGAAGTTCAACAGAATTTAACCTCTTTAGGGCGCATTAACTCCAGTTTTCAGATTTTACTGGGGCGCATTCCAACTGTTGCATTATAAAGTACAGACTAACTTTTCTCATGTTATGGCACTGAATTACCAGTGACATTTAAATGGTTAGACTTCTGTAAATGATCTCAGATGGCACAAGGTAAGAAGTAAATAGAGATTTTAAAAAGTTTGTTTATTCTTTGAGAGGAAAAAACAAGAGTCCAGTATTCAGGGATTCCAAAGCAAAGTGAAAAGGCAAACAAATTCTGTTTTTGAATAAGTGGATTAAAATCAAGCTAATTTTAGATCTCATGGACAATCGGATCGAAGAGAAGCAAACGATAGTGTAACATGTCTATGGGAACGACGGCAGCCCTGCTGATGCGAGCTATCAGAACCATATGGTTTACAATACCAAAAATATGAGGAAAATGCCCAAAAATTATTACTATTATAATGATAGATATATTCCTTTTCAGATAGAATATGTTTATCTATTTTTTTGAATATCTGATTGCTGGAAAAATGTGATGCGTTCAAACCTTTGACCTGCATAAATCCATCCATTTATTCCCGATGCCTGCTTCTTCCTCATTAGAGTCACAGGGAAGCTGGAGTCTATGTCAGCTGACTCTGGGCGATAGGCGGGGACCCACCCTGGACAGGTTGCTAATCCATCGCAGGGCGCACACACCATTCACTCTCACACTCATACCTATGGGCAATTTAGCGTCTCCAATTAGTCTGGCATGGCTGTGTTTAGACTGTGGGAGGAAACCCACGCACGGAGAGAACATGCGAACTCCACACAAAAAGGTCCCGAGCCGGATTCAAACCCATGACCTCCTTGCCGTGAGACCGCACCATGCCGCCCCCCCCCACGTAAATTGTTGTAGAAATATACTGAGCAGCAAAACACAGTTACACTCATTTCCCCAAATTTGCTTTCTTTTGCGGTCACTTAGACTGGGTGACCAATTCAAGTCCACTTACTAACTTGCTAACATTAGTTTCTTTTGCTGCTCAGCCTACAATAATTGAGACTACTGGTCGCTCTAAATGCATTTTTGCCTCAGCGACTGGGGCTACAGTGATGACAATGGTGATTAGCCTTAAGGGCACCGAAGATGCCAGATAAGGCTACTGCATTGAACGCAATGTCATCTAATGTAAAACGAGCGTAATTAAACCCACGCTGCTGCCTACAAAAGCCTGAAAAAGAGTGGCGTAAGCATCAGGAGAGGTGAGCGATGACTGAATCCCTCCCAGCTATCAGAGGAAATGCTCTGCGACAGAATAATCACACAGCAAAAAGCAAATAAAGTCCTTTATAACACATACTTTAGTCTTGTGTTTTGACTCGGAATGTCATTTCTGTCAACTGTCTTTCCCAAATAAGTCACAGAGATTGCCGAAGAGGTGAAATAATTTGACTTTGCTTGCTAAGATTTGCCAGTATGTGAGAAAATTTAACTTGGCAAGTCAAACGTAAATGAAAACAAGCTAATATGTATTTACTACTTATAATATTTATGAGTTCTAGCAGGCAAAGACATTTGTTAAAAAAAAAGCAGAAAGCCAAGAGTGGAAAGAAACTAAAAACAGCAGGTTCTTACCCAGGGTGCAGTTGGTAGTGAAGGCGGGAGCGAAAGCGGCTGAGTCCCGCTGGTTGGACTGCCTGTAGCCGGAGGAGATCTGGAAGGGGGAGCTTTGGGTCTCCAGGACGAGGCGCAGCACCACCCAGCTGCCCAGAAGAGAGAAGAAGAAGAAGAGGAGGGTGAGAAGCAGGATTCTGGGACGGCAGGGACCCCAGGACCCTCGGAGAGTAGTAAGGGTGGGGACCCCGTCCATCCTGGGCTCTGCGGTTTGGGGTGAGTCGCCGCTGTCAGGCATGGATGCTTGCCCTGCCCCTCTTGCACGCGTCCAGACCCCGACGACCCTTCTGCTCACGCTTAGACACTACTAACCCTTCTGAACGCGCTCCCAGAACCCACTAACCCTTCTGCACGTGCTCTGTAACCCAGCAACCTTTCTGCACGCGCTCAGAACCCAGCAGCCCTCCCAGTGGCTTGGCCAGCTGTCTCTGGATACCCCCCTCTGAGTGGCAGGTAGAAAAGGTCGGACAGTGGAAGAGCTCTCAGGTGAATGACGCCTGTTGTCTGTGCGTGTGTATGCTTGTCTTCGTCTCTCTCCTGCCTTGCCTCTTTGTCCGAGCGGAGCGCCTGGTCTCTGTATAACCTTGTCTGCTCTACCAATATGACTCCTAATTTAATTACGCAAATAATGCAGATTAAGTTTAGTCTCTGCGTTACGCTCAAATGATGTACCCTCTTCTCTCTCTTCCTCCCTCTCCCCCCCTCTCTCGCTCTCTCTCACCTCCAACCAACCAACTCATTTTTAAATGTCCTTTTCCTATGGCACTTTCACTGATGCCCAAATTATGCTTCTTTACTGTGGATTATTGCTGAAATTGGTATCGCAAAGGACAAGTCTGAGTATGTTTCGCAAACATATACGTGCACAGACCCACACACGTAGTAGACGTATATATTACTAAATGTGATGGTTTGTTTTCCTTTCGGCAAATGAGCAAATGTGCACATGAAACTTAATGCAGATAGTTGCTTTCATAATTTCCATAACATTGTTTGGCAGCACAGGAAAATTGCTATGAAAAACAGTTACACAAAACATTAATCTTTACTTTTATTCTGCATAAACCACAGTGCTTCCAGGAACTGCCTATTTTCCCTGCTGTCATCTCAACACTCAACAGGACACATCACTTTCAGGAGTTTAAAATGTTTTATAAAGGGCATTTGAAATTTGACAGAGAATGTGAGTAATTATGTCAAAAGGTTAGATTAGCATTAGTCCCGGAATTTAGAGGAATGATTGCTTCTTTTCTGGGAAATTATCTGCAGGAGCTAAAATTGTTTTCATTTAAGTAATGCTCATTTGACTAAAACATCAGCATTACTTAGAGCTCTTCTTAATGCATAGTCATGAACACTATGCATCTGCAAATAGTTTTTTTTCTTTTTTTTTTTTCAACTCCCGATTAAAAATGGAAAATATTTATGACTGAAAATTTCAATGCATTTTAGGAAAAAGAACGTTCTCATCAAAATTCAGAGAGAAAGTAAGTTGTTTATATTTTTCATTTACAGCAGCCATCTTCTTACAGAAAATCATTACATAGTTGGCTTCATAAAACCCACCATACTGATCATATTTTACCATCATATTTATCCTAAAAGTCCACTAGTATCACAAATAAGCAGAGTTGCCCCCTTTGAGTGTGTGTGTGTGTGTGTAGATGTGTCTGCTCGTGTGCAGATTTGCACCTGCTAGTGTGTGTGCAGGTAAGTGCATGTCTGTGAACGTGCATGTTCAGAGTGGGTGTGCATGATTGTGTCAGTATATGTGTTTACGGTGTGTGCATGCATGCCCTGTATGTGTGTGCATCCTTGCATGATCGCGCGAACACAGCGTGACTGCTTTGCCCCGGTGTGAGTAGATTCGGTACAGACAATTCCACCTGAAGTATGTAAATATCACACTGTGACCGAGCTCAAGTGTTCCAGAACATCTCACTCCTCTCCAAAGCGCTAAGGGACGACATCTGATCTCACCTAGTGAAACCCTCCCCCCCACAACCACACCTCCAGAGCACCAGGGAACGAGGGAACGGGGAGGTTAGACAGGAATTGAGGATGATAGAGAGATAAGTTACTACCTCAGAAAAATGAAAGACAGGAATAGAATGACGAGAACTAGACAAGTCGGTCGCCCACGACCATGTGTGTCGCCCCCAATCAGACACCTTTTTCATTTTGGCTTATTTTTGACACAAAACTGTCTATTATTTAGAGAAATACAGTACCAGTCAAAAGTTTGGACATACCCACATTTTTCTTACACCATATGTTAAATAAAGAAATAAGCAGACTTTATTTTGCAAACAAAGATCTAACTCTTAAATCCATCGAAATAACCACGATTTCTTGTCATATTAGCAGAGCATTCTCAATTTATTTATTTATTTTTTTAAGGGCAGTCAGGTGACTATAATGAATTTTAAGCCGCACGGCTGTCTAACTTCCCAAAGACGTGCTGCACTTGAGGTGACTTTGCATCAACCTTCTCGCCATATAAGTCCCAAAACCGCTTGACTTTAATTCGGCTGTTGGAAAATAGAAGGAGCTTATTTGTCTCTTTACTTTGCAAAATATGGCTTCTTTAAGAATTCCAAAATTTTGGACACTATTCAAACAAGTCAGTTATTCTCTTTTCACTTCTGACTGTTTACATCTTACCAGATTCCATTTGAGATTATATGGAGAAGTTAAGATTGTTAAATTTCCTCTAAAAACAGAGTGCTGTGACGTTAGCAAAGTGTGTCTAAACTTTTGACTGGCATTGTACCGTAAGATGGCAACCAAAATCGATGGCACCGTGTTCTAACCACTGCCCATAAACATAGCAAATATAAATGAAATAGCTTGAAATTTTTTAGCCTGTAGAGGGTCCACAAGAGATCCGTATGGCGGCGGCGGATGCATGACGAGTCCAAATCCATTGCAGCTCCGACTTTGTCCGGGGGCTACAATTATTTCATATGAATATATATTTTTTAAAAACTTAACATTTCGCCAGCTAAGATAAACACACCCAGCCGCTTAGCCTACACCCTCAGCTGACCAATGGGATGACGGAGCCCGCAGGCTCAACGGAGATCAAAGTCTCATGTACCTCTATTTAAAGGAATTGCGCCAGGGCATACTGCATAAGTTCAGTGTACCTGCTGCTCATATCCTGTATTACCAGCAACGGGGATTACATAGGATTTCGAATGAGCCTTACAGCTACGTGACAAATCTCTCTTCAATCTGGAGGTTAGGGAACTAAGAGGGGTGCAGAAAATATCAGAGGCCCCTTTTCGGAAAATGACTTAACCCTTGATTTCTCTGAGCCTCACTTATAAAAGCAGGCCATTCAATGCTAATTAGTAGCATGTATCCACTCAAAGAGGTTTAACCAGGAGTTTTTTGGCTGGGTATGTCAACAAAGCAAGATGCAGCCACTAAAAAGGGTCGAATAAGTAGTAAGTGCCTGAATTGCAGGTGTGTTGAACAAAAAAGACAACAAAATTATTGAAGGTGTGGGGAAATTATGCCAGCATGTGGCAAACACGAATAAATAAATAAATAATGAAGAAAACTGCACAAATGCAAAAAAAAACAAAAAAAAAAAAAAAACAACTGCGGCTGCAAGTCTTAGATTTTCAACAGAGATGAATGGATGCTTAGTAAGATAGTCGCAAATAACCACAAATTTGCATCTCAAAAAAATAAGGGCATAATTGAATTAGTCCATATCTGAGCCAGAATCAACAAAAACAGCACTCGTCGAGCTTCAGTAAGCCGGTATTTATGGCAGTGTTTTTGATTATTTGTACACTATTTAAAGGGATCTCGGGTTCTTTCATTTGTACACATCAATTATGCAGAAACACTACTCAGTGTATATTCATCACTAATTATACACACTCAGCATAGGAAACTGACACATTGCTGACTGTGCAGAAGGACCAAACTCGACCACATTTTACGTGACAGGTTATGCAGTATCCCCCCTGGCCACTAGGGGGAGCATATGATTTGTGGTTTGCTTTCCGTGTTTGTCTCTGTCTTGGTCCCTTCCCAGGCAGGATAAGAAAAACAAAGTGGGATGGAATGATTACCAACATATTGGGGGAAATAAAGCAGGGGTTTGTGTTTTCTAGGCCAGCAGAACAGCTCAGAAGAGTTCAGCTCTGATTGGGGATGGGAGTTCTGTGGTTAGTGCTACTTCGGATATTTGTGATATTCTGCTGACTGAGTGATGAACTTTATTCAGTCATGAGAGGGTGGCTGTGTTTATAATCAAAAGCCTTGCAGTGAGCTGGCTACTCTGAGGGCTCAGTGTGTGCTTGTGTATGTATGCACAGTATGCGCGTGCATGAACGTGTACCTGCACGTGTACACACTGTAGCATACACAGACACACACACACACACACTCACGCACACAGACACTCACGCACACATGAGTGGATGTGTATTCCCACCTTTGAGAAGACCAAATGTCCCTGCAAGTAATGGCTTTCATCGGTTTACAAATTTCAATAAGACTTTTAAACGTTCACCGATAAAAGCAATAAAAAGCCATTTTAAAATTCACAGCCATGCAATAAAACCATAAGGACATCATTAGACAACACTTAGTTATAAAACATTTCACAAATAATGACACAGGGATAACTACCTGAAATGCAGCTCAAATGGGAAATTTCTAATTTACAAAAGTAACTAAGCCCATAATAATAATTGAACATATTCCTCATGACACTGAGTAACACAATTAAATTCATGCAAAGGTATGATGGATACAATATAGAACCCAAAAGCAGACTTGTCATGGCCCATAAAAGATTTAGTCCCCACAAGTGATAGAATACAAGATTTTTTGTTTTATTTATTTATCTTTATCCCAATGGTGACATTTTCCGGTCTACATGGAAACGGAGCAATTTTAGGGATGGAGGTTACAGTTAGGGTTAGGGTAAGGTTTCCCTTAGGGTTGGGCACACAGAGTTTAAGGGTAGGGTCATGGTAAGCAGTTAGGGACAGAATAGAGGTCTATGGGATGTCCTCACAAAACATAAAGACACAACTGTGTGCGTGTATGTCTGTGTTTGCACGCTCGTGTGTGTGTGTGTGTGTGTGTCTTTGTGTACAAGTATATGTGCATACTTTTCGCAGTGACAGAAAACTGAAGACATCTAGCAAATAAGGAAGCAGCAGTTGTCCTCACACAGTGACAGAATAGCACTAGTTCAGCAAAAAGCCGCTTTCACACAGAAAAGCAGCTTTGCTCCGGTGATGCTGCCACTAGCATCTAAAAAGAAGGACAGAAAAAACATCGGCTCAGGCAGCCAATCTGTTTATGCAGTTCTGCATCCTCCATCCGCGTGTGTTTCACTCTCAGAGCAGGCACTTATCCACAGCGGCACAAGGAAGTGGAGAACATCTCACAGGAACACAAAAACACTCTATCACAGAGGACACACAGATGGCTCATTTATAACCAATAAGGGTAACGTAAGCCTAACAAACAACCGATTGTGTTTTGCAATGAAAACAGCGACAGGCAGATAACGCATCTTTGCTTTGGCGCACTGGTAACGTTATCCTGAAATGAAATTCAAAGAGAGAAAGGATGTAAAAGGATAAGAATAATCACAAATGAAATGTTTTCTTAAGAAATAATTCAACAGCCAGAAAAAATATATATATCTTTTTGATGTTCCTGTGGCATGAATGAACTGGATGCGATAAATGGTTCAACAATAAAAATAAAAAAAAAATAAAAAAAATAAAAAAAAAATATATATATATATATATATATATATATATCATACACGAGCATATTCAAGACTTCTGCAATGCTTGGATTTTCTGTTAAGATACTGCACTGAGGTCATTAAATACATTTTTTTTCTTTTTTTTTTCTTTTTACTGGGTTTACAAAGAGTTTAATGTGCAATTGCTAAAAATATTTCAGAAATGCTTATTCTGCCTGTAAGGCCAAACATTGGGTAAAATTTGACAAGTGGCCATTTGTAAATGCAAATTTCTTCCACTTCATTGCCAAAGGTCAGAACTCAAAAGTGTATGATAATTCAATGAAACAAAAAGGATTCTAAATATTCTTCTTGTATATTTAGAGTCCTTACAGTACCCACCTAATGCCTTTAAACACATGAAATTTATTGTAAAATGATAATGCTGACAAATAAATTTCATAAATAACCTCAAAGTTTCAGAAGTCAAAGCAAGTAAGAGCATAATGTGGAAGAGTTTACTACTGGGGGGGGAACCATTGCATTGAGAATAGGGGGGACACATAAATTATACAATATGCCACTTAAGTTCGGTACCGTCTCACAGAAAATAAAAAAATTCTAATTTCAAGGCTACCAAACTAATGCTCCATACGAGGATTATTAATATAGCTAATTACTCTTAGAGAGATATTTTTCATTAAATTCTCATATAAGAAAAACTCTTGATAAAAAACTCATAATTTCAATGTGGCACTGTCTCCAGAACACTGACCAGTAATTTATTTGGTCTATGCCGTGTGCAAGCGTAACCCATTACCCAGCAATATTACCTTGTTCCAGAAAAATAAAAGCGGGTGACGAGGGTAATACTTCCCGCAAAGGCATCGGCCATGTTTCATTAAGTCCTCTTCATTTGTAAGCAGAGGACGGTTTGTTTGGAATAAACCCAAGGAGGGAGCTAGTGGAGGTTACACAGTCTGGGGCATCTGGGGCTTGTTTCATAAAGCAGGATTAATGAGTTAGTTGGATAGCTGCGCTAATAGATTTGTTACAAAGGAGTTCTGACTGTTGCCTGCCGCAAGGATGAAATCAATCCATATAAGCAGGTAAATGAATCGATAATAAATGTGGAGTCATTAGCGCATAAATCAATGATAAACGAGTAACTTTATATTTAAATGAATAAACAAATGGGACGCAACTTGTTTTGGGAATCCTGACGCTCCCTGCTCTCTTCATCTCAAGCTCAGTGGGCCTGTTCACTTGGGCTTCCCAATTCATGATGTCTGGTTTTCATGACGCGATACCCAATCGCTGCTGGGTAATTCATCATTCTCGACACGATAGATAGATATAGATAGATCGATAGATAGACAGACTTGAACTGCCTCTCATGTAGCCTGAGTCGATACTGCAATTAACTGTTGATTTCGCTGACTGAATTGCACTTTGACACATGAGGTGTGGGTTCGAAGTTTTTGGGTTCAGCCTGACGCATTACTATGTGGCAGTTGCATTCTTCCTCTGGTGTCCATATTGGTCATCTACAGGTACCTGCCTCTCTATCCACGGACCAATGACATGCATGCTGGGCCAATCGGGGGCGCAGAATCCTGATTGTTCGCTTTGTCATTTGTGCAGTGGATTGGCAGGCTTTCCAGGGCGAGTCTCTGCCTTTCACCATAAAAGGGTTGGATAATGAATGGATGGATGGATAAATGGATGGATGGTAGTGAATGGATGATTGTTTGTGCTCAGCAGCAGGTATGTCACTCAAGCTTTAGTCTCAGGGGAAGTTATTTTTCCCCTCTACCTAAACCTTGGCGATCAAACCAAACAAATAAAGTGCCTGTTAGTTCAGTCATTTCCAGTTATCTCCTTACCTTAAACTCTTATCATTCCCCATCAATTGAATTACAGGCGGCAGCGAGGTTGGACGAGCCTCAAACCCACGGCGGAGCTGATTTGGGTTGCGAGGAGTTGCCCCGATACACTCAGGCTTCCTGATTAATGACCGAATATAGGCAATTGTCTTGTCTATTCTTTTTTTCACTGGACGGCTAACCTGGATGAGG
Source organism: Gymnothorax reevesii (assembly GCA_029721435.1). Taxonomy (NCBI): domain Eukaryota; kingdom Metazoa; phylum Chordata; class Actinopteri; order Anguilliformes; family Muraenidae; genus Gymnothorax; species Gymnothorax reevesii. The sequence continues at coordinate 165,981,507 of CM056573.1, read as the reverse complement.
CTTTTTCTTGTTTCTCATGGCGATGGCGCGCTGTGCTAATTTCACCCTGACGACTAAATCAAAGCGATGGCTTACGTGAGCGGGAGCGAAATGCTTGTACCTCCTTGTAGGAGCGAGGCTTTAGCGGTATGAAGTCGCTGCGTCTGTTGGCATGGTCTGACCCCGCGAGTGCAAGTCTATTCGCCGATAATTACAGGCACATCAAAAATAAACCTTGAGTATGAGTGCTTGGCTAAATCATATCAAGCGACACATAACACGATCATTTTCAGCTGCTTGTGTTCTGGCTTTAATGTGAGGCTATTAAATTAGCAGGCAGATGCCGGATTCCATTTGCTTTATGGGGATAATACAATTCCACAGAAAACACTTAACCTCTGCCGCATTCCCACAGTAATGCCTGACAATTTTGCAAAGGAAGCCATACAATTTGGCTTTTCTATTATTTTTAAGTCCCTGTTTGCTTGTCCGAAAGGTTAAAGAATAAATAGTTGCCAGAGGTGGAATGTCATGGGTTCAGAAAGTAAAAGCGGTGCCAACGTTTTTTCCTTCCACCCTCAAACTCAGCAAGCCTATTTTTTTCTCTGATTAGTTCTAGCTCTTGAATGAAAAATGCTGCTAATTATCCAACTCAGGAGGTAGAGGCAAAAACTTGCAGATGAATATTTTCTATGCATGTGTTTGCACCTCTTAATATTGATATTGATGAATCTAACTGGGAAGAAAAAAAAATAAAAACAGAAGCTGGTCACTTGTCTCCTTGTTTCACTTTCAGGCAGTGAAAGAAATGTATTTGGGTAAATTCAGATATTTGAAATACTGCAAGTGGGACCAGAAATATATGCTTTTTCCTCTCTGGTACTCTAAACTCAAAGTGACTGAGTTGTGGATTACTGGAGACAGTCAGCAGAGGTTTGGAAAGAAGAGAGCTGGCATTTTGAAATAGAAACTGTATTAAAATGAAGCACATTTCCCAGAAATTGCAATCCTTCTCAATATAATGGTCAAATTTACAAAACGCTGCCTCTATTCGGCTATAAAAAATTCCAAGGTTGCTCCGGCGATGTGAATGATGCATTAGGTTGGATTTGAGCAGATGTTTCTGTAGACCTAAGGATTCATCCATCTGCTATTGTCAGTAGTCATATCATAAATAAGAACTTAGTGCACTGGTTACAGTGCCAGCCACACAAGCCCAAGAAACTGAGGGTTTTTAAGACCAAGCTTGACACAGTGCTAAATGCTCTAGTTCTTAAGTATTCAGTGTTTGCCCCATTTAAGAGGTAGAAAAATACTGTTCTTTCATAGGTTAAATCGACTGTTCTGGGCTCTCTCGCTTTTTTTTTCTTTACCTCCATCATTAAAGTGTTTGCCAAGTCAGTTCGTCTGACAGGCCGTCTTTTTGTCTGACCATCATCAAGATATTTCAAAAAGTCATGAGCAGATTAGCATGAAACTTAGTCGAACGGTTCGTCCTCGACCTAAGGAACAGCTGTTTACATTTTCACTCCAGCTGGCCAAGAGATACATTCGTACTAACAGAAATATGTCGATGAACTTGTCGCAATTGGCCTTGTTCACCTTGGCTCATATTCAATTAACAAGATGACAATAACAAGATGGGGGTCAAATGCAGAACTGCAGCAGACTTCAGAACTAAAGCTTTCCTATTGAAATACTACAACGTTGTGTTTCAGTAGTACTGAATTAAATCAAGTGTAGTAATAAATTTAACACAACCAATTGGGGAAAAAATGCAAGAACACAAAGAAATGCAACTGCGAACATGAATGAAATGTATGTTAAATGAAATGACAAATGGATCACACTTAAATTCACACTTACATTAAGCAAAACAACACTGATGAAGTGAAAAGGCTCCGCCAGGAGAAATGTTTGTCGCTACTGAGATCCTTTCCTCCTGTCACTGTGATTAATTCTGTTCATGATATCAAATATCTGAAGCGGAGCTAAAACATTGAGATCTATCGCACTCCTACGTCAAGACCACTTCGTGACATCAGCCGAGCCAACATGACGTCATCAAATGCTACATCTGCAGTACCTCCACCACGTTTTGCAGATGGAGGTGCTTCAGGTCATGATCAGTCCCATATTGTCCCCACCCTTCCCAACTCACTATCGCATTGGTGCAGGTTTAGACTTGTCCAGCCACAAAAGATTGTTTCAATTTTTTACAGTCTGCACGGTCTAATAAATATACTTTTTTTCAGCTAACCGTAGTCTGGCCATTCTGTTCTTGAGGCTTATCATGAGCTTAGGTCTGGTGTTAAATCCTCTGAGGTCATGCTTCTCTAATCTTTGACACATCGGTGCCTACATTCGGGGAGTACTCCAGATCTGGTTGGCAGTTGAAAAGAGCATTTTCCTTCGCAACTGAAAGTATTCTGACATCCACCACAGTTGTGTACTATGACTACATTTGCAGTTTCTCAGGCTAATACATTTATTCTGGCTTAACGCAGCATAAAATGGTGGATTTTGACACAGCCAATATTTGATAGGACAACATGCTACTACTGTAAAGACAGAACTGCAATCCCTACTTCTGCATGATGCATCATACATGCAAGCATTCGTAAATTCCATTAATCGTGACAAGGACTAGCCGTACACGTTAAATATGGCAGTGTATGTCAGTAAGGAGATATGTTCATTTTAATATTGTTTTCATTTCACTGAAAATAATCAAATGAAAGGGAATTGATTGGAAACAGAAAAGCAAATTAGGGATTTAAAGTTTGATGAGCCCTCTGGGATGACGGCTGCGAATGAGATTATGGCGAAGAAAGACAGCCTAAATAAAAGCTTCCGACGTTCATCCTGCCCGATATCCTCACCGGAGAGCCAGAGACGGCTCCCGCCATAACTTACTCTGTCGCGGGCGTCGTTTTCCAGAGTCCCACTCAGTCCTCATCCCTGATGGGCTCTGGGAGATTTGATTAAACAGTTGGGGCGAAATCCGGCGACGTGACACGTAATCACATAAAGGCGATTTAATAGAGTCTTTTATAAAAATGTACCCTGGATAAATGAGCGCGTGTAACCTTCGATAATGCGGCTCTTTCTTCAAGGATTGACTCGGACACTGGATGGAACGCTCCAACATGATAACGCAAGTCGAGCCCAGAGCGGCATACTGAGTTATGGCCCGGCTGGAGACTGTTCTCAGGTATGTAATCTGTAATTGTCAGGAGTGCAACACTCAGGTACAAACAAAGGGGTAAAACTTTTCTCTTTCTTTGAGTTGACTCACTCAGTACTAATGACCATTTCTATAAACATCCTCTACACAACCGCTTCCTTTCTTTCTCTGTCCTCTTTTTCTGTCCCCCTCTGTCACTGTCAGTTTCTCTCTCTCTCTCTCTCTCTCTCAGTTGCCGTATATACCTGCCTCAGACTCGACTCATTCTCCTTGTCTCTCTCCTGCAAACACTAAAGGAAACCTGGATATATAACATGCGTGCGACAACACACGACAATGCAAATCATTCACATATTGATGCGCTATTATTTCTGATACATATCCGTTGAAAATTCCGGCCAACCATGCTGGTTTATGCTATGTTTTGAACAGTCTGGTAAAGTCAGCTAATCCACCAGTCTGACCATCAAAACCTTCTAAATTAGCGTTGCCCTGCTAGAGACCAATTTCAACCACCGACAGACCAGCAATGGCCAGTTGTTTGTATTGATAAACAGCTTGGGATCATTGTAGAGCAGCTTGGGCCCCTAGAAGGTAAATTTCAGCAGGAGTAATCAATCATACATTGATAGATAAAATAGATACATAGATAAAAAGATATATAATACATAATAATGAATACTACCTAATAAAGATAAGACATACAGTATATTCATAACGATAATAGCTATATAGTACTATAGATAATATAATTCTCCTCTCTCCCTTCCCACCACACCTAACTCATTCTCCCCTTTTTCGTTTTTCCTCAATGCTTCTACTTGAGCCCATTACTCTGATAAAGCCTGGCTCACGTACACTGAGCACCACAGCAGGAACTGCTCTCTGTTCAGGACCGCTTCCATGCATCCTGCTGTTATGGCATATATCACACGTGCTTCCAGGCAAGAGGCGTCAATTTAAAGCGACAGGCCTGTTAATCGCGTATCTGTACGTGCGAGTGTGCTATAAGGTCCGTATCTGTGTGTTCCTTGTGTGTGCGTGTCTGCGTGTATGCATGCACGTGTGTGTGTGTGTGTGTGTGTTTGTGCACGCCTGTGCCAGCAAAGGCCGCTGAATCAAAATTCAAGGCGGCAGATAAACCACAAGTCTGCTCAAACTGAACATCTGCTTTGCTTTTTCCCTTTGAAAACGTTTTAGCTCAGAAAATACTCAGTCCTGTCAGATGTAGGCAGTTATCCCCAATTAGTTCAAACAAGAATAAAATTGTCTGCTCTAAAATTTGGGCACATTTCAATCAATATAATTAAAAATTGAGGATAGAAGTAGCTACACCCAGCATTATTATTATCTTATATTTTTTTCAATTAAAAGTTTTACAAAGAACGGGCTAAGTTTCTATTGAATTAAATAAGGAAAATCCAATCTTATCCACAAAGGGCCAAAGAGAGGGCAGGTTTTGATTCTCGCCCAGTGCAACAGCACCTGAATCATCTCATTCACTAATCATGGGGTTCAATCAAGACCTTGATAAGTCAAATTGGGTGTATTAGTGTTGGGCTGTAAGGAAAACCTGCTCCACCAGCAGACAATATTGGACACGCCTGAATTCAATGGAGAAAAAGGCATTTTAAACCCACTGTGAAGCCAGTCATGCTGGTGCTGGTCAGCAACATCTATCAAAGAGGAATTTACCTCAAAAAAGAAGTTTTACTGTGGCCCCTTGGTTACATCACATCTCCACAGTTTTAAGCATAGATTTTTCACTTATATTTCTGCATAAAAGTCACAGAAATGTCTGGTAGTTGAACATCAAGCCCTCCAAGTATCAGTTGAGTCCCCATCTGCAACATGGATTTGCTAAACAGGACATGCAGAGTTGTAGGCTAAAAATTTCCCTGAGAAAAGAAAAATTCTGAATATCTCTTCTTCTATGATGTTTATTGGCAGTTTTCAAACCATCTTACATTCTTTATATCTGTTGGCTAAAGCGCTAAAATATCACTTTCAATCCTCGAATTTCCATGGAAGACTCCTCAATATAAAAAGCATAATGATGGAGTGACTAGGATATATAACTGTAATGCAAAACAAAGATGGGTTTACAAGGAGGGAAACAGATTTTGACTAGCAGTCGAGCAGGTGGACTTTGTTTGATTGCTTCTCAGTTGTCAAAGTTCAGAGAATATGCAGTAATTGTGACGCAGTTCCTTTAATCCAAGACTTGAAATGCATCAAAACATGTAATCAGACGACTTTATTACCCCAAAATAGGGTATCCACAGACAAGACCTGAAACAAACCAAGTATATTGGTCCATTTGACCATTAAATCAAAATGTCAAACAATGTCCAAAGTCATTTCAGTATCTTCTGTGACCATAACATGCTCTCACCACAGGTTGACAGCATCCTGGGAAGCACAGAACATGAGAAAATAATGGAGAAAAAAAAAAACTCCCTCACTTTTTAGAGTATCAATAACCATATATGCTAATGTTAGTGAACAAATCACCTTGAAGGCATTTCTGATGAAATCTTGTTAGTGTGAGTGAGTGATGGATAATTGCCAAAAATCGTTGATGGGCTGTACATTTCCTCAAATAACACAGGCACTCAAATCAATCAAACTGCTGTCATCGAGTCTCCCATCATTTCTTAGCCAAATATTTGCATGTGCATTTAGCCCGGAGAGTTGCCCAGTGCAAAGAAAGGCAGCGCAATATATCGAATTTTAATTAATAACGGGTGGGAGCATATCATAATAAGCATATCACTGCGTTGCAATATTAGGATGATTTTAACTTATTTCAGATTCAACCAATTGAGACACAGAGGGCAGAGACCATGTGGGCATATGATTTTTTAAACATTTTTTACCCGGGGGGTTTGTGCGCAGTGGTGATGTCTGAGGGCAATTTATGCCTCAATGTAAAGCACATCTCAATACAGCTCAGCTATGTGCATGAATTTACAAATAATAACATCCCTCTCCACACTGAGAGGTTCGATTGATTGTTTTTGTTTTTTGTTTTTTTTTGTTTACTCAGGAAGAGCAAGGACTACAGGCTATAAAGACATGCCCTTATTTTCCGTTTTAAACACCAAAATTGTTGCAATTGTCTTCACACATTTGCACTGGAGTTATCGCACTGCTTATAGCTATAGAATTGTCCGATTTGTTACTAGCGTATTATATTGTTTCTCCGTATCGTGCAGCCCTGGTGCAGACTCAGTTACATAAAACCACTGAGCGTAATCACTGAATTTCAAGCATTCAGAGTGTCGGTTTCACGGTGAATTGCAGGCACCTTTTCCCACTGCTCCGAAGCTAATGTTTCTTGCATGAACTCTTTTCATCTGTGGGAAGCGCCGTTAAAATTCTGCTACCGCTCCCGCAATATGACAAATAGGATGGCAAGAAAGGGTCAGCAAATCAGTATAATCAGCCAATGTTTTGATCCCTCTCAGAGTACGCTGGGACCAGTTAGTTGGCACTTCCTTAGCAACTGCATGACAACTGTTTCTATGCTTTCAGTCACCCTAACTTTCTGCATTCGGTTCGTTCAGTTCATCCAACACCACTGTGATGATATCACTATCATAACAACAACATCAACAACAACAACACCAACAACGGTAATAATAATAATAATAATAAATAGAAGAAGAAACAAATAACAATGTTGTAATTATAATAATCCTATGCCATTTTATTCAATGGCCCCTATGCAATCCAATATGCATAACACACAGAGATGAGCGTAAATATGACACATTACTTTATTCCCTGCCCTTAGAATCACATTTTTAAATAATAATGATAATAATAATAAACAGAAAATAGCTTTTAGCCAATTCGCTGGCTCAATTAAGATTTGCAGTTCAGATTTGGTACCTTCTACTGAAACATGAGGTACAGTATTTAAGAACCTTGGGCACTCAGAACTTTAGCATGATGGAGAGTGTTCCTAAGTAAATGAATAAATTAGTAAGTAAGTAAGTAAGTAAGTAAAAAAAGAAAGAAAGAAAGAAAGTAAGAAAGAAAATTGTATCCTTTTAGTGTGTGTTGTTTATCACAGCTTGATAGTATTGAACAAGGCAATTCACAGTTGATTAGTGGAATTCATTACGGAATTTACTGGGGTCGTCCAGCTAAAATGGGTTTTCTTTCGAATGTTTATTTTTATTATTATTCTGTGTAATCAGGTTGATGAAACATCCATATTCAAAACAAATGAATAAGAGAAGGTTATGAAAGTGAAAGGTAAGCTGCTAACCAGCTGCTGCACGAATTTACTTAACCATCCTACCGCAGATCCAGATCTGTTCATGAGACTATAGATCTGAAGATCTAAAGATCTGTTCATGAGAAAATATAGAGAGGCCAGTCGCCTGCAACGACAGATGTGCCTCCCATGTTTCTGTAACTTTACTCATGTCAGTAAACTATCATCGTGATATTAGAAAGCAAGCTACAAGGTTACTGGACATACACTGAACAACAAGCCCTGTCGATGCTCAATGAGAACCTTATGCTGCACCCAAAGTCACTAGCAGCTCCATGCTGTAGTCTTATGGACCCAGGCCAAGGAATTTTCTGAGCGGCCTAGAACTCTTTTGGATCAGGAAAACGTAAAAATGTAATAAGGAGATGAGGCTCAGCCAAAACAAGGCCTGATTAGTTTTCAAGTATTTAACATTGGCACCCAAGACTAGAGTGGGGCCAGAGCTGTTAATTAAATAATATCTATATTATTTATAATTATGCATTTTTCCTCTAATTGTATGCTAGATTCACACCGAATTTGAAATTGCAGGGAGATGAACTGCCCGGTGTAGAGCGATAATGAAGAAATCTCTTGGGCGGTGGTGACACGATGACCGTTGATCCAGCGCACACCCTAATACTTTTATACAAGGGGCACAGTAACAGGCTAACACAGACTAGCGCAGGACCATTCTGCTCAATTTAAAATGCTTCAAGTCGCCGTTTGTGATAATTCATGGAAGTCAGTGGTATGAGAAACAAGGCCAACGATGACTCCATTGTAAAATTCGTATTATGTCTGAGGCATGGAAGTGAGTGATAAGTATCACAGATTAGCAAGTCTGAAATCTCAGTGACCCCGAGTAACCCAGACTTAGAACAGAGTTTAACAGCATCAGTTTCTGTGTTTTCAGCGGACATTTTTTCATAGCGCCGAGCATCAAAGGACAGGCTAGAGTGGCTGTTCTCTTGATTCTCTGCGTATAAAAGCACTCAGAACAAGAGCTAATGGTCAGCCCACTTTTATAAGTGTCACTAAGAGAAAGCTGAGCTATCATGGAGGATGTAACCTCGGCTTGTTATGGCAAAAATCACTAACAAGAATTATTGTAAACACGTAGCATTCAGCAAATGTGAAGTTCTTCCTGTTATTAAAGTAAAAAAGGGCAAGTGGGCTCATGTCAGTTGCCTTATGAGCGGCCCCGCAAAGAGCCAAGAGCACTAAGAGCACCAAAACCGGCTAGATAACGATTGAAGGTCAAGAGTAGTAAAGTGGTTTGCAGTGCACTATTGACCCTAATCAAACATGTATTTTACCCTGAGAAGACTGTTTTTTGTTGGGCTCCTATAATTTTTTTTAAACCAAATCACCAGTAGCGATTGTAACATTGTCATTAGAATGTGTATTTATGAACATTCAATTCATAACCCTTATAACCTCACAGCTATGGAGCGTTAAGAGCGGCTAAGAGGGAGGCATCTGGAGGGAATGTCGTGCGAGTCGCCTCGTCCCTTTTAACTCCGCTGAAACGCTGACGCTTTGTCGGCAATTCAAAGCAACTAGCTCCCGCAGTTCAGCCAATCTCAAGGGCCTGTGTGAGCAGGCTCAGAAACAAAAGCCATTTTGCAACCAGTTCTCGTCCCGCCAACTCCAATCCTCTAGTGTAAATGTGTGTGTGTGATTATATTTGTGTATATGCGTGTGCCTGAGTGTGTGTGTGTGTGGGTGCGTTAGATGGGAGAGCGGCCATGAGATAAGAATAATGAAACACAGCTGACATTATTAAACTGTCATCCCACTTGTTGTGGAGGAGGCTGCAGGGGGTGAGCACCAGGGGATTTCTGGGGGTTAGCGCAGCAGAGGCTAACAGCTGAATGCTAAAGAGGCCGAGGCGACAGGAGGCATCACTCTGCTTTCAGTGCCTGCGAAACAAGAATAATCTCAGTGCTGTTACAATAGTGCCTATAATCACATTACAACTGTAATTGGCTTGTTCTCTGTATCCTGCAGTCGAGTACAAAGACCCCCATTAGCAGTGTGTGCCAAAATGACCGCACACACAAGCATACATACAAAGGCACATACACACACACACACACACACACAAATACACACATGAACATACAAACAAAAAAAAAAAAATGCATACTTAGCCATTCAAGGAGAAATGCTTGAAAAACAAAAAAATACACAAAAAAACTTGCACACATAAATACAAGCACGCACGTACGCAGATATGTTCACATTTGCACACCAATACGAACCCACTCTCAGTCGCACTCTGCCCCACAAACAAACCATCCCTACCTCTGCTAAAAGCACAAACACATTCAAAATGTGCCACGGTTTGCGTCAACGAAGTCCTGATTTATACATGACATTACAGAGTGAGCAGCATCTCATTGATGATTAATGATAAAGCGCCACGACGCACGCTCTCACTCAGGAGAAAACTGAAGGGTCTCCTTTACCACAGCATCCATAAACAGCGTCCTGACGGGCAGGCGTGTGTGTGTAGCTGTGTGCTGGGGGATGCTAATGTAGCGCTGGTCCAGCATATGAATCAGGGCCTGATCTATGACTGGCCTTTCTGCACGCCTGCACCTTCCTCTCTGTCTCTCAGTAACTCACTCTGGGAGACATGGGGATGGGCTCAGACACCCAGATACAGGGTGATGTAGGAGGTACCTGCCAAGGGCACCTTTACACACTTATACACACACACATACAAGTACACGCATACACACACACAGGTTTACACACATACGAGCTCGCTCACGCACCTGCACTTGCTCACACAAACACTCAAAGGCATACACATGTACATGCTCACACACACTCACTAACTCATACACGCAACCACACATGCCCACACTGAAGCACAGATATAAATTAGATGACATAATATAACATGGCATGCACACACACCCAACACACATTCACTCACACAGGCATACAAAAACAGGTGCGCGTACACACCCAAACACACATGCTCGCACACTCATATTCATGTATAAATATGTACAAGCATGATAGAATGATGTACGTATACACATGTGCTCATGTAAACATGTACAGCTCAGACCCTCACATAAATATACACTTGTGGGCACACAGAGGTGTGCCAATACGAACAGTCCCACACACACACACGCACGCTATCACCCTCTCTAATATGGGCATAGCTTAGACGCAAACAGCGCAGAGAGACGATGGAAGGAATGGCAGGCGAGTAGGAGATGGAGGGGGGGGAGAGAGAGAGAGAGAAAGAGAGAGAGAGATGAATTGAGACACTAACTGAAACCAGGCACGGTGTCAGCAGTTGAATGTGTAAAGTTTGCAGGGATCCCAGCAGCATGGCTGTCAGCTCACAGTGTGCACATGTGCAGTGAGCAGGAGGAGGTCACATGATGATGCTGCATATGCCGACACAGCAGTGCGACTGGCAAGGCTCCTTTAACAAAACCTCCGGTGCGCGTGAAGTATTGATGAGTTTCCTGCTCTCTTTCGCTCCCTCCCTCCCAGCGTTTGCGTTCAGTGCTTCTTTAAATGCATTTGGTCTTTTTATGTAGAATTTTACCTGTAGCTGCATAAATACTGCAGTAGCATCATCAGCATACTCTGATTTATTTAGCATGTAATGCCACTATGCTGATTGTAAGGTCATTTTGAGATGAAACTGATATTGCAGTGACAAAAATATTGCAGCGACTAGCACAACTGCTGCCAAAGCTACTATACTGAAGATCAATGAATGAATGAATGAATGAATGGAGTTTCATGACTGCGTTATGCCACAGAGTGGCCCATCCATCATAGGGTCACAGCCAACATAAAAATAAGGTACCAGGTGAAGGCCTGTATTCCAAAGTGAGACACCAAAACCAATCAGAACTAAGGGCTTTTACAAGTCATCTGCTTAATGAAGAATGTAAGTTTCTCATTGCCATTTTAGGATTTTGGAGCCAGTTATTGCAATTAAGACGACATAGTATTCACTTTATGAAACCATCTTCTCCGAAATCACTAGGAATATGCACATTTAAAAAAAAAAAACAACAAAAAAAAAACTTCATTTTCTGCAACATTCGGCTCTCATATTTTACAAATCCTCCCTTCTGCAACCGTTCCAACAAAATGTCCAATTTCAATATAATGAGGCAGTATTCCATATCTAATTTTGTCACACAGTGACCTTTATTTTAAGAGAGAACATACATAAAGAACACACCTCATTCTTAATCAAACAAAAAGCTCAGGGTTTCAAGATCGACCGCAGAAACGCAATCCACTTTTAGCTTTTCAAGAATAGAATTGCTCATAACACCAATGTCAAGTCTTTTTCTGAATTAACATACAGATCGTTGCAACAAATAGCCACAGAAAATATTTGCACATCTTTTAGCCATGCTCTGTTAGATTCTATAACCCAGAAAAAAAGAAACCTTTTTAGCAAGCCTGCTTTCATGCATATGTATCAGCCTGTTCCATATACACATCCAATAGACTCTCCAACTCAACTTATCGTGCTCCCACCTGAGTTGGGAAAAATTTATGTACACCCAAAAAATAGCTTACAGCCATATTTGCACCATTTCACGGGCACCATGTCTCATTATTCCTCAGACAAATAATCTGGAATCAGGCGCACACAGGCAATGCAGTGTTTGTGGAGAAGCTCTTACCTCATAGAGATTCAGGTTTACCATCGACTACGCATCCCCCTACCTTACCACAAGAGGTTTGAAAACTGGTCAGGGAAGAAACATCTACGAATAGGCCTAGAAAGCACTAAAACGAGATCATATTATCTGGTGAAACTTACCATTTGTACCAATAAAATGAAAATCGATATAACAAACAATAGTGAGTTTATCATATTTTCGCCTATTACTGACCACAGTGCAGATTGGATAAATATGGTACAATATCATTCTGTTTCCGTACTAGCAGTTGTTACTCCTCCAAAATAGACAGCTGCGGATCTTACTTTAGATATGACTGTTGAGAATCGCTCTTTTTGGTGACATCCCAGTGATTCAAACGGACTCTGGGTTCATTTGGGCCAATCCGTAGGTTTTCCACCCAATCCCAACCTTTGTTTAAATGGACAAGGCAATGAATGCAGCGCATGTAAATTAAGCATATTTCAAAGATTCATTTTAAAATTAATCACTACTAATTTCTTTTTGAGCAACTCTTCTTCTTCTTCATCTTATTCTTTTATTTCCTCTTCTTCTTCTTATTTTTATACATGCTTAATAAAAATTCATACTTGCCTGCATAGACTCATTCATGCACATAAACAAATGCAAGATAAACACAGAGACACAAATACACACACACACACACACACACGCACGCACCCGCACACACACACACACACACACACACACAATCCTACAACCCCAATCTTCAAAAAGTCAGCATATCGAAGAAAATACTACTTAAAATCAAAAATGGCTGATTTCAAGAATCTGTCCACCCTCCATGACACTGAAAAGAACACATTAATTTATATTCTCTTCTGTGAGTATAATTGCCGAACTACACTGTGGCAACTGCAACAGACCGTAAAAAAAGTCAGCACGGTGAACTGTTTACTTCTGTTCATGTATTTTGATCTCATTCATTATTTGAGTCTTGAAGACATCAGTTATTAAAGTCTAGCAGGTGGAATTTTCCAACATTCCTCCATTAGGCAGTGCAAATGCACAGGGGCTTCATTGCCATTTACTGTATTTTGCAGCATAATGCACCACACATTCTCAGTCAGACACAGATCGGGACTCCAGGCAGGCCAATCTAGCACCAGCACTCCAGCTCACGCACCCGCGCACTTTTAATCCATGCGGATTGGCGCCGTCGTGCTGGAATATGCAGGAATGTCTCTGGAACAGAAAGATGGGATTATATGTTCGCTCCAAATTTTTGTTCTTACCTTTGTGCATTAATAGTACCCTTGCAAATGTGCAAGCCGCTCATTCCTTGTGAACCGACTCACCTCTGCACCTTGATTGACAGGCATGGGCTTTTGTCCCCAACACTGGTAGCAACTTGGGTCTTGCTTATTGTTTTTGGTCAGGAAAACATGGTAGCTAGCTTTTTTTTGTAAGATGCTGGAAATGTTAACTTTTAAGAGAACAAAATGCACTTTGACTGCGCTACTGTTCATCTTAGATAACACCAAGCCCATGGAAGGCGGTGGCGCATTAGGACTGAGTTGATGTAGAGCATTGGTGTTTCATAAAGCTTTAACTAGAATCAGAGGATGCAGCAGCAAAGTCCAGTGTTTTCGAGAGCATTTTAAAATATCCATTACAGTCGCATGATGGCTCTTAAGTCAATGACGACTAAAAGACTGGAGATCACGCACATTTTAAGCAGTTTTCATGCCTTGCCTTTTAGGCACCAAGATTCAATCCATCTTTCAATTGTATTATGCATTGCAGAGGGTGAAATGCCTAGAATCCAACTGATTTGTCTTTGGGGAAAGTTGTTTTCAAAGTGATGGATTATCAGCACATGTATCTCTGGGCAAATTGGCAGTTTGGTCCAACTTTGCTCTTGCGGGAAAAGGCCTTTTTTGGAGGCTCTATTATAAGATTAGCTGACCTGTTTTAAATCACTTATCACATATCACCTTATTATTACACCTGGTCACATCATTATTAGTCCCACATTGCCCAGTTTCTATTTTTCTAATGTTTGCCTCAGTCATCAGATTGGAAATAAACTTTTATTTTTAACTGAGCTTGAATGGACTCAATTCACACTTTGTTGATGGTATGGGCATTTCTCATACACATTTTGAATGTGCAGTTACCCTGTGTCTTTTCCATGATTGAAAATTTCTTTTTGTACCAAGATACCATGTTCAATTGTAAAACCAAAGAGAAAGACATCAAACCCGCAAATGCTCAAGCGGTTTAACGTGAATAATTTGAAATGATGCCTCACACTTTAGGGAGAAAGGTAAATTGTTCTGAAAAAGGCATCTCTGGTGATTATGGAGATTGCGCCCCCCGTTACAGAATTGGAGGGTAAATTGCAGCATTTATATGAGCACTGCACCATTTTAAATTATGTATTGCTTGAATCCCCCCTCACTCTCTCTCACTCACAATTCTCATTACTGCCATCACCACCAACTCCCCTTCCACTTCCATTGTTGTGTAGACCTGCTTGTAATAAAAATAAACAGCGAGACATCCCCGCCATTAATGGCATTTCACCATAGGAGCTTCTTTGTGAGTGAATGGGAAATGTGTCAAAGGACCGCCGCGCGTCATGAGTGAAACGGAAAGCCGGGGAACATTGTCCTGCGCTGCAGCGCGCATTACCGCGATCAGTAGAGAGTGCCGCGAACGTGAGGGCTCCCTCCCAGACAGCAGGTGCATGACAGTGACCGTTATTTATTCCGGCGTAACCTTTCCACATCGCTCGGGAAAACGTCCAGCGCAACCGCACTGCTGGTCTTGGGAGAAGATGAAGTGTACGCGCAACTGAGCAAAACAGTGTACAAACGAACTTGTAAGATCTAAAATAATAAAACCGAAACAATTAATTCACTCATTCACCCGTTTCAAATCATAACCAAAATGTAACTCGATTTCAGTGAAGATAAAATCTATGCATTGTTAGAATTCATTGATAATTATTCATGCATATATTATAGTGCTACCATCAGTCCTGCACCTTTCAGTTGTAATCCATTTGTCTTGACAACTTGCCAAGATTCGGCCTCTGGGTGCACGCAAGCGTGTACTTCGAGGCGAGTGCGTTTGCCAATTTCATTTAGTTCCGCATACTTCACAAAAAATGTATTTATTTAGCAAGTTTTTCATCTGTGACGTAAGAAAATTGCTTTGAAATCTAATTCTGCAACCTATGCCATGCAAAGTTGAGTCTGAAGAGAAGTCTTCCCATCTTTAACTTCTGAAATTAATTACCTGACAGAATTTTCTATATCTCCAAATGAGCCATTGTTTTTGTTTGCATCAACCAGAAGAGGGAGACAGTGAGCAAATTGAACATACATTTGAGTCATATTCTCAGCACTGCTTTGACTCAGTTTACAGGATCAGAGTTATGGATTTCTGCATGCCACTAACAGAACTGGCTTCAAGGGGGGGATCCCTTGGGGCCATACAAATCCCTGGGCCAGACAATTTAAGATGCACTTAGCTCTATTATTCATTATATATTTCATTCATTTATAAGTATAAATTTTATTAACACACTTTAATTGTGCTGCGCAAATTACAAACTGTAATTTATGTGCCTGTAGCTGTTAGCTCTCCAATACCCAAACTCCCATTTCCCTATAGCTTAGAGTCAGCTATGTCTACTAGTGCTTTTACTTGTCGTCTAAATTGGAAATGCATTACACGTGTCACGGTGAAAATTCGACTGAAATAGCACGTCATGCATGATGACGCACAGAATTGAACAGAGGGATTTCTGGATTCAATTAAAATATAGAATTAATCATAACAAACAAAGTTTTCAGGAGAAAGATGTGCATTTGTCCAAATCCGCAAAGGTAGGAAATTAATTTTATGAGCGCTGATGGCAATATGAGTCTGGTCTTATCTCAAGATTTAAGTATTTAATTTTATGACCTGGAATTATGAGTGGATAAATTTACATCCTTTTGAGAACAGCAATAGATCCTGTACACTTTATAACACAATGTGATAAAGAAACAATCGATTACACTCATACCAGTTTAATAATTGCATGTTAAGTAAGCCTACTGACCCAGTTTGTGCATAAGCACTGCTGAAATAGTGATATGGTCTGATACAGAATTGATTGGTGTGTTAAAAATGTAGCATGCTTTATACAAGTTCAACCAACATGTATAACACCCCAGGAGATAAAGTTTAAATTTGCCAATATACTGTACAGCGCCTGACTGACTGAGGTCTGGATTTTACTTTGTCTGCCCAAGGTTGAGTACATGTTGTCAGAAGTACAGACATACAGACCTGCTATGGTGGTGCCGACACACCTGGACAGAGTAAAAGCCTGTGTTGGCATTGAGGATTATTTGAGGATTTAGGAAAATGCAAAATTTAAGTTTTCTTTTTAAATTATTTTTTAAATTTAATTGTACATCTTTTTTTTTTTTTTTTGCGATGAAATTCCTTAGTTTTTGCGCCAAGGAGATTCATTTTAATTTGGCTATCATACGCATCGCACCTTCAAAAAATAACATAATATACATTTCAACTGATGTAACTCATTAGATCTCGTTGAAACTGCAATAGTGATCGATGTATTGTTCACATAGCTGGCCACATAGCTATTAAGAATAGTTCAGCAGTCATCACGGTGTGGGTTCGAGCCCTGGTCGCACCAACCGTCAGTGGTCAGCTGCTCTTTCCGAAGTAGCACACAATTGGCCATGCGCTAATAGGATGCAAATTGGGAAGGGGCTGCTGGGAAGGGAAATAGAAAATGGTTGCTTTGTTCATTGCTCAAGTGCCTCCTGTTGGGCAGCTGGGCACTCTTCAGGAAGATTCTAAGCTTGTTCATGTTTGGGAATCCTCCGCCCTCGTTCTGAACTTGCGAGGATTCAACCAATGAGTGTATAAGAAGCAGTGGCTGACAGGCGTATGTTTTGGAGGAGAGCCGCGTACTGTCTTCACTCTCCTGAATTGGCAACAAGGGGTCGCATACGAGCAAGCCTTTTACTGTATATAATTCCTCAATTGGTCATTATAGATTTGGGTGGTATTGGAGATGCTAAATTTATGAAAAAAAAAGAAAAAAGATTAGTTCAGTTGTCAACTAACATGACTGAAACATATTGGTTGCCAGTTAGCTAGATGCCTTGCTGTAGGCTGAACAAAGCACAACCAATTATCATAATTTGAATACACAAAAAAATTATGAAAAGGGAACATATTCACACTTGCCTGTTTTCCAACACCCATCATCAATGCTACTCGTACTACATAAGCGAGACCATGTTACCTATTTCTAGCAGAGAGATGCCATCTCCCCCCTTCCTGGAAGACAGATCTTTGGACGATACTGGTTGTAATAGAATATGGCTTTCAGTTGGAATACTTTATCATAGCAACGCAATTATTGAGAAAAATGTTCAAACCCAGGACACCATGTTTTCATAACTAATGCTTTACATCAAATGTAATATATCTAGATCTTGCACATCATTTTATACACATTTCTCTGTACTTCAGCAGAGCCTATTTTGGATCTATGGAATCCCTGGGTCCACTAGAATTTAAAATTTAGGCCTGATGTTCCACAGGCTTGAAGACAGCAGCTTCATTTGATGGATCCAAATACGGGTCTGAATGTTTTACGGGGTTAAATTTACTGCCCTGTAATTTTAAACTTCAGGTTTAAAATTGACGCAGCCTTTTTCTGTTTTCACCCTTTTCTTAAAACCTGGTTCTGTTTGTTTTACTTGATAAACAGCAGAGCCATTGCGCTGAATAATTTGAAGCAGTTGGCATGTTATTGCCTCTCTTAATTGTGTCCTCTGGTAACAGTGTTCCTCTTTACATCACTAAATTGCCAAGCATTTGTACATAGAAAAGACAAATATATTTAGCCCACTCTCTGCTGCTCACCAAGCCCACAATGGAGACACCAGACACAGATGGCACTAAAAAGTGTAATTTAAAGTTAGAACTTAAACTTGAAAATGTTTTTATTTGTTAATTTTTTTTTTGGACTGAGGTTTTATTTACTTTGCACTCAAATTTTGTGCAGTAAGAAAATGCAACAGGACTTGGGGGAGAAGGTTTGATAAAAAATATTGATGTTTCACTTTCAATTACATTACACTTGTATGGAGTCTAGTCAAAGTAAGAAATTTGAAAACTTTAAAAGTTCAGCATTCAACAGCACAGGACCCTTTAGACTTAGACCACTGTGGAAGACACCAATGTCCTTAACACTCAGAAATCATTTCAAATTTATGGATAGACATTTGGCATGAGTTGTATTTTGCAACTTTTTTTTACGGTTAGAGCAATATTGTGGAGCAAGTAGCTGACAATAAATAAATAAATAATAAAATAGCTCCCAAAACAGGATCCCAGATATTATTCCTGCTAAATGAGCAAATACATTAAAGATTAATTATTAATTGACTTGTGATGGTGTTTTGCAATAAACATCCCTCTAACACCCACCAAAAAAGGTTTCAGCATCTGGATTAGTTTAACGGAATAGATTTGACACGAATGACTTAAATTATTTGAAACAATACATGTTAAAAAAATGTGTTAATCACTTTCAGAAATATGCTGTATCAAATGGTCCTTGAAGAACAGGTTTCAGCATCACAAAATCTGCAGTAAAATCTGTAAATATTTAGACAGTTGCATGATGTTTCTTATTTTGGCCCTGTCTGCCTCCACAATGCATTCTAAATCAATTGATCAGGTTAGAATTTCAGCTTTCAGAGTTTCGTCAAAAACTGTGTATGAATCACGTATTATTTAGGCTACAGCAATACATCACAGCTCCTGAATTTTAGGAGCTCAACAGTAACAATTGGACAAACAAACAATGATGAATTCAATTGTCATTTTCAATATTTGGTTGCAAATCATGTGCACTCAATGAGAGTCTGAGGTCAGGAATAGCTTGACATCAGCATTTTTTCGCTAATTACGAAAGTGAGAGGTGAGAGTATGTGTGTGTGTGTGTGTGTGTGTGTGTGTGTGTGCGTGTGCGCGCACACTCACACACACAAACACACACATATCCTTGGACTTTTATCCTTGTGAGGACATTTCATTGACTTCCATTCATTCTTGGTGTGTCTCTACCACCTTTCCCTAATCCTAACAATAAGCATCACTTGCCAAACCCAAACCCTTACTCAAACCTTAACCTATCCTTAATCCTAACCTTGCTTCTAACCTTAACTGATAAGTCACAATTTGCCATTTTAGTTGTGAGGACAGACAAAAATGTCCTCACTTCCCAATAATGTCCCCATTATGTTGGAAAAAGGTTAACAAACACAAACAACAAAAGTTAACAACACGCAAACATGCGCATATGCACACACACATGCGTGTGTGTGTGTGTGTGTGCGTGTGTGTGTAGGCATGTGTATGTGTGTGTGTACGTGTGTGTGTGTTGTTATTGTGCATGTGGGAGTAGGGCCACAGTGGGTTGCAAAAATTTGGGCACCCCTGAACACTAAATGCTCCAAAGTTAAACATAACTCATTTCATCACATTTTAAAGCAAAAATGATTTTTATTTTAAATTTTTCTTAGTTTCGAAATAATAAAAGTTGGAAAAAGGCCTTGTGCAAATGTTTGGTAACCCTGTCAGCTAGTACTTTGTAACTCCTCCTCGGGCAGCTATAACAGCTTGCAAACGCTTCCTGTAGCCAGCTAAGAGTTTTTTCTATTCTTATCTTTTGAATTTTTCCCCATTCTTCCTGACAGAACACCTCCAGCACAGAAATATTCTTCCGCCTTCTTGCAGGCACGGCATGTTTGAGGTCTCTCCACAGATTTTCAATAATATTCAATAATATTCAATATTTCAATGAAAGTCTGGAGACTGTGATGGCCATTCCAAAATCTTCATCCTACTTTCCTGGAGGTACTTCATGGTGGATTTTGAGATATGCATTGTCTTGCTGGAATACCCAACATCTCTTCAACTTCAATTTCTGGACTGAGCTTTGAACATTAGCCTCTAGAATATCTTGATATTTGGTGGAATCCATTCCTCCTTCCACCTGCACAAAACTGTTGCTACACAACCCCAAAGCATAATCGATCCACCTCCATGCTTAACAGTTGGCAACATGTTCTTCTAGACAAATACTTCACCCTTTTCTCTCCAAAAATACCTTTTTTGTTGTGGCCAGAAAGATCAATTTTGGTTTTGTCAGTTCTTTTGCATGCTTCAGATGTTTAATTTTATATTGAGGTCGTAGCAAAGGCTTGTCGCTTGCAAATCTGCCATTTAGGTCTTTGTTGTTTAAGGTATGCTGTATTGTTGACCTGTGAACAACTAGACCTGTGCCTGCTGCTCTTTTTTGCAGCTCTTTTGCAGTGATATGTGGGTTCTTCTGAGCATTTCTCACCAGATCTCGGACATTTTATCTGCAATTTTTCTTGGCCTTGACTTCAATTAGTCCATTTATTTTCCATTTTATTAAGATCAGTGGCGTAGCCAGAGGGTGGGCCAAGACATGTCCCTTTATGGCAGCAATTAGTCCTGGCTAGTTCTCAATCATTTTCCTTTATTGACGCGTTTTCCAATTATCGATATTGGCAACTGAAGAATCTGTTTCTCTCCATATGCGATGTAACAACGATGAAATCATGGGCTAAATTCAGTATTGCAAAATAATTTACGTATTAATAGGCCAATGCTTTGCGTTGATTGAACTGGCCCTTGTTCCAATGAAATGCAGACTTTCACTCTCGGTTTTATGTGGGTTGATGAAAAAAAGTGGCACTCGGCAGTTCAGTAGGGTATAAAAAGTGTTTGGTTCCAATTATTTGCTTGAGAGTTGACAGGTATGCAATTTTGAATAACGTTGATTAAAATACAGCAAATATGCGTCCAGATGAATGATTGTCATCTTACCTAATCGGGGAGAACAAGCAGCACCTGTTAAGTGTGGAGTACTCTCGGAGTGAACCCTCTGTTATGAAAATGACTGAGAACAGGTCAGGAATAGTAATTGTATTAAACAAATCTTTTTTGCAACCCAATTATCTGTCCTTGTTCCGCAACTATACTGAATTTTGCCCATGATTTAATCTCTGTTAGATTGCATATGGAGAGAAACCGTGTCTTCAGTTGCAAATTATGATAATTGAAAAATGCGTCAATAAAGGACAATGATTGAGAACTAGCCAGGATTAATTATTGTCATAAAGTGACGTGTCTTTGCCCACCTTCTGACTAAGCCACTGCTTAGGATGTTTCTGATAGTAGAAATGGGTAGTTTGGAACTTTGCGAGAGTTTTTTGTAGCCCTCTCCTTGTTGGTGGAAGTGAATTATATTGATTTTGACATCCCTGGACAGTTGTTTAGAGGAAGACATGGTTTTTTAACACCAGACACAACAGCCACCACAGTCGGATACTTTAGAAGACACAGAGTTACTTCAGAATATATAGTTCAATCCTGGAATTATATTCACTGGACTCATTGAAGCCCTAACGAGTAAATCACCTGGGTCTGGTCCTTAATTATCATTTTCTTAACAGGTAACAAAGAATGATCCAAAACTTTTGCGCAGGGCTCTTTTTCCTTTCTTATCTTTTGTAAACTCAGAAAAATTTGAATAAAAAGAAACCTTGCCTTTAAGTTTGCAGAAAGGTCTCATGTTTAACTTTGTAGCATTTAGTGTTCAGGTTTGCTTTCAATCACTTGGAGATGAATACACTTAACCCAGGGGTGCCCAAATTTTTGCACCTCACTGTACATTACAGAGGAGGCAACTGTGTGGCTTGATTCATCAGACTGGCCCTAAATCTTTGTCTGAAATTTCTGTGAGAAGATCATGAGTAGTCAATAGAAACGTGTGTAATCCAGAGTAGGGAACTTATATGTTTAATAGAATATGAGAGGTATGACTGGGGTGGATGAAGATTTTAGGATTGTCTAGTATTATGCTGGTGGACTTGGGAGTTAGTTTCGAAGTATCTGTTGAAAGATGTGTGTAGCATATTGAGATGGTAGGAGCATTTGTAAATGAAATGCAGTAGACTAAATTGATATTGTAAACAGACAGTAAGTTGAGTATTTTAAACACAGGAGCAGACGAAGCCAAGTGGTTGCATGAGGTGGCCGGCCTTGCAAATTTCCTCAGGGCAATGAATAATTTATGTTAGATGGATGGGTACATGCCCAGAAAATATTGCAGTAAATGATGTATGGGTAAATGATACTGTAGTAGCGGGTTTAGAGACAAGCCTGTCGAACCCAGCTACTGATGCATCTCATGATAACGTGATCTTTTTTGGTGACTGCATGTATGTGTACTTTCCAGGGAAGTGTTTTAACTGCTTGAACTCAAAGGATTCAGTGGATGAAACTTGCAGTATTTCAGAACCTCTAATAAACCTTAGAACTAGAACAGCCTTACTTTTTGGTTTTAAATGTGAACATAATAAAGGTGGATTTTCTTCATATTTATCTTTTTATTTTGTACATTTATTTTGGTTTGCGAGTATGAATCTATTCACAACACATTGCTAAACCAAAATTAGCTTAATTGATAAGTGCTTATCAATCTTTTCTTTTTTTGTAGGGCAACAGTCAAGTACAGTAAGCATCATTAAGAAAGAGAATAGGAGTAAAGGAAGAAATACAGGAGCCTGGTCATTAACATAAAATAAGAAGTAGCAAGGGTCCAACTATAGACCCTTGAAGGACACCAGAATTTAACTTCTCTAAACAGCCATTTAAAAGCAGTATCTTCAAAGCCATAATGAAGTAATTTATCATATCATACGGCATGATTTTACAGTTTCAAAAGCTTTGGATCGTTCTAAGAGTATGCCGAGAGCAAATTTATTATTATTAATGGTGAATAAATTTTATCCACTGACTGTATCTCTGTGACTGACTGTGATTTTTGAGATATTTGTACAATGTTGATGCTCATATAAAATGCTGAGCTCATTTAAATGGTGTAACGTTCAGTGATATAACAGTTTCTTCCAATATTTTAGAAAAACAAGGTAACACCGAGATTCGTCACACTTTCACACTCTCTCTCTCTCTCTTTCATAAACATTCATACTCCCATGTTCTCACTAACACACTCACACATTGTACTTGTTGATTGTCTTGTTTTGTGTTTAAATCAGAAAAAAAATTGTTAATATCACTTATTTATGTTTCTTTATAGATGAGAACTAAGCCACTTAGTGTTTCCATCCTCACATGCTCATATCTCTGTGTCGTTGTTGTATTATGTTTTTTTAGTGCACCTTTGTGTAAATAAATACATTTAAAAAACATGTATCTATAAATAAAATGATGCTCTGGCAGGCCTTCAAACAGCTGTCTTAAGTTCATGCTGGCACTTGGGGTATTTTGCCTTCAGAAGCTGAAATGCATGTTCAATTCCTTTTCTCTTGGATTGCTTTTGCAGTATGCTTTGGATCATCGTCCATGTATAGTGCGACACTCCATCCAAAGGGTTTTGAAGCATTTGGCAGAATCTCAGCCGATTATATAGTCCAACACAATTCAGAATAATGCTTTTTTTAGCAGCCACATCCTCAGTAAACATGCAGGAGCCAGTTTATTTGGCAGCGATGCAGGCCCACGCCAGGCTTTGCAAAGGGGGAATGCTTCAGATGATGAGCAGTTCCTTCCCTTCTCCATATTATCTCCATCATTCTGGGACTGTCATGGGTAGTGGACGATTTCTAATTTCGTCCAGCTGGTGTCAGTGTCTCGCTCTGGGTTGCACACCTGGGCCGGATTGTGCCCAATCTAATCTTCCTTTAAAAGCCGGTACCGCCTTTCCAACCCTGCTTGAGTGTTTCACTTGAGTTGGTAAGGTACGGACTGGTTTTTTGTCTGAGGTTACTCTTTGCTACATTCTGTAGCTTCTCGTTCCTGTTTTTTAGTGGTTTGTATATCCATGTGAGCATAAAATTGCCGTGGAACTAGGTCTTTTCTTGTTTCTCGCTCTATAGTAGGTTCCCTTCTTGGGGGCTGAACATTTAGAGCTCCTGTCCTCTGGCCGTCTCGGCTTCACGCTCAGATTTCCGAGTGTTGTGGGACCGGGAGAGTTTCTTATCGTTCTGCAGATTTCTCCAAGTTCCCAGCTCCCGTCTGTCTTACGGAGCCTTTTTGAGTTATAAAGGCAGTAGTGCCTTGTGAAAAGTGGGAGAATTCTTTAGTCAATTTCTCTTTGTTAAAAGTGCGATAAAGAGGGTTTGGGCTCACCCCCCTCGCCCTTACGCCCACGTAAAAGCATTACTCACCTCACAAGTACCCAAGCACCACAAGCCCACAGTGTAATGCCACGAGATCCGTGTTCTGACGGAAGAGACTGAGTTTGTATGTTTCCTGAGTTCATAGCGTGGCATTCTGACTATCCAGTCGTTCACCCTGTTTTATGAAGGGTAGTTTCTTTATTTTCTCTCCCGAACCTCTTAGTGGTTATTCCCCGCGTAGGTGGGAGTAACTTTTAGTTCCCCGTTCGATCGCTCCTGGTCCTCTAAAAACTTCGCCTCCCTCACAGGGACAAGTAGAAATTTGTCTCGTCCGTCAAAATCGTGTATCTGACAGTTTATATCTTGTGGACACTGGGCAAGTAACCTGTTTGGAGGCGTTTCGTTAAATGGCATCGAGAGGGTCAAACCAATGACAGCTCTTTGGACCTCACAGTGGGAAGTAAAGTTTTTTCATTTTTGCTGATTAAAATCGCAAATTCCACATTGGACATCAACTTTAGACCTTTTATCCGTATTCTTGTAAATTAAAGAGGCGGGCATTACACTCCACTGGCAGCAGTGGATTACTTTTGGTCCCTTAAATAGGAGGGCCGCTAATAAGAAGTGCTTACACCGTTCATCTAATTTGAGTGTAAATACCCTCAATAAAAAGTTGAATAACTGCACAGTGACCTCATATTCATTACTTAACTTCAATTTCAACAGGCCTTCACTGTGGTAGGCAGCTAAAGTAAAAATAACTTTGTCACTGCCCAAATATTTATAATTTTTGACTCTCGTCTCCCACATGACAGTAAGACAGATGGGCAGAGGTACAAAAACGATAGGCAAAAAGTCGTAGTCGATGTACTAAGCCAGTGGTCATACACAGGGCATCCAAACACAGTACTCGTGGTCATACAAAAATAGGTCAAAATCCAGAAAGGCAAAAACAGTACAAAAGGGGCTATGGCAAGAATCAGGGTCGGACTATCCAGTAGAAGAGAAACAATAATCAAAGGCGTACAAGGAGCTCGGCACAAGGAAATATTGATCAACGTTCTGACAAGAACGGTGAGTGAAAAGACTCATAATATACACACAGGAAAGGTCACATGCTATACAGAGATCAGCTGTGGGGAATGAGACTAATTACATTGGGAGAATCACATGAGGGAAACCCTAACCACGGAAATTGGCGAGATACGAAATACGGACAGGAATCACACAAACAGTCTATGACATTTAAACAGCTCCTGTCCAGGAGTTCTACGTGCACAGATAACAAGAGCAGGAAAGTAATTAAGCACGTGCGAGAGATTCTCGCTGAACATAGGGAGAGGACGGCGGAAAGCAAAGGGGCGGAGAATAGAACAGGGCGATTGCAAAGAGGGAATTAGTCTATTAGTAGCGGTGCGGTTTTATAACTTATACTAGAGTGCTTATTAGTAATTTAGTAATCGAATCTATATATACACATGGTTAGTTGTGTTAGTATACTATAAAACAAATGTTAGTCT
Source organism: Gymnothorax reevesii (assembly GCA_029721435.1). Lineage (NCBI taxonomy): Eukaryota > Metazoa > Chordata > Actinopteri > Anguilliformes > Muraenidae > Gymnothorax > Gymnothorax reevesii. Next base: position 165,955,621 of record CM056573.1, on the reverse strand, counting down.
TGTTAGTAGTCAGAACAGAAGAGTGAAGGGAGAAAACGAGATGGAGGAATGTTTTAAACACCAGACTTCCTTTAAATCACCCGAAGTCAGTGAGCACGCAGACAGGGAAGACTGACTGAACCAACTAGATCACAAGACAGGGGAGACAAGTGCAATGGAACTGAAACATGGAATGAACCAAAAACCAGAATGTTACAAAAACCAAAAAGAATAAATTAAAGACAATAATCATGAACACAAAACCAGCACATACAACATGATCAAAAAGCAGAACCATGACATACTATTGATAGAATAGTTTTTTTTTTTTCCCCTTTGTTTTCGAATTTCATTTATTGCCAATGAAACAATGACATGATTTTTCGTCTCTGGGGAGTGAAGAAGAAAAAGATTTGTTTGAATTCGAAATCCCAGTCATGTAGTCCCTGCCTAAGCCCATCAAATACAAGATGTCTCCAAACCTTGAGAAGAAACAGCATCTGCTGGTGAACATGCGCTGGTGAAGTAATCACTGCGAAATTCAGTGAGTGGGCACCAGGCAACTGCTGAAGCACAACTGTCAGAAAAATTATAGAGGCGCAGCGTGGGTACGATCCCGGCTCAGTCGTGCAGCCCGGCCCAAAGCCGATCTCAACTCTCCAGCAGGTGCTGTGATATTGGCGTGGGGGTGTTATTGGGGAGATTCACAACAAATAAAAGACAAGGCTGTGACAAGCCAAATCAATGAGCCAAACCAGCCCATTCTGTGTGTTTGGAGGGGGGGTTTGGGGGGTTGTTTGTGAGGATGTGTTATGATGCTTGCAGTTAAAATCATAGAAATTTATCTGCGCCTCACACACCTGCCAATATGTCCGCTGCAGATCACATGCTAAGACATGTCTGCTGCAAGACACATGCTAAGACATGTCTGCTGCAAGACGCATGCTAAGAGATGCAAGGCACATGCAGAGAGATGTCTGTGGCATGTTACCTGCTAAGAGATGTCTGCTGCAGGTTACATGCTTGGAGATGTCTGCTGCACGACAAACGCTAAGAGACATCTGCTGCACGTTTCATGCTAAGAGATGTCTGCTGCGCGTTACGTGCTAAGAGATGTCTGCTGCGCGTTACATGCAAAGAGATGTCTGCTGCGCGTTACATGCAAAGAGATGTCTGCTGCGCGTTACATGCTGAGAAATGTCTGCTGCACCTTACATGCTAAGAGATGTCTGCTGCACCTTACATGCTAAGAGATGTCTGCTGCACCTTACATGCTAAGAGATGTCTGCTGCACCTTACATGCTAAGAGATGTCTGCTGCAGGTTACATGCTTGGAGATGTCTGCTGCACGACAAACGCTAAGAGACATCTGCTGCACGTTTCATGCTAAGAGATGTCTGCTGCGCGTTACGTGCTAAGAGATGTCTGCTGCAAGTTACATGCAAAGAGATGTCTGCTGCGCGTTACATGCTGAGAAATGTCTGCTGCACATTACATGCTAAGAGATGTCTGCGGCGAGACACATGCTAAGAGATGTCTGCTGCACATTACATGCTAAGAGATGTCTGCTGCGCGTTACATGCTGAGAAATGTCTGCTGCACATTACATGCTAAGAGATTCTGCTGCTCGTTACGAGCTAAGAGATGTCTGCTGCGCCTTACATTCTAAGAGATGTCTGCTGCGCGTTACATGCTGATAAATGTCTGCTGCACATTACATGCTAAGAGATGTCTGCTGCACGACATGCTAAGAGATGTCTGATGCACTTTATATGCTAAGAGATGTCTCCTGCACATTACATGTTAAGATGTCCGTTGCACGTTACATGCCAAGAGATGTCTGCTACACGACATGCTAAGAGATGTCTGCGGCGAGACACATGCTGAGAGATGTCTGCTGCACATTACATGTTAAGATGTCTGGTCCATGTGACATGCTAAGAGATGTCTGCTGCACATTACATGCTAAGAGATGTCTGCTACATGACACATGCTAAGAGATGTCTGCTGCATATTACAATGCTAAGAGATGTCTGCTGCACATTACATGCTAAGATGTCTGCTGCACGGTACATGTTAAGATGTCTGCTGCATGTTACATGCTAAGAGATGTCTGCTACACGACACATGCTAAGAGATGTCTGTTGCACGTTACATGCTAAAAGATGTCTGCTACATAACACATGCAAAGAGATGTCTGCGGCACGTTACATGCTAAGAGATTTCTGCTGCACATTACATGTTAAGATGTCTGCCACACGTTACATGCCCTAAAGATGTCTGCTGCACATTACACGTTAAGATGTCTGCTGCACGTTACATGCTAAGAGATGTCTGCTACACTATACATGCTAAGAGATGTCTGCGGCATGTTACATGCTAAGATGTGTGTGCTGCACAACGCATACTAAGAGATGCGTGCGGGACGTTACATGCTAAGAGATGTCTGCGGCATGTAACATACTAAGAGATGTCTGCAGCACGTCACATGCTAAGGAATGCGCATGACACTAAGAGATGTTCACTAAACCTGCTGAGCGTATGGTTAAAAAAAAACAAAAAAGAAAACTGACAGCATTTAAATTAACACTAAATTTCATAGAAATTTTACACAATAAAACAGTGTAAATACAAGGTTATGTCTTGGGGAAAAGGGTTTTAGATAGCTCGTTAACTGCATACAACCAGTTTTTTCTTAGGCACTACTCAGTCAGCTAAAGACAGGACCGCCAATCTTGAAGGGCCCTCAGGCAGCTAATTGAAATGGAAGTCAATACAATGCCAGCGGGATTCATGTCCGCTACTAGGCATTCAGTAAATAAGAATCTGGTTCTATATTTCTGCGCAACAGAAACAGTCTGTTAATCATTCTCTGGACACCAAAATTCATTATTCAGAGGATCAAAGACGATTAAATTATCGTTATTTGATTAAAACTTGTCTCTGCATGATTACTCTACACAATTTCAATACTTGTGAGCACAAATTAAAAAGCAATTTGTCCTATTAGTGGATTCCCATCAGTTCATGGAGTGCTTCTTCAGTGATGAAAATGTTAAAAAAAAAAAAAAATCCTCATCATTTTTATTTTTCATTGTTTATTTCCACTACTTCTTTTACACACCAAAAAGAGAATTCCAAGAAAGTGTACAAAATTATTATGCATATTTCCCGTACTCTTTGGGCAGAGGACACTTTTGATATTTTGGTTCTGTAGACAGGTAAATGACTGGTCCTGAATAAGGCTGAACATATATTTTACAAGCCGAGGAAAAGACGGAAGACAAGAAATCAGTTTAAAAAAGCAGGAACCAAAAGATTCAGTTCAGGCTTGGCAGAACATCACCAAGGAAGAGATCCAGCATCTTGTACAAAGGATGCAATGATGGCTACGTGACCAAAAACAAACAAACAAACAAAACAAATAATTTTTCTCGTTCATTGTGTTAAGCTGTCCAATAGTTTTTTATATGCAGTAAAATGGGGGAGACCATGAACAAAAGAAGCTGTCATTTGTAACAGATTCAATCCTGGTCTAGATTAAGAGATTAGTAAATGGATAGATGGGTGGAAGTATAGGTACTACTACTACTACTATTACTACTACTACTACTACTACTGCTACTACTACTACTACTACAACTAATAATAATAATAATAATAATTTTTACAATTACGCAATAAACTAACACAGTGGTTGTCTGTGTTGCCTGTCTCCTCTGTCAAAGTATGAGCATGACCTCCACCTCTCTCTCACTCCTCAGCCAATGGGCTTGTGCCTAAAAGTTCTGATAACTCCAAATAAAGCCTTGAAACTCTCCTACTTGCATTTTCCCGGTGACGGCACTGACCTCTGACCTTATCTACACCTGCCAACTAGTCTACAGCCCAGTTCCATCCAAAAAAAGCTACCAAGTCTGACAGGCTTAGTGTCCTGAAAATGTCTCAACATCAGCTGCATCGAGTTCAGAAATGAATGCACATTGAGTTGTTCTTCTCTTGACTCATTGCAGAGAATGCATAATTAATGAGGTGCAGCCTCAGCAGCTAGTTTGGGCAGACGTGCCCTCATTCTCATCGATAATATCATGCATATCTGTCACTTCCCTGCCCCTCTAAGGCTATTTAAGCTGCTCGACTGCCCAGACTCAGCAACAAAAACATGCCCCTGCCTGCTGCTGTAGTGCATCACTCTCTGCTGCTAATATCATTTTATTTATTTTACTTTATTTAAGCTTTATGCATACTGGGAGACCCATTGAGACATCAATCTAATTTGCAATCGTGCCCTGTTAACAACAGAAAACAATGTATTGTCATAAAAATATGGAAAAAATAGTACAACAACATAAACGATCAAATCATCATACAGCAATACATTTTATGAGAACATTGCCTGGTGCCACATCATCTTTGCCTGCAGCTGGTTAACATCTCGTCTCTGTCGCAGCATCCTCCACACACTCTCATTCATATGCTAATACTGCAATGAACTGTTTATATGTTGGTTGAATGAGTGACATAATTTTTTTTGGATTCTGTTTTCCTTTAAAATTCTAAGCATATGTTCTGGGATGTTCCGCATTCCATTACTAGAGGCGACTTTTACATCAGCATCGGAATGCTCAGTTAAGAGACAGTGACAAGCCAAATTGCACTGAACGGCAATGTTCAGTTTGGATAACATGTTTGTGATCTCGCACTTAAAAGAGTTAACTATGCCAGTCAGGACACATTTGTCCAGAGGCTTCGTCCTGCTACGCTAATCCCTTTCTTTCAACAGAAGCTCAGCACGAGCACTTCACTAGCAGCTATTCCCTCACAGCCCTGCTTTGATGAAGGTGGGCTGCTTGATAAGCAAATCCCATTGTCCCCTGACAAGACTTTCATAATTTAAAATGTAAACAATACATTTTTTTCAGGTAACTGCATTTTTATCAGCAGTATCTGAATTTGACATCTAAATTCTTACAATTCTGCAGTGTTGTCGACAAAATTCAGGCTTTTGCAATCGATGGCACTTGGACTTTGGGGATTACTAGTTTGTTATTCAACACATACTGAGTAAATGCTAAACAAATAAAGAAATAATCCAGCAATACTTCCAAATTAAAATGAATGTGCGCCAATGATCTGTATATTTTCAAACACTGAAAATGTATCTGCTGCACCTTGTATATTTAAACTGAATTTCAACTTGAAGTGCGGCCATATTTTTGTAAAAAAATAAAAAAAATAAAAATCCATGAAAATGTACAGTAAAAATAAATATTCCAGCTTCTTTGCGCCACAATTAAAATCATAACCATGATCAAAAACGCATCAGAAACCAGAGGGTGGAACTAGCTGCTGGTGATATTTCACACGTTCCATGCAGTGGATTGCGATTTCCGTGTTCACAGCTGACGTGAGACCATTCCAGAGACATGTTATCTTCAAAGTTGACAGACCGAAGCTACATGACTTTCAGATTAACCACAGGCTTTTCCGTCCTCCATTATACTCACAGAGCTCCCATCAATCTTGAGATGCAAAGATCTCAAATAGCCCAAACCACGTCATGGCTTTTCACCCAGATCATTTATTTTGATTTTCTCCATTATTCTCTCCCCACAGATCTTAGCATGTCAGATATTGATGATGGTTATTCAGTGCATCCATTATACCACACAAAATGTCTTCAGCTCAATATCAGCCAGACCTTACAATGAAGCAGAACATGGGCCTATTAATAGGCGCTAGTGACAAAAATGCCAGCAACACTGCAAGAACAAAGTATGTGGAATATTGATGAGAATTAATATATCTATGACTACTAAGGCTATCCTCACCATGGCTCCCATCTTAACAGTATAAAAACTCATTTGTGACAATGAGTACTGTTGCAATCCCCAGAATAATTCAAGCTTGGCTGTGATAATATGCAGATAAACTGAGTTTCTGTCTGGTTGAAGCCAGTAGTACGAAGTGGGGTGGGGGTGGGATGGAACCTATCCCAGCACTCTTTGGGCAGGTGGAAGTAGTATACTGTCGACAGACTCTCAATCAATCAGAACACACGCACGCATGAGCACATACACACACACACGCACACACACACACCCACCCATGAATACATGCACACACACGCACGCACACACATATGCCCACATATACATGCATGCACACATGCACGCACATGCACACACACTCTCTAATGGTCTCTCTCTTTCTGACTCCCCCACACACACACACACACGCACACACACACACATACCATTTACTTCTGCAGTTCTGCTCACTCTCCTGCCGGGGTTTCTGGGCTGTAGACTCTTTGTGGAGGGGAGAAAGTAAAGCGAAGAAACGCCTTATTTTTCTGCGTCGTGGAAGATAATTGCCACAGAAGAAGATATTTCTGTGGACACAGGATGTCATGAGAAGAAAGCAGAGCTGGGCTATTTTTGCATGAGACTGGCATTTGCATGCCATTTTTCCACCTCATACATATTTAACGAGAATGGAATTGGGACAGATTGACTGACATAACTGAGTCGCAACCTTGGTTTATTAAAAAGAAAAGAATGTATTTTGCATCTTGATATCCATCAACTGATCTGAGTGTGTGCGCGCGAGTGTGTGTGAGCGTGTGCGTGTGAGCGTGTGCGTGTGTGTGCATATGTGTGGGCGAGTGAGATGTTGAAGTGGAAGTGAGAGAGCTTGTTTATTGTTTCTTTGTGAAACAATTGCAAATTGTTACATTTCGCAAGCAACGATTATTCTGTCATGTCTATAAATCATTGATGAACTGAATAGTGATGGGGAAAGTGCAACAGAGTGAGAGAGAGAGAAAAAGAGGTTTTCAAGGTACCTATTGTATTCAGCAGTGTGTCCCACAGTTTTTAATGGTATCCCAACCCAACACTCTCACATTTGTGCAATGATTGATTGATGTGCTTCTAAAATATGTTTTCAGAATATATCCAATGTTAATACACATTTTCGCCTCCACTGGCCACTCAAGCATCTCCAGTGTGATCGTGTCCACTGCCTGATCGTATGTTTTCACCGAACGGCAAGCAGCTTTGTTGCACTGCTATATAGGATGTATCAAAAAAAATTTGAAAAATGTCTCCAAAATTAATGTAATTTTCCAAAAAACTGTTATTATGTATTGATGGACCAGGCCCTCATGCTCCTATTGACACCTTGTTAATCGCCTGCTGTTCCGCGTGAGTGAACACGGATTGTTAATTTTTGCCTGATTTAAACTGGCTGGCGCGCAGAAATGAGAGGGTTAAAAACAAAGCAAACACAATGGTTGGCAAGTTTAGACATTTAATTTTTTCCTCACAAATTTTCATGAAAATTGGATTGACTCTTTGTCCGCTACCAACCCACTAACATCGGACTCACATTTTGCTATTCTCAGCACACTTACAACAGCATGACTGTATTTAAGTCCGTGGTTCAAGGAACGTTGCATTCAAATTTCAGTCTTCGACATGGGCTCCATTCCTTCATACACAGACCTCTGCTCTACTCAGCATGTCATAAACACACTGTCAGACCATTGCAGGATCCTGCCTCAAAATGGCAACCTCGGCAATCCGAGTCTGAAGTCGGCAGGCTAGACAAAGGGTTAATCTAATTTTCGTGAAAATAGGTGAGAAAGAAATTAAATGACGGTGGTCTAGTTCTTTTTAAATTCGTCTGTTCAGCACTTCTCGTACTTAAGATTGACCCAAAGCACTTTATACAGAAGAAGGCCTAAACCCTTAAGGAGCAAGTCAATAAGTGACAGTGACAAGGAAAATAGGAAAATATACTGAATAGGAAGAAATTTTGGGCCTGATCCAAAAATCTCCAAAAAGGTGGAGCCCAACTGCCGAGGTCGGGCCCACAGCAATGAGGGAAGAAAGGGGTAGGAGATAACTGAATAATGGAGACAGGAAACAGGGGCAACATCATGTTTCACAAATATTATTATTCTCAAGCAGGAACAATATCAGAGGTGTATAATCCAGGGTTCAGAAAGTAAAAATCCTACCATGTTTTCATTCCACCCGTAAACTCCTGTCAGCAGATTTCACTTGTTAGTTTTACCTCTTAGCTGAAGAATAGGGCCAACTGACAGGTCTTCTGCGGCTGAAACAATATCCTGGGATGGACTTTTACTTTCTGAACCTGGATTATGCACCTCTGAACAATATTCATGAAATTAAATGTTTGTGACATTAGCGCCGCCATTTTGTTGCTGATTTTCTAAAGTTTCCCACGTTGAAACGCCCATTGAGGGGTAAATAAGCCTCAACTCGCATTGTATTGGCCAGGGGTGGGAAATCACGAGTTAAAGTTCAACCAAGTTGACTTCCAATAGATGTGAATGTAATGTCATCACAAATCTTTAAAGCAAAATGATCCCGTGATCAAAATTAATCAAATCAAATTTTGATTAATCAAAATTAATCAAATTAGCATGAATAAAGCAAGGCAAAAATTGCATCACGTTTGGTGGAAACGGCCCACAAGGAAGCAGGAAGCTCCCCCACCGGCAGTCGCCTCATGGCTGGCGGGAAAAGGAATCCAGCCAACGCGTGCATTGGATGGGATTCCTGAACAAGTGGAGCAGAGATGAGACGCCACGAAGATGTAAATGTACGACTGAAACGTCACTCCTCGCCGGAGGGTCCTGTGGATGGTTATTGAATCTTCAAAACTTGTGATTATATCTTTTCAATTTTACAATCACTTCAATCACAAGAAACTCCAGATTCTTTTGATTGAAGTACTCAGAAAAGGTCTGGTGTGACTGGTCAGGCAAAGTACTTGCAAGCACAGCTTGAGTCAAATTCAGGTAAGCACACTCTGTGCATGTTTAGCAGTGCCACACGCCAAAGGATTTTATTATTTTACACCGAAAGTCAGCCGGTTGCAATCTGCTGAATTAATGGATGCTTGCCAAGTGAAAGAAACCAGGGCGAAGGACTTATGTGCTCATTCGCAAGAACCTAGGACTCATAGAACATAGGTTTTAAAGCAAATTTGGCGACACCCCTCTCAAACCAGCCCGGCCCCCTTCAACCTCAAGTCAAAATCAGTCCCTCACACAGTCCCACCATGAAATAAACTTTAGATTCAAATTAATGTCCTATTTCCGACCAGCGCCCCATAAATCGACATTACCAAGTACAGGGTCACAGCAACATTCAGATACTAGATTGGCACTTGAATCAACAGGCCTTGACTAGTGCTATAAAAAAGCAAGTGTAGACACTCACTCATACACACACACACACACGCGCACACACACACACGCACGCGCACACACACATACACACAGACTATACGAGCTAAACAATACGTTGAATGCTGAAATCTCTTGAGCATTAACTGCCTCGAGCCCGCATTCTGAAATCCAAGCTACATCAAAGCTCCAAGCTAAAATCAATGGTAATTCACCCAATCGCTTTCTCATAAGAAGGGAGTATTTTTTATTTTTTTCGGAAAAGCAGACACCCCGCCTCCATCTCCCGGGGAGTCCGTAGGTTTACAGGGATGTGCAGGCGAGCAGGTGCGATTTGACAGGATGTTCTTTGTACAGCATGGACGCGAAGTGATGGAGGGAGCCAGTTTCTCATAAGGACAGTGAATTAGAGTGATAAAGAGGCAGGCGGGAGGCAGGCTTGGGAGGCAGTGCTGTGGGCTGCGGCATCACTAAGGGGAATCCGCCGCATATATCACTCAAATAATCAGCGGCTCACTCACTCAACTTTCACTGCTTCGCAATCTGGACCTACTCTGCCCGACACTCTCTACCTCCCCTGCCATCACTCCCCCCTTTGTTCCCACTTTGCTCAATCTCACTCATCTGTCTTTTTCCTAAATTCACTCCATATTCCCCTCTCTTTTTCCTTCTCAACTGCATCTCTTCCTGTTTACTTTTCTTCTTCTTCTTCTCTTTTTTCTGATATCCCTTTCTTTTTTCTCTCTCCTCCATTTTACCACCTCTCCTTTTCCCCTGACTTCTTTTTCTCTCTTTCTGTGTCCTCCCATCCCCTATCTTGTGTATTACGCTTCCTTGCTCACATCACCCAAATGCCCAACTGACAAATAAACTCAACTTCCCAGTAAATACAGTTTTTTCACCGAGCTGAGTTATTCTCTGGCGACGGCAAAGGGCGATTTACAGGAGATGCTAGCCTTGCCTAGGCTATTGTAAAATAGGCAATATACCACGCTTCAGTTTGTCCCCTGCTCCCTCGGAACGAAATGGTCTTCTGTGTGTGCATGCGCATGCATCTGTGTGTTTGTTTGATTGTTTGTTTATGTTCAGTGAGCCAAACAGCTGCCTCTGCCGACAAGCGTGGGCTTGAAGACGAGTTTTATCCTTGGGGTTGCGCTGATGGTCACTGCGGTTTGCTCCACAAACCTGGAGCAGAATGGGAGGCAGCAACCTGGGATCTGGTGAGGGCGAGTCAGCACTGCCTTTTCACTGCAAAAATCCAAAATGTTTCACCTTTGACTCATTTTCTTACATAATATCTTATTGATGATACCTTTCCCTAAACAGAACAAAGCATTACCATTAAAGGAAGACAAACTTGAGATCAATGGGCAAGAAAATTAGGATCGACAACCTAACATTTCCATTGAGCGAGGCCATATGTTATTTTACTTGAGAGACGTCTCAGTACACGGCTAAAACACTCATTAAGACTCATTAAGAGTGCCTTATCACAAGCAGAGAACGAACCTTGAGGTCGGAGCTGAGTTTGCCTCCAAAAACAGGTCAAAGAAGAGGACTCTTAGACTGACTGAAGATGGGCGTAAGGATGGGAGTCATTCAGGATCGTGGGGCTGGGTGAGGTTGTTAAAGACAATGCCCTGCGCTTCGGAAGCGACAGCCAACAGGAAAAGCACAGGGAATGATGGGATAGTTCAGTCCTTCAAAAAGTGAAGAAGACAGACCGAGACCAAGCAGCGCTAAGGTTTGGCACTGTCCCTCCAGCTCCACAGGGGCACCTTGCTGTCTCGCGTTTCGATTCAAGACGGCACAAAATCACGGCAGTGGAGCGCAGAGACGAGGCAAAACAGAGCCCACATCGTGTGACCAGAACCGGCTCGAGATTTCAGATGGCCAGTTAAGCTCAGTGTCAGCTGCAATAGTTTCTCAGATATTACTCCCATATTACCACTAGTGGATCACTGATGGGAGCTTTGTCTTTCCTGTGGCTTCCTAATCACTTCAGACCAATCGTAAGCCAGAGATAAACATGGCATTCATCTTCATAATGCTGGCGAGACATGAGACATTTGCACCAGTGTGTTTACTGCCAGAAAAGTATAATTTGGGAAAACATTTTGGATAGATCTTGGTAAAGACAATATTTTTGGGCTTTTGTGCATGTTTATCTATTATAAAGTAATAAGTAATTGATTTGTTTTCCCGCGAGAATATGGCTCCACTGTTGATAAGTGGAGTTTTGAATTAAATCTGTGGGCTTTCGCTCGTTTTCCTCTGTTGCATCTGTTTTTCCGTCCGTTTTCCATCACAATTACATAAAAAGGTCAACACACAGACTAAATATGCGCCTTACAGAAAACTGATTGCGTCATCTTACAAATTAGCCTCCAATTATTTATCGATTAATCTTCATGAACGATGAGGAAATAGCCCCATCTTTGGAGCCACGGTGTCCTCCTGCATTAGTCAGATACCCAGAGCAGGTGAAGCGCGATGTCTCCACAGGCTCCGAGATTGAATTAATATGGGCCCTGGGTTCGGGACAACCTGTTGCCCACACCTCACTTCCATTTCAATCATCGCGTTGGCAACGAACCAATCCGTTTAAGGGGATTTTGGGCTGGTTTTTTTTTTTTTTTCCTTCTCACTGACAATTTAAGCATCCCATATTTCCCCAAGGCATTTTCACTCCTGCATTTTCTTTTGCCCGAACACATTTTCCAGATTTAATACTCAAGAACTCAATTTTATTTTTAAGTAAAAAAATTAATAAATAAATACACACCAATTGCATTCCAATGCAAGCCTTTTTTTTTTTTTTTTGTCAAACAGGCACTTCATTACTTGAGGGAATCTCTCCTGCCTAAAACTGTGTGACAGGGCGCATTGCTATTCAACACTTCCGTCATGATTGGCAATCACTGGGGGAAAGCCAAACTGCTCTCAAGGCTTGTATTTTCCTGCTAGTAGAATTGCTATTCTATGGTGGCACGCAAAAGCCAGACCCTTCTCTATATTCGCTTATACCGATCATCCACCTCCACCTCACCCCCATAACTGACAGACTTTGAGGCTCAACTCCCCCCACCTTCATTCCCCCCAACCGCATTACTGCAAATGACTACTTTATACTCTTTATCCTGGCTATCTCACCAAGTATCAAACACTCAACCCAGAATGCCGTTCCTTAACACCGCGATCTGTCACGCAAGCACAAAACATATCAGCATGCAATCGATATCCTCGCCTTCACAGCCCCGGCTACCTCATCAGCTATTGGTGGTCCCTGACAGGCGACACCACGGGAGAGAAAACCGCCAAATACACGCTCAACTCTTCAAGGTTTTACTCGTTTAAAGCTTCTGAAAGGCCGGAGGAATACGCAACAGGAAGCCGAGCCTCGTGCGCTATCCTCAGTTAGCAAAAACCCAGTAAGCGCACACACACACACACACACGCGCACGCACTCACACACGCGCACGCACGCACAAACATGCATTCAACCCTCAATGACATTTCTGAATTTAACAGCAGTTATGTTTCATTATTCATGTCCCAGGCACTTCAGCAATGTCAGGGCACACCACCAAACAACAAAAGAAAACATGACCAACTTTGAGCATAGCCACAGTTTAAAAAGTAAGCCTTTTGTCTCTCCCTCGATGCCTCGAATTGCAGAAAAGGCCTGAGTTTTGCTCTCGCGCTCTGCAATCGGTATTCGCCCAGTGAAGAAAAGAATCTCACCAGCTTACGCAGAATGTGAGAATGAAATGGCAGCGGAAGGGTCAAGGCGCAAAGAGGCCTTCAGTCTTCCTCGGAAATTCAATTCAAACCATGAGAAGATACGCAAATAAAAGGAGCCAAGGAGGTCATATGTAGAAAAAATACAAAGAAAGCACTTCAGACAGGTCTTTTACTGCAGGTCATGGCCATAAACTCTGCCGAAACTGTCTGTGAATATTCCTCTTGAAATGCACTTGAGCTCGAGTGACCTTGCTTTTGCCTCCATCTCCCAGGGGTAGGTGATATCACAACCGCTGCACACCTCACAGGTCCTCAGTCACGCATTTATGATCGCTGTCTCAGCGAATAAGAATTAAATCCTAGTCAAGGCACATATTCCGCCAATCACTCACACAGCGGTAGTTTACTCCATGCACGGTCGCAATTGCAATCGCAGTCACACAAAGTAAACACTGATCAGTATGCAAAATACCACCTCCTGGAGCGGTTTATTTGTTTTTTTTTTTTTTTTGCTTGTTTATTTTTTTTTTTTCTTGGACCCTGAAAATACAAAATCCATCTGCTTCATTCTTGACATTTTAATGAGAAACAGCAAATACTACAACACACTTCAAAAACACAGCGCAAAATTTAAAAGATAAGTCATCTTTCCAGGCATTTTAATCTTGTGTTTAGACTTATTTCTATTACGTTTTTTCTCACTTAGACAAAAAATTCTGCTACTGAAGTGAGATAAATTCGTCTCATTTCAAGTTTTGCCAATGGGATAAGAACATTTCAAGCACATGGTAACGTAAAATGAGCTCATAGTTTCTACCTGTGAAAGAAAATACAAGTCATCTAATAATACGATTAAAGAGCTTTCAAGAGAGATACGATTTCAGGGCACAATTTCAATCATAAAATCAGTATATATTTAAAAAAAAAAAAAAGATCCTCCCTGACTGCTCTCATAGTACAAGACTTTCCTCGCTTTTTTCATTTTATTTTTCATGTGTCAAGTTTGACCACAAGGGGGCCAGAGAGAAGATGGACTGCATCACCTGGCGTATGTCATCACCCTGGGAAATGCTCTGCAGCAGCAAAACATCTGAATGTAGATAGAGAGAGCATCAGCTTCCACAAATGCCCCAGGTAGATGTCATTACCAGCACGGACAGCTGTGTCAGGGGCCCAACATTTGGATTCAGGCACAGACGTTCCGCCACGGAGGTACCGCCAACAATTCCCCCCCAGAGTAAAGGAAACAAACCACATAATAATACATTTGAGGGCAGCTCAAATCCATGAACCTCTAAAGGGAGATTCAATTGTAAAATAATTTCCCACAGTGTCAAATGGAAAATAGACAGGACTCCCAGGTTGTGTCAGCTAAAATATTGTCCCTCCTGGGGAACTATGAAAGGGAGTCCCTTGGGGCTACCAACAGGCTAATATAGTCATGGCAACTCAGTCATGGCTGCAGTGGATGTGAGTTCCACTATGACATCGTACCAGAGAGAACTCTCTAGAATGCACATCCTGTGTATGCTTGCCTACATTGAAAATGCTGCAAAGGGATGGGCATGAAAATTGAATCACTGCCATTGTGTGCACCTCTGTGTGATGACTTTTTGCGTACACTCTTTTATACTCTAGTTTGTACCTTTCGTTGTGTGTTTTTTTTTTGTTTGGGCCTGCCAAGGGACTGCAGATGCAAATTAGCATGAAGCTATGATCTGGTGCGGCGCATCAAAATCCTGACAGTAAACTGTACACGGTCCCTTGTAAATAAAAATAATAAAAAAAATAAATAAGATTGGTGTGTGTGTATTAGGATGTCGTTGAGTGCGTGTTTGTTTGTGCGTGTGTGCGTGCTCCTGCATGCGTGTGCGTGTGTTTGTGTGTGGGTGTGAGGTCAGTATATACCGACCCTTTTGCAGACAAAATGCCCCCTCAAGAGATGCAATACCTGATTTCTTTTTTGTTATGGGTACATTTTTTTTGGTCCACAAAAGGAATTTGAGCTATTTTAGGGCTAGGAATCAAGGATAGGTTAGAATAAGGTTAGGGTTAGGTTTCATGTTAGGCAGGCACTGATAATGGTTAAGATCAGGGAACTGGGTTAGGGAATGAATGTTAGTCTATGGGATGTCCTCAACATGAAAACAAAACGTGTTTGCGTGTATGCGCGTGTGAGCGCGCATTTGGGGGGCAGTTGAATTTGCTTCAGACTTGCAGGAAAAATGCAGTACCAGCCCTGACCAATAGAGGCAAGAGAACAATGTAATCTGAGACGGAAACCTGAAACAAATAAAAGACTGGATATTGTGAGTCCAACAACGTCTGCTCCCAGAAGTGAATAGAATATGCTCTCTCCTAACTTTTCAATATTTGTTGTCGGAGAGAGCACAACACTCCTAAAGGAATCTGTATTACAATTTCTGGGTCTTGGCCTTTACAGTGTCCACATCAATAATGTATTATTTGGTTTGGTGTCAGGAGTTACTCGACAGTTGTACAAAAATATTAAATTTGGGAGAGGCACAGTGCTATTGAACAAATTAAATATGGAATTCTGCATTTTCTGACTGGTTTAAAAGGACTGTGAAGAGCTTTATTTATTTATTTTTTTTTTGGCTTTTTTAAAGCAAGTACATCACTTTGTTGGAATTATTGTACGAGCAAAAATATCATATCCAGTTTAAGACACAATCTCAGCTAGTCAGAGACAGCAGATAAAGGTTATGCACTCTCAAACCGTCCAATCAATTCCCCACGAGCCTCCAGCAACCGCTGCCCTTCAGATGAACCGCGATGATCCAAAGTGTCCAACAGCAGCAATAATCTGCACAGGGTATCTACCATTTGAGCTCCCACTGTCTTCAACTTTAATGTTTACGCATTGGTTTTCAATCATTTAGAAGCTGCACATTACAGTACGTTTTAAAAATTACTTAGAGAATTACTTGAAGGTTGTGAGACAAGATTTCAAAGCTTATCGCAAAAAAAAAAAAAAAGAAAAGAAAAGAAAAATAAACCCACAAATTCAGCATTTTCAGTCTCTGGCCTTCGTGTTCTCCTTTCATGACTATGCTCCTGTTCAATTAGAGTCAATGAGTCAATGTCAATGAATCTCTGCTCTGACTGGTAGCTCACTGTGGCATGAAGTGAACGATGACAACCATAAATCCTCAATAGGGGCACAGAACCGAAATGTGTTGCTCAAACACTTCATTTCCCCGGAAGGCTGCTACGGCAACAACACAGAGACAATCTGGTTCCACTTGTTTGTAAGATGTTAAGTTATGGGAGGACCGATGTATATATAAATGGAAAAGGGCAGTTGTGATTTTCATAAGATGGGGCCTTGATAACACAACAATGTTGCATAGTAAACCCAGCCAAAGTATGCTGTACGTCCCTTAAAGAATCAGAGAGAGCTTTCAAACTGCCGTAATGGTGCTACTTGACAGTAAATGCAAATCTAAAACTAAAATGTGATTTAACCAGTGAGATCATCCATTGAAATCGAGAAAATGACAAGGACAGCCTCATGAGAAAATGCATTAGATTAAAACATTCTTCCAGTCAAACATTTTAAGAATTCGAAATATCAATTCCAAATGTCATTGTACTTATCATAGCCTGGCCGTGTTAATAAGCACTAGCGCTGCAATTGTGTTGTATTGGGAGGTAATGTATTGGCAGTGCTCCACTGATTCTGACACCTTCTTGAAAAAGGAAAGTAAGAACGTACTGAGAACGAAAGGTCAGAAGCACAGAATTTTATGCCCTGCCTTGAAAACACACACACACACACATTCACACACACGCACACGCACACGCACACACACACATCTCTGCCATTAAAATGCCCCTCTGTGTTTTTAAGTTTCGCGTGTTAGCACTTAAGTATCTTTGAAATGGCCTTTAGAGGTGCCCTTTATTTAAAGCCATCAAAGGCAAAAAAAAAAAAAAAAAAACTCATCCAGTTTCAACATGTCTTCTTCAGCCTCCTGGCGCGCTTGTATTATCGTGTTGTACAGCCAGCCATTCAGTGGAGTGTATCTGCTGATATTTTATTTATTTCCACAACAAAAAATGCAAGCAGCTTGCACGTATTTTCTCAAAGCTGCTCCCGCCTCTGTGCAGATTCAATGAAGCCATAACTGTTCCTTCCGTTCGTACTTAGTCAGTGAAATCGCCACTCAAAAACAATAACGAGCAACCTAATAATCTTGCAGTCATCTACAGCCATTTTGTTTAATCACACAACTTGATACTATTTGCCATCCGCTAAAGAGGATCCTTAATTGATAATTGCAGTCTGCCTTGGCATTTTTGATGCTATTTGACTCTCAGTGAAAGAGGCTTCTTAATTTTTAATTGCAAAAGATGCTTCTTAGTTGTAATTGCGATTTGGCTTGGCGTTTTTAATGCGATGCACATTTTAAAGAGGCACAGCAATTGATTCCAGTGTTATTATTGGACGTGTAACCTTAATTTCCACTGATTTTGCACTAATGCCAGTAAATCTAACTGGTGTTACAGACAAAAAAATCTGACTGGACATGTGGTTATCGGGCCAAATAGCATTCCCTAATATATTACTGCATCCAATCACAAGATAAAGCAGTGCCCTGCATTGAAATGAAGTACTCATGCATTTAGGGATACGGGAACCAGAGTGTCCAGTCAATTAAAGAGGAAATGACTGACATTTAGCAGAGCAGGTTAGCAGTCTGGGAGGATGCAATTAAATGGGTTCGGCTCTCAGACTGGATCAGCGCATCACAATCAATAGCAGAAGTGACAAAGGCAGGCCAAGCCCAAAATGAGTCACATGGAGACGCGTTTCTTGGGAAGATGGATAAGCACAGGAACACATAGAGCACTGTCAAAGAGCACTGTGCTGTAGCAAGGAGCTAATAAATCCCAGGGATGATACAACTTATTTATTTTTTAAGAGTAAGATATACGGGATACGTATAATATGAGTCTTCTGACTCATATTGCCAAAGACAGAGAATAAATCTAAGTTTTGAAACGTAATCACTGCTCTGGTACAACGGAGCTTTGTCTAAAATAATACACCATGAACGATGCACTTACAAGATTTTCATTACATAAACTAGGTGCTAGAGTTCTATATATAAATATATATATATATATATATATATATGCGCTCAAGGGTGTTTTGTCTCAGAAGGAACGCTATTTACAGTATTGCACACAACATGGACATTAGAGCAGCGAGAATACCATCATTATTTCCGTGCACAATATTTGTCACTAAATAAAGTTAGCTAGCTAACAAACCAAAGAAAGTTGATGCCTGCCCAATGTAGCTGGATAGATAACTAGAGCTGGATTTGCAAGTTCTTCGGTCGCGTGGTCATCACAATTTGGCATTGTAGTCACTCATGTCTCAACACCCTACCTTTTCTTCCAAATCCAACATGTCGACTACCAGAACAGACTGTTTGCCTATTACATACAAATACATTTGCAGACCTAGATATGCTGATATTGACCTTGATGATCAATGGTATAATTGCTTCATGCTCGTGACCATAATGTTTTGACTAACTGATGCATCTCTTTGAAACTCAGTGCACAACATCCACAAACAATTCATCTGTTGTCAGCCAGTGTCAAAATAGTACAGTAGCTTCAAAAATGAGCGGACAAGGAGACACAACAGAAATAGAAAACACATTGTTATAGTGGAAAAAAGATATTATGTACAGTACAGGCCAAAAGTTTGGATACACCTTCTCATTCAATGCGATTCCTTTATTTCCATGACTATTTACATTGTAAATTCTCACTGAAGGCATCAAAACTATGAATGAACACATGTGGAATTATGTATATATTTAACAGTTGTCCAATAGGGCTGTCGGCTGTGTATCAACCTGACTTCTGTACAACACAACTGATGGTCCCAACCCCATTGATAAGGCAAGAAGCTCATCAAGAGAATGCCAAGGGTGTGCAAAGCAGTAATCAGAGCAAAGGGTGGCTACTTTGAAGAAACTAGAATATAAGACACGTTTTCAGTTACAGAAATTTCACACTTTATTGTTAAGTACATAATTCCACATGTGTTCATTTATAGTCTTGATGCCTTCAGTGAGAATCTACAATGTAAATAGTCATGAAAATAAAGGAAACGCATTTAATGAGAAGATGTGTCCAAACCTTTGGCCTCTACTGTATTTCAAATTCACAACAACATTTGTGCAGAATAGTACATAAGAGCACAATGTGAAATACATACATCATTTTCCCGCTGTAAGAATGTGTTTTCTTTTTTTGTTGTGTCTCATTGTCCGCTACTGTACTGTTTTGACAAAGGCTGACAACGGATGAATTGTTTGTGGACGAATCAAAGGCAGATTATGTCACTGCTGCTCACACGCCTAGCGAAAAGCACTACAGAAAGTACTCTGCCTCCAGTTTTTACAGCATGATGTTGTCTGAAAACTGCACCATCACAGTTCACCAAATGCTTTTCATGAGTCAAAGGACATAGACACTAGAAAGTACACTTTTGTCCACCAGTCTCTGGCAAAACCAGCCGATGATTCCCAAGTTTTTGCCGCTGTCATTGGATTACAGTAAATCCATTACCTAATACGTCTTTCCAGTTCTGACAACATCAAAAGGAAACAGCTTAACTACAAAGGAAAGGTTTCATCGCAGCAGCAGTGCCAATCAGATGCGAATAAACAAAAACCGGCCACCAAATGAGTGCTTTTTAATGAGGGATAAAGGAAAGGGACACTGCCGATCTGACATCGGAAAACACTTTCCGCTCTGTGCAGCTGGATCATTTAGAGGCTGCGCTCGGCTAGTTTTTGGAGACATGCCACCCACGGCGTCACCCTTTTCCTTCAAATAATTAAAAAAAAAACCGGAGTCCCGATAAGAGCCCGCAAATTAGCTCAATTATCAGCGTAATTAGTGTGAGGCGATGGCTAAGCAGCTCAGGTGGAGACGAAGAGTGAAGACGCCACGGTTTAGATTACGAGACCCCCTCTTCCTGCCCCTGTATTAAGGCCTCACTAATCTCCACTTATCCATGTGAGTCACAAACGCCAATTTCTGATTGGTTCCCTGAAACAACCCCTCACATCCGAGGCTCCAATGGCAGCAGCACTTTCAGTGATAAGAAGATCAATTTCCACAACAAAGAACATGGGGAGCCAAGGATATGTAAACAAACGAAGTTATCACACACTGGCCCATATTCATAGCGCCTTCTCTAAGAGCCACTGATCTCAGAGCAGTTGTCCTTGCCCACCTCCTCAGCACATCCAATGCAAGCGAAAAAGACAAAACTGATCCCATATCAACGCTCCATCCGTGATTACTAGACTGAATATGGGCAATAGCGCCTGACATTTAATGTGCTTCTGCTATTAAACAAATGATCTAGTCGGATTATACATCTAAATCTGCCAATTCTCCCGGTAACCCCACTCATGCCACTTTGCAGGTTAGTAACCACCATGTGACCACCGATTTACAGCATGAACTGCAAGAGTGTATACTTTACACAATAATTCAAGTACGTATTTGGATATTGATGTGATTTTAAAGCATATAATTCCTAAAAAGTTCATTCTTTGTGGATCTATACAACCTCAAAATGACATCTTTATCCTACTTTGAGGCCATCTATATGTAGTAAACCATGTAGGACTTGAAGCCCATCAAAAATCGTGCTACTGTGCAATATCTTTGTCCTTGGCTTTCAAGGAAATCGATAAATAAATGGGGAATAAAATAACAGGTTTGGCTCCCAAGACTTCCTCGTCCCACGAACTTAGTTTCAGATGTAAAAATATTTCTGAAAGTACAGACGCTGCACATTTCTAGCAGGATCTGAATTTAGACGGGGCGTGGAAGCGCTCGTGCTTTCCGATGCCTGGCTCCAGGCAGGAGCAGAGGCGGGGAGGCGTGAAGAGGCGAGCTCTCACGAGTGCAGGAACATTGAGGGCGCAGTCCAAAGAGCAGCTGGACCAAAAAAATAATCCCCTCGCGTGAAAGCAGCACGCGATCATATGCAGTTTCTTACTGAGAAACCGATAGCCTAGCGTCTGCTGTCTACAAGCGGGGCAGAAAAAAAATTTCCCTCCCAGCAGACAGCGTCACCATGGAAATGAAATGCGAGGACCCGCCGGATAAAGATCAAGCAGGAAGCTCCAAGAAAATGAAAAAGGCTTTTATTATGTGTGCAGATACGTGCTGGGAATTGCTGTGCCGTGTGCTTGACCACACGCGACTGGCCACATACCAGGAAGGGCTAAGGATAGTCAAAAACTAGACATCAGTGGGGTGGGTGGGCCTGGTGGTGGTGTGTGGGGGGGGGGGGGTGTAATCATCCATGGCAGATTAAGAAACTCACAAGGTCACATGACACTAAAATGCCCCCACCCTTCAACAGTCATTGGACATTACTTAGCCACAGTGACGAACCACAGACTGCGACAATGTGACAAAGATATAATGAGACAATAAGAGAGAGGAGCACAGTTGTGGGCAGCTCAGCCTAAAAGTGGTTTAAATATATTTTGACATAAAATCTTATTTCCATTACTTTTTTGCGGCAATTAGAGAAAAATCTTGTCAATGCAGCGACATGATTTGACTTGATACAAGACTCTCAATAGGGTACCACGATTTCATGTCAAACGGCACGCTAAAACAAGTTAATATTTTCTACTCCAAGCGTGGGAAATCAAAGTCTCATTATGGGACTCAAAGGCTTGTTATGACAGCCTTATTTCCAATTTATGTAAACCTTTGTTCTTATACCAAAAAACACTAAGTCAGAACTGAAATTTCTCTTTAAAACCACGGGACTGCATGACTGCATTGGCTCGGTCTATGCTCTTAGGTCAGGGCCTTTTCGAGACAGGTGCTGTGGGACTCTAACACAGCTCACCTTGAGCATGTGGGCAGATAACTTTGGAATTCAGAGCAATACCTTAAGAGAAAGGGACAGGCCTGCGCACTTTAGTGGACTCAGGGGAGAGCTAAAGATGCAGCATGTTGTCAAGAGAACAGGTACGGGCAGCACAACAGCACACAAATCAAATCCACGGAGACCTCAGCAGGGAATGAATAAAAATACATTACAGGACGAGTTCACTCTCCGGTTTTTCTTATTATATATAATTCCTGTTTCGCTGTCTGTTTACAGAGAATTTACAGAGGTTTCTGACAGCTTGGCTGGGTATTACAATGTCTAGTGTCCGGGCATTAGCGGTCTCCAGGTCTAAATCAAGAAAATACAGTTCAGATAACTCTGATGCTGCCTTGTCTTTTGAGGGTGTAAATGGGTCTGGTGTGAGATAAGAAGGAAAGCAATGTCCTCTCCACATTCCCAAGCCAGAAGGTGCTGGGATGGAGGGATGGAGAGAGAAGAAAAAAAAGAGAGGGAGCAAGAGTGAGAGAATCGAGAAGTACTAAGAAGGATCTTCACCCCAAATCAAGCCAGCAATGTCCAGCTTTGATTCTGAAATCTAATAACTGTTAATGCAACCATTGAGCAAGGCCCAGGTGATTGAGCTGATGGGGTGGCGTTGTGTGTCTGTGTGCATGTGTGTGTGCGCGTGTGTGTGTCTGTGTGTGTGTGTTTGTGTGTCTCCCTCCTGTGGGACAGAGTGATAGGAAACAGACAGGAGTCTATCAGTGCTAATGAGCACTAACACCCCTGAACTACACCAAGGAGAGAGGTGGGACTTGATCTGGAAGGCGAGCACTACAGTAGCCTGCAAGCAGGCTCTCTTGTTTGCGATGGGGGAGAGAAAGTGAAAAGAGAGCCTGCATGAAAGCCAGGGTTTTGTGAGGGCACCGCGCTTGTCCACGAACGCAGCATTCTGATTGGTCGAACTTGACAGCTCCCAAATTCAAATTTGACAGTAGACCACTTGCAGGGCAAGAATAATCAAGTGGTAATTGAAGACATGGCTGCTCTCCCCCATGCGATCTGAAAGCGACACAATAACGGGCCACATTCAGTACAGAAAAATAATTTAACTATAATTAGGTCTGTGTACTGGCACTCATTTCAGAAATCTTCAGCGAATTAAGGTAATTTTGGTGACTAGTATCTGGTTTCAACCGTTTATATTTTCCAATCGGACAGCTGTCTATTTTTTACAGCAAGTTGCGTGACCGTGATGCAAAAACAGGTGTAAGTGTTTGTCGCCGAAATTACCTTCATTTGCCAAATAGTTTGGAAATGCTGCTCTCGATGGGAGAATAAAAAAAAAGAAATTACCGTTGCTAAGTGCTAATGCATAGACCTAATTATTGTAACCAGGTTGAAAGCTTGTTAGGGGCGGAATTCAAGAAGCCCTAGCTTTCGTGCAGGCTCTCTTCACTCCCTCTCCCCCATCGCAAACAAGAGAGCCTGCTCGCAGGCTGGCACTACAGACGTCATGTATAAACACACTGCAAACAATGGAGCCTATTCCAACAAAAACGAGCGCGCAAATCAGGTTGGGTCGTGCAAGACACATTCTGATGAAAATCAGCTCGTTTCCCTGACTCGACGAAAAGTATTACAGCTGATGTGCCCCACGTAATGACTAAGTATTTTGCAGAATCCCCCGTGTGAAAGAGAACCAATTTTAAAATATTTTAAACTGATTTAAAAAAAAAAAAAAAGATGAGACTTTCACTCCATCAGGTTTGATTGGCCCACCTGCAAAAACTTGAATAAAACTAGCAGGTCATGGAGGTACAATGAAATTATTGAAATGAAAGGTAATATGTTTTCCTGGTCAATTTCATACTTACCAATTCACGAATGTGCATTCAAATTCACACAGCGCACACACGCGAAAATATTCGGGCATCAAATTCAAAATCCGAGAGTTCAATTTCATTTATGCAAACTCTTGTTTCCGGCAAATCAAATTGACGCATGTGCCTTCAATTTCCAAATGCGAGCAAATCAAATTCACGCATGTGCGTTCAATTTCCAAATGCGAGCATTGTATTTCCTACTTGTGCATTCAAATTTGCGCGATCGTCACGATGAGCCTGTTTGAGGCGTTCATTTCATTTTCAGGTGATCAATTTCCTACTTCCTGCACTCAATTAAGTGGAGAAGACAGGATAGATTTTTGAAGGGGGTTATTGGGGGGAGAAGGGGGCGAACGTTTCTCATAAAATGAACACACATACAGAACCCACCGGCACACCATCCCCCCAACACACGCAAAATTTGTATTTCCAATTCCATAGTCTTATATATACACACACACACTGTTTTTTTTTAAAGGTTCTATATTGTTCTGTAATTGTATCTCCGTGATAACATGTCCTTGTATATGTTCATGTATTCTCGTTGTTTCAATTTCAAGAAAATTTAAATAAGGCCAAGTCAGCAGCACATCCAACACAACGTTATTTTCCAACTTACACTCCTTGATAACACCACACATTAAAGACAACATCCACACAATGCGTCAATCTGAAGATCAACTGATAAACATGATATCACAATCTCACGGGTGGAAAGTAAATAAGATACCAATCAACGACAAATGTTCGTGTTACGACTGTTAGCGAAAACATTTATCGCATAATTCTTTAAGATATTGAACTAAAACAAGTGTAATGTGAATATAGGCCACTAGATGGCAGTATTTACCTTTTTTTTGTTAAGCTCAGACTGGAGTCATGTTTAGACATGTCCTGAACATGTCTGGGGCAAGTCTCAGAAAGTTAAAAAAAAGAGGTCTAAATGTGGGTGGGGTCTGAAAGAGAGTATATAAGGAAAAGAATTGAGACAGTAAAGTAGTAGGAGAAATTGCAAGAAGATGACCAGACCTGCCATTCTGTTCAAGACCTGTGACGTTTCTTTTGTGGATTTCTTTGCTTGTGTTTGAGCATTTTCTTCATCCAGGACATCACCAAGCCACCCCACTAAAAAGGGACTGTAATTATTTCTGTTTTTTTCTTATTTATCAATCTTGGTCTTTAGTTGTAGGTTGTTATTAGTCTTTGTCTTTGTTAAAAATTAAATGTGCTTTAGTTGTTAAAACTGTGTTTGTCATCCCTTGCTGTTGCTGTTGTGTTATAAATGTAATAACAAATTGGGGCCATAACAAATTGGGGGCTCAAGGTCCGGGATAGACCATTGTGTGAGTAATTTATTGAAAATCTAACATTCCAAATTGTGAAATTGTTTTTGTGAATTTTCCTAGATATATATTGACAACAGCAATGGATGATTTCTTGGCATCACCAACCGTAGGGGTTTTGAAGTCTTTTAAAAAGACAGAACTGCTAGAAATTTGCAGACAGTTGGAGCTGACAGAGGTAAAACCAGCCATGCGAAAAGCAAGACTGGCTAGAGAGATAGTTGAATATTACATTGATGAAAATGTGTTTGCACCAGGAGATCTGGAACAGTTTCCAGTGGAAAATCCAAATATAGAAATGGAACTTAAATTAAAAATGCGAGAGATTGAAAGGGAGGAAAGAGAAAAAGAAAGGGAGGAAAAAGAGGAAGAAAGGGAAGAAAGAGAAAAAGAAAGGGAGGAAAGAGAGAAACAAAGAGAATTTGAGAGGGAAGAAAAAGAAAAGCAAAGGCAGTTTGAGTTAGAAAAATTAGCAAGAGAAGAAAAACAAAGAGAATTTGAGAGAGAGAAAGAGGAAAGAGCAGAAAGAGAGAGACAGAGACAGAGAGATTTTGAATTAGAGAAATTCGATAGAGAAGAAAGACTCCAAATGGAGAAACTAAAAATTAAAATTGAAACTAAAAATAAATTTTGTGCCAGCCAGGAGGTAAAATTGGTGCCTCCATTTTCAGAAAAGGATGTTGACAACTATTTCCAGTGTTTTGAAAAGGTAGCAAAGAGTTGCCAGTGGCCAAAGGAACACTGGCCTCTGATGTTGCAAACTGTCCTCAAGGGTAAAGCTCAACAAGCCTATTCGGCTTTGTCTGCAGATGATTCCTCTGATTATGAGGTTGTCAAAAAGGTTATTTTGAGAGCTTATGAGTTGGTTCCAGAGGCTTACCGACAGAAATTCAGAGGTCTGAAGAAATCTGAAAATCAGACTTATGTTGAATTTGCTAATGAGAAGCAGGTTTGCTTTGAGCGCTGGTGTACTTCTATGGAGGTCAAGGATGATTTCAACTCACTAAAAGAGATGGTGTTAGTTGAAGAATTCAAGAACTGTGTTAAGGATGATGTTAAGACCTACCTTAATGAGAAGCAAGCACTGAACTTGCAATCAGCTGCCAAATTTGCAGATGAATATGTTCTCACTCATAAGTCCAAATTTCAGTCTAGCAGTAACAATAAATGGTCCCAATTTCAGAAAAAGGGTTACGGTGATACCCAAGATTCCTCACCCAAAGACAAAGACAAATCTGGTGATGGTGCTCAGAAATCCAGTAACAGGTCTGATCAAAGTGTGAAAGCTGACAGTGACAAAAGTGGTCTAGTTTGCAGTTATTGCAAGAAATCTGGTCATGTTACAACTAACTGTTGGTTCCTTAAAGCTAAGAAAGAAAAAGAAAAGGATACCAAACCAAATGCCTTTGTGAAAACAAGGTTCGAAACCCCTGTAGTAGATAACCAATCTGCTAAATTGCCTGCTTCTTGTGGGGCTAAAAAGCCTAATACAGCTGATTTTGTGAGGGAGGAATTTCTTCCATTTGAGTCAGAGGGATTTGTGGCTCTGAATGAGCATACTACTCCTGTCCCCATATATATCCTAAGGGATACCGGAGCTTCTCAGTCACTTTTGTTGATGGACTCCTTGGAGTTACGTGATGAGACCGCTTCAGGGGATTTCATACTTGTACAAGGTATTGAAGGGAGGACTGTATCTGTACCCCTGCGCTCTATATTCTTGAAGTCAGATTTAGTTACAGGACAGGTAAAGGTGGGACTTATGTCAAGTCTACCTATAAAGGGTGTTTCTCTGTTGCTAGGCAATGACCTGGCTGGGGGCAAAGTAGTTCCCCCTGTACATCTTACTTCACAGCCGAGCACTGAAAATGGGGATGAGGACCCATCTCTGTATCCTTCTTGCGCAGTGACTCGTGCTATGGCCAAGAAGGCTAAAGAAGATGATGTTGTGGTGCCGTCCAGTACATTGAATAGTCAGGACTCAGGTGGTTCGCCTCATGACTCTGATTGGCCTACTATGGTTTCTCCGTTTGAGGACTTATCAGATACTTTTATCAGTTCTCTATTCAGCCAGCCGGATGGGTCTGGTGATTCTGATGTGTCTGGAGACTTGTCTCTGTCCAGAAAGCGGTTGATTGAGGAGCAAACTAATGATCCTGAAATTTGTGTACTAAAGAGGAGAGCCCTTCCTGAAAAAGAAATAGATGCAGTTCCAGTTGGGTATTATCTCAAGGATGGTGTGTTGATGCGGAAGTGGCGCCCTCCTGATATCCCTGCCAATGCAGATTGGGCAGTGGTCAGGCAAATTGTTGTTCCGAAGGTCTATAGGAATGAGATCTTAACAATGGCTCATAGTTTACCTTTAGGAGGTCATCTTGGTGTTAACAAGACTGTTGATAAGATCATGAAACACTTCTTTTGGCCTGGGCTTCGGAAAGACGTTTCCAACTTTTGCAAAACCTGTCACACTTGTCAGGTAGTTGGAAAACACCAGTTAGACCCACCTGTAGCTCCATTGCAGCCTATCCCAGCATTTGGGGAGCCATTCTCTAGGGTCATTGTTGATTGCGTTGGTCCATTACCCAAGACTAGATCTGGAAATCAGTACTTGTTGACAATCATGTGTGCATCTACCAGATTCCCCGAAGCCATACCTCTACGTAACATCAAGGCAACTGCAATCTCGAAGGCTTTGATAAAGTTCTTCACGTTGTTTGGTCTTCCCAGGGAAATTCAGTCAGACCAGGGTAGCAATTTCACTTCAGGATTGTTTCAGCAGGTTGTGTATGAACTAGGTGCAAAACAGATTCTTTCTAGTGCCTATCATCCAGAAAGTCAGGGTGCCTTAGAGCGGTTTCATTCCACTCTCAAGACAATGATGAGGACTTATTGTTATGACCATGAGAAAGACTGGGATGAAGGGGTTCATTTGCTGTTGTTTGCAGCTAGAGAAGCAGTGCAGGAGTCTACTGGATTCAGTCCATTTGAGCTAGTGTTTGGTCATGAAGTGAGAGGACCTTTGCTATTATTGAGTGAACAATGGCAAGAGGAAGAGCCGCAAATCAGTCTGTTAGACTATGTTAGCAAGTTCAAGGAAAGATTGCGTGCAGCTTGTGACCTTGCCAAAGAGAACTTGAAATCAAGTCAGGGAAAAATGAAAACTTGGTATGATCATAAGGCGAGAAGCCGTGAGTTTAAACCAGGAGACAAGGTCCTTGTGTTGTTTCCCTTGCAGTCCAATCCATTGCAGGCTAGATTTCATGGTCCTTATGAAATTCTGACAAAACTCAATGATCTCAATTACATTGTGAAGACTCCAGATAGGAGAAAACCAAAACAATTGTGTCATATTAACATGCTAAAGCCTTATCATGACAGAAATGCTAGGGTTGCAGCTGTCACTTCAGATTCTCCAATGGTCGAAACGTGTGAAGATGAGGGGGAGTTTCAAGATGATGAACCAAGAATTAAAGCTGAAGTTCTTTCATGTAAATTGTCAAACACTGAAGTGTTGCAAAATCTTGATGTAAAACTCCAGCACTTAGAACCCTCACAGAGAGATCAGTTTGAAAGGTTGATCAAGAAATATGAAGATTTGTTTCCTGATGTTCCAAAGAGAGTTACTATAGCCTCTCATGATGTAGATGTTGGTGATGCCAAACCAATAAAACAGCATCCATACCGGATGAATCCTGAAAAGAGAAAGATTGCTGAGAAAGAGGTTGAGTACATGTTAAAACATGATATTATCAGACCCTCCAACTCCGATTGGAGTTCACCCTGTGTGCTAGTTCCAAAACCTGATGGAAGTACTAGATTCTGTACAGATTATCGCAAAGTCAATGCTGTAACTAGAACTGATGTGTTTCCAATACCTAGGATTGATGATTGTATTGATAGTGTAGGGCAAGCAAAGTTTCTGACCAAGATTGATTTATTGAAGGGTTATTGGTGTGTGCCTTTAACTGAGAGGGCCAAGAGCATCTCTGCTTTTGCCACACCATCTGGATTGTACCAGTATGAAGTCCTACCCTTTGGCATGAAAAATGCCCCAGCCACGTTCCAAAGGATGATACAGTCTACAATCGCCGGATTGCCACACACGGGTGCATACATCGATGACCTGATCACATGGAGTGACTCCTGGGAAGAACATCTAAAAGATGTAGAAACGTTCCAGCGCCTGACACAGGCTAACCTGACTGTTAACCTGAACAAGAGTGACTTTGGTTGTGCTACTGTCACCTATCTTGGCTACGTCATAGGCCAGGGTAAGGTGGCACCCATAAATGCTAAAGTCCAAGCCATCATGGACTTTCCCGTTCCTGACAACAAAAAAGCTTTGCGCCGCTTCCTTGGAATGATCGGGTACTACCGCAAGTTCTGCAAGAACTTTGCTGAGATTGCTCTCAGTCTAACTAACCAACTGAAGAAAGGTGTAAAGTTCACTTGGGATGATGCATGCCAGAGAGCCTTCGATCGCCTGAAGTCTCAGCTGTGTCACTTCCCCGTGCTCAAATCTCCTGACTTCAACAAACCGTTCTCCATCGCGGTCGATGCTAGCGACCAAGCTTGTGGATCTGTGCTCCAACAGAGAAGTGACTCTGATGACATTGAGCATCCCGTGGCATACTTCTCCAGGAAGTTCAATCGCCACCAAAGGAACTATTCCACAATAGAGAAGGAACTGTTGGCTCTGGTCCTTTCTTTACAACACTTTGAGGTTTATGTTTGTACAGGACAAAAGCCAATGATTGTGAACACTGACCACAATCCGTTAATGTTTTTGAGTAAGATGAGAAACAAGAATCGGAGATTGTTGAATTGGAGTTTGATTTTACAGGAGTTTGACTTGGAAATTAAGCATGTGAAGGGTACAGACAATGTAATTGCTGATTGCTTATCCCGTGTTTGAATGTGTATATATATATCATGTGTTTGAATATTGTATGATATGTATATGTAGACAAGTGTTCACTTAACCATTTTGTATTGAAAAGAAAAATTTTGCCTTTATGAGTCAAAATTTTTCCCTTTTGGAATGGAGGTGTAATGTGAATATAGGCCACTAGATGGCAGTATTTACCTTTTTTTTGTTAAGCTCAGACTGGAGTCATGTTTAGACATGTCCTGAACATGTCTGGGGCAAGTCTCAGAAAGTTAAAAAAAAGAGGTCTAAATGTGGGTGGGGTCTGAAAGAGAGTATATAAGGAAAAGAATTGAGACAGTAAAGTAGTAGGAGAAATTGCAAGAAGATGACCAGACCTGCCATTCTGTTCAAGACCTGTGACGTTTCTTTTGTGGATTTCTTTGCCTGTGTTTGAGCATTTTCTTCATCCAGGACATCACCAAGCCACCCCACTAAAAAGGGACTGTAATTATTTCTGTTTTTTTCTTATTTATCAATCTTGGTCTTTAGTTGTAGGTTGTTATTAGTCTTTGTCTTTGTTAAAAATTAAATGTGCTTTAGTTGTTAAAACTGTGTTTGTCATCCCTTGCTGTTGCTGTTGTGTTATAAATGTAATAACAAATTGGGGCCATAACACAAGAAATATAACATCGAGTATACGTTCTCTCAACCTTCGATCTCCTGTTGAGCAAGAAACTCGCTCAAAACTAAATGAAAAAAAAAAAGCCAAACATAGACCCCAAGCTCACTAAATGCAATGATTCATTTAAATTGAATGCACTTATTTGGAACATGGTTGCCTTTTCACGAATATGAATGACCAACGAGGTTCCGCCGCCGGCTTGAAATGAATTTGAATGCTCATTGTGAAAGGAACGGGCTTAGACTCCAAGTGCAGTTCAGCATCGGCAGGGCGTTTATTGGGATTACCAAAGCTCACGGTCAAACAAAAACAGATCGATAGCCAGGCAAACAGGGTAATGCAGAATAGTCGGAATCAAGGTCAGGGGACAAGCATGTAGTTCAGTAACCAGAGAATCAATCCGCACAAAGACAGTAATAAAGGGGGCTGAGCTAAGGGAATGGAAGGGGAGGGAAAAAGGGAGTTGGATGGGATAAGGGAGAACAAAGGAGAAACTAAACAGTTGGGTACAAAATGGGAATAAGGGAGAACAGAGTACTAAACAATCAACCGGCAATCAAACAACGTAATACAAACAATCAATACCAAGACTTACGGGAGATATGATATATACTTCAGTGCAAAAAATAGCCAGTGCCGAAATGGCATTATATTAAGCTTTTAATTGTCTTCAAACAAATCATTGGTCAGGAAATTAGCAAGTATTACACAAGTAGATACACAAACTTAGTCAGGGAAAGCTTGTCTTTTTCATTCATGTAAATGATTAAGACTTGTGGGTAAACAAGCAGACAGCTTTCTACTAAAAGAAGAGTTAAAGTTGTTTATCTCAATTTAGACGGCTTCAACCTATTGATGAGTAGCTGAAAAATTTTTCCAGGTTAATTTGTGTTTAATGCCAGACGAAATATTCTCTATATGGTTCAAATCTGAAGATCGAAACGTCTCTCTATGTGCTTAACTGTGGCAGAGATGCCCGTTTGGCCCAATTTCTTTATTCAGTATAAACCACACCTTTGCCACTCGAATCTGCCCTTTCCACATAAAGATCATGGCCAAAAGTATGAAGTTCATCCAATATCCATCCATCCATTATTGAAATTCCTTCTTCCTCATTCATGTTGCGGTGAAGCTGGAGCCAATCCAAGCTGATTATGCAAAGGCAGGTTCACGCCCAGGACGGCTCACTAATCCATGGCAGGGCGCACACACCATTCACGCGCACATACACATACCTGCATGCAATTTTAGAGTTTCCAATTAGACTAATATGCCTGGCCCTGGACTGTGGAATGAAACCCAGAGAACCTAGCGTAAACCTACACGAACGCATATAGAACACGCTAACTCCACATAGAGAGGCCCCAAGCTCGATTTGAACCCAAGACTGTCTTTCTCTGACATAACAGTGCTGCCCCACATCCAAGATCTTCATTCCAAAATCACAGGCATTAATAAGGAATTGATTCCACTTTGCAGGTATACCAGCCTCCGCTCCTCTTGGCGAGTTTTCCACCGGATAGTATAACATTGATACAGGTATTACAATACCTTCCATCCTCTATAGTATCAGTGAGGTCTGGCAGTGTAGCTGGGTGATTAGACTTAGTCAGAAGTTGCTCTCTGCTGATTCCACCACCATTTAAAGGAGTTGAGGTCAGGCCTTCATGCAGTACACTGAAATTATTACCACATTATTACATTATTATTCATTATCAATCTCATCATACCACTTAGGGATCTTGCTTCGAGCGTGGAGGCATCCTTTCACTGAACCAGGAAAGTGACAGAAATGCTGGGCAAAAAGAATCATTCGGAGTGTCCCTGTACGTTTTTCACCTTATTCACAGCACGGACTCAGGGATGTCAGGCAGTTTTTCAGGCTATTTATAAAACAAACTTTTGTTTCAGCAAGCAGAGCGATACAGTGACGGTCAACAAAACTGAGAGGTCAATTTTTTGCTGCCAGCTTGTTAAGTTTAGCATCAATTCTTGAAAACAAAACATTATGGGGAGTACTATATATACTATTATGGGGAGTATATGCTTAATTTTCGTGTTTGTTAACAAACTAGTCGCTAAAAACGAAGATATATGTAACAAAAAAAAAAAGAAATTAGGTGTGGAAGCGAGTAAAGTGGGCGAGACTTCAGAAATTTAGGGCCAATTCCAATCTATGAAAAATGGCACCAGCCTAGAGGGTGTCCACATACTTTTTGGCCCATCAGTAAACTGCTCCCCCTTTTTCTGCAAGAATTATTCTCCTTTTGAAACATTCTCTAACTCTGTCCTTGCCCGAGCAGTCTTCTCTCCTCAACCCTGTTCTGAAGAACCGAACATGTCTTACAAGAGGTCTGTAGAATTCTGAAACATTCATTTAATCGTCTTTGGGCCGTTGGTCCCAGTCCCTTTCTCCCTGGCATGAACGCTTGATTTGCTTTCATCAAATTCGAGTCTTTCCCTTTTTCCCCCTCCTATTCATAAATAAATTCATTATGCGGCATCTCTCCCGGACTAATGTGATTCATCTGATTTGACAGAGCTGGTAAAAGCAGCTGTTTTCCCGGGCAGAATTTATTAAGCGGAGATGACAAGTACTGCAAAAAATAAAACAGCGGTGTGGGGAGGGCAGTGCATGCAGGGCGGGGGAACGCAGTGAGCAGGTGAGGTTCTCGGGTGCTGTGTGAGTCAGAGGGAGAGAAAGAGATGTGTGTACATGCTTGCTTCTGTGTGTGTGTGTGTGTGTGTGTGTGCGTGTGTGTGTGTGTGTGTGTGTGTGTTTGAATGGTTCTTTCTTAGTAATATACAGAAATGTAAGGAATATGCTACCTTAGTCCAATAGAGAAATGTAAGGAATAATCTACTACAGTCCCATACAGATATGTAAGGAATAGTTTACCTTTGTTCCACACAGAAATGTAAGGAATATGTTACCTTAGTCCCCAACAGAAATGTCAGGGAAATGCTTCCTTAGCCCCATACAGAAATTAAAGGAATATGCCACATTTGTCTCCAACACAAATGTAAGGAATATGCTACCCAAAAATCCACACAGAAGTGTAAGGAATATGCTACCTTAGATCCATATGGTAATGTAAGAAATATGCTACCTTAGTCCCTCACAGAAATGGAAGCGATATGCTACCTTAAACCAATATGCAAATGTAAGGAAAATGCCATCTTAGATCCATATGGAAATGTAAGGAATATGCTACCACTCTGCAAGGCACAGAGTAAAATCCATTAATATGGATCTGCAGCACAGATTCAATGCCATCGGGCAGTGGACTTAAATCTGCAGCATGATCTGTATCACCGTTCAAAGAACTCCAAACCTCTGAGAGCTATAGTCTACAGCCCCCCAGCCACTCCATTACCTTCTATCAGCAAGCTTCATTCGGGGGCGGTTCAGACTGTGATGTCATAGAAGAGCGTTGCCCAACAGGCCTGTTTACTGTATGTGATACATGAATATTTCCAAGCCAGCTCATGTGATATAACATAATGTTGTGAGAAGTGGGAAGTGGGAAGGAGGAAGGATCTCTATGAGGTGAGAGCAGTTTGGATCAACATCAATTTGCGTCAAGACTGATAGGTGTCAGAGAGAGAGAGAGAGAGCCAGAGGGGTGGGGATGTAGATGGGGAGGGCCCTCGTTGAAGGAGAGCGAGTGTTTCTAGGAGAGCCAGGGAGTACGCTGTACCCTGAGGCTCTTCCACATCACGCTCAGACCTCCACTTGCACAGTACTTAACATCCTAATCATGCCGCTCCTACCCAATTAGCATTTTTGTTCTCTACTGCTTCCCATCAACCCGGGTTTGCCGTGTGATCCAACCCAGGCCCTCCCTGACATGTCTTTTTTTTTTTTTTTTTTAAATAACGCTCTTGCATTTTCTTTCCTATAAATGAAACAGATTTTTCGCATAAATTTAAAAATGCATTTTAAATGTAACGACAAAAACCACGTTTGCATATTTGTGGGGTATATACTTGCACAAGTTTGAATAGAATCACCAAATGTGCTCTGAAATGTTTGTACAGACAGTGTACAAGCGGCCAAAGAAGGCGGCTTGGATGCTTTGCCTTGCCTCTCCAGAGATGCACAAATAAATGTGGACTTCTTTGAATGGACCCTCTGTTTCATGAGCTACTTTAATATTTCGGGCCATAATCACAATATGCACTATATATGCTTTGACAGGTTCCCCATTGCCTGTCCAATGCCATTTAGCTTATCTTCAACTATCAACACAAAGCCGGCCAGCTGAGCTGTCTCTCTCCTCTTGAGATTTCTTCCCAAGAGACCTTTTTTTTTTGTCTCTAACCTGCTACTGTTAGACTGTTTTTTTCTCCCCACGGTGGAGGTATTCTGCCCACATTGTACTTTTGAGAAGATATGTAAAAAAAAAAAAATTGTAGTACATAAAACTAAACTGAAAGGTCACAGAATGACATGGGCAACTAGAAGGTGTTTGGAGAGCTCATGAACTCCGCCGGAGAGAAATTTGTTGGCTGGGTAAGTTGGATTCAGATTTATCCTTGCATATAGTATTTGCACAAAGAAGTAGGCTCTGCCTAATTAGGAAGGAGGCTTCTTATCACCTTCTTAACCTTTAGTTAGGACTTTTCTTTAGAGGGAACCAGTGGTTCAGAAACTTAAATGAAATGAAATACTCTCACCAGGAAGGACACGTGGCTAGGAGAGGCTTACCCTGCAGAGCAGTGTCAGCAGTTTCCATGACAAATGTTAGGTTTCAGCCAGGCTAACTTGTGGAGCATTCGCCTACCGAAACCCTTGGAGCAAATTTTTTATTTAAGTCCTTTCCCACGAAAATTCAACATCTACGCAGCAAATTTCTCACCTAAAAATGATCAGAAACAAATTTTATGATGACATGAAATTTATTGAAAACGGAGCATTACCATCCTGTCTCTGTGATCCAAATGGAGAATCAGCTTGCCGCAAGGCATTTTGGGATTTCCTTCACTATTAAGGGACAATTTGATTTTCCCTCGAAATATTGCTGAATCAAGGTACCTAACTGGGATGGTGCCTATGCTTCCTACTGAAAAGAGACTGCCCTGAGCAGCAATATTTTCTAAAAATGCTACCAACTCAGGGCACCTCTTTGCAAATGAGACAGAGCCATAGCCAAACGGCTGATGTGGGTGTCAGTGTCATCTGACATTGGTGGTCGAAAGTGCTGTCTTTATGCGTATAGATGTTCTCGCAGATCCTTGATCAAGAAAATGAGTCAGTTCTTCACCAAAACGTAATCACTAGCTCCATGGCACAGTTCCAAGAAATGAACAAATAAAAAAACAAACAAATAAACAAATGCTGGCAAAAACACATTATGCAGGCAGAGGTATAAACATCCTGTCTTCAGACAACCACACAAATACTCAACCTTCAGAGCCTCACCATATCGATTCATGTCTGAAAAATACTGCGAGTTATGATTGGGGTGCATTCAATGTGAGGCATGAAGATATGCCAATACTTCTGGATTTACCGTTTGACATTTTACCTCATATTACTGAGAACGTGAGCAAATATTATTATCGTAGGGAAAAAAAACCTTGCCTCAGCTATCTTCACATGCAGTGATGAACAAGTAATAAGCAAAATTGCAATATTATCCCAAGGCTCCAAAATTATATTTGGTGGTTATATTCTGTCCTCTATCCTCTCAAAACATCCAAATAAAATGTAATTAAACAAGCAATATGGCGTTATAAAACAAGCATTATAAACCAAATAAAATAGGATACAGTATTCTGTTCATGGTGAAAAATTTCCAAAGTGAGCAGAACTAATGTACTGTCATAGTTGCTAAATGTGTTCATTTTGCAACTAAAGACTCACTCAGTTATTCTGAGTCATCAGTGCCATTAAATATATGGCACTTTCAACTGTTTTTGCATTACTTGTAATGCCGCCATTAAATCTGGCTACTCCAGGTTGAATACAATAACTAATATGTCCCTCAAATAAAAGGGGTAAAATATGGCACTTCTACAGTGGCAGGCTTTGCTTCATAGAAGTACACGTACATATTAATTTTTGAAAGAGGGCTCAGGATGTAATGTACATGCGCACACATGCAGGCGAAAGAGGCGTAATTTGCGAATTGAGTTCAGGCAGACAACTCACGGCAGTTCCTCATTTTCATCAACACTTCCATTGGTTTCTACTACTGCCCTGCTCCACTGTAAGGCAATATATTTAAGTCGTTGTTGCGCTTTGCCTCTGCTGAAAAACATGCCTCTGCCTGATGCTACTAGTTACATTGCCTGCTGCCACATAATGCTTGCCTGCTGCTAGTCCTCCTCCACTCCCACACCTTCTTTCCAGTAGCGGCTCTAGACCCGGGAATGGCGGGGCGCAGACACGTCCCTTTATGACAATTAGTCCCGGGTAGTTCGCAGTCATTTTCTTTTACTGACGCGTTTTCCAATTATCGTACTTGGCAACTTAAGTCACGGTCTCTCCATATGTGATCGAACAGCGATGAAATCATGGGCAAAATTCAGTACAGAAATGAAATTTACTTATTAATAGGCCAGTGCTTCGCGTTGATTGATCATGTCCTTGTTCCAGTGAAATATCGCCTTTCACTCTCGGTATTGTGTGGGTTGATAAAAAAGTGGCACTTGGCAGAAAATAGGCAGCGTGCTGCTCAAGCTGTTTGCGTGAGAGTCGTCAGGTATGCAAGTTTGACTAACGTTGATTTAAATACAGCAAATAAGCGTCCAGATGAATGATTGTCTTCTTACGTAATCGGGGAGAACAAGCAGCAGCTGTTAACTGTGGAGTGCTTTCGGAGTGAACCTTTTGTTAATCATGAAAATGACTGAGAACAGGTCAGGACTAACGACTGTTTTAAACGAACGTTTTGTCACAATTCTCAGTTCAGGTTCCGCCACTGAGCTGAATTAAGCCCATGATTTCATCGCTGTTTCATCGCATATGGAGAAACCGTGTCTTAAGTTGACAAGTACGAGAATTGGAAAACGCGTCAGTAAAGGAAAATGATTGCGAACTACCCAGGACTAATTGTCATAAAGGGACGTGTCTGCACCCCGCCATTCCCGGGTCTAGAGCCGCTACTGCTTCTTTCCCGTTAGGATCTCTGCTGTCCTCTCCAAAAGTTCAGTAGGCCACAGGGTGTGTCACGATCAGAGCCTAAATGCCAAACTGTCATTGCATCTATTTGTTCATTTAACAATTAAGCATTTGCTCGTGAGCTGGCTGACTGAGATACAGAAGGTCATAAGCGATCAGGTAAACCTGCGATTTAGTGTTAAGAGCTATTGCTGGTGCAAAAGTGAGATATTTAAATTAGTGCACATGTCCCTTTCATGAGAGCACAGTCTGTTGTAGTAGGACAGCAACAGAGGTTGGGACCAGAGCAACCAAAAACTGGAAGGTGGAATATCAAACAGGTAATTAGGTTAATTGGCAATAGGTCAGCAACATAACTGAGTCAAAAAAAAAGAGCTTCCCAGAGAGGCTGTGAGTTTCACAAGTAAAGATGGCAAGGGGTTCTCCACTCTGTAAAAAACCACATAGAAAATAACATTTCTCGAAATTTGTGAAGAATTTCGGGATTTCACTATCTACGGTACATAGTGTCATTAAAAGTTTCAGAGGATGCGGGGTAATTTCTGTATATAAAGGAAAAAGCAAAAAACCAACAATGAATGGCCATGATCTTAAGGCCCTCAAGCCTGCTAGGATTCTGAAGTGGAAATCATTGCATGGAACACTTCTGAAAACCATTGTCAGTAAATAAAGTTCATTGCTGGATCTACAAACACAACATAAAACTCTACAATGTAAAAGAA
Organism: Gymnothorax reevesii; assembly: GCA_029721435.1. Taxonomy (NCBI): domain Eukaryota; kingdom Metazoa; phylum Chordata; class Actinopteri; order Anguilliformes; family Muraenidae; genus Gymnothorax; species Gymnothorax reevesii. The sequence continues at coordinate 165,917,120 of CM056573.1, read as the reverse complement.
AAACATGAATTAACAAGATCCAGAAATTTAAGATGGACTGAGGCAAAGCAGAAAACTGTTCGGTTGTCTGACAAATTAAAATGTGACATTCCTTTTGGAAATAATGGACACCATGTCCACCAATTTAAAGAGGAGAGGGACTATCCAGCTTGTTATCAGTTCAAAAGCTAGCATCTCTGATGGCATGGGGATGCATTACTGCACATGGCATGGGTAACTCGCACATCTGTGGAAACCTGATTTATGCTGAATTACATACACTGGTTGTGGAGCAACATATGCTGCCATCCAGATGTCTTTTCAGTGAAGGACTTGCTTATTTCAGCAAGACAACGCCAAACTAATGTCAGCATATATTACAGCAACATGGCTCAGTAGTAATAGAGACCTGGTGCTGAATTGGCCAGCCTGTAGTCCAGACCTATCAACCAGAGAAAATATTTGGCACATTTTATAATAAAAAAGATGATAAAGGCAGGGAGTGATGTGCACCTGAATTGCTACATGAATCAAGAATAGGAAGACATTTTGCTTTCAAGACTATAGCAAGTGGTCCCCTCATTTCCCAAATGCTAACAGAATGTTGTTAAAAGAGGAGTTGATGCGACACAGTGATTTACATGCCCTTGTCCCAAGTTCTTTGGAATGTGTTACTGGTGTCAGATTCAAAATGAGCAGATGTTTTAAAAAAGATGAAAGTTCTCAGTTTCAACATGTTGTCTTTGTTCTATTTCCAACAATATAGAGTTTAAATAATTTTCTAATTGTTGCATTTGGTTATTATTTATATTTTACAGTGTCCCAGATTTTTTGGAAATGGGGTTGCAATGCCTGGTGAAAAATTAACGCTGCCATGGTACTAATACAATAATTTCATATCAGATTTTTTAGTGCTCAATTTGAGCTAAATTAATGATTAACAGTTAAGTATTCAACAGATTTCATTTACAGCTATTGTTGGATATAGCTTCAGATTTAGCATTGTCTGGGGCTCAAAATATGATAATCACTTTAGAATAGGTATGCATTGAGAGTACTGTGCATTACAGGTACTTCATATAATGTTTTAGACCTTTGAGACTGAACTCCTTATTCAACAGTATAAGAGACTTTTGCAAATCCTATCCATCAGTAGAAAAGAATTTTCAGATGCCAAAATGGAATGCATTACAGTATGTCAAATTGTTGCATCATGCAGCAGATGTGTTGCAATGGGCGGAAATGTACTTCATTAATCTTCTAGTTTCTTATACAAACCGGCAGTTCATTACTTCATTTCATTTTGCAGCCCCTTTTCGCTGACCTGAAAACAGTGAGCCACAAAACACTGAAAGTCAAAAACATTAAGCTCGCCTTAATTGCAACGTCATAGCATTAACTGCGCTGCAAATATTGTGGGGCACATCTTCAAAGTAGTTTTTTGGAGTCTGCCAAATCATTTCATCCGCTGTAATGAGGGAGGGTTGTTGAAAAACACATAGGAAGTAAAGCCTTCAGGACGAGTGAAGAGAACACCCGGCACTGGAGCATTCAAGAGGCTAAATGCACTAAACAACAACTCATAATAACCGTTCATAAGCCTGGCACTCTTCTCGCTGCATGTGTTTCACTCTGCAACTGGGCACATTTAGCTCAGCCTCATTCCAGTATACAGAACAAAAAGCAATACACCTGTACTCTGTATTCCTGAATTCTGGATTGCACGATTACAAAATCAAGTTATTACAGAATACAATTCCTCTCGTGGTAAAGCAATACACTGATGTACGTTTCATTACAAAGGTGTTTACTCTGTTTAATTAAGGAAAGATAAAGGCATGCCGTTATGAGAAACAAAACACTCATTACCTTCATCCTTCTCTTTTTATCACCCACTCTCTTTTGCTCTCTCACGCTTCATCCCTCTCTCTGAACACGAGCATCTCTTCTTCAGACTAACCGTAATTCTTCATCTAAAACCTCATACATTGACAGCCTGAATTGACCTCCATCTGCCTTGCTCTCGTTCACTCTTCATCTCTCACTTTCCAAAGCGCAAAGGAATTATCAAAAGACTGCACGAGGAAGCCAGGTTTGAACTATCCTGAGCGGTTCACAGAGATGCCAGATCTGAACTTCCTCAGAATTTGTGATGGATTCCCCTAACCTTTGAACTTCTCTTCCACACATTAGCTGTTCTACAGCACCACAAGGCACATACAAAAAACAAAATAAAGCCATGAAGGAAAAGAAATGAAGGGTAAGCATATCGTCCATGTTCACTAACTTATAACACTTCATTTATTTTCAGAAAAACTCCATTGGTGAGTCAGAAATCAAATACATTACCTTACTGGGTACTCGCTCTTAAACATTCATTTGCTTGAATATAATGAAAGAAAAAATATTTGCTCAGCCGTACTACTGCTCATGAGTAGATGGGCAGGGCGTTGCTTACGTAGTTACAGCATTTATGAGGAAAGAAATGTTCTTTGGTATACATTTTGTGACAGAGGACCTTTTTTCCTGCAGTGCCTGCTGCTTCACCTCCCAGCATGTCATCCTCTCCGCCTTTAGTTAGCCTTATCAGATAGCAGGGTATAGGCGAGTTATCAGAGCTATGAGTGACACTGACCGTGAAACGTGATAACAGTAACATCAGTAGCCTAATTCAAATGCATATATCATGTCTTAGAAGCCAAAGCAATCTGGTGCCCAGGGAAGCAAAAGACGAGAGGAGGTTGAAAAATGGGAAAAGGCAGAGGTAATGTGTGATGAATGAATAATTTATCTATTGCATATTAGTTACCTTTGGAGCGTAATGTCAACATTACGAACTTACTTCGGACGATAGTAGGGAAAGATGGAAAGGCTGCTCAGGTGATTTGGAAATAAACTACAACATAATTTTGAAAAATGCCCTTTTTCAAAATTGGCAGCAAGACTGCCTCAAGAAAACAGGCACACAATTTTACTGACATCTAATTACCTGACGTTAGCATTGCTTGTAATGGTCAATTTAAATGCCTTTCCTTTTCATTCCCTTTCATAGCCAATTGTTGTAAGTCTTTGCATTTTCATTACTGATTCGATATAAATGTATAGCAAACAGCATGCATCATGCCAGAGAAGTGTTAATTGGGTACATGTTTTGTGCTTGAATGTTGTGTGTATACCTGTTAACAGTTATCAAATGTTTATATAAATGATGACAGCGTCTTTGTTCGAAGAGGGGCAATAGTAACTGCAGATGGGTGTAATTTTAACAACATATTTAGCATCTTAACACAAATACCGAGTAATAAAATGAAATCAATATGTATACATATTGTGAAACAAAAAATTTTAGTCAGTCTACCTATCAAAACACACCACTGATCTTAGTTAAACAATTAATACACACCACTAATCCCAGTTTACCATTTTAAACACACCATCAATCCAAGTTTACCGATCACCAATCAGAATTTATCATCAACTCCAGTTTCCCCATCAAGAACAACAACAAGCTCACCTTTCCCATCAGGACACCCAGAAGCAGTTTCAAATGCCTTGTTACAGAGGCAGTTAAGGGAAGCGTGTCACGAATATTCCACTCGGGGCACCTTATTGGGGAGGTGAAGGCGGGGTAGGGCAGAGGAGAGGATGAGTTTCAGATAAAAATGGGGCAGTAATTCTGCAGGGATGGGGTTGACTGGGGTGCCCAGCACTAATTTGAGATCTTTTCTCTGGGCCCAAAATCCCAAATTACTACTCAGCCCACCAGTCCCAACTCACCAACGGAACACACCAGTTCAGTTTCTGCGACACCTGGAAGACCAATCCAATTAGAACACGAATGAGTAATTTATTGGCCATTATGAGCGAATGAGATATAACTGAAATTCGGAATTTATTTTTTACGGGATGTCTCTTGGGTGAGAGAGGGCACTCCTTCACCCCCGACCGTAATTTAAGCAGCTGCCAGGAAGACCTTTGGAATAACAGACCTGCATCAATTACCATTTCCAATTAAATGCTGCGGCAGTAACCGCCAAGTCCCAGGGAGTTATTTATTTCAAATTGAGGTTCCCTGGTAATTTGCACACAGGCTGCATTATGCCCCGGCTCTGCCCCGGCCCAAATGAAGAAAACAGGGATCAATGTATGCGCCATCAACGCGTATGAATGCAGCACTCTAGCTCAGGCACGGTGGGTGGGCTGACGAAACATACAGACATCGAGATTGAGGGATGAGGGGAGAGTGAGATGTAAGGAGAATAAACAGAGGGAGAAAGAGAGAAGAGGAGGCATGGAAGGAGGAAGGAAAAGTGGGAGGGACAGAGAAGGGGGGAGACTTCAAGAGGAAGAAATGAAAGTTTTGAAGAGTAATTGAGATCGAGAAAAATTACGCTGGAGCGCGAGAGGGAGGACTAATGAGGGAGATGGAGAGCACAAGACACAGCCAGCGAGCGAGAGCTGTTTATAAATGAATGTGGATCCCTTCACAGTGCAGTGACAGGTCCGTGTGAAATAATGGCCAAGCATGAAGAAAAAGATGGTTACCACAACAAATACGAGGACACTGCAAATGATGAGGTATAGATAGAGGTGTATTGTCTCAGGTCTTACGCAAAATATTTAGCGATTTCCTGCTGAACACTTCATATAATTCTTAACTTCATGCCATTGGTAAAAAGAAAGAAAATATCAGTCTTGGGATGGTGGACACCTTTGACACCATAACTTGAGGCATAGGAATTAAACTGACCGTGTGAGACGAAAGCTAACCAGATGAGAGATCGGAATAAACGCCAGACAGCCAATACCATTAACAAACCATCCTACCAAGCAACCTAAACTAACATCCTTCACCGACCACTTTTAAGGGACAGCTCACCCCAAATAAGAGACAATTCAGCCCAAAATCTAAAACATTAATTTTTCCTCCGACCCGTAGTGCTATTTATCCACCTAGATTATTTTGGTATGAGTCGCTGAATTTTGCAGAAATTGGGTAGAGAGGGAAAATGAGAGAGAGAGAGAGAGAGAGAGGTCTTGTTCCAGTTCCCATCTACAGCCATGGGCCTTCCCTCTTTCATTGTAACCAAAGTAATGCAGTCATTGGGATTTGCTCCAGGACATTCCTGTGACGGAACCTCAGGATTTCAATGAGTAATTGAGATTCATCTAAAATCTCTGTCTCAGTCAAAGTATTTCCTGCCCACTTCGGGAACCTGGGTTCCTGAACAACCTCTCTTGGGAACAAAAAAACAGCTTTGAGATTCCAACTGAAGCTCCTAAAATGAATTATGCTGTTCTGTTAGCCAAAAGTCAAACCACTCTTTTGCTGGCCTGGGGATGTAGAGGATAGTCGTGCCGACCCAGAAAGCTCCTGACCAAGCTGGTGAACTAGATAACTATAGAAAACTCAACCAGTGAACAGCCAGTCAACCATGGTGAAGAGTGGAAAGCACGCCGTGAACTATTTTGACCTAGTTAAGGCTGGTTTAAGGTCGAATTTTCAGCGACCGCAAGGTCAAAAGCAGTCCAGCAGAATTCAACAGAATTTGATTAGACAGCGCTGTTGCAGTCAGCAATGCAGTGACATTACATTATTTAGTATTTTGTCGAATTTTAGCCTTGACACACTAACACGCAGAATTTGAGTGTACAGGAAAGGAATAGGGAATGGGTATTTTCTGCTGAATAATTCTGTTTGGTTCGTGGAGGCGATTCTCATGTGGGCTTCAAATAAAATAAAAACGAAGCACCTGGCAGGGTTGGTGAGGTGCCTTTTGAGCCGTATAATGTTTATTAGTTTATTATGGATTTCTGTACGCTTGTTGTGCTGCCCTATAGTTGGATGGGAGCACCTTTAAAGGGCCAGCTCACCACAAAATCAAAATGCACTCGCTTGATGTGATATTTATCCGCCTCGATTGTTTTAGTGTGAGTGGCTTATTTTTGGAGATATCGGCCATAGTGATAGCCACCTCCTTAAAAATATAATGGAACTAAATGAGCTCATTACAATGCTTCATTAATTGCTTGAATGTGGAGTTGTCAATGGAGGTGTTTGTCCTGCGTGTTAAATATGTACACAGAGGGCAATTTGAATGTCAGCTGCTTGAATTTATTTTGGGTCAGGCAAAGATGGCAGTTCATATTAGCAAGATAAACAAAGCTGAACAAAGTCTTGGTAATGATGCAATTATGATCTTATCAACTCCAATCAAATCTAGGGCGTTTATAGATAATTTTTTTTTGTATTAAACCCTAGAAAGTGTTGACCTAGAAAGTTCTCTGAGGATATAGGGTATCATGGGGCTTCATGGTCCATCTCTGATGGTGTTTTGATTTTTGGGTGGGGTTTCTTTCTGCTGTTTTGTTCGACTGGCACCTGATGAGCTTGTTTTGTTCACAATTTATTCAGCTATTTTATTTATATTATTGTTTATCTTTTGCTCTTTCGTGCTGGCCGCATCATGAGTCAATCAAGCACATTTTTGCGATATTTGTTGAACTGTATATTTTTGTCATAAAGGCTTTCATATTTAAAAATGACCAATCTCTCTGTCTCCCTCTCTCTCTGTCTCTCTCTCTCTCTCACTATTCATGCACTTACTCATCTTTCACTCTTTCTTGCTATTTCTACAACTCTCTCACCCTCCTTCCTCTTTTGTTGCATTACTTCCCATTGAGAACCAATTCTTCAAAGAAGATGATTGTTGATTGAGTTTGTGCGTGTGTGTGTGTGTGGGGGGGGAGTTGGTAAACACTAGCCTGTCTATCAAATTCACATTGACCCATCAAGCTGAGAGGCAGAGGCAGAGAAGGATTCAGTTAAAAGCCACTTGGAGTCAGTGACCATTTGAGCTCACGGTTCGTAACCACAGCCAGAATACAGGGTAAATTATAATGGATAAGACCATGCTGCCATCAGGCTTCAATCAGCAACCACAGAGTGTCTCCACCTTTCACAGAGTACTTTACTGACAGTGAATGCAAGAAGCTCATGGTAAACCATGTGGTTATTTCACTTTCAGTGGTACAGCACGAGCACAATTAACCCACCAATCACCATCAAGGCTCTAATATTTTTTTCTCACCAATGTACTCTGCTTGACGGAGCACTTCTCCGGTTTCTATGTGAAAAGTGATGACACTAAGGGACCTCCCAACTCAATTTTATCCTCTGTGCCAGGAAAAAAAAAAAACAAAAACATTTGCGATATGCGGGTTGTAAGGCTGCCTTATACACGCGCCGGGATGCGATGACGAAACGTACAGGCAACATTGCTCACTTGCGTTTTATCCCCCTCGAGCTGCGCAGAGGTTTCAAAAGCAGCTGAGCCGCCACAGCATTTCTCATTTGTGAGCCTCTCCCTGGATAGAGATAACTTTGTTCTACCCACAGATAGGATGGCTTTCCGGAGTCTCCACCTCTGACTGCGTGTCCTCATTGCTCGAAAAGAGACCATAGGGTGCCGCTGTTGTTTGATCTTTCCTCTTCCTGCTCATCAAAGGTACATGCACACGCTTGCAGGACATTGTCAGAGAAAGGCTACAACGTCGCCCAGAAACGAAACAAACCTGCGGCGCCATTTCAGTGGCAAAACATCCACTGAAATCGACGTGTTCAATTTCGTAAAAACAGCAAAATAGACAAAGTGCGGACTCAGTGCAGATTCATGCCTGACTCTGTTTATGTGAGGGAATTAAGCCTTGGGCAGGCTATAACCCTTCCAGTAACCTCCACAGTGTGATTTAATGGTAATAAATATGTTCACCAAGAGACGTCCCTGAATTAACTGCCAACCTGAGTCAACATGCCTATTGGCTATCCCTCACTCACTTACTAATAGTCAAGTCAATGTCGAAACCAATGCGATGTAATTATCAATATTGCCCGAGTAATTATGTGAATGGAGTACCTTCCTTTTAATTTCTGGTTTCTTAAAACTGATTCACCACAGGAGACGGATGGGCGAATTGCCTCGGCAGGCATTGACGAGTCGACCCCGACCGAGAAGAAGACAGCAGCCATTTTACATTAGGATGTTAGCCTCCTGTTAGCCCATGATGCCTACAATAAATGAATAGCCTCACAACCTGGGGAGTGATTACCGAATAGCCAGCTTGCAGCAGGGACGAGTGGATTTTCGATGACTGCCACATCGATACTTAGTCCTCAGGTGTAGAATACTGTATATCCCCACACTGTACTTGGTTACCATTGGTTTAGACACAAGATGCCCCTTCTGGAAGTACGTAACTTTGCGGCTAACATTCACGCAGACCCACTGCCGAAGCTATGCTCAGTTTTTGACAGATAGCCTCCAAAAATAGACAGCCTACACCACCTCCCGCCACCGGCAACTGCAATCTTTACAACCTCCCTCCGCTGTCTACAACCGGCCACCAAAGTATTTTCCCAGCAAACCCTGATACTGCCTCTGCACATCGTAATTCAAAAAGGGAATCTTGATCCAGACCAGACTGCAGAGCTTCTGACGAGGCAAAGTGTTGCTTCTTTAAGAGCAGAGCAGTGTTCGGAAAGAGAAGAGCACATCCCTCCTCAGACAGCTGGCCCAAGATAATTGCATTTGACAAGCCTCAGTAGCTCCCTGACTCTTATCGGCTGCGGAGGACATGGTGCCTAAATTAGTTTTAATGCGATCTCGCCACTTCGGCGGCACGCCGCCGTTTTTGCATGTCGAGATGAGAGATCATGATAACATCGCTGGGATGTCTTTTCATCTGGCTGGCAAGCGGCAAAGATCTTCGGCTTCATGTAAAATTCATGCTGGCGTGTTGAATAATACAGAAAAAGATGTGCGATCGCACACCGGCGCTCGTATCTGCACATACGTGCACCAACACACGGGAAATGGCCATGGACGCATGCAGAGGCTAACATACGCACACGTGTGCCTGTGTTCACGCATACGCACCCAATCACACATAAGCAAACATAAATGCTAACTCGCATGCACAACTTTAACAACATATCTTCACTTGTATATAATCAGACAGTACTGTGCATTTGTTAAACTGCATGGACCATGAATCCTCCAGGACTGTCCATATTAAGTAAACATGTACTTTTTTATTATCTAAAGTAAAACCTGAGCCCTGCGCATAGGAAATGGAGTGACTGAAATTGACTCAAGGCACACCTCACCAGGACTACTCTACTCGGGGGAGAGTGAAGGTCGCTGCTCTCTCCTCAGGACAGTCGGCTCAGAGGAGCACAATGGCCTCTCCCAGTCAGGGACTCAGCGGAGTTCATTAATGAACAGCAGAGCTGCTTGCAATCACACGAACACATTCACACGCAAGTTCTCACAGTGTCGTACACATACACATACTCATGCTCTGGAATGCCTACACGCATGCACGGATATGCACGCAGGCACACAAATCCCTGACAGACCCTCACACATGCTTATGAACACACGAACAGAAATACACACACACACACACTCACACACAAATACAAACAGACAGACATGCATGCACAATCCCTTACACACCCTCAATCTTACATTAACACACACGCGCGCGCACATCCACAAACGCATACGCACACACACACGCAGACACACACAAACACTTACATCGACGCGCACAGACATTTCCTCACACACCCTGATGCACACACAGCCACACATTGACCATAGAAAGTTCAGAAATCAGAATTTACACACTGAGGCAGATTAACAACAGCGCTGTTACTTGCACATGCAGAGACAGACACAAAATTTCACAAACACAACCAACATAGTGACAGCTTACACTCAAATTCCAGTGACTCGACAAATGGAAAATTCCGATGCCTACCCACCCAAGTCCGTATACACAGACATTGTACCAGGAAGAGTTTGAGGCACAAATGGAAAAACCACTGAAGCAGTTTGTCTTCCTGCTGTCGCCCTCTCACATCAAAAGTGAGTGAATCAAAGCTGGGGTATAGAGTTTGGGCTATTTACTAAAGGCCGGGAGGGCGTACCGACTCCAAAAACCTCTCTATGCAGCCTCCTTTGAGCCGGCGTCAAGCGCACGAGGGAGAAGGGGAAATTAAATGACAAAACAAAATGGCCGCCTCAGCATTTACTGTAGCTTGATGTAATGCGAATTTAAAGAAATGGCCGCGAGGGGCACGTGGCTTCCCTTTCATGGCGGGATGTTCTTATTAGACAAATGCTGTAGCTATTCTTTTATTTTTTTGCCTTTTAAAAAGGTTTTGCCAGTGGTGAGGAGCTGTCTGACGCGAACGACAGAACAGGCTCTGTGTCAGGCCTTTGTTTCCTGAACAGAGCTTGAAGCAGAATGAAATAAAAGGGAAACACAATTAGAGAAGCTTTGATGAGAACTAGCGAGCGACGAACAGGCAGGGCAGGCATCTGCACTCGTTGATTGTGCGAGCGTCGAACAGGCATTAAAGAAATCAGTCACTCAGTCAAACGCCACAGAGATGACACCGCGCCTCTTTCTATCTGGCTTCTTCCCGAGTTGAGACAATCTGTCTGTGATGAGCATGAAAACATTTTATTCTCTTGGATTTTTCTTTCCTTCCATGTTGAAAAAGATGTAACTGCTAAAAGGCAAAGCAGGAACACACTGCAAGATTTTTGAGTATTTGGACTGGGCCGCAAACTTTGAGGACTGTCATTTAGAACACTTTGCTCTTAATGGATGAAAACACCCAAAAATTAAAGTGTGGAGACCAATGTAGGATGAAAAACCCCATGAAATTATGGCCCGGTGTAAATACCAGGGAAATGTAGTTGCATTTTCTTGCAAGCATGTGCTATCCCTCATGTTATTGAATTTCATTTCACATGTTTCATCATGTTTCTTGATATTTCCAAAGATGAGAAGCGTTGCAGATGGAGATGGGTATTAGAGCTGAAGCTCAGCTGAATATAGTCTTTAAATGAGCGACACATAAAACACAGGGTACAGCGATCACGGGAATTGCACTTTGTTCCCTGTCTTGGACAAGGAAAATGTCTATAAGCAAACAGACAAGAAACTAAAACAGCCAATTGCTTTTATATTACACTGAATGTCAAATTACACTCATTACCCCCTCATCTCAATAAGGAGAAATTTTCTTACCAATTTCCTTTCATGCTCTGAGAGGGCAATTTGTGTTTGCTTTGCTTAGCTTGAATTGTTCACTTATAATGGGATGAACTGGGATGGCAAATAGGAAAAAGTGAGAACTAGAAGTTAGGTAAACATTGTCACACACAGAAACACACACACACACACACACACAAACACAAATGCAAACATACACACACACACACGCACACACACATACATGCATACAAACACTAACACTTGCACATAGATACACATACAAATCCAGACAAACACAACACTTGCACACACATACACACAGAAATACAAACAAAAACACATGCACGCTCATACACCTACACACACACACACACACACACACACACACAATCACACATGCATACACACAATCACATGTCCATATTTGTGCAGACACACGTATGCACACATACACACAAATACAAATGCACAGTTGCTCACGCACAAACATGCGCACATGTACACACACATATTCATGCACACACACACACATACAGGTACAGACACATACATGCCTGTAAAGGCACAGACATACATATGCAAGCAAATACACAAACCGAAACAGACGTGCACACACGTACACACAAATGCATGCAAATGCACGCACAGACACGTGCACTCAGACACATACACATGTGCGCGTACACGCACATCCAAATACAAGCAGGTATGCACAGACGCACGCAAACACAGAAAAGCAGAGCTGATGACAGAGGTGTTCCAGCAGGCGCATGAAAGATCTTGTAAACAAAAAGAGGAATTAGCAAAGCCATTGGGAAATTGATCGGGGCTTGTGATGCACGACTTTGCTCTGCAGTGTTCTTCCCTGTGTGTCTCCGTTTTCTGATGTGGGATCACTTTCATCTCTCCGACAACAGAAGAGAATAGCGTTCATCTTCAGTGACAGCGCTGGCCAACACCAGAGTGAGGATTCACACTCTTCCTTGGACTGTTGGAAAAGCACACAATGCCTCACTCATTCTCTACTTGCCTCCTTCCTCGTCTCCACCATTCCCAGTCATTTATCCCATTCTGACGGTCATCAGTCTCTTCCAGGTATAAGGTACACATTTTTACCTTTTGTGTTGTTCCCCTTTACCTAACCAAATGTTAAAAAGGTTTACAAACAAGAGCAACGCAGAGCGTGGCACATGCCCCCGCCTGTATGTTGATCAAGGGCATATTGAGATGGCTGCTGTGGCGGCCATATTAGATATGGCACGACGCTGGTTTTCGAAAGGAACCTTCCTCTAGCCACTCCCAATACGCCTATAAGAAATGGCATCAATCCGACGGGGGATTCAATAGTTATCCCACGGAAACGAAAAGTTAACGGACGACGGACGGACAGTGGACGGACATGGTGTTGACATAATGCCTCCTTTCCTCTTTGGATGGCGGGGGCATACAAACTGAGCCTCCCATCCTGTCAATGATGTTTGAATTTTCAATTGAAATTTAGAGAAAGCACAAATGTGAGCAATAGAAGAAGAGATAAAAAGAACAGAGAGGAAGAGAAAGAGAGAGAGAGAGTGAAACAGCTTTCCATGCCCTGAATGTGTGCGAATGTTTGCTTGGAGGCTTTGTTTTAGACAGAGGGAAATTTACCCTTTAAGAGATTCCATTATTTCACCTGTAAGTATGTTTGGCTAACTGCTAATGAAAGCCTAATCTGCAACGCCTAATGGGTTGTAATGAATAAATTATGCTGGAACATTTTGTGTGTCGATCTGTCATTTTGCTTTTCATGATTTCAAGCACAAAAAAGCTTAATGTTCCCCATTATGGGTAAAGAACTTTAAAAAACAAAATGGAAAGCCAGGAAGTCATTTAATAGGTTTAATTATGCAGCTGACATCTTGCATCATTTCAAGCCCAAATGTTACTACTAAAGCAACCATGACAAGGAATACGACTACTATTACCACTGTTATTACTACTACGAACATTATTACTACTACTAAAATTATTTTTGTAGATAATACTGCTACGACCACAACTATACTATTGTATTACTTCTAAAACTCCATAACTTCAGCAGTTCCTCCAGTTATGACTGACACAGTTTCTGACTGGGCCGATGCAGCCTGTTTTTCGCTCACATTTGCTTGTCATCTTGAGATCTTGGTCAGATCCCGCAAAGCTAGTTAGATAACTTTGTCAGCGAAGTTAGAAAACTCGGCCAGATAATGGCACAAAGTTAAGCCCCAAACAGCTTGTTTCACTAACGTCTACCTCTGGCTCACTTCTAGTCCACTCTTACCGGGGGTTAATCAGAGATTTGGCCCAAGGAACTTTTTTTTTCATTAATTTCACAGTGTGCTTTACCCCATTCTACATGTTTTCCTTGTGAAAATGTCAGATTATTTTAATTATTTTTATTATTATTAGAATCTTGTTCATGCTTAATGCTGAAGAAGTTTATAAGACCATTCTTCACAACTATATTGACAACACAACAACAAAACATTTGTTAATTCAATTGTTTATTGAAAATACATGTTTCAAATCTGATGACTGCAAAAGATTCCAGAAAAAGTTGACGCATAATTTACGACTTATAAAGCCACGACAAGTTTCAAAAATAAGGTGATGTGAAAGGGTCGCTGTTCAGCTGGTGAGCTAATTATTATAGCATGAAAGGGCAAAACCAACAGGGCAAAAATGGGTTGAGGTTCACTACTTTCCAACAGATTTTTAAGCCTATAATCCATCACATTGAGAACAATTTCCACTGAAGACAAATTGGCGGGATTTGGGGCACTTCACCCTTTACAGCGTATAATTAAAATATGGAGGGAATCCAGTAAAATCTCTGCGCATAAAGAGCAAGGCCCAAAACCACTTCTGACTGCGCGTGATCTTGAATCCCTCAGAAACCACTGTATTCAGAACATATGACTGTAATGGATATCAGAACATGGGCTCGGAAATACTATAAATCTTTGCCGGTCAACACCATTCACTGCTGCATTCACTCGTGAAAGTGGAAGGTTCACACTGAAACCGAACATGAGGCTTCCATATGAAAGAAAAACAATTGAATTGGCCGATTTGAAAGAAAATTTGTAATTTTCGTACATGGCACAGTTTTCTTTTCATTTAAAACTCACGGGTCACACCCTTCTTCAAGAAACAAAAATATTAGACTATCTTCGGGTGATGACGTAAACTCAGGAACACAGCTTCGGCTAACAAGTGTGCGAGTGGACAAGTGTGCATTCCGAACGCAGTCTTAGACTCCCCAAGAAATAAATGTCCGCCCCCTATTATTGACGCAGATTTGAAGACTTGACGGTGTAAAAATGCGTTGCACTGGGTCGCTACCGAATTAAAATGTATATATGTATGCATTTTAGACACTTTAAGAATTCTACTTTCCGCAGTAATATACTTTGCTGAGGTGCGGACTCCTCCTTTAAAGCTTTACTATACATCAACACTGTCATCACCACCACCAGCACCACAGACCAATGACTACATATTGCATACTACAACCTGCTTGACCACAAATTCACTTAATGAAATAATTTTAAAATTGGTTCAGAGGATGCACTATTGTCCGTATCAATGGTCAGGACAGTAGCACCTAGTGTTGATGCAAGGCCGATGGTGAAAGCTGCTGCTGATGCTGCTAGAAGACATAGAAGACACAACAGTGCCAGACTAAATTAATGTAATTGCTGGATTCAAGACGCACTCAACACAACCAACCAACTGGGTGAGCAGAGCTAATCTTGAGGAGGGCAGCACCCACCTCTGCCCACATCTGCCAAGGCTGCTTCGCTGCTCGATCTCTTGACTGCTTATTACAGTCCTGATGCCGACACAACCGTGGCATCGGTCGCGCTCCCGGCCACACTCCGTTTGACGGACAAGCTCATGAAATGCAGTCTCGACGGTGCAGGAAAACATACCGCGGGAGGGCCGCAGTAATTCTGTGCAAAAAATCTCACCCGTTCCCCTCACAAACGTAGCCCATATTTTAACCCTTATTTTAGCACCGAATACATTTTCAAGGAATTAAAAATGTAGTTATCCTGAGCTGTTGAAAACCTATCATGTGGCAACTTGTTTAAAAGAGCTCCCGCATGGGGAGCTCTTTTAAACAAGTTGCCACACGATTGGTTTTCAACAGCATCTGACTTTGATATCTTACATCATTGGGCAACTATAGTTGCCCACGGCGCTGAAAGGGTTAAGAATGGGAGCTTGTTTAACTATGCTCAGTCTTGTTTTGCATTGTAGCTGTCCTAGAAGTTTGCCATCTCAAGTGCGCTCTCTCGCATTACCTTCAAAACATACTCTCCAGTGCGATTGTTCACCTTTGACTAGCTGCAGCAATGCTCCGATTGTTTTGCGTCGGATTTTGCGCCTGTATCTTCTGTTCTTGTTCGCCGGATTTGGCAGTTATTTTTACTTCTGCCTTCGCCTGCATTTTTGGATAAAGCCAAAAAAAGGCATTTTGGCCTATGGGGTCCCAAACACAAAAACATTTGTAATGCCACGGGACATTACAACATCCAATCAGGTCCCAGTCCATATTCCAGATTTTAAATTTTACATAATACAATTATTGAACTTGCTTCACAATCCTGACTAGTGGAATCAGCCCCTGGCATTCAAAGTATTATTATTATTATTGAGAGAAAATAGAGTGCATATAATGAACATGTTTTTTATGTAAATTTGTTTGGAAACATTAGGTCTGTTCATTTCATTTTTACTGAATGGCTATTGTAACTTTTTTGAATACAAAGTGGTATGGTAGATGGAAAGACTCATATTCCCTGCAGCAAATGAAATGGATTCAGAGGCCATTAAAGACAGAAGCACAAAACATGGTCTTTTCATGGACATTGTGATATTTTGCCATTTTCTCCCATTTTTTTTCTTTCATAAAAAGTTTTATAATGCCCTAAATACACTCATCGTATTGAGCGAAAGAGACCTATAATACCGATTTCACTATTTTATCATTTACATTCAAGATTTTCATTTGGTAACCAGGGGGAATAATTTATTCGTTAGCTGTCTGATAAGTTATTATGTGGATCATACATGTCTCATGTAATGTTGGACAGAGCAAAGTGAAAAATAAATAAATGAACAAACTACTGGCTGTAAAAGATAGCAATCAATTCCCATCCAATCTGCCCCTGGATTTAATTAATTTTTGAAAATAAACTTTCCTTATCTAATGGCTGGCCATAATGCTGGTAATTTGGGAGAAATGGGATGAAGTAAGATGTGGAGAGTTTTGCTTGAATGTGACTCGAAGGCATGCTGATGAAAAATGCACACCGAGGGAGGCAGAATGTCGTCCTTCCAGGATGTTAGTTCTGAGGTGATAATGCTGTAATTTTGGTCTTGACATGATATACATTGAAAAGGTTCTCTGAATGACATAAATGCCCTCTGTCCTTCACAGTTAATACATTTTTCTATGTCCATTGCTGTTGAGGGTAAAGGATACTGCTGTGTATAGCAGCCACAGTTAAAAGATTAGAACAATTATTACGAATTTTGGGCACACAACATTCAAAGCCACAATTTTTTTTTTTGAAAATTTCATAGATAAGCATTATCATTTGAAGAAAAGATAAAAGTGCCTCTAGTTGCTATTTTCAGCTCTAAGCAATACATATTTCATGCCAAAAGAGGGGCCTTTATATTCAACGTATCATGCCAAGACCTCCAGGGGGTATCAGCTACCTTCATCCTGTCAGACAGGGAGGCCATTGATCTGAGAATAGAGGAGCAGGGGTGGGAGCTGTGGGCAAATATAGTCTTCTGAGTTGTTTACAGCACACACTACCACAAAAATTACTGGCGTGAATATCTGTGTTGAGCTGAAACTAATTTTTCAGATGAGATGCAATTTCATCTACAAAAAAATTTGTTCCAGCTGATCATGGAAATAACTCAATTAAGACTACAATTCTTAATTAAAATCCTGTGTAATATATGCTCTCCTGCAGAACTGAGCATCTATGTCACTGCAAGCTTAATGGTGTTTTTCCGTGGGTTAGAATAGTGCCATCACCAGAACATTAGTTTATAGGTGTTTTGTAAATCATTAATAACTGAGTAATATAGTATCTTTAGCAAGAACACATGCTGTGTAATTTAATACAAATATATGTTACTGGGATGTATCCCAAAAATAAACATGGATATCCTGACATACAGTGCGTAGATCTGAATAGTATTCATGAGCAGTTGTGCAGACGGCCCTTCTGGGGAATGCTGCAACCTAATTTCCAAAAAAGATAGGACTGCATCGGGAATGCAAATAAGAAAGCGATGATTTGTGAATTGGACTTCACCTGCTTTACATTAAAACCTGCAGAGCACATTTCAGATTTCACTCATTAACTTTATTTTTTACATACAGTAACATTTAAAAGTTGAAATTATTCAGACATTTCCTTTTTTGGATTTTCCTCCCTTTTCCCCACCCAAAACACAGCCAAACAGTTAAGACCACTGCAGAAACCAGCTCTCCTGACAACCAGCCCTAATTTCTTCTGACTCTATGCAGTCGCATCTCCAATCACACACTGCCTTTGGCAACAGGGGGATAAACAGGTCAGCCCACAATTTGCTTGAACAAAAGTATATCCTTAGCTGACCAGGAGTAGTAACTAAAGAGCAATTATGAGGTGAACAATTTCAACTAGCTTAATCCACATTGTCCAAATTCTTTTGTTGCTGAAAGAAAATCGCCATTATTTGTAATTAAAATTGCAAAAAAAATTTTTTGCAAACTCAAGAATCGAAAATTGGGATTTCCAAGTATTGCGCTATTTACATGGAGTGAACCTTCATCAAAACTGATTGGAGTTATAAAGAGGACTAATCACTTCCATTTCCCCCAAAGACTGGGTCTTATACTGTCAGATGACCACTACTATTAAGCATTGGCTTGGATGAAAAAGTCACCACGGATTCATATATCTTTTACCACACGTGTACTGAAAAGACGACTACCGGCCACATAAAATGGGCAAGATTTCTCATTAATGGGTCCTCTAGACTGTCAGATCGAAAACTAGCAAATTAATTTTTCAAAATATTATCAAAAAGAGTGGCTTTAACATCACTCCACATCAGTGGAGTATTGTCACTGATATGATCGACCAGCGCTAATCTCACCTTTCAATTATTAATCACGCTAAACCTGTCACAGTGTACTTTGCCTAATTAGCAACCAAACAGTGATTTACTCAGTTGCCAAGATAAACTAGTTGAATGATAAGTGAAGTTATTTTTGATAGCACTATGATACAATGCTTCACAAAGTTAAAGGCATCTTCCCATGCACATACACGATAAGGTGAAATGTTGATATGCCTTTTGAAGATTATGAGTTCAAGTAGCAAATGAGGCATACTGTAACAAAAGACTGTCTGAAAGTTAGGTACGGTTCAATATGCCTCAGAAATCTTCCTCTTCAGATCTATTCTTTTAGATGCTCATAACTTTCTGATGAAACCAAGTGCCATCAAATTATGCTGCTGAAAAAATGCTAAAACAAAAGATGAAAATCAGAAAGTTCTGGATTTCTTTTGCATTTAGCCAGTTTTGTGCCATCCTCACAATATTGCACCCATTATATGAATGTAATCTATACGCTATTACTTTGTTATTATCATTTCCTAATCATTATACAGAAGGCTTCATATTTGCTTAGATTATTCAGAAAATACATTCTTTGATTGCTATTCAGGGAAACAAAAACGATAGTAATCAAGCAAGTAAGGCAATGATATTACAGGCCTTTCATACCTCTAACAGTACACCACTGTTTTAGAAACTGCTAATATTGTGCTTGACCATTATAACTCGAAATGGTTGATTTTTAATTGAATTTCAACATATGGAAAATGAAAGCCTATATTCAGCAACCATTGGTCCTCTGTTAAAATTGCATTGTGTCAGCTAGTCCCAAGTTGTTAATTTAGAAAGCAAATTCATCCTTTGAAAACCCTTATGTAATTACATTAGCACACCTGAAAAATATTATGCTGCCTAAGGACACGATAAAACTGGCCCACTTTAGGCTGCTTCAGCATCTGGAGCATCAGTTTTTCTGGGTTCACCTATGGTCTGAAAATGGCTGGAGAGAATGGTCTTCCTTCAGAAACTCATCAGACTGCAGTTGTTCTGAGAAATGAAGCCTATTCCACAAGAGAAATTGCCAACAAACTACAGACATCGTACAAAGGTTTGCACCACTCCCATCACAAAACAGTGCAAATTGGCTCTAACCTGGATAGAAAGAGAAGAGGAAGGCCCCAGTGTACAGATGTGAAGAAGATGGAAAACAGAGTATCTAGTTTTAGAAACAGTGGCCTCAGAGGTCCTCAGCTCGCAGCTTCTTTAAAAGGTAGCTGCAAAACACCAGTCTTATCCTCAACAGTGAGGACATGACTTCAGTATCTGGACGTTTTGGGCTGAGTTTCAAAGAAAAAGCCTTATCAGTGACTGATCAAAGAAAGAATTAAAATAAAAGATTGAAATGGGCGAGAACACAGACAGTGGATGCAGGACTGGCATGTCCTGTGCCCCAGTTAATTTGTCTCACTGTGTTTTTAGCTGTTTGTGCAGCTTAGTTTTTATGTTGATTGATTTAAATCATTCAATCATTGTCTTCTTACCTCTAAAATCTCTTTGTGCAAACACTTATAATCTGACTGAATCTTACAGTAAACAGTGTTTTCTTATGACTTCCACTAATGAAGTTGGGGCGGAGTTTATGTTTTCGCCCCTGTTTGTTTGTTTGTTTGTCTGTTTGTGAACAACATAACTCAAAAAGTAAAACACGAATTTGTCTGAAATTTTTTTATGTGCATTGCTATCACATCAAGGATGGACCCTACTAATTTTCACCGCGGTCACTGAAACAATATGGCCGCCCCGGCAGGCATGTTGAAATGCAATCACACGCGATAACTGTCTGAAATTTTGAGGATGGATTGGAATCACATCAAGGCTGGACCCTATTGATTTTGACTGCAATCAGTGAAACAACATGGCCGCCACGGCAGCCATCTTGAGATCCTATCACACGCGATAACTTAACCTTGCTCCCAATCGTGCACATTTGGATCATGCTGCCTAGGCAGAGGTTTGCTCTCTATGAGTGCCTCTAGGTTTAACTGTAAATCCAGTTCTATGCACATTTAACAGTGGGTTACAGTTAACAAACACGGAACAGCGACATTTGCACGCGTCACTGCGGTGGTCCAAGCTTTGCACTCAGCCCAGGTTGATGGGATACGGCTGCACCAGCTCGATCCGCAGAGAATCTTATTGTTTCATATACATTTGCTTCACCCAAGCAGCCCCTCTCAAGTTAGACATGAAACGCAGGACCGTGAGGACAGAAATGGGACTCGATTTTGTTAACATCGTTCATTGTCCATGTGCTTGCGCAACTTTGTAAGAATATCTAATTACTATTAGTTTATGATCTTCGTAAAAATAGCCACCGTCAGCAAGCAAAATGCTTTTTACTATGCAAAAAGGAAGCCTTATGTTAAGTGTCTAGTAAGCCTGTCCACTTTTCTTGGATGTGTTGTGGAAAAATAGTCCTAAAATCAAAGTATAGCCATAATCGCAGTTCAACAAAAAACTGAGGCAGGTTTATGTGGCTTTCTGAATCATTAAAAAAAAAAAAAAAAAAAAACCATAACAGTGAAAAAAAGCTAAAAACTCCCAAATCTGTCAATATACCAGATGAGGAGACTCTAGCAGCCTTTAAAGCAAGTAACAAGTTTTCCAGAATGTCCATAATGGTAGCAGCTATGAAAGGCTCCATTAAAAAGAAATGGTATATTTTGGACAAAACGGAGGGTCCAGCCAATTCATGTCAAATATGATGGAAACCCAGAGGGGTTAACTAAGGTTAGCTGAATCCTGAATTAATTTTTTTAGAAGGACAGGTGCAGTTTATGATCAACCCTAGAAGCCTAAAGTGACTTCACACCTTTCGAAAAAGGTAATTCCAGCAAACCCGTAGATATGTGTAAAGTTTCAATTAAGACAATGCAACAATCAGGAGGTAATGATGTTTGATTAGGTGGACGGTGTCAAGTTCAGTAATTCCCCAGGAAAAACCAGAAATGGAAGTAAATTGGGAAACGTGACAATCATTGGTCAGTCTGTGTCAGGTGATTCTTGAAGAATGAATGCTACTTGGTTTGCGCAGACCAACCCAGGTTTTTGTACTTCACTTTGAGCCACTCAGATTAAATTCAACTGCATCAGACTACAAGGGTGAGAGGAACACTTGGTCCACTGGCCCCGACTGAGGATATTTTTCTCCCACAATGCAAATGTGCTATATACCTAAAAAAAAAAAAAAAGGACAATATAGACCAGTGGTTTTCCAATTCGTCCTGGGGGACCACTGCTCATGCTGGTTTTCATTGCAACCACAATTGCAATCCCATAATTATTCTATGCTGTTGATTTGCCTTAATTACTCAGATTTTTTTAACCCTCTAACTTCACATTATGAAAGAAATTCAATGCCTGCCATCTATATTATAATAGCCGAGTGGCCTCTGTGTGCGTGTGTGTGTGCGTGTGTTCGGTCACACGGTGCTAGATTCCACTGAGCGTGTATCTGCAGCATAGCGGGAGCGACGCTGTTTGGCTCCGTCTTGCAGGAGACTGTGTACGGCCAATCAGTGCTAGACTCTGCCAGGCGCGTATCTACAGCATAACGTGAGCGACGCTATTATAATATAGATATACAGGGGGAATCACCGGGAATCCCCAGGAGAGGTAGATACTGGGGGATTAGGCTATTTCGCCATTTGGCTACGTCTTGTAGGCGACTGTGTCCGGCCAATCAGTGCTTGACTCTGCCAGGTATGTATCTACAGCATAACGTGAGCGATGCTATTATAATATAGACATACAGGGGGAATCACGGGGAATCCCCAGGAGAGGGGGATACTGGGGTATTAGGCTATTTCGCCATTTGGCGACGTCTTGCAGGCGACTGTGTCCGGCCAATCAGGGCTAGAGTCCACCGGGCGAGTATCTGCAGCATAACGGGAGGGATGGTGTTTGGCTCCGTCTTGCAGGTGACTGTGTACGGCCAATCAGTGCTAGACTCCGCCGAGCGCGTATCGACAGCATAACGTTTCTGGAAATTTATTTTCCAGAAAAGGCGAGTCTTGCTCAAAATCTACTAGGCAGCAAGATGAAGGCAGGTCGGTGTCACTCATTTAAGTGCAAATCAATCTGTGGTGGTAATTTCAGCGAGTTAAACATACCCTCACGAGCGTTTAAGTGTTCGTTTGTTATTTGACCTCAGGCGTTTAAAATATTTAGATGCACGCGGACAGTTGCTCCTTGTGAAACGGTGATTAAAATGAAACGCATGCTAAATGCGCGATTAAGAAAGTTATCCGGGTGTAAACCTTAAAACACTTTTGTGAAATCAGCCCTCTTTGAATTATAGGCCTTGATCGATCCCAAAATTATTCCTGTGTTGTTCCATTAGCAAAGTTCTCATCCTCCATTTACCTGATAGTCCACTGGGTATGACCACCAGCTGTGTTTATGAATGCTTATGGATTAAGTAACGAAGCAACAAGTTTAATTTTACTTTCTGGTCAGCAAAACTTATTGATAGTTAAAGATGATATTCTCAATTATGGGTTCCAATGCTATTACCTAACTAGTAATACAGCCAGCCACCACAGTGATCTTCACAATAAATTGTGTGTATTACGTCTATTTATTTTAATTGGATGGTTAATAATAAGCAGATGGCCACCGCCATGTTGAAAAAATAAATCTGCAATGACTGCAGAAAAGATTTTGCTCATTCCTCACCACCACAGAGAAATTTTGTGCATGTGATGTCAATTTGACGAAGATGTTTTGAAATGCTGCGCAGGAGTTGTCAAACTGGTGAGGATGTTTGATTTGCATATGTTTTGTCTATTTGCAAGTGTTCTGTGTATCTGTATGTGTTTTTCTTTAATTACAATACGTGGAGCTCTTAGGTCCTCCGTAGCAAGAAGCACGGGAAGTGCAACAATCATTGTTGTCGATATTACCAGGTAAATTTTAACTTATAACTTATACCTCTTCAGCAGTTTTGTTTTGGCGTGTTGGGTAAATGCTTTTGTAGAACTTGTATGCTTCCTTAATGAATCAGAATCAGTCGCTCAACACAGCCTGTTGTAATGTGAATATAGGCCACTAGATGGCAGTATTTACCTTTTTTTTGTTAAGCTCAGACTGGAGTCATGTTTAGACATGTCCTGGACATGTCTGAGGCAAGTCTCAGAAAATTAAAAAAAAGAGGTCTAAATGTGGGTGGGGTCTGCAAAAGAGTATATAAGGAAAAGAATTGAGACAGTAAAGTAGGAGGAGAAATTGCAAGAAGAAGGATACATGTGACCAGACCTGTCATTTCTGTTCAAGACCTGTGAAGTTTTCTTTTGTGGATTTTTGCCTTTGTTACAGCATTTTCTTCATCCAGGACATCACCAAGCCACCTCACCAAAAAGGGACTGTAATTATTTCTATTTTTTCTTATTTATCAATCTTGGTCATTTAGTTGTAGGTTGTTGTTAGTTATTGTCTTTGTTAATTAAATGTGTTTAAGTTTTTAAAAACTGTGTGTCATCCCTTGCTGTTGCTGTTGTTTTAAATGTAATAACAAATTGGGGCCATAACAAATTGGGGGCTCAAGTCCGGCACAGACCATTGTGTGAGTAATTTATTGAAAATCTAACATTTCAAATTGTAAAATTGTTTTTGTGAATTTTCCTAGATATATATTGACAACAGCAATGGATGATTTCTTGGCATCACCAACCGTAGGGGTTTTGAAGTCTTTTAAAAAGACAGAACTGTTGGAAATATGCAGACATTTGGAGCTGACAGAGGTAAAACCAGCCATGCGAAAAGCAAGACTGGCTAGAGAGATAGTTGAATATTACATTGATGAAAATGTGTTTGCACCAGGAGATCTGGAACAGTTTCCAGTGGAAAATCCAAATATAGAAATGGAACTTAAATTAAAAATGCTAGAGATTGAAAGGGAGGAAAGAGAAAAAGAAAGGGAGGAAAAAGAAAAGCAAAGAGAATTTGAGAGGGAAGAAAAAGAAAAACAAAGGCAGTTTGAGTTAGAAAAATTTGCAAGACAGAGAGATTTTGAAATAGAGAAGTTCGATAGAGAAGAAAGACTCCAAATGGAGAAAATAAAAATTAAAATTGAAACTAAAAATAAATTTTGTGCCAGTCAGGAGGTAAAACTGGTGCCTCCATTTTCGGAAAAGGACGTTGACAACTATTTCCAGTGTTTTGAAAAGGTAGCAAAGAGTTGCCAGTGGCCAAAGGAACACTGGCCTCTGATGTTGCAAACTGTCCTCAAGGGAAAAGCTCAACAAGCCTATTCGGCTTTGTCTGCAGATGATTCCTCTGATTATGAGGTTGTCAAAAAGGTTATTTTGAGAGCTTATGAGTTGGTTCCAGAGGCTTACCGACAGAAATTCAGAGGTCTGAAGAAATCTGAAAATCTGACTTATGTGGAATTTGCTAATGAGAAGAAGGTTTGCTTTGAGCGCTGGTGTGCTTCTATGGAGGACAAGGATGATTTCAACTCACTAAAAGATATGGTGTTACTTGAAGAATTCAAGAACTGTGTTAAGGATGATGTTAAGACCTACCTTAATGAGAAGCAAGCACTGAATTTGCAATCAGCTGCCAAATTTGCAGATGAATATGTTCTCACACATCAGTCCAAATTTCAGTCTAGCAGTAACAATAGATGGTCCCAATTTCAGAAAAAGGGTTACGGTGATACCCAAGATTCCTCAGACAAAGACAAATCTGGTGATGGTGCGCAGAAATCCAGTAACAGGTCTGATCAAAGTGTGAAAGCTGACAGTGACAAAAGTGGTCTAGTTTGCAGTTATTGCAAGAAATCTGGTCATGTTACAACTAACTGTTGGTTCCTTAAAGCTAAGAAAGAAAAAGAAAAGGATACCAAACCAAATGCCTTTGTGAAAACAAGGTTAGAAACCCCTGTAGTAGATAACCAGTCTGCTAAATTGCCTGCTTCTTGTGGGGCTAAAAAGCCTGATACAGCTGACTTCGTGAGGGAGGAATTTCTTCCATCTGTGTCAGAGGGATTTGTGGCTCTGAATGAGCATACTACTCCTGTCTTCATATATATCTGAAGGGATACCGGAGCTTCTCAGTCACTTTTGTTGATGGACTCCTTGGAGTTACGTGATGAGACCGCTTCAGGGGATTTCATACTTGTACAAGGTATTGAAGGGAGGACTGTATCTGTACCCCTGCGCTCTATATTCTTGAAGTCAGATTTAGTTACAGGACAGGTAAAGGTGGGACTTATGTCAAGTCGACCGATAAAGGATGTTTCTCTGTTGCTAGGCAATGACCTGGCTGGGGGCAAAGTAGTTCCCCCTGTACATCTTACTTCACAGCCGAGCACTGAAGATGGGGAAGAGGAGCCATCTCTGTATCCTTCTTGCGCAGTGACTCGTGCTATGGCCAAGAAGGCTAAAGAAGAAGATGATGTGGTGCCGTCCAGTACATTGAATAGTCAGGACTCAGGTGGTTCGCCTCATGACTCTGAATGGCCTACTATGGTTTCTCCGTTTGAGGACTTATCAGATACTTTTATCAGTTCTCTATTCAGCCAGCCGGATGGGTCTGGTGATTCTGATGTGTCTGGAGACTTGTCTCTGTCCAGAAAGCGGTTGATTGAGGAGCAAATTAATGATCCTGAAATTTGTGTACTAAAGAGGAGAGCCCTTCCTGATAAAGAAATAGACGCAGTTCCAGTTGAGTATTATCTCAAGGATGGTGTGTTGATGCGGAAGTGGCGCCCTCCTGATATCCCTGCCAATGCAGATTGGGCAGTGGTCAGGCAAATTGTTGTTCCGAAGGTCTATAGGAATGAGATCTTAACAATGGCTCATAGTTTACCTTAAGGAGGTCATCTTGGTGTTAACAAGACTGTTGATAAGATCATGAAACACTTCTTTTGGCCTGGGCTTCGGAAAGACGTTTCCAACTTTTGCAAAACCTGTCACACTTGTCAGGTAGTTGGAAAACACCAGTTAGACCCACCTGTAGCTCCATTGCAGCCTATCCCAGCATTTGGGGAGCCATTCTCTAAGGTCATTGTTGATTATGTTGGTCCATTACCCAAGACTAGATCTGGAAATCAGTACTTGTTGACAATCATGTGTGTATCTACCAGATTCCCCGAAGCCTTACCTCTACGTAACATCAAGGCAACTGCAATCTCGAAGGCTTTGATAAAGTTCTTCACGTTGTTTGGCCTTCCCAGGGAAATTCAGTCAGACCAAGGTAGCAATTTCACTTCAGGATTGTTTCAGCAGGTTGTGTATGAACTAGGTGCAAAACAGATTCTTTCTAGTGCCTATCATCCAGAAAGTCAGGGTGCCTTAGAGTGGTTTCATTCCACTCTCAAGACAATGATGAGGACCTATTGTTATGACCATGAGAAAGACTGGGATGAAGGTGTTCATTTGCTGTTGTTTGCAGCTAGAGAAGCAGTGCAGGAGTCTACTGGATTCAGTCCATTTGAGCTAGTGTTTGGTCATGAAGTGAGAGGACCTTTGCTATTATTGAGTGAACAATGGCAAGAGGAAGAGCCGTACATCAGTCTGTTAGACTATGTTAGCAAGTTCAAGGAAAGATTGCGTGCAGCTTGTGACCTAGCCAAAGAGAACTTGAAATCAAGTCAGGAAAAAATGAAAACTTGGTATGATCATAAGGCTAGAAGCCGTGAGTTAAAACCAGGAGACAAGGTCCTTGTGTTGTTTCCCTTGCAGTCCAATCCATTGCAGGCTAGATTTCATGGTCCTTATGAAATTCTGACAAAACTCAATGATCTCAATTACATTGTGAAGACTCCAGATAGGAGAAAACCAAAACAATTGTGTCATATTAACATGCTAAAGCCTTATCATGACAGAAATGCTAGGGTTACAGCTGTCACTTCAGATTCTCCAATGGTCGAAACGTGTGAAGATGAGGGGGAGTTTCAAGATGATGAACCAAGAATTAAAGCTGAAGTTCTTTCATGTAAATTGTCAAACACTGAAGTGTTGCAAAATCTTGATGTAAAACTCCAGCACTTAGAACCCTCACAGAGAGATCAGTTTGAGAGGTTGATCAAGAAATATGAGGATTTGTTTCCTGATGTTCCAAAGAGAGTTACTATAGCCTCTCATGATGTAGATGTTGGTGATGCCAAACCAATAAAGCAGCATCCATACCGGATGAATCCTGAAAAGAGAAAGATTGCTGAGAAAGAGGTTGAGTACATGTTAAAACATGTTATTATCAGACCCTCCAACTCCAATTGGAGTTCACCCTGTGTGCTAGTTCCAAAACCTGATGGAAGTACTAGATTCTGTACAGATTATCGCAAAGTCAATGCTGTAACTAGAACTGATGTGTTTCCAATACCTAGGATTGATGATTGTATTGATAGAGTAGGGCAAGCAAAGTTTCTGACCAAGATTGATTTATTGAAGGGTTATTGGTGTGTGCCTTTAACTGAGAGGGCCAAGAGCATTTCTGCATTTGCCACACCATCTGGATTGTACCAGTATGAAGTCCTATCCTTTGGCATGAAAAATGCCCCAGCCACGTTCCAAAGGATGATACAGTCTACAATCGCCGGATTGCCACACACCGGTGCATACATCAATGACCTGATCACATGGAGTGACTCCTGGAAAGAACATCTAAAAGATGTAGAGACGTTGTTCCAGCGCCTGACCCAGGCTAACCTGACTGTTAACCTGAGCAAGAGTGACTCTGGTTGTGCTACTGTCACCTATCTTGGCTACGTCATAGGCCAGGGTAAGGTGGCACCCATAAATGCTAAAGTCCAAGCCATCATGGACTTTCCAGTTCCTGACAACAAAAAAGCTTTGCGCCGCTTCCTTGGAATGATCGGGTACTACCGCAAGTTCTGCAAGAACTTTGCTGAGATTGCTCTCAGTCTAACTAACCAACTAAAGAAAGGCGTAAAGTTCACCTGGGATGATGCATGCCAGAGAGCCTTCGATCGCCTGAAGTCTCTGCTGTGTCACTTCCCCGT
Organism: Gymnothorax reevesii; assembly: GCA_029721435.1. Classification (NCBI taxonomy): domain Eukaryota; kingdom Metazoa; phylum Chordata; class Actinopteri; order Anguilliformes; family Muraenidae; genus Gymnothorax; species Gymnothorax reevesii. The sequence goes on along the minus strand of CM056573.1, from coordinate 165,888,880 downwards.
GCTCAAATCTCCTGACTTCAACAAACCGTTCTCCATCGCGGTCGATGCTAGCGACCAAGCTTGTGGATCTGTGCTCCTACAGAGAAGTGACTCTGATGACATTGAGCATCCCGTGGCATACTTCTCCAGGAAGTTCAATCGCCACCAAAGGAACTATTCCACAATAGAGAAGGAACTTTTGGCTCTGGTCCTTTCTTTACAACACTTTGAGGTTTATGTTTGTACAGGACGAAAGCCAATGATTGTGTACACTGACCACAATCCGTTAATGTTTTTGAGTAAGATGAAAAACAAGAATCGGAGATTGTTGAATTGGAGTTTGATTTTACAGGAGTTTGACATGGAAATTAAGCATGTGAAGGGTACAGACAATGTAATTGCTGATTGCTTATCCCGTGTTTGAATATGTATATATATATCATGTGTTTATTTGAATATTGTATGATATGTATATATAGACAAGTGTTCAAGTAACCATTTTGTATTGAAAAGAAAAATTTTGCCTTTATGAGTCAAAATTTTTCCCTTTTGGAATGGTGGTGTAATGTGAATATAGGCCACTAGATGGCAGTACCTTTTTTTTGTTAAGCTCAGACTGGAGTTATGTTTAGACATGTCCTGGACATGTCTGGGGCAAGTCTCAGAAAATAAAAAAAAAGAGGTCTAAATGTGGGTGGGGTCTGCAAAAGAGTATATCAGGAAAAGAATTGAGACAGTAAAGTAGGAGGAGAAATTGCAAGAAGAAGGATACATGTGACCAGACCTGTCATTTCTGTTCAAGACCTGTGAAGTTTTCTTTTGTGGATTTTTGCCTTTGTTACAGCATTTTCTTCATCCAGGACATCACCAAGCCACCTCACCAAAAAGGGACTGTAATTATTTCTGTTTTTCTTATTTATCAATCTTGGTCATTTAGTTGTAGGTTGTTGTTAGTTATTGTCTTTGTTAATTAAATGTGTTTAAGTTTTTAAAAACTGTGTGTCATCCCTTGCTGTTGCTGTTGTTTTAAATGTAATAACAAATTGGGGCCATAACACTGTACATTCAGGGCAGCCTCGCAAAAGTGTCCGAATGGTCAGAGCTGGGCTGTCTTTTTTAAATTCATTTGGAAGCGATTGATTTGCCGAGGCGTCTGTCAGTGCTGTGTAGCTAGTTAGTGCGTAGACTACGGCATCAACCCAGGATCAAACAATGTAGGCCTAAAGTTTGTATAGTTTGGGGGTGCTTTGGTAAATTGGCAACTTCATCCAGGGTAAAATAAACTTTAAACAAAAAGACTATCGCTCCATTTTTGCTGTGCATGGACAACACTTGATTGGGGCCAGTTTCAATCTACAACAGGGCAATGACCCAATGTGCTGCTTAAAATTTTGCAAGACCTGTTTGGAGAAAAAAGGAGATTGGCCACCACAGTCAATAGATCTAAGCCCTATTGAGCCATTGTGGGAGCAGCTTGATCATATGGTACTAAAAAAAAAAATGGTGTGAAGCAAATCAAACTTGTGGGCAGTGCTTCAGGAATTAAGGAGTGAAATTTCTGAAGATTACCTCAACAAATAAAAGACTGCAAGGCTGTAATTCCAACAAATGGAGTATTCTTTAAGACAAGCAAAGTGTGAAGAACAAATTACTAATTGAAGCGGAATTCATTATTCGTAAACATGTGAACGTCTTCACTGTATTTATGTGTCTCAGTCTTTCATATTGCAACTTAATAGATAATTAAAAGCTTGAACCCCCCTCCATGGGTCCAAAAGTAATAGGACATATGGCTGCGCAGCTATTCCTTCGCCAGGAATGTGTTGTTGCCTCATTATTTCATCAACAAGTAAGAAGATGAAATACATAGAGTTGATTTATTGTTTGGCATTTGCAATTTGGAGTCTGTAACTGTTTACTTTCAGTATGGATTCCAAAGAGCTTCCAAAGAGCTGCCACAGCCTGTGAAGCAAGCCATCATTAGGCTGAAAAATCAAAACAAAAGCTTTAGAGAAATTGCAAAAACATGCAGTTTGGCCACATGAACGATTTGGCTCATTCTTAAGGAGGAGGAATGCTCGACTGAGCTCAGGAACTCCAAAGGACTTGGAAGACCACACATGACAACTGTGGTTGATAAAAGAGTTTTTTTGCCTGATGGAAGAAAGCTCCTTTCACAACAGCTGGCAAGATCAATAACTCACTCTAGGATGTAAGCATATCTGAATCAATATCAACGATAAAGAGAGAAGACTTCACCAGAGTAAATATAGATGGTTCACCATACAATGCAATACACTACACTGCTAAGTCCCAAAAACAAGTTATTTGCCAAGAAACATTGAGAAAAACCTGTACAGTCCTGGAATAATATGCTGGAATAATATGGAAAAAGAGGAGTACTGAGAAGGGAAGGAAATGCTCATGATGTTTAGCGTTCCACCAATTCTGTGAAGCATGCTCATGGGCGGGGCATGACTGACTAGGAAGGGAACCAGTACCATAGTATTTTGGGACCTTAGAATTACAGGGTTCAAACTAACATTTATACAGAGGAATGTGCTGGCAAAGTTTGGCCACTCAGCGTACACTCAAGGAACTACAACCACAATTCCAAAATAGATGGGACGAAGTGTTAATTGTCAATAAAATCAAAATGCAATGACTTTCAGATCACATGAGCCAATGTTATTTACAATATAACAAACATAACATTTCAAATGTTGAAACTGGGACATTTTAAATTTTTATCCACAAAATATATATATATATTTTATAAAATGTGCATATATAAATACGTATTTATATACATTTATTTATATACATATAGAAATATACATATACAATATGTATATTTTTTGGCTGCAACAAGTCTCAAAAAAGTTAGAGCACAGGCAAAAAAGGGCTAAAAAGCAATTAATTTATAAGTGAATCAGCTGAAAGAACATTTAACAAGTAATTAAGTTAACTGGCATCAGGGGTGTAACATGATTGACTATAAAAGGGATGCCTTAGAGAGGCTGAGTCTCTCAGAAGTAAAGATGAACAGAGGCTCTCCAACCTGTGAAGGTTTGTGTAAAAAAAATTGTGGAATGCTTATACAATAACAATATTTTTCAACGTCAAATTACAAAGGCTTTGAAGGCCTCGTCATTGACAGTGCATAACATCACTAAAAGATTCAGAGAAACAGGAAAAATCTCTGTGCGTAAGGGACAAGGCCGAAGACCTTTACTAGATGCCCGTGATCTTCGAGGCCTCAAAGGCCACTGCATCACTCACTGGCATGATTCTGGCATTGACATTTCTGAATGGGCCCAGGAATACTTTAAGAAACCACTGTATGTAAACACAGTCCACCGAGCCATCCACAGATGCCACCTAAAACTCTATTATGCAATAAGGGAGTCATTGTTGAGCATGATCCAGAAGCGCCGCCGTGTTCTGTGGACCCAGGCGAATTTACAATGGACTGTAGCAAAGTGGCAAAGTGTCCTGTGGCCAGACGAGTCCAAATTTGACATTCTTGTTGGAAATCATGGGCGCCGTGTCCTCCGGGCTAAAGAGCAGAAAGACCACCCCTCCTGTTATCAGCGTTCAGTTCAAAAGCCAGTATCTCTGATGGTCTGGGGATGTATTAGTGCACATGGTGTGGGACACTTGCATGTTTTAAAAAGCAACATGAATGCTGAAAGGTATATACAGATTTTAGAGCAACAAATGCTCCCATCCAGACGACATCTCTTCCAGGGAAGGCCTTGTGTATTTCAGCAGGACAATGCAAAACCAAATACTGCAGCTATTACAACAGCATGGCTTCATAGTAGAAGAGTCCTTGTGCAGAACTGGCCTGCCTGCAGTCCTGATCTTTCACCGGTTGAGAACATTTGGCGCATAATTGAACTACAAGTCGTCAAAGGAGACCCAAAACTCTCCAGCAGCTGGAAGCCTGTATTAAACAAAAGTAGGATCAAATTCCAATGGCTAAACTCAAGAAACTTGTCTCCTCAATGCCCAGACGCCTCCACTCTGTGTTAAAAAGAAGAAGGGATGTTGGTGAACAGGCCCCTGTCTCAACTTTTTTGAGACCTGTTGGAGCCATAAACTTTGAAATGAGCTTATTTTGTGGACAAAATTGTAAAATTTCTCTGTCTCAACATTTGCTATGTTATCTCCAGTCTATTGTGAATAAAATACTGGCTGGTGTGATTTGCGTTTTGATTTTTTTTCACAATTTACACTTTGTCCCAGATATTTCGGAATTGGGGTTGTAGAATTTTGTAATTCTAATCTGGACCCAATTTAACAAATGAATTGAATACCCAAACTTAATCATTAGATAGAACTATTTATTAGCAATTATGTGCAATAGTAAACTCTCTTTTGACCAAAATGTCAATTGGAACCCTGCAGTTCTCAGGTCGCGATTTATAGATGATGTGACTGCTGACAAAGGCAGCAAGATGAATTCTGAATGTAGTATTCAGTTCATAACACTGATGTTTCAAATGCTTTAGAACACAGCGCAGGCATCAAAGCATCGCTCAGGGAAGAAGTACTAAACCAATATATCTTGTCTAGAAGGGGCATCTGAAAACAATGGCATGCTTTATGGATTGGAGAGATTTGATTCAGCATAATATGACAGAGAGCATGGCCTGGTAGACTGCATTTCTATTTTTTTTTTTAAATCATACTTTAATAATCAAAACTGTATTAATTGAGGAGGGAAGTGTTCACCCTGAAAGTTTTTTTTTTATATCACTTTTTTTAATACCAATGATCACAAAGACAAAATTTATCATATCATTTTATCCATCTGTTTTCTCTGTATCTTCAAAATATCAATTTTTATATTCTTCCCTTGCATTGTTCATTGAGTACAGGTTCACTCAGAATCCTTGTGTCGAGGGAAACCATTCCAATCAAAAATATATTACAGTATTCATTTTTTGAGGAATAATCAGGCAACATCCAAGTGCCAAAATGAGGCATAAAGCCACCCAGAAATCCGCTTTGTAGCTCAAGTGACTTGAACTGTATTTCCCCACCTCAGATCAGAGTTAACCAAGCCCGTTCCTGAGATCTACCATCCTGTAGATTTTCATTTCATCCCTAATTTGGCACACCGGCTTCACTAATCAGCAGCTCAAAGAGGCTAAACTGTTGACTGATGGGTTTTTCAGAGTGGAGGGAACGAACACCAAGTAGGACTGCTCTCCAGGGAGAAGCCTGTTTTCCACAAGCCCCCCTATACGCCTGAACCAGGCATTATAATGCCTGCTGGTCCACTCTTTTAACCTAAAATATCTTTCATCTGCTACCTGATATAATGAACAGCGTTCACTGTAATAAACTGGCACCTTTTTTTGCCTATTATTTTAACTGGAACCTTTTTTAGCCAGCTATTTTAACAGTGATTTTACAATCAGTTTATAACAGAGGTTCCGAGTATCTTAACTGTAAACCACAGTTAAATGCTCACAGGACTGTACTCACAGTTAAAATAACAAGGAGACAATGTGTCAATTTAGCTGGTAGATTCAGTCATGTTTACATCAATGTATATTGAAACTGAAATAATATAAAGAGTCCCAGAGAGAGAACTACCCCTGTGAAGTCACCATCAATCACACTGTGGTTGTAATGTGACTGAAGGCACACGCAGCATTATTATTGTCGCATGTTTTTATAGAATGGCAATTTTTCCTTCTTCTGTCTTAAATATTCATCTTTTTTTGCCCTTTATATCAATAAATGTATTTTTTATTTTCATAATTGCATCAGTAAATTCAAAGATGGAATCACCTAGCAGCTCATAGCTGTTTAATAAAAAGCTGTGACAAGGAACCGCATCAAAAGGCGCATGATGTGAAAACCAATAATAGGAGATAATGTCACAGGTTGTCATGATAGATGACAGTCTACACAAGGAAGTTCCACACCACGGTCCAATGACTAGGGCAAGAATGGAGAAATCGCTCCCTTTTCAGTTACAATTGAAAATATACAAAGCATCACTGATCAGAGATTTTGAGGTTTTTCGACTAATGTTACACTGAAATAGGAAAATTCAGCTGCATCATTATCACGGTATTTCATGCCTCTCGTTCACTGGATGCTGGATAGGAAACAGCCCGCCCCCACATATCGTACACTATACTGTACATCAAACAAATGGCTCATGTATATTATGCAAAATATGAAACCCAAAAAAAAACTTAATTTGTGAACCAAATGGAGTGACCTTTGATCCCGCAAAATTTTAATAAAAATCCAACTCAAGACTATGGCTTGATGTAGTGATGAGTGGATTTTTTTAGAAAGAAAAATGTGTCAGAAACAGCAGTGCAAGACCAGCGAGAGGAGCTGCAGTCAGTGCAATGCAGGAGTGGCCGTCTCTGTGTGTTTGTGTGTGTGTGTGTGTGTGTGTGTGTGTGCAGGCCATCAGGACCGTTGCGGAGAGAACAGGCCATCAGAGTATATCTAGAGATGAAAGCACTGGGCAAAGAACTGAAACGGAGGCATGTGTGTACATGCAAACCCACAAACATACAGATACATGCACACACATGCAGGGCAACACTTGCATGTGCAAGAGCATGCGCGCAAACATATGCAGATGCACATACATACATAAACATGCAGACAAATGCAGACATACCGGGAGCACATGAACAAACAGATAAACACACACACACACACACACACACATACACAGAGTGTACAGAAGTTACAAAGGTCATGAGGCCTCCCCCCCACCATAAAAAATAAATTATCAACCCCCCCTCCATCATTTTCTCAAAAGCAAAATAATAGGCAGTAAATGCACTAATTCAAATTTCAAATTCAGACCCCCCACCCCATCCCTGAACTGGCCACCAAACCCCCCCCCCCCCCCTACAACCCCTCCACCCCCACACACAGAAACACATAGCCAAACGTAAAAGACTAACAATCAAAGCATTCGGGGCAATTTTAACATTCTATGTAGCTGATAGAAACTCAACAGCTGGGATATGGGATGGAATATGAAATGACAGTACATAACCACACTGAAACCCAGGGAGAATATCAAAAAGTAAGCCAGGCTAATCAAGAACAAGCTGCCAACTGTTCGACATGGCTCACTGGGAGCAAAAGGAGGTGACGGAAGTTCACCGGAGTCTGGAAACGAGATTCAGCCATCGCAGATGCAGCATGGCAAATTCAAAAGAGTACTTTAAACCAAAGCCCAAAGGCATGAAAGAAACCAAACACCCAAAGATTACCGTTAAGAAAAACTGAGGCGATGTATTATGCAAGCAATAGCTAGCATAAACCGCAAATGAACCAACAAACAAAAAGTTTCTGCACAAACAATAAGAAAGATATAAGGCATCATCAGGCTGTTGGAAAGCTTTGGTACTCGACATACAAAAGTACAGGGGTGTTTATACACCGTTTTCAGAAGTGCAAGGGTTGCGAAAGTGTGTTGCTGATCACTATGCAGAATCATCTAAAAAAAAGGTTAGCGATTCCCCCGGGCAAAACAAAAACACGATGAATGAACCACTCTCCATATAGGTCACAGCAACACAGCGCGCAAAACAATCAAACCAAATTCTTGAATATCAATGAAGGGCAGCCAGTGCATTGTTGATTACAAGAGGGAGCTTAGTCGTATTCTGAAACAAAAAAACTGCCTGAGGGACTATTACATAACATGACTGATTTCAAGATTTTAGGGCCACCTTTACAAGATTCTGTCACGTCCCTCATGTGAATCCCCAGCCTGTCTCTTCACAGTTTAGCAGCCTGCATGTCTATGAGGTGTGTGTGTGTGTGTGTGTGTGTGTGTGTGTTGTGACCGGGGAATGTCTTATGTCCTTCTCCCCTGTAGGCTGAATCTCGTTACACGCTCGTTTCCTGACGCGTGAGTGAGGGGTATTTAGACCTTGCAGTGAATGTGCTCGATGCTGGATTGCGAAGCCGCTTACATACTGAAATCCCAGTCATATGTATGTTAGGGAAACTTATTTTTCGAGGACTTCATTGTCATTATACTGAAGCAGCACAACAGCATAACAAAATTATTTGGGCTCAAAGCCTGAGTCAAAAGAGAACAGAACAATAAAAGCATTAAAAATGAACATTTAAGACATTTTTGCCTCTTTTTCTTATGGAACTGGTACTTTAGTGGCAGCCGACGTCTCTTTGAAATTTTTATTATCATTAGTTAATTTTAACAAGCTTCCAATCCTAATTTGGGTCCAGGATTGGGGCCAAGTTCAAGTAATCTTAATTCAATTCTGTTCTTAAACTCTAGTTTTTCAGAACGAGCTTCCAATTCTAATTAGGGTCCAGGACCGAAACCATTGTCTTGTTAACCCCTGCAAGTCTGCTCACTTTATTGAGTTTGTTAGGAACATGCTTCCAACCGTGATCCAGGTCTAGGACCGAGTTCCTCTCAAGAATCAACCCTCCTCATTGTGGGCAGTCCAGTACTACCGAGCACTTCAATCTCTGGCTGCACACCGGAAGCCACTGGCCAATGACAGCAGCCCAGCACTGCCTGTTATACAGTGCCCTCCATAATGATTGGCACCCCTGGTTAAGATGTGTTAAAAGCCTTAAAAAATTCAATTTTTATTGCAGAAGCATGCTCTCACATTGAAAATTGTAAAAAAATGTAACCTTCAACTCAAGTGAATTTTAAAGGAAAAAAAAACCCTGACTGAAAAATAATCATTTTTCATAAAAAATTGAAGTATTTCTGTCATTTCTACAGTAGTTTACAAAGTTGATCAGAGTATCTAGAAACATTTAATTAGTAATTCATCACTTCCTGTTTCCCTGGGGTATAAATATGACGTGACACAGAGGCCATTTCTCTTATCCACTCTTCAACATGGGACAGACAAAGGAACACACCATTCAAGTAAGGCAGGTGTGTGTCGACCCTCACAAAAAAAAAAAAAAAGTTCTCCAAAGCTCCCTGTTAAAAAATTGCAACAAATGGTAGCATCTTGGGGTCACAAAGTCTCCAAAACAACCATCAGGTGCTATCTACATGCCAACAAGCTGTTTGGGATGCATGCACGGAAAAAACCTTTTCTCACTCACAATCATAAACGCAAACATCTGGAGTTCGCTAAGCAGTACCGGGACTTCAACTGGGACCGTGTGCTTTGGTCAGATGAGACCAAGATAGAGTGTTTGTTGCCAAAAAGCTCTAAGTGGGTCTGGCGGAACACAAAAGATGAGTATGCAGAAAAGCACTTCATGCCCACTGTGAAGTATGGCGGAGGATTGGTGATGCTGTGGGCCTGTTTCTCTTCCAGAGGCCCTGGGAACCTTCTTAGGGTGCAGGGCATTATGAACACTTTAAAATACCAGGACATTTTAAATAAAAATTTGGTGGCCTCTGCCCGAAAGCTGAAGATGGGTCGTCACCGGGTCTTTCAGCAAGATAATGACCCTAAACATTGGCCAAATCTACACAGAAATGGTTCACCAGACACAGAATCAAGCTTCTCCCATGGCCATCTCAGTCCCCAGACCTCAACCCCATTGAAAACCTGTGAAGTGAGCTGAAGAGGAGAGTGCAGAGGAGAGGACACAGGTTGCTGGATGATTTAGAGAGATTTTGCAAAGAGGAATGGTCAAAGATCCCTCTTTCTGTATTCTCCCATCTTGCGAAACATTATAGGAGAGGATTAAGTGCTATTTTGTTGGCAAAAGGGGGTCGTACAACGTGTTAACATCAAGAGTGCTAATAATTGTGGCACACATGATTTCATGCAAAAGAATTATTTCTAAATGTGGGATTTTTTTCCCACTAAACAAATGCACTTGAATTAATGTTTTAATTTTCCTCCTTATATTGTGGTTCTATATTATTTCGAAAAAAACTAAATGTATTAGAAGCTAAAGAACACATCTTAACCAAGGATGCCAATAATTATGGAGTGCAGTGTATCTGTGCTGTACTGTTCCTCATTCTCTCCAGGGTTTGGTTCCTGCCTGTCCTCTCCAGGGTTCCATCCCCATCATTACCGTGCTGCTGGCAATCACCAGTTGTATTGCAAGTCTGCCTCCATACTTGATTCCTGGTCAGGACCATAACAGACTGAAGATAGAATCTGTGAAGAATTTGTGACCCTACCATGGCAAGTGAGATGTGGAAATTGCCCTCATTAATGAATTGGTCCAAACTGACTTTATAATTTTTTTATAATTATTATGACCTGTTTTTCTCATTATTATTATTACGATCGTTTGATGCTCATGTCCAAAAGGGTCAGTGTTATTTTATATGCTGAACACCAAAAGAGATGTACCGAGTCAACAAAATGGTTGGCTGCTAGGCTTTCAACAGTAGAACAGTAGGCAATAAAAATGGTTAGAAGGTCAAGGTCAAGGTCACATTTATTTATATAGCACATTTAAGCAACCAAAGTCTGCCAAAGTGCAGCAGAATCTGTCACCATCGCACAGCTGCCGGATAGCTCCCTTCCGGGAAAGCATCGCGTTGCAAAGCAGAAGTGACTATCACGTTGTGGGTTCGAGCCCTGGTCATACCAGCTGGCAGTGGTCGGCAGCTTTTTCCGAGTAGCGCACAATTGCCTATTGCGCTACAGGGTTGCAAATTGGGAAGCGACTGCAGGGAAGGGAAAATAAAAGTTGCCTTATTCGTTGCTCAAGCGCCTCCTGTTGGCCAGGTGGGCGCTCGTCAGGAAGATTCTATACCTGTTCATGTCCAGGTACCCTCTGCCCTCATTCTGAACTTGCGAAGATTCAACCAATGAGTGTATAAGGAGCAGCAGGCTGATAGACGCGTGCTTCGGAGGATACCAGCGAACTGTCAACACTCTCCTGGATTGGCAGCAAGGGGTCGCATACGAGCAAGCCTTGTACATAGTTCATCAATTGGGCATTCCAGATTCGGGTGGGATTGGAGATGCCAAATTAAAAAAAAATAAAATAAAAATACAGCCATAGAAATAGAAAAATAATATTTATGTGTAACAATAGAAAACAAAGTAAAGTGGACAATAAGCACAAGAAATCAATAAAACAGTCCATTTATCGGCAATGTTCGGCTCAACAATCAATCAAACGCCACGAGAAGAGATGAGTCTTCAACAATGACTTAAACATCTCGAGAGTGTGGGCAGATCTAACGTTAATATACAATGGCACGCTGTTCCACAATTTAGGGGGAGCCACTGCGAAGGCTCGGTCACCTTTAGTTTTGAGTCTAGATATCGGGATATCTAAAAGCAACTTATTTGATGACCTCAGTGCTCTAGCTGATGCGTGAACATGGATGATTTCAACTAATTACTGGGGGGCCAAGCCATTCAATATCTTAAAAACAAACATCAAAATCTTAAAATCAATCCGGAGACCACAAACTACCGCCAAAAAGTTTGGAATCACCAGTGAATTTCGCTTAAATTAAATATAGAAGAAAACTTGTTTCACAGTACGACAACGACCAAAACATAAACCCAAACTCTGCAGGGATTTTATGCAAAGGTAATAAGATGAGAGGCACTCAGAAAATGTTCATCACTTTACTCCCATAACATGTTGTTATGATCCCATAACAGACCATGTACAGCTGTTATGGGATCACTTGCTTCCTAAAGTAGGAAAATGTGGCCATCTTCAACGAAGATCAAAAATAATGCCTCGGTAAACATTAATATCCGCAATGCCCAAAATCTGTAAAGCAATTGAGCTCCTAAGAACCATACTGGGTCATCCCGCACCTCAGGCGAAATTGAGTTGAGGTAGTCAGCATGTGCTGAAAACTGAGATCTACATTTCCTAAATGGGCAAACCCAATCAGGCCACATGGATTGGTAATACGAGTAAATGTCTTCTCTGCCACTGTACATATGCACTGCACTGCACTGCCAGAGCCATAGTGGACCATCCCACAACTTTCCCATAATTCATGGTAAAAATAGTGGTTAGGTATCTCACTGATAAGGAATTGATTTCTATGATTGATGATGTTGGCAAAGGGGAAGATGACAGAGACCCAGAGTCTCCAATGAATCAGAAAATGATAGTTCCTCTTCAGCAGAAGGTAGGTTTCACTTTAAAAGAAACAGGACTCTATCCAAAACCAGCATAAGAAGTGCATGTACCTAATTTTACTTACTTCAAATGTACCCCAACATGGGTTGGCCCGGTGTGGTTCTTAGGGGCAAAAATAACATGGTGGCTTCTATTTAGAGATTAGGCAATAGGTGAGAGGACCTCACACCCAAATGTCAACATAAGTTGATTGTTAAATGACCCCAAGTAGAAACTAAACTAAATATTTGAAAGTAAAGACTTAGGGAAATATTATCAATTCAGTTAGTTGCTGCTTCCTAAAGGTTAAGTTTAGGGTTAGGGTCTGGTTAAGGTTTAGGTTCCTTAGTACCCGAGCGTCCCCCAATTGGGGGACTTTGAGGGGAATTAACAAACACAGCATGAAATAATGCACTAATCTTGAAAGAATATAGCAAAATTGCACATCAAATTAAACAGCAGAACCGGGGCTACACGACTGTATAAACGTTTTTACATGTTCTAAACACAGCTCAAATAACAACTAAATTAATTACGACATATCAAACTCTGTTCAGCTCCGCTGCATCAACCCACTCGACATATTGCAAGCTCTACCGCAACCAAAGTTCATGCAGCATGCACAAGCGAGGCGTCAAATGAAAGCTAAGACTCCACAGATTCCAATGCTGTAATGCAAATTGATCTACTCCAAAGTTTCGGAGAGATAGAGGCCAAAGAATCATAAAAACTGACATCGCTTTTTCAAACTATCGTAGTAAAATTTATTTTTCCTTCGCTGTTCGGGCGAGAAAATCTTATTTTTCCGTAAAATTCACACTTGATTCAGTTAGTCCTATTACCTGTGTTGCGTTCCAAAACTTTCCGGCTTTAGCCGACAGCGTTAGTGACCCAGGGGAAGCCTTACAATGTCCGTATGCATCAGGGTCTTTTTCGCGAAGACGTGTGTTCTTCTAATTCTGATTGGCAGACAGTACTGTCAATCTCATTTTGGTGAATATAGCTTCATTCTATTGGTTCTAACGATTTCAACGAGTTGTCAATCGCCCAAATCGACGAATCCGTGGCGGAGATAGAGCCAAGCGTATTCACTATGTGTACAAACCAGCAAACTCGATTTACGCAGGATACCCGTATTACGCATAGGATAGCTGAACGCAGAGCGCACGGCATCGACTTTGTTGTTGCTTGTTTCTAGACAGGTTGATTCTTTTTATCGATATTTTATTACACTTTGTGAGAAATATGGCCAAGCAGGGGCCTAGCAGACGTTTCACAGCCGAAGAGGTTTTGAAATTACTGGAGGAGAACGCTGACAGTACGCTATGTATCGAGGATTCTTCGTCAGAGGACGAAGATCTTATGCAACCGGAGTAACGTTATGCAGAAGACAGTGGTGACTCCGATTACCGTCCTCCATCTTCTGAAAGGTATGGAATGTCATATAAATGTTGTATCGAAAGCTTTATTGCTGTAAAAATTTCAATATGTTTGGAGCTAGCTGCTTTTTTTCGGGCCAAAATGCAGGCTTAGTGATGTGGTCTGATGTTATGAAATGTGACGTTCGGTGTCTGTTGGTGTTTGTATGTGTATATGTTTATGTACATGTTTGACTGTATACGTATGTGTATGTATAAGATAAAGGAGAGTCGGTATAAAGCAGGCACTGGCTGGTCCCAGTCGCTGAAAATAAACACTACTTACGAAAGTGGGGCAATTTACGCAATATGGTTCCCATATTCCTATAGTCTTAGGACAAAGCTGATTGACAGACGTTTTGGGCTTAGCTCATTCTCAATGTCTCCAAGTGAAACTTTCTGAAAACAGAAGACTGAAACATCAGTCTTTGAGTGTGCCTTCTTTTCCCTTTTATGTATGAGTATATGCATATATGTATATGCTTTGTGTGTGTTTTTACAAGTTTAAATTTTTATGGAAATATTTGTTTTGCGATTTCAAAGTTTCAAAATAGCATATTGTAGAATAGTGTAAATATTTTAGAAGTTTTACAATTTTTTTTACTGTTGGTATTGTTGCTGAAATATTTACTGTTTTATCAAAATAAATCTGCTCCATTTGGAATCAACATTCAGTTGCTTTGTGAGGTTCAATTTTTCAAATGGGAAATATACAGAGGTCTGGTTGAATTTTCAAAAAATTGCCAAAATCAGTTGTATTTGGATGTATTGATCACCATTAGAAATATAAAAATGAAATGTATAGTGCTGTACATGAGAAAACTCAAATGGCACAGATGGTGCCAAATTGTGCCAAATTGTGCCAAAATGGCCACTTTGGAGACCTCGGTTGAACTCTCTGTGCTAAAAACTCTCTAGTTTTGTTCTACTTCACTTTATCTGAGTCAGCCTTTGCAGAGATAATGTTCTTATGTTGTATTATGGTCTGATAAAGGTTTAGAGCTGACACTGCATCATTTTCAATGGGATATTCATCCTGAAAATGATTTTTTTTTTTAGGCGGATCTACATTTTTAAAATTTTTGCATGTGCCATCTTCATTTACTCTTCACCAGTATCAAATATACTCATATTAACTCATCTCAACAAATCTCACAAGTGTCCCATTTACTATGAAACCAAAATTATTCAAATAGACCTTGTGGTTGCAGAGATATACCCATTTTCTTATGGGTTTGCAATATTCAAGCAGAAACCTTAAAAATAGGCTCATGGCTTAAAGGGTTAAGATAAGACCATCATCACTTCAAAAGAACAATTGTGACTTGTGGTTGGAAGCAGAATTCGAACGCCAGTCTCCCATGAAAAAGTCCGCTGTTCTGTTGTCCCAATCTCCAAACATAGACATAGTCGCTATATCAGGACGTCATTTGACTTCTTCCTTTGTTATTCCGTCACTTAAATGTTAACATGGTTCATTTTGAGTGCTTACATATACTCAGCCAAAATAAAAACTTCACACTCGTTTGGAGGTCGATAAGTTGAACATACAAGAAATGAGGTTTTTGTTTTTGTTTTTTTTATTTAAAAAAGTTTGCCCCCAAATTTTAAACTAAATGAAAAATTATAAAATATATGTGTTTATTTCTGGTTATTTATAATTATACAAATACTTTGTTGAATGAAACAGCAAGGAATACTTAAAAGACAAACAACTTAAAATGTTTGAGAGGAAATTTATGATTGGAATGAGCATCAAAGCACATTATAAATATTGATGTTACAAACACATCTGGTAACTGAATGCAGTGGAGTTCTAAAACACAACCTATTAAAAAAAATGAAAAACCTCAGTCATTTCTGCAAGAGAGATTAAATTTTAAAAATCCAGATGGCATGTCTGTTGATCATTTTCAATTGGACTGAATCAGAACTAAAGTGACCTCACCCTGGCTTATCCCAGAGAATAAGCACATTTGCCTGTGATTCTTCCTCTCTTTAATCCTTTCTTTGTGTGCGCGCGCAAAATGGTGCTAAAGCACAGGAAATGTTAGGGTGACATTGAACAAGCTTATCCAAGTATTACTTGCAATTTGCACTGGCTTTGTTTTTTTCTCTTTGTTTAAGCTTCATTCTTGTTTTAGTACTGGTACTAAGGCTGATGAAGAGCAGAGTGTCTCTTATGCCACTAATCATTGCGATAAACAAGCCTAACGCAAGGCCATTTGAGACTGACGGATAAAATGAGAAGTAAGAGAGCAATCAGAGACTTCTGACCTCCACCAAGGGTTGGCGTTCCGGATCCTAGATCCAGAATTTGATCTGGATCGCCACCAAAATTTAATGGGTTCTTCCTCGGACCAAGGCGCACCTGTGTGCCAATTTTTATGATGATCCGCTGAGTAGTTTTTGAGTAATCTTGCTAACAGACAAACAGACGCACAGACAAATAAACGCAGGTGATTTTATAACCTCCTTGGCCGAGGTAATAAGAGAATAGCAATTGAGATTGGGATGGAAATTTTTAAAAGACTTTTAATTTAATATATCATTTTGCGGGATTATGCACACATCACATGAACTTGTCACTGGATGAATGAGTAATAGCTCTGAAACCACATTGGAATTTTAAATATGCATTTTGCTATTACTACTGGCTGATCTATACTTGGTTGCTCAAAGTTGTTTTTCATATAAACCTATATATAAACCCGTGATGAAAATCCTGACGTAAACTTTGGGCGCTGTTTCTCAAAGTTGCATAACTTTGTCAAAACTTTGATGATTCGCCCATAAATTTATCGCTGCGCAGCAATAAAATATAAAAATCAATTTGAGTCTTTTTGACACATGCCTCCATTTTGCCACAGCCAGTACATGGGGAAAAAAACAAATTTGAGACAAAATTACATTGAACTGCCAGAGTCTGAATGGACATTCATCAAGAACAACATATTACATCAGGCAACAAAGTCATGACAGGACCAGTTACTGAATATGTAGGCCAAGGTACAAAAATAAATTTAATGCTCAAAAAGAGAAAATAGATTTTGCAGTTCAAGGGTATAACTTTATTCACATTTATCTCACCTTCCTCATCATCCACCTGATAGTTTATTCATCTTTTTTGGGAAACTAACAGCTAATCCATCAAAGAGTTTAGTGAAGCATGCAACTGCATCACAGTGGCGTGTGCTCTGCCACTGCCTTGCGAGTAAGAATGGAACATCCAGACTCCAATCCCTCCGATCCATTGTGCCTCCCAGTGACCCATAGATACCCAGTTGGTGTTTAGGCATCCATACAGAAAACTGACAGGATAGGTAACCCCACTTCCATGCTCCTTTTTATCGACCAGACTGCATTTTCTCTGCAGAATATGCATTCATAAATAAATAAATAAATATTGAACAATAAATAAATTTTCGTCTTACTTGAAGAGGTTATGTCCACATTCTTACATAAATGCTATAAGTAACATCAGCTAAGTTCCATTTTAAAATCTGATGCCAATTTAGTACTTAATCAAATCCGTAAGGGGGCCTCCTGACGCAGTTGTGTGGAACCAGTTTGCATAAAGTTTTTGAGTACCACAGTACATGTTACATTTCACTTATTTACTCATTTATTTATTAACTTACTTACTTCTATACTTATTTATTAATTTTAGAGTGTGGCATCCATGGCAACAGGAATCAGTGGTAGCCCAGGCAAGAATATCTGCCAGTTCACCAATCACAGAATGAGTGGTCAGGATACTGAACCAATCACAGTCAGGTTACAGGCTGTAACCTCGAGGTACCAGTCTTTGCTCTTCTTGCGTCGGCCTCTTCATGACTGCATGTTCAACAAGGTTTAAGCAGGAGTAGGACAAAAAACTGACTACATAGATGAAACACACTTGTTTCCAATAGCACACGGAAAGCCATTAGCAAGACCTTTAAGAGCAGAAAATGCAGATCTCAAGTCAGTTTGAGAACGAAAGAAAATATACAGGTTTTATCGATATTCAGTGAACATCAACTGTATGCGCGTTCAGCAAATTCAAAAATAAAAGTTAGACTGAGGAAGAAAGGCTAGTGCTTAAGTTCCAGACTTCAGTAAATAAATTGCCACAGCCAACACTGCGGCCAAAAGGGGGGATCAGGATCAATGAATGGAGTGATGGAAAAAGACAAGAGGACATCATTAAAGACAAAAAGAGATTGAACCACTATTAAATTAAGACGTGAGGGCAAAGTAACAAAATCAAATTTTCTAAAAGACAGGCTCCACCTGAGAGCAAAATTTGCAAAGGCTAAATCAGAGAGCATCCTCGGATAAAAAAAGTCTTAACCTCAGATACAAGTGCACAGACTTTCAAAGACAAAATTTTTTATAACCATACTTTACTCAACATGCATAACATTATGGCAGCACATTTGTGAGAGGAGATAGGAGCTCAAGGCAGGGAGGAGATAAGAGGGAAACAATCCTATTAAGCAGAAGAATGGGGGAAATTTGCTGATCTAAAACACTACAGTGCTATAAGGCTGGGCTTCCCTAATCACGGTCCTTGAGGGCTGATAACTGCTGGTTTTCCACCCTCGCTTTACCTGGGAGTCACTTGTGATGGGTGTCTGACAAATCAGAGGCAATAATTGTTAATTTGCCTAACTGTCTAAGAAGGAGAGGTAACCAGGGCTGGATTTTTTCGATTCAAGGGCCAAATTAGAGTCTAACTAGCCCCGCTACAAGGCCTTGTAAAGATGAGAGTAGTCCATAAAGCTCCCCCAAAATTGTGGAAGGAGTGCAAATTTAGCTTTGGGTTCAAGCAGATTTGGATTTGTGTTCAACCTCTTGCCAGAAAGTGAATCAAGATGGTCTTCAGTGCGATGTGCTCCTGCTGAAGGGAACGAGCGAGAAAAGCAAAGACTCCTTCGAGTTTGTCTTTCTCCTCTGCAATGCTCCATTAAGATCGGTGCTGGGCAGCCTGTCAGCAGGTCACCGGAGAGAGGATTCAAGGCGGCGAGCACAGCTGAAGCGTCCATTTCAGGCTATGAATGCTAATGTGAACCTTGAGACCCAAAGAAAAAGCCCAGCACAAAGCAGAGGACCTTCCCATCCACCTTTTGATTGTTCCTGGTTGAGTAGCAAAAGGGAGGGCAGCACAGGGGAAAATGCAGCTTCAGAGGAGCTTCCTGCAGAGTATGTGGTTCGCCGCACATCTTGCCAAGAGATTTTTTTTTATCTTTGACCAGTAGATCGAAGTGTTTTATTTTCTCACGCAAACCTTAGTCAGCATTCTATACCTCAATCTGCTCTCAGCTGCTAATGTCACGTCAGCAATAAAATGTTCAATTCATTAACATATGGTGACCTCGCATCTTAAAGGTGAGATGGGGCTCACAGCCAGTCCCAATACCCAAACTGCATCTGTCAGCACTGAATTTGGTATGATACTAATTACTCAATGGTCAATGTTGGTACAATGTGTTTCCATCAGCGATTCAAGCAGAAAATTGCACCCATGTCCAATTTACCCATAACCTCCCCCATCGAATGCAATAATGCTGACTAAACAAGAAGTGCCAAGTCATCCTGCTGATAGATATCGCTTAGTTATTGAGCATATCAATTGTTTGATTGTTGATTTAGCAAAGTGTACAGGCGCCGGTTGACAGTAATTATTCTTTAAAGGGTGAGGGCTGTGCCTGTTCTAACATACTACACATCGTTGGTCTCTTGTTGTTTATTTATTTATATATGCAAAACAATGCTTATTTTATGTATTGTTTTCCAATTAGATTTGAAGAGAGCTGTTGCTACGTCTGCCATCAACAAAATAGTTTCTTATCTCAAGGCTAAAAGTCATACGGGGTAATGTAGCGCCCAAACTGAGCATTTGAAAAATACTGCAACACATACAGCTTCTCGGCTACTATACAGTTATCATCTATGGGTATTCGGACCGGCTCTTAGTCTGTCAATCAAGCTGGTGGTGGGGGCAGGACTTCTGTAGCAATTACAGAGCAAGGTATTATGTGAAAAAAGGGAATGGACAATTGAGAGAACTACCAAGCTTGGCATCCACAGGAAACTTGAGGACAACAGGAAACTGGAGCACAGCAGGAAGATACAACACTGGCAAGTGACAGGAAGCTAGCAGGTGCAAAGGAAGGCTGGAAAATGACAGAAAACATGAGGACGGTAGGAGGCCGAAGTGCTTTTTTTTTACCATTCCTGTTTCACCTCTATTTGCCATCTAAACAAGGTGCCATTTTGATGCCATTTCAGTTCCCTAGCAACCTCGCTCAAAAGCTGGCAACAGTGGCAATGTTACCGAGAGGTTGATTAGCATTTGAGACAGCAAGGGAGAGATAAAGGCAGTTAGAGGCCTAGTCCTGTCAGCCTTCTGGGTGACGGGAGGGGGTAGAGGGTTAGCGATTTAAAAAAAAAAAAACACACTCTATATCGCATACAAAAAACCCTTTCTCTCGCATGGAGCATCAGCCACCAGGCTCGGGCAGAACACCCGCAACACAAACCTTCTCCTCAGCTTGACAGCGACAATATCTGTCTCTTTCTCTATTTGTTTCATCCCCCTCTCCTCTCGTTCTCCTCCCTCCATTAGCATAAGCACCACTGTTAGTAAACTGAATACCATCGCAATCGGCCACTGAGGAGTCCTTCTAGATGACAACACGCCAACAAAGACAGATAGAGGATGGGCAGTAGCCAAGCTATGGTACAGTAGTTTTCATGTCTTTCCAAGAGACAACTAATTCTGCAAAGTACCGTTTTTCTTCTCACAAACATTGGCACGCATACGCACACCTGTGCATATACACACACAAACACACACACACACACACACACACACACATGCACACACTCTCAGCTTTACAGCATCTGCATCCCAGGCATTAAACATCAATATGTCTGAATGTGAAATTCTGAAAGTACGGTTTTTATTTATCAAGATGAGTCAGTTTACAATGAATTAATCAGGGTGATTTTTCCTTTTCTTTCTCTTTTTTTTTTTTACATGCGATCAATTGCATTTTTAACTTAATTGAATGTGTTTCCTAGTTTAAAAGATCAGAATTATATCAATCTGTGAGTTGATTGATAGACTTGGACCAATAATTGCACCATATTTCCAGAATTCCCCTTTAATCACGACACCAACTCAAGGCTAAGGCTTCTCTTGGCAATGAAATAATGGCAAACTTTTTTTCGCTCTCTTTTGATAGTAATGAAAGAGCTATGAAAAGCCAGCATTGACAAAGCATGTCTAGTTTCTTCTTCTTCTTCTCATTTTTTACTCAGCTAGGTACCATAAGGAAGGAAAAAATTGTGGCCAGCCTTAATTGGAGAGGCGATAGATGCGATCGATGTGAACTGGCCATTAGTTAGGCTCGCCTTCTTTTAATCTGCTGTGAACAATGGCATAAAATAATTGCTTATTATATAACCTTTAAACATGAAAAATAAAATGATTTAAAAAGTTCCTCCCCGTAACTATACAGTAAATTTTTTGCTTCGTTAAAAGAAATCTGAACTTGCTGAAAGGGCATCTGTTGATTAAAATAATTGCCTGCTTCACTGAGATTCATCAACCTAGTGAACTGAATGGTGCAGAAAATTGAAGGGAAAAGTTTGTCCCCGACTCCCATTATGTATGCTGAATTATTGATAATCTGATTATATTGTTCAATTTTACAATGAAAAGCAGAGAGTTTCTGATCATTATGTTCTCACAGCTCTGAGAAGTTCGTTTTTCCGTGCGGTATTCATTCTGCAGCTACCAAATATGTTAAAAAAAAACAAAAAAAACAAAAAAAACAAATGACATAGGACAAGTCGGCTTGCTTTAAAAATGAGCATTACTGTATGCATATACTGTGCGGCTTAGCCAGGTAATACGCTTTGGCATTTACACGGCCAAGAATTGCTTTGGGCGTGGGAAATGTCATTTATACAGACAGGGAAGGAACGATAAAAAGGTTCAGTATCCTCACAACCATATTGGAAATGTTCTCATTTCGCACTAAAATCAAATGCACACTTTTCAAAGTACTTATAGCAGTAGAGGTGGAGAAGCACACGCTGAACTGATTATTTTCAGTAAACTTTAAGCCAAAATGAATTTCCACAAGACTTAAATGAAATTTCTCTATATGCTGACAGATTAATAATAGCATTGCTTTGACATTTACTATCTCGTGGTGTTTGCTTTCTGGCATAGTTATATTGATACAGTGGGATAAAATGTCCTTAAATTCAAATTAAAAAAAAATACAAATGAATAGTTTTAACACCATAAATGAGCAGTTCACTGTATATAAATGTATTAAAGTGCAGCCATCCTGAAGTTGAAAAGGAAAAAGAGTGGGTAGAGCGGCACCGTACATTGCATCATGGGTAGTGAGAACTCTCGAGTGATTCTTCCTGTCAGATGTGATATGTTACAGTGCCGCAGATGGGGTGGTCAGGGAGGGGTTGGCTGTCAGTCAGTCAGCCAAGAATGACCTCCAAAGAGCAGAGCCCCATGACAATCAACCACTTATGTGACAGATATGAGGAACTAGTGTGATGTGACTTGAAATAAGTTGATAAAGATAGTAAGAGGTGGTTTGGAGTAAATTATTAGACGTAAATTGAGTTGACTTGGGATAGATCAATAGAGTTGGTATGAAATTGCTCAGGGAAGATCAATAGAGGCTGCATGAATCAAATTGGTGTATACAGAAAGAGACAGTAGTCCACGAGGGGTAAATTGACTGAGGTAATGTGAGTCCGTCTGGGTAAGTTGACAGAGCAGCAGTATTCAAGCCCAGGTTAACTGGGCAGGGCACCTCTAGTTTGGTCTTTTGAAAATTTTGTTGTGCTGGGCAGGTGAGTAGTCTGCCCCCATGGAGTACATGTTGGTATAAGTCATCTGCCTTTGACTATACAGCAAGCAGGTAAAATCTCTGTCCAATGTTTTCCAGCACAGAAAAGCTTTGGTGTGGGATTTATTGCGAGAGGATCCAATCTTCTACAGGCATGACACTGTATCTGGTTTAAAATAGAGCAAATTTCTAGGGGAGCTGTCTAGTCTGGCAAAGGGTTGATAAAGATTTGGCAAATTGACCAAGATGTTTTCTAGTCTGTTATGCGGCACACAAGGCATCAGATTTGGTAGAGCATGAACCAGAGGAGAGGCTGGATATTCTGCTATACAGCTGACAAGGTGCAAGGTACATTGGTAATAGAGTTTGTCTGATATGAGGCAGACAAGGTGTCTGGCCTGGGACAGGGAACTTTGTAGAGGGACACCCTCGTTTGGTATAAGGCAGACAAAGTGTCGGGTCTGAAGTAAGGAACATAGTTAAAGGGGCTATCTAGTTTGCTTTAAGGCAGGGAAAGTGTCTGGTCTGGAGTAGGGCACACTGGTTGTGGGATTGTCTAATCTGGTATAAGGCATACAAGATGTATGGTCTAAAGTAGGGGACAATCTTAAAGGGGCTATCTAGTTTGCTGAAAGGCAGACAAAGTGTCAAGTGTGGAGTAGGGAACATTGGTAGTGGGATTGTCTTGTCTAGTCTAAGGTAGATAAGGTGCCTTAGTCTTAGGAAAGGCAGAGGGATGTGTGACTAGGCAAGCTACTCAGAAATGCAACAGTATGGCAGCCCACTCCAGAATCAGCAGTAATGAGATTTGACAGCTCAGTAATCTATCACAGTGTCTGCCTGCTGCTCGTCTCTCTGTCACCAGCCTCCTCAGGTGGGCCTGACAGCTAACATCATCAGGGAGGGACCTCATTCCACCTCCCCGAACACCACAGAGCACTCCCGTATCACCCTGACGCGGGACTGGCCAGACCAAGAGAGAGTTAATGCCTCTGAATATTTAACAGCTTCAAGTACACTAGAGATGAAGGGTAGTGCAGAGTACAGTTCTTGGCTGAAATATTTTGCAGGACATCACCAAACATTGTCAATTAAATATTCAATTTCACCTCTGAAATATAGCTTCGACCAGAGAAAAAAACGGCTTTCATTTCATGGTCTGTTTCACAATAACCCAAACCGGCAATGAAGACAATTCCAATTCATGAAAATTGGCATTTTTCTACGTAACGATGGCAAACATCGGCCTGGGTGGAACAATTACACATTATGTTTGCTTCCACATAATGTTTTGATTCATAAATTACAAAATGTACTCCAGTTCAACATATCTTTTTGTCTGCTTTTTAGTAATTATTTTTTAGGAATCACTAAATGGTGGTCTACTGCATAAAGGTATCCACCTCTGCCTCAAGGAATATGTTTTCACCGCCATTTGTTAGTCTGATCGTTTGTCAGTTACCTTAAAAAAGTTATGGATGGATGTCAATAAAGTTTTGTGTGCTCATAGACGCTGTGCTAAAGAGCAAGTGATAAAATTTTGGTGAAGATCCAACACATATTTTATACCCAGAATTAAAAAAAATGTCTTCACATGTAGAGAAGGCACTGTCGAGACTAACACTCCCTTTCAACGATAGTTCCTCCGACAACTAATTTCAAAATGGCAGAGGTAATGCGCGCTTTTACAACGTAGCTATTATGATGATGATGATGATGATGATTATTATTATTATTATTGTTATATAGCAAAATTAATATACAGGCTTTTTTGATTACGTACCTGCTTTCAATAATTTTGATCATTATAATCATGCAAAGACTGCAAATAATTGCTCGTAAGTTATTCAGATTCTATTGCATGTACAACCTGTTTTAAGAGAGTGACCTGTGTCACAACCAGTGTGTCTACTTAACTGGTTGTTCCCCTGTTCCAGCTGTCTTGAAGGCTGTTCCTATTAATTGATTGATTGGCTCATTGGCCCTTAGTGTGACTGGCTGAAGCCACTGGGTGCATCTCCAAGCATAGGCTGCATCTGTTGAAGGCTGCATTTTTAGGGGTCGTCACATAATTCCAACTGATGCACTGACATAACGTCATTTCATCTCTGTTAAACGGCTTTGGTTTCAGTGAGTTGTCACTGGTTTTCCTTACCTTAACCTTAACTCCAACCCTTAACCCAAAACCTAAATCTAAATTTAACCTCGTCCCTTACCCTAAATGTCAGTTTAGCATATGAAAGTAAGTGATGACCCCTAAAAATGCATCCTTCAATGGATGCAGCCTATGCTTTGAGATGCACCCATTAATGGTGCTGTTTATATAGATTGTATAGGTTTTGGCTTTGTCGGGGCAGGATCATTGATCGTACCAGCAGGGGAAATCCTAACCTCTCACTCTAAATTCTAGTTCCCCTCCCAGGTGTCTCTTCCAGAGCATGATATTATTTGAAGGTAAATTACTAGTGAGCAAATTGTTGCATAAAGTGAGTTCTTTAAGCCTTCCATTTCTCTCTCCCTCCTCATTATAAACCTGCCTTCTGCACAGTTCAAAACAAACCTGCAATTCAACACAGCAATTATCTGGTCATGTGATCATTACATTATATATGCTTTCATTCCTCAGGGCTTTGTCAGACACAGTTAAGCTTGCAGTTGAAGAGACTTTAGTATAATAAGTCAAAACTGTAAATTTCCAAGCATTTCCAATGGTTTGTGTGAAGTTAACCTTCTAATAGGCAATTGCTGAGCAAAAGAGCTCAATGACCTTTTTTCAGAGAAACACTGTAATTTGATTTTGTGAGTAATGCCAGGGGAGTTTGAGTATATAATCTGACCAAAGGCTAACAAGCTATCTGGCAGGAATCTCAGTGATCTTTTGCTTGTCAACAGAAAAATTAAGGGGCGGCACAGTCGAGCAGTAGGTAGGGCTGTCCTCTCAGAGCGAGAAGGTTATGGATTTGAACGGCCTGAGGTATTTTGTGTTCCCTTAGACCAAAGGAGTTTAAGTGGCTCATCAAAGGGCAGAGGGTCTGCAGGTTTTCAACCCGAACCAAGCAGAAGCACAGCTGATATAACTACTTCAATCAACTGTCCTCAGCCTGCGCAGATGATTAGTAGAACCAGGTGTGCTTCTGCTCGATCGGAACTAAAAACTGCAGCGCCTCTGCCCTTTTGCCCAGTTTGACACCCTTGCCTTAGAGTGTGTGTGTTTCTTCAAAGTACTGTGGTTTCCTTCCACAGTCGACAAACACGAAAACACGTGTGGCAGCCTAAGTGGTGACGCAATGCTACACGTAAGGCTAACTGGAGTCTCTAAATTGCCCATCGGCGCAAGTGGCGTGCGATCCTCACGCTGCTTTGAAGAGCAGCACAATGTGGCCGAGGAATTTCAGAAGTGCAGTCAAACATGGAATAAATCAATATGATATAAGATTTAATTTTGGCAACGGCAAAATCAAGCAGACACAGCATCATTTCATGGTGATCTATGGCATTGTGCCGATACAAAGTGATATTCAACTGATACTTGAGCCACAGAGTGACACCCTCCCTACAGCAAAGGACTGCCATTTGATCCCTCTCCCATCCCTCCCACGGTTACCAAAAATTGATTTGGCTACTGCCTGCCCTGCTGAAAATTCTAACTCAGACCAGCCGAAGCTGATTTTGGCTGGCTGACCAGCCCTCCACCAGATGAGCATCTTATAGTCAGGAGGTTTATCAGATTGTGTGCTGGCTTTTTACCAGTTTAACCAGTTTCTATCGGCCACAGACCAGTAACAGAAAGCAAACAAGCAGTCTAAAGGTAGGCTAAGTGTGAAACCTCAGCTAAAACTAGAAAGGGTTCTTGATTCATGGCAAGGTTTTTTTTAAATTAAAACTTAGGCTCATTTTGGTTTGAGGTTCCCCAGAGTCCAAAACATATCCGCGGTGTGCCAACTTTCATGAGGCCTGCACTAAAATTTAAAGGCCGTGTTACGAGCCTGAAGTGTGAACTTTTCTTATAAGCCAAGGTTACAAGCCCACTGGTCGAGATTTAATACTGTTCCTACACCAGCTGGGGCCCAGGGAGTCCCAAACATAAATGGCCAAATCAGGCAAGCACCTGTTTTGAAGTGAGCATATTGGCTGTTAGCACAACAGCATTTCATAAACTGGCACTATGGCAGCTCAATCGCGGCTAAACTATTTGCCAGCTATTCCGCAGCTGATCTACACAGCGACAGCCTCGCCTAAGCAGCCCACTGGTAGACTAAGGATGTGTGGATTTGTGAAATGCCAGAAGGCCTACAGCTGTGCCAACACAGTTACCGGTGGCCAGCCGTCATGCCATTTTGCATGGGCCAATGCTATCCTACAAAGATTAGCTTCCCTCCTGCTAGCAGCAGCCCCTGAATATTTTGTGTAACCAAAAAAGGACTGACTAGGAGGAAGGACGTGGGGTGGCTTCTCACAGAATAGAGAACCAAAATCAAAGATGTATTTTCCCCCTCTACATAGAGTAAAATGAAATGGTTTTCCAGAACAGTTCTTAAGGACCCTAGTGCTACAAAATGCTTAACTTATAAAATGTCTGTATTGAGGAAAAAAAAGTGTTCTGAACAGGGAAACAAAGACGTCACTACCCGTTTGTGGTTGGGGGGTGGGTGGGCTGAGCCATGGTTGAGGGTGGGAGGGTGGGGGGTTGCTGGGTACGAGATGCTGACAGCTTCGAAAAAGACTTTATGTGCGAAGTAAACATGGCCTAAGGCTAACCTTAACTTAAGCTGTAACCGTTCGTCAAATAACAGTGGCAAACGACAGCTGTTCTGCAATATTTATTAAGCTATATTTAACCAAAAATCAAAATGGTAGATCGGCATTTTAGCTTGAGAAGGCTACTTGCTATCACAGCTTTTGTATAAGTCACATGTAATACGCGCACCTAGTCGAAAGCACTGAATGCAATTCTGAAGATTTTCTGTTTGAAAGCAGTTACTTGCAAAGTCAATGCGTGATAACTTCCTGTCCTGAAAGATGGAATAATTGTTAAAGTGCACCTATGGTTGCCTAATTCTGTGGTGTTTAGGGCCGTATTCTTTGTGCTGCTGAAATTATTCTACACTAAGACAGAAAATCAACTTTTTGGAGACTCAGTGGCACAACTGCAGATTAGATTATATCAAATATTCAAAACTTTAGATAAATATTTACAAAGTATATTTGTTTTAGGGGGGCTACAGGCTTTTTTTAAACAGGGGGCGAGGGGGGGGGGGTAAAACCACCCCAAAATATGCCTCGCAATGCATTTGGGTTTGAATATATGATAGATCTATAGAAGCTACGAATTGAAGACCCCAGTGCTAAAAGTCCCTCAGTCACAAAATGTCTATTTTGAAAAATTTACAAAATTGACAGGTAACAATAAAGGACGTTTTCCCATCCTTACCTCATAGTGTGTGAAAATGTGACGTAAGTACTTCTAGCACTGGGCTGATTAACTACTAAATAACTGAATTCTACTGCTTATGTGTGATTGCGGCCCGAAAACTCTGAGTTGAGCATTAATGTCAGTGTTAGCCTCTGACTAATGTGAGACTCACTAGATCTCTGCAGCTTGCTCATAATGCTGGCAAGTCGAAGTTCGGCTCTACACTTAAAATCAAGCTTTCACACATCCTCCCTGCTCCCTGGCAACAGACAGAAACAAGTATCAAATTAAAGTGGCACTTCCCACTGTGCCTTACCTGCAGCCCAGGATTAGAGCCCCCCACAGCACAGTGAGTTATGCATTTGGCAACCTCCGATCGCACTGCAGTTCCCACCCGTTAATGACAAGAATTCTAAAAGAGCCTCTTTTTCTCCTTCCTACTGCTGCCAGAACAACCTACCCTCTGCCATCAACTGTGTAAAATTACTTGTGATATCTTCAGCTTCCAACACAAATGTCTCTTGTCCGCAACACAGTTTGGTTGCCAGATCAAAAACCGCAGGTCCTAAAATCCCTAGCCTCATACAGGATAAAAATTGCAGTTAAAGTGATGCAAAGTCACAGTTCCAAGTTCAAAAGGGATAACAGCAGCACAATTGGGAGTGTATCTGTGAGAGTGTCTCTTGCTTTACTCCTAATCATTTTTAGCTCCCACCACTCGCGGTGCGGGAGCTATGGTATCGGGCTCCGTCCGTGGGCTCAACACATTTTGCTTTGTTATGGCCCCATTTTGTTATTACATTTATAACACAACAGCAACAGCAAGGGATGACAAACACAGTTTTAACAACTAAAACACATTTAATTTTTAACAAAGACAAAGACTAATAACAACCTACAACTAAAGACCAAGATTGATAAATAAGAAAAAAAACAGAAATAATTACAGTCCCTTTTTGGTGGGGTGGCTTGGTGATGTCCTGGATGAAGAAAATGCTCAAACACAGGCAAAGAAATCCACAAAAGAAACGTCACAGGTCTTGAACAGAATGGCAGGTCTGGTCATCTTCTTGCAATTTCTCCTACTACTGTCTCAATTCTTTTCCTTATATACTCTTTTGCAGACCCCACCCACATTTAGACCTCTTTTTTTTCATTTTCTGAGACTTGCCCCAGACATGTCCAGGACATGTCTAAACATGACTCCAGTCTGAGCTTAACAAAAAAAAGGTAAATACTGCCATCTAGTGGCCTATATTCACATTACACCTCCATTCCAAAAGGGAAAAATTTTGACTCATAAAGGCAAAATTTTTCTTTTCAATACAAAATGATTAAGTGAACACTTGTCTACATACATATCATACAATATTCAAACACATGATATATATATACACATTCAAACACGGGATAAGCAATCAGCAATTACATTGTCTGTACCCTTCACATGCTTAATTTCCAAGTCAAACTCCTGTAAAATCAAACTCCAATTCAACAATCTCCGATTCTTGTTTTTCATCTTACTCAAAAACATTAACGGATTGTGGTCAGTGTACACAATCATTGGCTTTTGTCCTGTACAAACATAAACCTCAAAGTGTTGTAAAGAAAGAACCAGAGCCAACAGTTCCTTCTCTATTGTGGAATAGTTCCTTTGGTGGCGATTGAACTTCCTGGAGAAGTATGCCACGGGATGCTCAATGTCATCAGAGTCACTTCTCTGTAGGAGCACAGATCCACAAGCTTGGTCGCTAGCATCGACCGCGATGGAGAACGGTTTGTTGAAGTCAGGAGATTTGAGCACGGGGAAGTGACACAGCAGAGACTTCAGGCGATCGAAGGCTCTCTGGCATGCATCATCCCTGGTGAACTTTACGCCTTTCTTCAGTTAGTTAGTTAGACTGAGAGCAATCTCAGCAAAGTTCTTGCAGAACTTGCGGTAGTACCCGATCATTCCAAGGAAGCGGCGCAAAGCTTTTTTGTTGTCAGGAACTGGAAAGTCCATGATGGCTTGGACTTTAGCATTTATGGGTGCCACCTTACCCTGGCCTATGACGTAGCCAAGATAGGTGACAGTAGCACAACCAAAGTCACTCTTGTTCAGGTTAACAGTCAGGTTAGCCTGGGTCAGGCGCTGGAACAACGTCTCTACATCTTTTAGATGTTCTTCCCAGGAGTCACTCCATGTGATCAGGTCATCGATGTATGCACCCGTGTGTGGCAATCCGGCGATTGTAGACTGTATCATCCTTGGGAACGTGGCTGGGGCATTTTTCATGCCAAAGGGTAGGACCTCATACTGGTACAATCCAGATGATGTGGCAAAAGCAGAGATGCTCTTGGCCCTCTCAGTTAAAGGCACACACCAATAACCCTTCAATAAATCAATCTTGGTCAGAAACTTTGCTTGCCCTACACTATCAATACAATCATCAATCCTAGGTATTGGAAACACATCAGTTCTAGTTACAGCATTGACTTTGCGATAATCTGTACAGAATCTAGTACTTCCATCAGGTTTTGGAACTAGCACACAGGGTGAACTCCAATCGGAGTTGGAGGGTCTGATAATATCATGTTTTAACATGTACTCAACCTCTTTCTCAGCAATCTTTCTCTTTTCAGGATTCATCCGGTATGGATGCTGTTTTATTGGTTTGGCATCATCAACATCTACATCATGAGAGGCTATAGTAACTCTCTTTGGAACATCAGGAAACAAATCCTCATATTTCTTGATCAACCTTTCAAACTGATCTCTCTGTGAGGGTTCTAAGTGCTGGAGTTTTACATCAAGATTTTGCAACACTTCAGTGTTTGACAATTTACATGAAAGAACTTCAGCTTTAATTCTTGGTTCATCATCTTAAAACTCCCCCTCATCTTCACACGTTTTGACCATTGGAGAATCTGAAGTGACAGCTGCAACCCTAGCATTTCTGTCATGATAAGGCTTTAGCATGTTAATAAGACACAATTGTTTTGGTTTTCTCCTATCTGGAGTCTTCACAATGTAATTGAGATCATTGAGTTTTGTCAGAATTTCATAAGGACCATGAAATCTAGCCTGCAATGGATTGGACTGCAAGGGAAACAACACACTGACCTTTTCTCCTGGTTTAAACTCACGGCTTCTAGCCTTATGATCATACCAAGTTTTCATTTTTCCCTGACTTGATTTCAAGTTCTCTTTGGCAAGGTCACAAGCTGCACGCAATCTTTCCTTGAACTTGCTAACATAGTCTAACAGACTGATATGCCGCTCTTTCTCTTGCCATTGTTCACTCAATAATAGCAAAGGTCCTCTCACTTCATGACCAAACACTAGCTCAAATGGACTGAATCCAGTAGACTCCTGCACTGCTTCTCTAGCTGCAAACAACAGCAAATGAACCCCTTCATCCCAGTCTTTCTCATGGTCATAACAATAAGTCCTCATCATTGTCTTGAGAGTGGAATGAAACCGCTCTAAGGCACCCTGACTTTCTGGATGATAGGCACTAGAAAGAATCTGTTTTGCACCTAGTTCATACACAACCTGCTGAAACAATCCTGAAGTGAAATTGCTACCTTAGTCTGACTGAATTTCCCTGGGAAGACCAAACAACGTGAAGAACTTTATCAAAGCCTTCGAGATTGCAGTTGCCTTGATGTTACGTAGAGGTATGGCTTCGGGGAATCTGGTAGATGCACACATGATTGTCAACAAGTACTGATTTCCAGATCTAGTCTTGGGTAATGGACCAACGCAATCAACAATGACCCTAGAGAATGGCTCCCCAAATGCTGGGATAGGCTGCAATGGAGCTACAGGTGGGTCTAACTGGTGTTTTCCAACTACCTGACAAGTGTGACAGGTTTTGCAAAAGTTGGAAACGTCTTTCCGAAGCCCAGGCCAAAAGAAGTGTTTCATGATCTTATCAACAGTCTTGTTAACACCAAGATGACCTCCTAAAGGTAAACTATGAGCCATTGTTAAGATCTCATTCCTATAGACCTTCGGAACAACAATTTGCCTGACCACTGCCCAATCTGCATTGGCAGGGATATCAGGAGGGCGCCACTTCCGCATCAACACACCATCCTTGAGATAATACCCAACTGGAACTGCATCTATTTCTTTTTCAGGAAGGGCTCTCCTCTTTAGTACACCAATTTCAGGATCATTAGTTTGCTCCTCAATCAACCGCTTTCTGGACAGAGACAAGTCTCCAGACACATCAGAATCACCAGACCCATCTGGCTGGCTGAATAGAGAACTGATAAAAGTATCTGATAAGTCCTCAAACGGAGAAACCATAGTAGGCCGATCAGAGTCATGAGGCGAACCACCTGAGTCCTGACTATTCAATGTACTGGACGGCACCACAACATCATCTTCTTTAGCCTTCTTGGCCATAGCACGAGTCACTGCGCAAGAAGGATACAGAGATGGGTCCTCATCCCCATTTTCAGTGCTCGGCTGTGAAGTAAGATGTTCAGGGGGAACTACTTTGCCCCCAGCCAGGTCATTGCCTAGCAACAGAGAAACACCCTTTATAGGTAGACTTGACATAAGTCCCACCTTTACCTGTCCTGTAACTAAATCTGACTTCAAGAATATAGAGCGCTGGGGTACAGATACAGTCCTCCCTTCAATACCTTGTACAAGTATGAAATCCCCTGAAGCGGTCTCATCACGTAACTCCAAGGAGTCCATCAACAAAAGTGACTGAGAAGCTCCGGTATCCCTTAGGATATATATGGGGACAGGAGTAGTATGCTCATTCAGAGCCACAAATCCCTCTGACACAAATGGAAGAAATTCCTCCCTCACAAAGTCAGCTGTATTAGGCTTTTTAGCCCCACAAGAAGCAGGCAATTTAGCAGATTGGTTATCTACTACAGGGGTTTCTAACCTTGTTTTCACAAAGGCATTTGGTTTGGTATCCTTTTCTTTTTCTTTCTTAGCTTTAAGGAACCAACAGTTAGTTGTAACATGACCAGATTTCTTGCAATAACTGCAAACTAGACCACTTTTGTCACTGTCAGCTTTCACACTTTGATCAGACCTGTTACTGGATTTCTGAGCACCATCACCAGATTTGTCTTTGTCTTTGGGTGAGGAATCTTGGGTATCACCGTAACCCTTTTTCTGAAATTGGGACCATTTATTGTTACTGCTAGACTGAAATTTGGACTTATGAGTGAGAACATATTCATCTGCAAATTTGGCAGCTGATTGCAAGTTCAGTGCTTGCTTCTCATTAAGGTAGGTCTTAACACCATCCTTAACACAGTTCTTGAATTCTTCAACTAACACCATCTCTTTTAGTGAGTTGAAATCATCCTTGACCTCCATAGAAGTACACCAGCGCTCAAAGCAAACCTGCTTCTCATTAGCAAATTCAACATAAGTCTGATTTTCAGATTTCTTCAGACCTCTGAATTTCTGTCGGTAAGCCTCTGGAACCAACTCATAAGCTCTCAAAATAACCTTTTTGACAACCTCATAATCAGAGGAATCATCTGCAGACAAAGCCGAATAGGCTTGTTGAGCTTTACCCTTGAGGACAGTTTGCAACATCAGAGGCCAGTGTTCCTTTGGCCACTGGCAACTCTTTGCTACCTTTTCAAAACACTGGAAATAGTTGTCAACATCCTTTTCTGAAAATGGAGGCACCAGTTTTACCTCCTGACTGGCACAAAATTTATTTTCAGTTTGAATTTTTATTTTTAGTTGCTCCATTTGGAGTCTTTCTTTTCTATCGAATTTCTCTAATTCAAAATCTCTCTGTCTCTGTCTCTCTCTTTCTGCTCTTTCCTCTTTCTCTCTCTCAAATTCTCTTTGTTTTTCTTCTCTTGCTAATTTTTCTAATTCAAACTGCCTTTGTTTTTCTTTTTCTTCCCTCTCAAATTCTCTTTGTTTTTCTTTTTCCTCCCTTTCTTTTTCTCTTTCCTCCCTTTCAATCTCTAGCATTTTTAATTTAAGTTCCATTTCTATATTTGGATTTTCCACTGGAAACTGTTCCAGGTCTCCTGGTGCAAACACATTTTCATCAATGTAATATTCAACTATCTCTCGAGCCAGTCTTGCTTTTCACATGGCTGGTTTTACCTCTGTCAGCTCCAACTGTCTGCAAATTTCTAGCAGTTCTGTCTTTTTAAAAGACTTCAAAACCCCTACGGTTGGTGATGCCAAGAAATCATCCATTGCTGTTGTCAATATATATCTAGGAAAATTCACAAAAACAATTTCACAATTTGGAATGTTAGATTTTCAATAAATTACTCACACAATGGTCTATCCCGGACCTTGAGCCCCCAATTTGTTATGGCCCCATTTTGTTATTACATTTATAACACAACAGCAACAGCAAGGGATGACAAACACAGTTTTAACAACTAAAACACATTTAATTTTTAACAAAGACAAAGACTAATAACAACCTACAACTAAAGACCAAGATTGATAAATAAGAAAAAAAACAGAAATAATTACAGTCCCTTTTTGGTGGGGTGGCTTGGTGATGTCCTGGATGAAGAAAATGCTCAAACACAGGCAAAGAAATCCACAAAAGAAACGTCACAGGTCTTGAACAGAATGGCAGGTCTGGTCATCTTCTTGCAATTTCTCCTACTACTTTACTGTCTCAATTCTTTTCCTTATATACTCTTTTGCAGACCCCACCCACATTTAGACCTCTTTTTTTCATTTTCTGTGACTTGCCCCAGACATGTCCAGGACATGTCTAAACATGACTCCAGTCTGAGCTTAACAAAAAAAAGGTAACTACTGCCATCTAGTGGCCTATATTCACATTACAGCTTCATCTCATCAACGATTTCAATTGCAGGCTCCAATTTTGTCTGGACATGCATCTCATAAAGGCCAACAAATGACATGCCTAAAGGTGACCTTGGCCTATTTTTTCAAGGTCACTGGCCTTAAAATATCACCAAAAACTTTGACATTTTGCTTTATCTCATCAAATATTTCAGTTACAGGCTCCTAATTTTTACTGGAAATGCATCTCATAATGGCCTACAAATGACCTGCCTGAAAGTGACCTTGGCCTATTTTTTCAAGCTCAGTGGCCTCAAAATATCACCAAAAACTTCAACATTTTCCTTTATTTCATCAACTATTATAGTGACAGGCTCCTAATTTTTAATGGACATGCATTTCATAAAGGCCTACAAATGACGTGCCTAAAGGTGACTTTGGCCTATTTTTTTTCATGGTCACTGGCCTCAAAATATCACCAAAAACTTTGACATTTTGCTTTATCTCATCAACTATTTCAGTTACATTCTCCTAATTTCAACTGGACATGCATCTTATAATCACCTACAAATGATGTGCCTAAAGGTGACCTTGGCCAATTTTTTCAAGGTCAGTGGCCTCAAAATATCGCCAAAAACGTTGACATTTTGCTTTATCTCATCAAATATTTCAGTTACTGGCTCCTAATTTTTACTGGACATGCATCTCATAAAGGCCTACAAATGACATGCCTAAAGGTGACATTGGCCTATATTTTAAAGGTCACTGGCCCAAACATATCACAAAAAATTTCAACATTTTTCACTATTTCAGTGACAGGCTCCTAATTTTTACTGGACATGTATCTCATAAATTCCTACAAATGACGTGCCTAACGGAGACCTTGGCCTATTTTGTCAAGGTCACTGGCCTAAAAATATCACCAAAAACTTTGACAAGTTGCTTTTTTCTTATCAACATTTTCAGTTACAGGCTCCTAATTAGACCCCGCCACCCGAGTGGCACGGGAGCTATGGTATCGGGCTCCATCTGTGTATGAGTCCGTCCATGAGTGCGTTCGTCACACAAAATGTTGAAGTTTTTGTCATCTTAACGGCACAAGCTTCTGGGGCCGCCAGTGTTCTATATTTGTTCAAGTTCTAGTGCTTTGTGTGTTCTTAATTTATCTGCAAACAGTGTCACTTCAGTTTCATGTTATCGTTTTAACGTTTCCAGCATCCATTAAGAAAATACTGCCAATGCTGTTGAACTATAAAATGTGGATCCTTAGCTGCACCATCTGTATGGAAATATTCAGACAGTGAATCATATTCAATAAAATAAAACACAAGCAAAAGGCATCCCATCATGTCAGAAAGATAATCAACAATCAGCCAACCTCAAATCACGGTATGGCTGTGCAGCAATAATTGTCATATAACTGGGCTCATAACCAGAATACTGCTGATTTAATCTCTAAATTGGTAAATTCCACTTCACAAGTTTTAAAAACTGAACACAAGTTTATTTTTTCAAAAAGTTAAAATTATACAATGTCTTCATCAATTAATAAAGAATATCTTCAAAGTGAGTAATTCAAATTTTGTTAACTCACATGTTTAAGTCAGCCATTGAACTTTCCTTTGTATGTATAACCAGCTTGAAATTTATAACAGTGTACCCACTGTGCTTAGGCAGAACTCCTTCAGTGTATATCCCCCTCTGTAAAAGAATATTACTGAGAATTAATCTATATTAACAGATTTTGTGCATCGCAATAAGGGCACCGCCAAAATGCTTGCGATGCAATACAATTTAGCTCTCACTGAGCATTTGTTAAAGAGAACAGACATAATAATTTTGAATCACAATAAAGAACAGTAACAAAGCCACAATGATTTCCTCTTGAACTTCATGTCTTCTGCATACACAGGAAGCACTTATGAATCACGACGCTACTCTTTCTTGCTGAATAAAAGGTCCACCCCTGACCCCAGATCTTATTCACAGCGCAAGCTCTGCCTTATATGGCTGTTGTAAAACGTTTTCAGCCTAATTCTGCACCCAAACCCTGTCACTGGGAGTCATCAGCAAAGTGATATGGCAATGTCAGCAATGCATGAGGAAGATAACTTTCTGTCTCTGAAGGAAAATCAAGTATTTTTTCCTCTTCTTGACCTGTTTTCTGACCCACTAGGTGTCCAAATGTGCTCTGTCATCAACCTCAGGGTTCTTTATTGGTATTTCACCGGTGAATTATTTTCATCTTGAAGGTAAGACTGCCAGCTCTCTCTCCCTCTCTCTCTCTCTTCCCTACCCACCCAGTTTCCGCTATGTCAGACATAAGATATAGCCTGAAACAGTGATATATCGGCCACTTTTTTTTTTTTCTGGAACTAAGCAAGCACAATGCATACACAAGGGCCCTTCTGATATCTCTTTCGTGGGGTATCGGCCTGTTTTATGGCCATCGGAACAAAATGGCCGAGTGGGAGCGAGAATTATTAGCAGACTTCAAAGGTGGCCGCTGCCTTTTCAGCAGAACAAAACGCAAAAGAAGAAGAAGAAGAAGATCTTCCATGATAACTCCTGCAAACATGCATGTCGAGCTGCATAGAGATTTTTATACAGGATGCTTTACTGCAGCTGAAACAACGCAACTATATGGTGAAGATAAGCTGTAACTGCTGTATATAGCGAGCAAATGAATAGCTTCCAGTGAGGGCAGGGGTGTACTTACCAGTGTGGGTGCAGGTCTTTGTTACAGGCCAGAGCTACAGCACCTGATTCAACTAATTAAGTGAGCTGGGGGTTCAGTCAAGACCTTGATAATTAGAAGCAGGTGTGATAGTGTTGGGCTGTCACAAAAACCAGAAGCCACACTGGCCCTTTATGGATGAGATTGGACACCCGTGATTTAGGACACCTATCACTTAAATTTAAATGGTGCTAATCCCAAATAAGAGTGTGTGTGTGTGTTTACGACAGGGTCAATGAAGAAAATTACCAGCATGAAATTTTAGAGATAAATGCAGGTGAACATCCTGTTGGGAGCTGGATCTCCAGAGAAGTGAAGGTGGGGATATACTACATATCCCAGAAAGCCCCTCTGCAAATAAAGTAAGAGCCCTATTATATATAGTCACACATAGTATATGATAAAGGCATGGAGGTGGAGGTTTGTCCACTGTAACACAGCAGCTCACCAAAGCAGCTGAAAACTAGATGATTGGTCTCCATAGGGACCGAGTCATGTATCTCTCCATCCCCATTTTGAACAAAATGGCTGCCGGCAGCCATATTGGACGCTCGAAATTGACAAAAAATTTGTCCTGAGCATTGTCATATATATATATATATATATATATATCTTCGCCTGTGTAAAATTTAAAAACATTCCTTAATAATTGTGGCTTCTAGAGCCCAGAACATAAAATCTCTGTGGCAGTAGCAGCGGCGGCGGTCCCGGAACTAAACCATAGTATCTCCCGACTGTCTTCGTCGGGGAGATACAATAAATCACCAGCAGTATGCCGAACAAAAACAGGTACGCAATAAAACAAAAGAGCTAGAGTAAGGGTAGCAGTTATTGATTTTGTGAATGTGAATTTGAGAGAGACAGCAGCAACAGATGTAGATAGCAGATAAAGTACGAACACACCCTGGACAGCTCGCCAGTCGTTTAGAACAATGCGGTGTGAAGGGCGGCCAGATCAACCTTGCCCTCAGGAATTTGGCGAAGTGAAATTCACCCACTGTGACTTGTGGCTTTGCAAGGGATGTTACGATGTTTGTTTTCCACCTGAGGTGAACCTTCCTTGTGATCACCTCGAACTGCAACCACAAAAGCAGTCTCAAGCTGGAGGTGGCCATGGGCAGGTCAGGAGTCAAGCGGTTGCTCTAAATGCAACTTTGAACATATGCATAAATCAGCTTAACGAACTAGTTGAAATCGTGGACAAATCAGTTCTGCCTCTGGTTTTCCTTAAGTCACAGTCTCTAGAGAATATTTACCGTCACTCTGTCAAATCCGTGAAAGATACTCTTTCAAAGTTGGACACCGCTGTTCAATAGGCGCTACAAGAATGTCTTGCCGAAAAGTTGTAGGACTGTTTCCACAGTATAGCTACATGCGCCGGGTAAATCGAGTGGCAAAATACAAACTTTTCAATGACATGTACCATCTGGGTTTTTAGTATTACTAACAAGAATACGTCCAAGGAGGTTGATGAGGTCTTCAAACAAAACTGTTAACAATCAGACAGATACGTCATTGCAATGTTTAGGGGGTTGTGACTTAGCATCCCTGCTTCAGATAGTGGAGGATCAGAGAGTGCGTATTGAGAAACTAGAAAGGACTGTGTCCTGCCTTTCCGACCTCTTCGAGAGGCATGGTATGGAGATGCACCGAGTCATTCATTCAAGGGAGAATAAAACAGTCACTTTCGCGAGTGACATTCAAAATGTTGTCGTGGACTTGGAGATGTCATCTGACTTGGACAGTGATGCTATTTTGGATACTGAATGGGCAGGGAGAGATCTGACTGTGGAGCCAGTTACTGAGAACGTCTCGGAGGTTTGCAACTATGAGGCTGAAATGGATATTCCTGCCAAGGCTTTCAGTTTGCCATCTTCTCAGAAGAGAAGGCTGAAACGTTGTGAGCGGAATAAACACAAAACGGGTAATGTAGATCAGAAATCAACTGCTGAGAACATGTCGATTGAGGCAGTGAATCCAGTCACGGTTATTTCAGTTGGTCAGTTATATTCAGGATTTTATTAAGTCTCTTAGTCTTTCGCACCTCTCAGTAGATTTGTTAGCTGATAAACCTGCCTACAAATCTTTCAAAGTGAGTGTCTCTCAACAGGATGCTGGCTTGGTGTTAAATCCTAGTATGTGGCCATCGAGCGTAATTGTTCGGCCCTTTCATAAAAGTGGCAGCAGATTACGCGAAGCTCTGCAGTCAACCTCAAGGGGTCAGTTCAACCGCGGTGGGAAATTCAAATCGTCTTATGGAAAAAATCAAAGTTGGCACGACAACAGGGTTGGACGTGAACGTCAGAGACATTCACAATGGGGTGCGAGTTCCCACTGTCAAGGAGATGACATAATCAGATTCCCACGAACAGTATTTGCTTCAGGGGACTATCAGTGGTCGGACCGTGGTGGGAGGGACTTCTTCTGGTAAAGACTCACCCCTTCTTCATCTCCTCTTGTTAAATGCAAGAAGCTTGAAGACTGTCACCTGTGGTAAGTACAAGTTGTCTGATTTTCAGAGCTTACTTCTCAGTAAGGGGCTGGACTTCGTAAGTGTGACTGAGGCCTGGTTGAATAGTGATGTTAATGATTCAGAAATTCTTCCCCCTAACCTGTTTAACATCAATAGAAAGGGCAGAAATGGGAGGGGCGGTGGTGTGTTGTTTGCCGTGAAGAAGCACTTTGATGCCTGTCGTAGGGACGACCCAGAAATCGCTGATGCAGAAATCTTAGTGTGTGAACTGCCACTTTCTAATGGCAGTAAGGTTGGTTTCATCACATGTTATCGGCCCCCAAATGAGGGTGAATTTGAGGACAAGTTGAGTACTGCTCTGGAAAGGTGTAGAGAAGTTTTTCCGGGTATTATCGTAATGCGGGATTTTAATTGTCCATAGATAGATTGGGAATGCATGTCTATTCCAAGTCGAGGTGAAACCCAGTGTTTTTGTGATGTGGTAAATGATTTCCTCTTAGTACCCTTGGTCCTCGGTCCAACTCACAGAGAGGGCAACACATTAGATTTAATCATTACAAACTCACCGGAGTTTGAGTTTCTTTTGCAGACATCTGGCCAGGTATGTTTGATTCTGACCACTATTCTGTTATTGCAAACATTGTGCTTCACCCTGTATGTAAGAGAGGTGTTCAACATTTAGTGTGTGATTACAGCTCTGCTGATTTTAAAAGAATGCATGCTTTTCTGAGTCAAAACCTTGGAGCCTCTTTTACCATTAAGCACAAAAAATCTCTGGTTGGCCACATTTGGCAGGATTGGCACCAGTTACTAAACCAAGCATTAGATTCTTTTGTTCCAAAACGTCTCGTCCACAGATCGCGTTGGATTGACGCAGAAATTAATCACTAGTCGAACAGGGTGAAAACTGCGCGTCGAAAGGCTCAACACAGTAATAAGTAGTCAGATTGGGACAAATTTCAGGGTATTAGGAACAAACTTTGAAAATTAACATGTGACAAATATGGTGATTATGTTACCTCCCTAGGTCATGAGATCAAATCCAATCTGAAAAAAATATAGTCCTTTTACAATGCGAAGAATAAGTCCAATTCTGTTCCCTCTACTGTCAAGTTGAATGAGCGTTTTGCTTCTGACAGTAAGGCTAAAGTCAGGTTATTTCATGAACATTTTCACTCTGTTTTCACTTATAAGTCATATTTTTTACCCGATATCGATATATTTGAAAACCCTTTTCTGAATAATATGGAGTTTTTCAGTCATTAAGTTCAGATGGTTTTATCACAGTTGGATGTCAATAAGGCATGCGGTCCCGTTAAGATTTCTCCTCATATTTTGAAGACTTGTCCTCATGAATTGAGTTCATCATTGTCATTTCTTCTTAATATTTCTATTTCAAATAGTTTTGTCCCTTCTGAGTGGAAAATTGCCAATATTGTGCCAGTGTTTAAGAAAAAAGACAAGGAATTAGTTGAAAATTATCAAGGTGTGTCTCTTTTATCTGTAGTGTCTAAAGTGATGGAAAGGTGTTTATTTAATAGGATCAATCAGCATATTGAACCCCTCTTGCATCCACTGCAACATGGTTTTCATAAGGTTCATTCTACAGCTACAGAATTTTTGACAAGATTAGTAGAGTTTTAGATTCTAGTGGTCAGGTGGATGTACTGTACATTGACTTCTCTAAGGTCTTTGAATCTGTGCCTCATAGCTTAATGTGCCATAGACTACGTTCATTTGGCATCCATGGCAAATGGTTTGAATCATATCAGTCAAACCGAGTTCAGAAGGTTATTATAGAAGGTGAAGAGTCTACTACTCTTCCTGTGATCTCTGGGGTTCCCCAGGGTTCTATATTGGGGCCTCTTTTGTTTTCTCTTTTCATCAATGACTTGCCTACCACTTGTAGTAATTCAACTGACTCTGATCTTTATGCCGCTGACGCCAAGTTTCTCAGAATAATTGAGTGTTTCACAGACTGCATCTCTTTTCAAAATGATATTGATCACTTGATGAAATGGGATTCAATTTTAATTTTCCTAAGTGTAAAATTATCTTGAGTACAAGAAAATTAAATCCTTCTGTCTTTCACTACAATTTCAATGGTCGGGTCTTGGGACGAGTGAAAGAGATCAAAGACCTTGGGGTGTTGTTTGAATCAGATCTTTTATTTAAAAAGCATATTGACACCCTAGTAA
Source organism: Gymnothorax reevesii (assembly GCA_029721435.1). Classification (NCBI taxonomy): domain Eukaryota; kingdom Metazoa; phylum Chordata; class Actinopteri; order Anguilliformes; family Muraenidae; genus Gymnothorax; species Gymnothorax reevesii. The sequence goes on along the minus strand of CM056573.1, from coordinate 165,846,948 downwards.
ATAAAGCCAGCAAGGCATGGTTTATGGCCAAGCGGGTAACCGCAGGTTGTAAGAATAATGCTTTATTCAAAACCATGTTTGTGATTTTGGTCCGTAGTGTATTGGAATATAGTAGTGTAGTCTGGGATGCTTCTTCAAAGCGTAATTTGTTACGTTTGGAGTCTGTTCAAAGAAGAGTGACAAGGGACACTTTGGGCAAGCAGCATGATTACAAAACAAGATTACAAATAAATGGATCTTTTCCCCTTGTCCTTTCAATGTGAAATACTCGTCCTTGTATTCTTGCATAGGTGTTTTATTGGAAGATTCTCTGTAGATGTTGATAATTATGTGCAATTTTGCTCAAGACGGGGAGATGACTTGTTATTGAAAATACTTCTGTGCAATACGGAGACCTTTTATGGATCATATTTTAACAGAGTAGTCAAATTGTTGAATCTTTTACCCTTCTCTATTCGGAAATCTAGACCCTCCACTTTAAAGTATGAAGTCAGTGATTTTTACAGACTGGAATTTACTTCAGGTTTTAATTCTGATTTCACATGTTCTTGGTGCAGCTGCTCGAAATGCCTGTCCTGCCGTCCTACTGAGATTTTGAAGCTTTTGATTTCATTGTATTTTATCACATTTATCATTTTAAGGGGAATTTAACGTAGAGGTTTCATCCTGAGGGAATGTCCCTACTGTGCCATGCTAATATTTCATTTCATTCATTGATGTTTTATTTCAAACTTTGTAATGTTTTAAATGTCCAAGTTTTTATTTGTATGTCGTGTTCATGGCAAAGTGAATCTTAAATAAATAAAAATAAAAACCTAAGCATGCAACTTTTTAACAGAAGTTAAAATCATGAAATTCAATTTTTAGATTATTGTTGACATAATGGCATTCACCAGGCACAGAATGTCATGTTACTCAGTGAAGTGGCTCTTGACTTTGCTTTCAATTACTTCAAAATCCATGCGAATATGTTTCGAGTGAAATTTCTGAAAATTAACTGCTAATCTAAATGACTTTACTTAAGTCCTTGACACGTTCAAAGTATTCATTTATCTTTCCCAACAGGTGATCAGACTGTGTTTGTATGTTATTTTTTTTTTTAAATATGGGCTCATTTTTCCACCACTCGAATATTTCAACAAGCTCTCAGCTATTTTGACTGCAACATTGCAATACTCCACACTTCATTATGCCTTTTGAGTTGAAATTTAAAATGTTTTGCTATCATTATGCCCATTTTTTTTGAAAGCCTTTCTGATTTTCATGTATTTGACAAATAACCAAAGGGTTCAGATGTTTTAGAAAGGGGACATGCCAGAGCCGTGTATACAGGGCTGTGAAAAAGTTGTTTGCTCTGTCTCAATTTCTTATATTTTCGCCTATTTGTCACATTTAGTTGTTTCAAATCATCAAACTGATTTTAATATGAGACAACGCAGAGACATAGAATGCCACTTAAATGATGATTTCATATATTGAAAAAAAACAGCTGTTCAACAATACCCGGCCCTATGTGAAAAAGTAATTGCCAACTTAGTTTGTAAATCAACCAATTATGTAAATTAAATTGATAATTCATTTTAGTTAAACACACCCAGGCATGATTGCTGCCTGCACTGTTGATTCTAAACATCGCCAAAATAGTATCTGTCTTGCAATAGGAAGTTGGCAAAAAGCAACACAAGATATTGCAATAAAAAGAAATTCAGAATGTAGAGATTTAAAGGCACTGACATCTATCTATCTGGAAAGAGTTATACAGCCACTTCTTAAGCTGAGGGACTCCTGCAAACCATTTTGGGAGCCATTATCTACAATGCAGAAAAATCAGAACTGTGGCAAACCTTTCTAGGACTGGTTGGGCTTCCAAAATTCCTCCAAGAGCATATTGAAAACTCATTCAGGAGGTCACAAAACAACCCAGTCTAAAATCTAACTGCAGGCATCACTTGCCTCAGTTAAGGTCAGTGTCCACAATTTCAAAATGAGGAGGAGAGAGCAAAAATGGCATTCGTGGGAGAGATACAAGGCGAAAACCACTGCTGACTATAAAAAACACAAAGGCTCGTTTCACATTTGCCTAAAAGCATATTTATGACCCCGAAGAGTTTTGGGATAATTTTTGTGGACTGATGAGCTAAAAGTGGATTTTTCTTTTTTTTTTTTAGGAAAGCAGCGGTCCCGTTACATCCCGTTAATGCAGCATTCTGCAATAAGAACATTTTACTGACAGTCAAACACAGCAATGATAGTGTGATCCTCTGAGATGGCTGCTTTGCCGCTTTAGAACCAGGGCGACCAGCCAGAAACCGTGAATTCAACTCTATACCAGAAAATCCTGAAGGAAAATGTGTGGCCATCAGTTTGTGACGAAAGGTTCAAGCGCAGTTGGGTTGTACTGCAGGACAATGATCTGAAGCACACAAGCAAGTCCACCTCTGAGTGACTCAAAATAAGCAAAATTAAGGTTTTTTTTAGGTGGTGTCACAACCCTCATGTGAATCTCTTTCACGTCTCCACCCATTCAGGAGCTTTCGTGTCTTTTAGATGTATTGTCTCCTTTGATTGGTTTTAGTAGTTGTCAACCTGCGATGGTAACTGAGGGTCCCTTCATGGGTCTGGAGGCGAAAAATGAGGGTCAAACGAGAGGTACACATACAGTGTGGATTACTTACCACACTCAATCTCAAATTGCGGTGGGTGTTTGTTCCGGCTGGCTTTTGTGGGCTCCTGTCAACTAACTGCTTCATTTATGTCAATGATTGGTAAAATAAAGTCAATAAACCACAGAAATGGAACTTGCTGCTGATTGAAAGATGATAAAAATAAATAAAGTCCACCCATAGTTCATCTCTCAACAACTGAAGGCCAAGATCCTCCATATAAACAGTACAAAGCAAGCCAATTATCAGGGTTTATGTCGAAGCGACATGGGCAGTGTTGGCCAACCTAATTGTGTTTCTCAATCAAAAGATCACAGTGATTAGCTTGGCGTTTTCAATTGAGGGCGTTAGTGCCAGAAAAACCATTGAGCAAATTGAAAAGGCGTAAAGAAAGAATAGAATAGTTGCGAAGGAAATGATTTATCTCCTCAAACCAGAGTAATGAAAACCTGTTGCCGTGACTTGTCAGTGGTAAAACAACATTCATCTGCATTTAAGCCATGGATTTGCCCTTTGTACTTCTCTGTTAATCAGTGTATTCGATCAGCAGTCTCTGTCTGAATCCCACATATGATCTGGTCCATGAAAGCCACTAAAATATTTTTTTAAAAGTAGAAATAAATGAAGCAAGCAAGTAAAAAAGTTTCCAGTAAGAGGCAAAGCCAAAAATAAAAAAGATAAAAAATCACAATAATGCCTGAATTGCATTGATTAATGAACGCTCTTAACATCTGAAGTTGGATCATGGGTATTACAAAAGTAGATGTAAAAATCACATTTTTCTCTTTAAAGGAACTGAAACTTTTAGATAGGTTGTCTCAGCAAAAGTTTTTAATTGTATATCATGAAAATTACTGCAGAAATATCTGAGAGAAAAAAGAATATCAGTCAAAACAGAACCTTACACAGACCCTTAATGAGATTATGCATTAATCGTGTACGGAGTAGGTAACCATGAGACCTACTCTGGGTCAATACAACCCACTGATGTGGGCACTGTGCTTCGTGAAATAATTAGTGCACTCTGGTTGTAATTTAGCTTTCTAAAGAAACACACTATTTTAAAGCCTGCTGTCAAAGTTAAGCATCTTGCTCCTAGTTTAACCCAGGTCAAGATGCAGGAATGTAGAATAGCGGAGAGAAAATATGCCATTTTTCTCCAAGTGCTTTCTCTTTTTTTTGCCAACAAAGCTCTCCTCAGACCCTGACAGAGCTGACAGCTTGAGGCTCTTTTAGGAAATGTATAATTACCCACTGCGCAACCCCAGGCGGAACACTCAAAGTGAACCGTGCCTCGCTTGTCTATCCAGAGCAGTAATTTTAATTGTTCATACTTTTAAGTGTTCTGATGCACTGTGGGTGATCAGTAGGATTTACATATAAGCACTGATGATGTATCTATTGGCTAGTGCTTAATAATGAAGCTGACTGGTGAGTGACCAAGCTTTCCCTTGTCCATGAAATGCAATGTACTAACATGGCAGAATGACTGCACTCCATTTTGGGGGGGGGGGGGCTGTGTATCAGCTTAAGGAAGCCATTGTGTGTCCATTTACTGTGTATATGCTGATAGGCCTGAAATTAATGGAAAGAGGTTCCTTCTAAGACGGGTCACTGCATGAGTTGATTAGTGTGAAGATGAGGTGAATCATATTCTATGGCTTGTGTTGTCACTTGATTGCGAAGCTGTTGCCATTAAAGGCGTATATATGCAAGTATTGGACCATAGCTCTCTGCACCAGCATCAGAGGTTGCGGCAGTTTCCCATGGCCACAACATTATGTAGACCTTTTTTCTGTTTTTTTTTTATCTTCAATTTGTCACTTGTATGCATGCATGTATGTCTGTATGTTGCATAGGTGTATATGCATGTATGACTATCGTGTACAGAAGTGTAGAGTATTGACATTTTATAAACACACACACACACACAGAGATGCATACACACAAGTGCGTAACTTTGACGCATAATTTCAAGGGATATCTGAAGTTGGGAATATGCGTCTAACAGGTAATCAGACACACATCGGCAACTGAATTTACATTTCAACTAAAAGAGAGACACTAGCAAAAAATGTTGTGTGTGTCCTTTAGCGTGACTCAATGTGACTTCATTAAATGAGGCATTCCTCTTGGAAAAGAGGTGTCCCAGGGGTACAGATAGGATTGAGGCAGGACCTGGTGCGGTGGGCCAGGAGAGGGTATAAGCATATGGAGCTGTTGGGGCCCCAAAACAAGGCCCTTAGCCCCACGTTTTGGGGGTACAGACCCTGGCTTTGTCCTATCAACTGTTAGTCACTTTCGATTAAAAAACACATCAGGTAAATAACAGTAATGCGCATGCGTCAACAGACTAAAATATCTGGAGAAAACTTCACTGGATCAATTGCATATGAATCTGACTGAGTTTACATCAGATTCCAGCAAACCTCCACAGGCTGCTACAGGGCCGCTGCACAGAATCACTGGGTCGAGATAAAGATTTGTGTGTCTACACCATCAGCTGCAGGAGAGCAGCCAAGCAATGATTCACCATGTACATCATTAAACACACACTGGGAATACGCTTCATTACGGCACACCAATTAGATACCTGTCTGTCTACACTGCAGGCTTGGATGGATAATTATCACAAAAGAGTCAAGAACTTTAGAGTTTCTTAGTGTATGTGTGTGTGTGTGTGTGTGCGCGTGCCTGCGTGTGTGTATGTGTGTGTGTGTGTGTGTGTGTGTGTGTGTGGGCGCGTGCCTGCGTGTGTGTGTGTGTGCACGCGTGTGCCTGCGTGTGTGTGTGTGTGTGCCTGCGTGTGTGTGTGCCTGGGTGTATGTGTGCACGCGCGTGCCTTTTGTGTGTGTGTGTGTGTGTGTGTGTGTGCACGCGCGTGCCTGCGTGTGTGTGTGTGTGTGTGCGCGCGTGCCTGCGTGTGTGTGTGTGTGCACGCACGTGCCTGCGTGCGTGTGTGTGTGTGTGTGTTTGTGTGTGCATGTGCGTGCCGGCGTACGTGTGTCTGTGTGGGTCTATACCCACACATACAAGTACTGTACTATACAGAACTATTGACATCTACAGTTAACGCTTCCATGAAGTTCCTGTCTGAGTAAGAAACTAATGTACAATCATTTAAATGATTTTATAGTTCAGTATTAAGTACAGTAGCAGGTCCAGCTATAGAGCCAGCTCTGGAGCCGGGAATTTAGCACAGAGCGGAGATTTCTCGGAAGGCTGACCGGTCAGAAATAATAACCAGGGAGGCGGCGCAGTAATGAACTTTTCATTGGGAATAATGATGCGCCTTATTGGCTGTCAGCAGGCACAGCCAATAAGGCGCACCAAGCCTGAGACAGGACACAGCAAAGACCGCAAACAAGGAGAGGGTGAAAAAAAGAAGACAAAAATAATAATAACGGGAAGGCCTGCGTGATGATTGCGAAGGGGGGTGAGGTTGATTTATCTAAATGACATTACTGGTCTGGAGCATTACTAAGTTTTTCCCCTAACAGTATTCATTGTGCATCTCTGACTTCACCCAATCAAGTCACAGAGGGGTGGGCTGGGGTGATTTATCTAAATCATATTACCAGTGCGAAGAAGTACACAGTTACCGCCAACCCCCCCCCCTTTTATTGCAGTAGCAAATGAGTATCTCTTGCATCAAAAGCCGTATGCCAGTGGGGGCTGGTCTTGGGTGATTTATCAAAATCATATTACTGGAGCGGGCTGTTCCCATGTTACCCCTCTCTCCTATCCCGCGTGGGATATGATACATCTCCTGTGTCAGCCAATTGAATGGTAGAATCATGTCCTACCCTGGTCGCTGGGGCTTGTCCATAGAGAGGATAGTGATGGGAGGGGCGTCTCGATGCT